>CM031233.1:114779552-115452418 GCA_018340775.1 Taxus wallichiana var. yunnanensis
GGGCTCTGTAAAGGTACAAATTAGTATCAGGTGGTTGTATCCAGAAACTTCCACCCTGGTACAAATTAGTAACTGGTTGTTTTGATCCCAATCCTAAAACTCTATAGATTCTTATTATTGCCGAAGGGTACAATTTTGTTTCTGCATATTTTCTGAGTATTGTGAGCGTGTACAATTTAGTGAGTGCTTATATATTTCTATTTTCAGTCCATAGACCTTAAAAACAGGAGAAGATTTTCAAGGGTACAAATTACGTAGTGTCCATATTCCCAATTTCAGTGCATAGACCTATAGAGCAGGAGAAAAAATTCAAGGGTACAAATTAGTAAGTGCCCATATTCCCAATTTCTGTCCATAGAACTAAAAAAGAAGAACAAATTCAGCCTAAAACAGGAATGGAGCACACCTTTGTGCTAAAGCATGTTGTGGGTGCTTCAAATATGCTCAATGCTCAAACCCCATGTCGCTCTCTCAGATCAATCTCATTAGCTACCCTCTTCCCTTCAAGAGAATCCATAAAACCCACCCATAAACTCTACTTAACAAAACGAAAATCTTACTCATTGACAACCGGCAATTTAAATGGAAAAAAATGTCTTAAACACCGTTCAACAATCTGTTCTGCAGTAGCAGAACGCTTTACACAAACACCTGAAATCAATTTTTATGAAGATATGCCAATACAGTTTACAAACCAGGGCAGATCTACCGTCATACTACTATCCTGCAGTGACATAACGTGCAAAGTGGAAAAACTTCAATAACAGAGCTTTGTAAGCCTCATATTTAAATATGAAGCAGTAGAACTATTGGGGAAATAAGTTCTCTTTCAATACGTGTTCGCAGGGGCTGATTAAGACCCTAATGAAGCATGTAAATACTTACCAGATTCATGGTCAGAGGACAAACTGCCACTTTCAACAATGCAACAATGCAATTTGATTTACTGGCAGGTAACATCTAACAGCTTGATGGAATGTCTGAAGCGGAGGGCAACCCATGGACTGCAATATTCACAAAACAAGTGCATATTCTCCTCACAAATTATGATGACTCCAATACAGCTGGCAGGAGAGGCACGTGGAAACAACATGGGTCGGGTTAACAACACTGTAGACAGAGGGAGAGCTCTTACTGGATCTCAGGCGCGTTGGAGAACAAACCCTTCAACACTAATCCCTGGGCGTGGAACTACTGATCGACCATGGCAGGAGGCTCTGTCTACTATTCAATCCACCACAGTGCCGAAACAGTGACCCTCAACCATCGCTAGGGGAAGATGTAGATTTCAATAAATACCCACTGTGTATAGTCTCTGGCGCGAGAGTGGAGGTCATTCCGAGTAGGCGCCCATGTATACTAACATGCATTAATCAAATATACAGTTCCAAATATGATTGACGGACAGGGCAGCCAGGTCGCTTCCTCCTGCTCAGGGCACTACCGCCTCTGCTATTTCTCGAGGTGAATATGTTACGGTGGACGATCGACTTCCACAGCGCTCACTCTTCTACCACTCCTCTCTCTCAGCAATAAAACATGCAACTGCCATTTCACGGAAAACCCTAAACCAATCACAAGAGGGAGGATATCTAGGGTTAGGTTTACAGATCGGTGACTGAAACCTCGCAAAAACCATTACATGCAAAAAAACAACCGTAAAAAATAACCCGAAAAAACGAATAATGCTTCGTCTCTGCAACACCACAAGCTGCTCCTCCCCTGCATCTGCCTCTGGGGGATGCATATTCCCATTTCAGTCTGGTTCTGGACACATGCAACTCCATTACAGGCAGCGACCAAGACCATGCCTGCACAAACTAAAACACTTCAGAACCATCTTTCCATCTGTGTGGTGCAGTAGAAAGAGCGAATTGTATAAAAGAGGAAGCGCGGTGCAGGGAGTAATAGGAATGGGAATAGGGTTAGAGGGGGCGGAGTCTGTGTTAGAGGCGGTTGCAGTGCTTGCAGTGATTGTAACAGTGCACGAGTGCGGGCATTTCTTAGCAGCCTACTTGCAGAGGATTCATGTAAGCAAATTCGCAATTGGGTTCGGCCCGACGCTGCTGAAATTCGATTTGAAGAACGTGGAGTGCTCTGTGAGAGCCATTCCGCTTGGAGGGTATGTGGGTTTTCCGGACAATGATCAGGACAGCGGAATTCCCTCCGACGACAAAGATTTGCTGAAGAACAGACCCATTTTGGACCGGCTGCTGGTGACGGTGGCAGGTGTGGCCGCCAACATGATCCTCGCAAAAACCATTACATGCAAAAAAACAACCAATCACATGTGTACAATGCAATGTGAACGCCGAACGGTATATGTAATTTGATTTAGAGGGGTATTTAATTATTTGGGTGAAATCATGTTATTGTTGCAACGTGTTTGAGACGGTGGTTGCATCGGTTTTTTGGTTGGTTTTTTGAAAAACTTTTTTTGTATTGTCGTTAACATGTTGATAAGGGGTGTGATTAATAATGTAAGTGTAGGAATATAGATGAAGCATTACATTGAAAGGTTCTATTTGTACATTTCAAATTTGTTTTAAATTCGTACATATACATTTGCAAATCTTATATCATGAAATCTTAACTAAACAACCCAACCGAGATGGTATCGAGCGACCATATAGATCTAATCTGGGATCATTCCGAACTGAAATCGTATAGATAGGTGCCAACTATTCTATTGACGCCCCTATCTATATATCTGCACCAGTGAAGAAGTTGCGGGTAAGGGGCATCCACGCCATCAAAATCACCCAGGGCACGATGATGGCCTCAATTGTTTGACTCTCTATATCGGGTGTCTCCAGGTCTTACACTCAGCAAGACTTGAGTCCCGGTGGGCTCATTGAAAGGCATATTTAGAGGGGTAGTTATTAATTTTGTAGTTGACGATGATAAGGGGTGTGATTTATTGGATGCTCGAGTTATTTTATTGAAATAAATCTTTTCAATTCGCTCATTGTCCCAATTTTGCATTGAGTAATGTGTAGTCTTAAACTACAAAAATCATTTTGAATTGCGTTTACACAGTTGTTATCCTTTTGAATTGTGTTTCCACAATTTTCTAAGTTGTTTGCAAGAATTCAGAGGTCAAGTTTGCCTTCGAAAAGAATTGATGATGGGTTCCATGGCCAGTAGAGTGAGGCAGTACAGGAGTAGAAAAATAGAAACAAAAATAGAGGCAGAGACAGGAATTAGAGATCTGAACATTAACATCCTCATTGAAATTGTAAGCAAGCTTGATTCTTGTGATGCAGCAAAATTGGATATTACGTGTCATCGGTTTAAGGAAGCTGCATACTCTCATACTGTGCGAGAAAGCAAGAAACTCTGTCTTGCTAGATCGCGATTGAAATTTTCAGATTGTATGAATGTTGGTTTTTATTTAGATCCAATTCCACTTGTAAAATCGGAAACTCTCACCCAATACATGACAGATTAAGGTGCTCACCTTTCATATATAACCGCTTTTGAGGTTCATCAGTGGTCACCACTTATATGCACAGGAGGCAGTGATAACACAACCAAGTTGTGCGATATAAGAGCAATTAGAAGTAGTTATCCCGTGGTTGTGTTGGGGAAGCATCATGCGCCTTTAAACCATATCCACATGGATTACAGAAAAATAGTGACAGGCGGGCATGGAGATAAACAAGTAAACGTGTGGGATGCTAAGATGGCAAACAGACTTGTGTCGCTAAATTGTAGACATCGTGATCACAGCAGCTTTGGACTGAATGGTATGGCAGTGAAAGGGACAAACATTGTCACTGCAATTTGTGCTTATGTTTTTAGTCTTCAGGCGCATTCCAAAGTAATTCTTTTTAGAGACTATTCCAACTCTAACAAATCTTTATGACAACAAATATTCACTATTTTTCCCTTCCTTGGGTCAATTTTCAGATCCATGGATGTTTGATTTAATAATTCCCTGGAGAACTTTAGTGTTATAAATGGGTTTTACACCCATAACAGTAGCAGGATTTCTATGGCCTTTTTTTTCAAAAATTACTACAGCTTTGTTGGAAACTAATGTTTCTTAATTCCATTTTCAATTGGGAGATTCATGTTTTAGTTATTTTATAAAAGTGAATATTTATTCTTATTTTCAGGAAAAGTAATTTAAAAATAAGCGAAATTTGTTTTTATCTGTGAAGCATACCTGTTTTAACAACATTTTAAATGTAAGGAAAATCTATTTTTATAATAAAGACCTCTATTATTGAGGCAATTTTAATCATTACACACATTGAAGGAAAAAAATTCCAACTTGTTTCAGAGGAGGAATAGAATTATGCACAACAGTGTTGTATTGATTTAACTTCTAATTTATTTGCAGTGTTTTTATTTCTGAATGTGCTTTTTTCCAATTATTCTACATTTCTCTCTTGTTTCTAGTGTCTTTGATGGTATTTTTCACCTACATTGAAGAACAGAGCGAATGCATACAAATCTATATGTTTATTTTCAAACCAAAGAATCATTGTACATAAATTACAATAACAAACATATTCCTTTCAATTCTGACTTGTTCAAAGGCCTGCATGATGATATCATGGTATACATGAGAGTTCAAAGAATGATAGCATTCAAGGAGTTTATCAAGGTGTAAGGACCCACAAATATCTCTCTATTATCATTTCAAGTATCGATTCTCTCAAATCCTTGTGCAGATTGTACGAAAATTTCACCTCTACACAGCCTTCTCCTCCTCCTCTTCAGTGTTACTATGGTCGTCCCTTTTAGTTGAATATTATATAAATGTCAATGTTGTTGTACATATGCAGCCTACTGACTTTCTCCCCATTAAAACTCCAGTCGACTCTAAAACATTGCCCATTTTGTATGCCATATTCAAATCATCCACTTCCATTAGCCACACTTGGTATGCCATATCCAAATCACAAGAGATAAACACAGACAGTGACCTCTCCAATGTGCCCATCATTACCTAAACCACCACATGCACCAAACTCATTGTGTGCATATCCTGCAATTGTTGCGGTCTATGAGACCACATCTCTTTGTGGCATTTTATCAAATTGTTCACGTGCAAACAATTGTATATTAAGGTAAGCCTTTCTACAAGCAAATAAGTGAAAGATAGCTAAAAATATAAATCGTAGAGCACATCAAACACTTCTACCCGCCAAAGAGAAGAATTTGTAAAATTGGGTGGAAGCAAAGCAACAAATGTAGACAAAGGCACATGCAAACAATTGTATATTAAGGTAAGCCTTTCTACAAGCAAATAAGTGAAAGATAGCTAAAAATATAAATCGTAGAGCACATCAAACACTTCTACCCGCCAAAGAGAAGAATTTGTAAAATTGGGTGGAAGCAAAGCAACAAATGTAGACAAAGGCACATGCAAAACCCTAGGAGAAGTGAAAAGTGGACTCCATTTAATCTGTTGTCCATGATCTCATGTATTGGATTCATCATCAAAGGAAATGATGAAACTGACTTTCATCTCTAACAACAATTTGTCTTTCATCAACCTTAGAGATAAATTGTGTTGGAGTGTGGCAATCAACACATTGGCTGGGCATTACCTGTATTATTATGTGCTTTATAGGCATTAAACAAACACATGCACAGAACCATCACCCTATTTATTTGGCATGCAATTTGGGAGTATGCGAATAGTGTTTGTGGACTCGGCTTTAAATGACCACGCGCGCAAGCGCGCCCGCGTCTAATGACCGCGACGCGTGTAGCGCGCGTGATAAACCACGGATGCACATGTATACACGCGTGCGTGTGTGTGTCTTGGAGACCAGATAACGGGTATTACAGCAAGCCGAAAATCGCCATAGAGGGCATTTTTCTGTACAAGAATTGCGATTAAAATTGCTAGAGGTAGGATTGTTCATTTGTGGCCAAAAAGGCCAAGTTTCGTCTGACAAAAACCGCGGGTTTAACAAAACCCCACGGCTCTCCCCCGAACCCCCTGTGGTTAGGGAAGGGATGGGGAACCCACCGAGTCACCGCGCATCCCCTCCCAGGTTAGGGATGGGAGCCAACCGAGTGACAAGACATCCCCTCCGGTTGGGTATGGTTAGGGATGGGGTCACCCCTCACCCCAACACCTAGGCCAGAACCCCGGACCCGAACCCCTCCCCTCGGACCCGACCCTCCCCTAAGACCCGCCCCATCCAAACAAGAAGAGAGCATAGTTGGTATTAGATATGGGTTTGTATTACATATAAAATAGAAGATAGACTCAACCCCAATCCGGATATGGGTTTGTATTACATATAAAATAGAAGAAAGACTCAACCCCCAATCCCCCTTTGGGCCCCCTCCCCACTCCGAACAAAGATAACCCCCCTTTTAAGAAGCGGACTGTGAGGGATAGAAACAGAAACAACAAACGATAGATTGTAGATCCACCTACAATAGAGATCTTGGATAGGAGAACCCAATCGTGCGTAGAGCTGGCCAGGGTTTGGGTTGGTACCGGTATGCCCTCCGGGGGAGTACCAGACGTACGCTGGGCCAACCCCTAAACGTACGCTGGTAGATCGGGCCCTCTGTCTTGGGGGGCAGTCTCCTCAGAGATCGGGATGGGGCGTTCCCCTTTTGGGAGGGGACGCCCCCCACCCTCAAGCTCGAGAGGCCCCCCCGACTCGGGCCCTTGCCAGTGGTACGCTGTTTATCGGGCCCTAAGTCTGGGGGGGCTATCTCCTCAGAGATCGTTAGGGGTTGGGCTTGCCCCTTTTGGGGGGGCCGCCCACCCCAAACTCAAGCTCTGAGGAGGCCCCCCCGACTCGGGCCCTTGCCGAATGGCACATTTGTATTACATTAGTATAGAATCGAGTCCTTTCTGCAGGAGTTCGACTCTCCCATTAGCTAGCTCAAGAGAGATTTCCTCCCAAGAGAAGGATAGAGGAGTGAGTAAACGCCGAGCATCCCCTGGTTTGGCAGGTAGGGGGTTCCTCTCTAAAGGAGAGGGTAATTCGCAGAGTCTCTTGTTATGGCCCCAGTCATAGTCCAAATTTACTCACTCGTCTCCTCAGTATTGGGAGGGAAGAAGACTTGACATAAATATAGATATAAATATAGATGACTCAGGTATGTCGAACGCGACTTGAAAGCCCCCCCTTCGCGGGGTGTGCGAGTAGGTAGACACGGATGGCCCCATGCAGATATCATTTTTTTGCATGGCAAATTGGTTTTCGGGTATACGGTCCTCCGTAAGAAGTGGCGATGGATGGGACCACGGCTAGAGAGAGGGAGGGCTTTGGGCCCCCTTCCTTTTTTTCGGCAGGTACGGCCCCCCTTAGGGGAGGACCGGAACCCAACCTGGAAAAGAGGCAAACCTACGGGGGTAGTCGCGCGCGCGCGTGTCCACAATGTCGCGCGTCTAGCAATCGCACGTGAAGTGTGCAATGTTAACGCCGAAGGGGAAGTCTAAAATGAGGTTGATTTTGATGGAGCAAAACATAAAAGGAGGAAAAGGGGTGAAGAAGAAGGGGTTAGGAGGAGGACAAACAATTGAGAGAGGATAAAATTGGGTGAAATCACTTTATGGAAACCATCTTTCTTACGACGAGTCACATATGTTAAATGCGTCGATACGACCTGCAAAATGCATGGTCAAGATTGTCGCGCTCTAATATGAGTGCGAGAGACTCCCTCGCCTTTCCCATTGTAAGAAACATTTTCGGTGTAAATATATATGTTTCTTAAGCTGTTAAATTGTGGTTATGCAAGTGAAACACGTGGATGGACGTGATCAACTAGAGGTCGTCGATACGGCCTGCAAAGTGAATGATCAAGATTAGTTCTCTCTAGTATGGACGTGAGAGCCCCCCTCGCTTTTCCCATTATAAGAAATGCCTTCGGTGTAAATATATATGTTTTACAACGCTATTAAATTTTGGTAATGCATGTCAGGTCACATTCGAGAATGGAATGAAGTTGGTACGAAAATTTATATGCATTACCTATCAGATGTATAATAATCGCCCCATTTTCCAAACTAACGAATTAACATTTTAAAAATATAGATAAATATTGTTGTTTACCTACTTTTTAAAATTAACTTTGTGTACTTCTTTTCGTATTTCACACTGCATTCTAGGTTACGTACTACATAATTATTGTGAACAACATCTTTTTAAGGAGATTAAAGTTTTCAAAAATTATGCAACGAAATTTGATATAAAATAAATTCTTTTGCCTTTATAGCACTAATTAAAAGTAATTAGATGTTTATAGCGATATTACATTATAGACATAAAATCACTTACATTAGAGTTTCATGGAATGAACTATGTCGTGCAAATATTAAGAAAAGTCAATTGAATTTTAATACCACTCTTACCAAACAAATTTGAGCCAACAAATATACTCATCCCTTTTAGAGATCACATCACAAAAATATAGTACTTTAAATTACTAAATACATTTGTGCTGACAAATATATTAATCCTTTTAAAAATCACAATATCACAAGTTAATAATACCTTAAACTACCAAACCAAACACATTTGTCTATTTTTCAATATCACAGTGTTAGAAGATATCTTAAACTACCAATGAAACTAACAACTATACTCGTACTCTTCACATTCGCAGGTCATAATATCACACAAGAAACAATAGTTGTAACAAATATACTCTTCTCTTCCCATATCACAATGTCTCACGATGGTTAATCATCCATTCACTCTGCCAAGACAAATTTGTAAATAAATATTATTATGAACATAAAATGAATAAAAGTTAGCCTCTAACCAAATTTTTCCCCCTGTGAGATATGGAAAGGGATGCCTTCGGCTCCTGGTGCACGCAACAATACCTGCCCCGCAATAATTTGATCGCAGGATTTAGGGGAAACAGAAAACCTCCTCCGAACCCAAAAACGAACAAAATACGATCTGTCCGAAAAGTTTACACTCGAAATCTGATATTTTAGGGTTTAAAAAGGGAAAACGTCTGACGCGAGCTCAATCGACCGAGGAAAATGAAAATACAGAACAACATGCAATTGTTAAAAATAGCCCCCAAAAAACTGGTAAAAATAGTCGGTAAACGTGAAAACGTCCAGACGGCCGTCAAACCGTCAAATTTGACATCGCTGTAGAAACGTCCGGAGGTCCTTTACCATAGGGGGAACGCCTTCGGCATAATAATATAATTTATTATTTGAGTGATTTGTGAGAGAAAATCACATAGGATAGAGTTAATTGAGAGAATAAAGGAGACACTTGAGATATGTAAGGGATTGAGGATTGAGTTTGACTACTAACATTCTAGAGCTTATCAAACTATATATTGTACACTCAACTTTGACGAGTATATCCTGAATGGATTAGATCGCAATATTTTTATATTTGGTGTTTTATTACCGTGCTTATATTTTGTCAAATCAAACCAGATTTAACATCTGGTATCATAGCAAGATGATCTAGTTCTTTAATAAGAGTAATGGGATGTGCTTGGGGAAACATTATTTCAAGCTTGTTGGTGTCTCATTTGATGAAAGAAGAAATCAAAGTATCTACCTGTTGAAGATACATTGGAAATTTATGAATGTATATGAGTTCTTGTTCTTATACAATTGATATATCATCACGCACAAGCTGTCATTTTTGAAATTGTTTGATTGGTTCAATGGAGTTTGGCCACACGTTTGCAGAATAGTATCATGTAGCTTTGAACATAGCGCAGTTCATAGTATCATGTATATTCGTAGGAGCTCAAACGTCCTTCATGCCCTGATCACTGTCAATCAACTACAATTGCTGCATATCCAATTATTTTGGTGGGTCGACTTCATCTCCAGATTCCTGTCTCATCCTAAAAAATATGTGTAAGACTAGCATTGTCTAAAACAACGATCCAACTATTCATGCTACATCATTGCCAAGGATATTACATATGTTTTCATTTAACTATGTCATTCAAAAATAGCGCCTGATAATTTGGCTGCAAATCATCTTTGGTCAATTCTTCTCCAGTCTAACTATTCCCATTCACAAAGGTCTTCTCCGAATTTGCCACGTCAGCTGTGAATCATAAGCTCGTGTTTTATGCATGGTGCACCTCCAAGTTGTATCGCCCACGTGGAATCTTCATGTTCTGTGTTCTCCATGCAGTCTCTGCTAAGACTACATATATGCACCCGTATGTTAATGTTTTGAGTTTTTATTGCATGGTTTGGGTAAGTTTCAGGTCTAAATAGTTTCATTGAATAGATTCTTAGTTTGTCAATATTATGCATTTTGGTGGTCTATCCCCAAAATATCCATATAATTGTCGTTATTATCAAAGTGAGTCCATATTTTCATATTGCATTTTATAGGTCTTTGGTGTTTTATTGGTACATTTTTGTCACGAGTCATAAATATTGTTTCTCGTGATTTCTAATAATAACCTTTGGTTATATTTGAAAATAGAATTTAAAGCCAAAGTGCATATCAGTTTATAAAATTTGTGTCATCAAAAGTTGAAAAATAAAAAAATTGTCTACATTTTTCTCGAACGTATTTTTGTTTGTTCGCAACATCAAACTTGTAGGGGTATTTTTGAGCTTCATGATCAAATCCAACTAAATTATCAACATCGCTATGGAGGACAGGAGGCAACGGAGGAAGGAGGTCAATCGGCGACCTCTCGCCCGGCCCATGGCGCGGGGCCGCACAATGGTGTTGTGGCAATTTCATTCAGTTGTATGTTTGAAATCTGCCGTGTGAAAATAAAAACAAAAGTACATTCTTGTTCAATTATTGTAATGTGTGAGGGATTTCTTGTATTTCCCCAATGTAAGAAGATGATGTGAACTAAAAATGTATCTTTGCTATGAAATGGTTGTTGGTTCCATTAGAAAACCTTCTTGTGAGTTGTTGGTTCTCTTAGAAAACCTTCTATGGAATGGTTGTTGGTTCCATTAGAAAACCTTCTTGTGAGTTGTTGGTTCTCTTAGAAAACCTTCTACATAGTGGTTGTTGGTTCCACTAGAAAACCTTCTTTCTATTGTTGTTGGTTGGTGGTTAGCCAATTTGTAAAACCATATGTAAAACATGAGCAGGTACAAGATAATGTTTTCCCCATGTTCGCACTAAGGGGGAATGTTAGGATATTATAGTTAGTGCTCACATTATTTGTATAGGATAATATTATTTATATGTGTGAGTTTAAATAATATAGTTTATTATTTGAGTGATTTGTGAGAGAAAATCATGTAGGATAGAGTTGGGTGAGAGAATAAAGGAGACAATTGAGATATGTAAGGGATTGATGATTGAGTTTGAATCCTAACATTTAGGAGCTTATCAAACTATATATTGTACACTCAAATTTGAAGAATATATTGTGAATGGATTAGATTGCAATATTTTCATATTTTGTGTTTTATTACGGTGCTTATAGTTTGTCAAATCAAACTAGAACTAACAATATGCTAGCAATTGCACATGATTTGTAAACGATGCCACAAAGGATAAGAATGTTAAGTTTTTTTAGTTGTAGTTTGTGGTGTAATGTATGATATGAACTTTAGAAAGAGATGGTGTTTGTTATAATTCAAAATGTGTCAAAAGATGTAGGTGTTGCAGGCTTGGTTTCGAGTTCCCAATTTATATACGGTGTAAAAAGTGGCACATTTATACGCCGCTAAAAATTGATATGAGGCTCTCCCTTTGTTAAAGCTTCACATTCTAAGCAACAAAGGGTTTTTCTATGGTAGAGTTGCACAACTTTGAAGTGAATACTTTGCAGTTCCATGAATTCATTTTTTGAAAAACACAAGAAAAAATGTTAAAGAATAGAACCTTGGACTCTTTGTACACAACCCAAACATAAGGGTGGCTTAGGTATCATAAAACCTTGGACCCAGAGGAAAATGTCTTATTTCCAAATTGATAGTTAGGGCTCCTTTTGGCATTGAACTGTGGAAAGTTCTCCTTAGAAAAAATATTCAACTTGTAACAACAAACACCAAATGGGAGCATGTCAATCTATATGATAAAATGCTAAATGCTAAAATTTTCAAAATCAAAGGTTCCCCACCAATGATCAACTTGTGGAAAGCTTGGCAAGAAACTTCTCAGCTAATTAGTTGGAAAGACTCTTCTCTAAGGCATGGGCTAAGTTTCTCCAACTCCTCAATTTTGTGGAACCTCTTGATCATTGTTAATGGTTGTCCCTTGGCTCTTGTGAATACCTTACAGGGTCAAAAGTTTTTAATAAAGTAATTTGTACTTTTATGGACCTTTGGAATTCTTTTACAATGGAATGGCTACCATGGGTAGTTATTAAGAATTCTTTTCATCTTGCTAAAAAAGATAAGCCCGTCATAGATTTAATTATTTCATTAGTCAAAGATGAACTTCTTGTTAAGATGTCTACAAAGAATCGTTGTAATTTTATCAAAGGTTGGCGTGTTCTAATGGTCCTAGTGTAGACACTAAAATTGGCAATCTATCCATTGACACTGCTTGATCTTGACGTTGCGCATTTGCATATACAACTAAACTTTCCTCTCTCTTGTTTAGCACACCTTGATAGCTATTTGATTACTTGTTTATCTTTGCATACCTCTATGTCATCAGTTTTTGAAGTTTAACAACATAAAACACATTTAGAAACATCCATCCTCCGACCCATGAATTCAAAACATGTTTTTCCCCTCCCGATCAAAACCACCATTTTCGATTGGTTTCTACAAGTATACAAGTCGGCCCTACTATATGGTTTTGGACCGACATATTGTGCACTAAAAATTTCAATTCCATTGTCTTCATATGGACTAATATTCCCTCTTGGTTATCCTTTCATGACATAATGACCTTCATAAGCATATATAAACAAGTAAATCATACCTCATTTGTAACCATGCATTTTAAGAACTCATGTAAAAGAAAGCACAAAAGGCACTCCAAGCTCCCTAAATTGTGAAATAACTCATGCACATCCATTAGGGTAGCATCCTTTATAGGTCTAAGTCTCCTTCCAGGTCTAGGAGTCTTTATCTTATTTCTACAAGAAAGCAAAATGACCCTTCCCAAGTATTTGAGAAAGTGTGAAACTCAAGTTGAAGCATTGTCAAAGCATGATTTTCAAGTTCAAATTGTAGTACGATATATATTACATGTTAGATGAACAACGTGCGGTTTAAATGACATATTTAGAGGCTAGATGTACATATAGATATCTTGTTTATGAATCATGCATATAAATGACATATGTAGAGGCTAGATGTACATAGTAAGTATGTGATCTAGTGACTACAAAATATGCATAGGGCATTTCCATAAACAACCGAAAGTATAGATTAAGCATGTAAAACAAGAGACAAGCCATAAAATGAAAAAGATTCCAGCTTTGAAATTGACTTGCAAAATAGATACTACACATGAAGCACCCATTAGCATGTTAGAGTAATAAATAGTATGACACAATGTATGTATTGAGTGAATGAGGTAAGTTAAAGTAGAGTAGTAAATATTGGAAAATAGCACCTATGTATGAGACAATGTAAAAGATGGACGCCCCCTATTGGTGCGAACAACCGGTAAAGATAAGTGCCAAACATCCTGCATCATGTATGTCGCCTACATTCAACTCAATGTACCACATGAACGCACATGTGTATAGAAAAATGATATAACATACTATGTATCAAGCTAACCATGATAAGTAATGTGCAACATGAATAATATAAGCATGTAATAGAAACAACCAAGTAAGAGCAATGCATATGTTTTTGAATTTTTATCATATTTGAATGTTTTTGGATTTTAGGCCCCTTGAGGGCATAGATGAAAACCTATTCTCTAAAGAGAAGGAAGGGTGATCCAAGAATGCCCCCAAGGAGAGGAATATATAGATTTTTAGTGTTTTTGATGAATTATAGAGTGTGTAAGAAGAGGTGGGAAACCCGTGTTGCCTCTGAGTGTGTGTGTGTGCACAAAGTGAGGTTTAGGTGTGTAACCACTCCCTTAACAGTCAAGTTAAACCTATAAACAAAGTGTGTCATCGAGAAAATGAGGGGAAAGTGAATGCCCCCATGGGTGAGTAGTGTATGAACTATCCAATGAGAACCTCTTGAGGAGGTGGAGAAGCTACTAGGGGAGATGGAGGCTTGGGCCTCAGTTATGCCAAAGAATGTGACTCAAATGCATATGCCATAGAAACTTTGGGAGGAAAGCAAGGTGAATTGGATCCTCGAGAAGCCGTGTATGACTTGGATGATTGGTGAATAGGAGTATGAGGGGAAAACTCTATAGTGAAAAAAGGATGAATTGTGTATGAATTAAGAACCATTGTATTATTAGAAGGAATATGAGGATGTAATTTTTCCCTATACATAGATTTGCGATTATCTACATTAACGAAAAAAAAAAATCTATTTTTTTCACCCATTAAGATTGAAGAAAAGAGAGGGAAGCTAGAGTGATACTTTTACAATAAATATAAAGTTATGTGCATATTCGTATAAAATTGCTTCAAATAATTTTACATTATATATTCATAACAAAATATCATTCGTTGTGACTTAGTTGATAGAGTGAACCAGTCACTCTAAACTAGCTCATGTATTTGATTTAGATGTTGGGTCGTCAATAACTCTAATACGAGTCATAACCAAAAATATTTATTCAAATAGAATTTTTTAATTGAATGTCGAAGCATTACAATAGAACATTGATTTACATAGATTGTTGGCATCTTTGCGCATGATATTCTCTCATATAAATACAAATTAAATTACCACTGGACTCTTTATCTCAAGAACAAGAATTGATCTCCGATGAACTCAAAATGAATAGAGAATTATTGAAACAGAAAATCAAACAAATATCACTCGCCACTCGTCGAAATTATTTTTAAAAATGTCCTACTTAGAGCTTGGAATCAACCAAAATATTGGAAGCTAACTAACATGTCCGATGAGTGGCCAAGCAGTTGCCATGGAGGTCACTCACATACTTTACAAACGCCTGCAAGTTTGCGTGAGAAGATACCCCTTTCTGAATAGCCATTTTTGCCTTGTGCCGCAATTCCTGAACTCTGGTTCTCATAAGTTTCCCTTCTTCTTCCGCCAAAAGCTTTATCACGGCTCTCTTCACCACATCTTCATCCGGCACAGCGTCCATATTAGAGCATATCTGTTCAGAAATGCGCAAGTGATTAACCAGAAACTTATTAGTGAAAGGCTGCTCTGATAACATAGGCCAGGTGATCATGGGGACTCCAAGGCTTATGCTCTCCAGTGTCGAGTTCCATCCGCAGTGGCTGAGAAAAGCACCCACGGAAGGATGGGAAAGAATGAGGAGTTGCGGCGCCCAGCCCCATATGACCAACCCCCTATCCTTGGTCCGTTCTTCGAAACCCTGTGGCAGATTCGCTTGGCGTTTGATGGCCCATATGAAGGCCTGGTTGCTGACCTCTAGCCCCCTCGCCAGCGCCATTCTCTGCTCTTCGTTCAGACACGATTCGCTCCCGAAACACACAAAAACCACAGAATTGAGGCTCCGGGAATCCAACCACTGCAAACACGCCGCCTCGCTGATATCCGCCTCCTTACCTCGGCTGTCACAGGTCACGCGTTCGATCCCCTCTGCGTCGAAAATCCTCTGGGGAAGCATATGACCGATACTCCAAACAGGCCTCCCCGTAAGCCTCTTAATGTGATCGATCCCCACCGAATCCATCTCGTAAAACGTATTATAAATCAGACCTTGGCCTTCCATGCTCTGCTTGATCTCGCCTGCCACAAATTTATGCAAGGGATCGGTTTCCGGGTCGCGCAAGACGACGGGCAACTCGGACTTACGCAGCTTAAAATCGAAAGAAAGCTCCGGAACGTCGAAATAATCGTCGACGTCGCTTTCCACAGTCTTCTGCGGCGAGTATTTAACGAAAGATTGCATCACAGACATGGTGAATGCTCCGGAAGTGTGGAAAACCACAGTAGGAGTCCCAAATTTTGCGCCCGAGCGATGAACCCAGCTCGTAAACATGTCGCTTATGATACACACAGGAAAACTAGGAGACGGAAAATATTGGTTTTTATTGGGATTCTGTCCATTTTTCATCAGCAGCTCCAGCCACTGTTCTAACGGTCCGGCCAGTTTGTGGGACGACTGCATGAGAATTCTGATCAAATGCTTCGGAATATTGTCGGAGCTTTCTACACCCGGGGAAGGCCTTCGATGAGAGGCATGGGGAGCGACACCAGGCGTATAATATCCGCATCCGCATCGGGATTCGAACCCTCGACCACCACCTTGTCCACCTGAGGCTTCAGACGCGCAGCATTGCCCGACGTAGTTACGTAGGAAACAATTAAACCCTGGGAAGCTAGAAGTTTGGCCAGTTCCAGGAAGGGAATAAGATGGCCCTGCCCCACGACGGAACCACCACCACATGAGGCTTGCAGTAGTTGCCCTTGCCGCCATTGTTATTCTTCTCCATTGATTATTTAACTTCTACGAACCGCTGAGTGATTATTCTTGCGCTATCTTATACGAGCTAAGTACATATCCTAAAGCGGTAAGTATTTAACTTGGATAGCAACTACAAAGGTATTGAATATACCTGAACTAGTTATTGCCAAAAAAAGTAAATACGGGCTCAGCGATCGGTCACAGGTTCAGGGAGATCTTCCTACGGAATGTTTGGTTACAGGTTTAACACCCGGTTGTATGGTGCCCAATCAATAAGCATATACTGAAGCTTTAGTTAAAGTGAAACCACGTCCTCTGAGTCAGAGCCATAAATATTCCACATTCTATCTGAGCAAGAAGGTGAAAGGATCTCTCACTTTCAACGACCAGCGGCACCTATGTATGGTGCCCCCTCCGCCATGGTCCCAATGGCCCATTCCACATGCCCGTAGCCGAAATCGTGACGTCAAGCCGGAAACTACGGTAGGGACCACACAACTAACGTCCCAGTTGATGTGTATGGGAAAATAAAACTGATTCACGCACGCAGTGGAAGTGACATGGATGTGACGTGTTCGATTTTGAATTATTAATTTTTGTGCCACCGGTCCCTCCGCGCCAATGAATCATTCCCGACCTCCAAATCATCTCCAATCCTACGGAAAATTGTTGAGATTAGATGACAACCATTCCTCTTCTAGTGGATCAAGATCCTATTATTCAGCTTGTTGTTGTAACAAGACAACTTTAGTTAGAATATGGATAGGAACACATTAATGAATTCAATTTTGTGTGAATGCTATAAATCCATGTATGCCCATTGAGGCTAAACACAAAAAATAGAGTTGTAAGAGGAAGAGCTGTCTTGATTGTAATTTCGATTTGAACAATAAGAGAATCGATAATCAAGTTGTTCTCGTGAATGTTTCCCTCTTGAGGGTTTTACCATGTAAATCTGTGTTTATGGTTTGTGTCTTTTTGGCTATTTAATTTCGTTTACTCACTTTATATTTTGTTGTGCTTAATATTTTCGTGGCTATATAAGTTTCCAACAAGTGGTATCAGAGCAAGGTTGGAGGGAGGCCACGAGGGGCGAGTTTGAAGGGTGAATTCATTCACTGTGTTGAAGTGTGATGGCAAAGACACAGAGTGCTAAATTCGAGATCGAGAAATTTGATGGTAGCAATAACTTCGAGTTATGGAAGGTCAAGATGCGGGATATATTGTGTGTGCAGGGAGTTGTGAAGGCACTCGCAGGAAAGGCAAAGAAACCCGCGAGTATGGATGATGATGACTGGGATGAGATGGAAACTCGTGCTCTCAGTGCTATTCGCCTATGCTTGGTGACGATGTATTATTCAACATCGTGTTTGAAACAACAACATCAGGACTCTGGACAAAACTGGAAAGCTTGTATATGACTAAATCCTTGACGAATAGAATCCTCCTGAAGCGTCAGCTGTATACCTTGCATATGAAGGAAGGTATGACAATTTCGAACATTTAAATACTTTTAATACTCTTATTTGTAAATTGAGAAAGACGGGTGACAAAATTTCGAATGAAGATAAGACGGTAACATTATTAAGTTCTTTACCTGAATCTTGGGATCATTTCGTAACCTCTATTAGTTTTAGTTCTAAAGAGGTCATTAGCTTTGATGTTGTTGTTGGAGCTATGATATCTGAGGAAACTCGAAAGAGATCTTCTCTGGAAACTTCGACAATGAAGTTATGATGGCCGAGGCGTAACGGGAACTGCGAGAGGGGACAGCATTCGAAGGGCCCAACTAGATCCAAGTCGAAGGGCAAAAAGAGCAAGTTGAAGTGTTGGTTCTGTAACAAATCAGGACACCTCAAGAAAGATTCTGGAAACGTAAAGATGCATCTAAGGAGGAGGACTCTACAAAGGAGGCTAACATAGCCGAGAAGGACTCAGATATGGTTGATGAGGTATTATCTACATCTATTGTCTCACAAAGTACCATTATGATCGGTTAATTGATTAAGGGACATCCCATCACATGTGTCTCAGCATAGAATTGGTATTCTACGTATCAATCTATTGATGACGGGGTAGTTTACATGGGTAATGATGTTACATGTAAAACTGTTGGGATAGGGAGTATCAAAATTAAAATGTATGATGGGATTGTTAGAACACTGACAGATGTGAGACATGTGCCTGACTTGAGAAAGAATCTGATATCTTTGGGAGTTCTGGATTCTAGTGGACATAAGGGTTCAGTTCAAGGTGGAGTTTTGAAGATATCAAAAGGTATCTTGATAGTCATGAAAGCTAACAGAGTCGGGAACCTGTATAAACTTGAAGGAAGGACAAAAATTGATCAAGCAGGAGTCGCATCAGAGGATGTAGGTGAATCCACTCGCTTATGGCATCAACGACTGGGTCATATCAGCGAGAAAGGAATTAAGGTACTTGCTGATCGTAAACTTCTTCCTAGTTTAAAAACTGTAGATTTAAAGTTCTGTGAGCATTGTGTTTATGGGAAACAAGCTAGACAGTTTAAACCTGGAAAACATACAAGTAAAGGTATCCTAGACTATATTCATTCAGACCTATGGGGTCTAGCTCCGAAACTCTCATATGGAGGATCATCATATTTTGTTAGTTTTATAGATGATTACTCGAGGAAAGTTTGGATCTATTTGTTAAAGAGGAAAGCTGATGTATTTAACACTTTTAAACAATTTAGAGCTTTGGTTGAAAAGAGCACAGGTAAATCCATTAAATGTCTTAGAACAGATAATGGAGGGAAATTTACTTCTAAGGAGTTTGAAAATTATTGTAAGAATGAAGGGATCGACAAGCATAAAACCACTGTGTACACTCCGCAATAGAATGGCATTGTTGAACGCATGAACATGACTCTTCTCGAGAGAGCAAGGAGCATGTCTGAAGAATGCAAAGTCAAGCACAGAATTGTGGGGAGAAGCTTTGTTTACAACTTGTTACCTGGTTAATCAATCACCATCGACAGCAATTGACTGCAAGATTCCACAAGAGGTATGGACAGGTCAACCATGTAATTATTCTAGTCTTAGAGTTTTTGGTTGTGATGCCTATGCACTTATTCCGAAGAGTCAGCGTTCCAAGTTAGATCCTAAGTCACAGAAATTAGTCTTTGTTGGATATGGTGATGGTGTGAAGGGGTATAGATTATGGAATCCTACTGCCCATAAGATCATCATAAATAGAGATGTTATATTTGATGAAATTTCCCTCATGAAATCGAGATGGAAAGAATGTTATGAAACAGGTTGATGTACCATAGTCACAGCAAATTCAATTTGATATACATTCATCCACGGGTGAAAATCATGAAGATGTCCGTGAGCAGGATATTCATGAGGAAATCACTCAGGAGGATGAGTAGATTGAAACACCTCAGGAAATTGAGGAAATACCACAACAAGCTCTACGAAGGTCTACACGGATCAGATCAGTTCCAAGCAGGTATGATGATTTTGTCACTTCTGTTGCTTTAATTTCTAATGAAGGAGAACCAAGTTGTTATAAAGAAGCAATAGAGGTTTCAGATAGTGACAAATGGAAACATGCCATGAAAGAGGAAATTGATGCTTTGATTAAAAACAAAACATGGGATCTGGTGGAACTTCCTAAGAACAGGAAATCAATTTGTTGTAAGTGGGTATATAAGTTGAAGAAAGGTGTTGATGATGTTATTTCAAAGTACAGGGCGAGGCTGGTCGCAAAAGGGTTTTCTCAGGAAGCAGGTATTGACTTTCATGAGATTTTTCGCCAGTTGTAAAAAATGTTTCTATTTGTATGGTGTTAGCACTAGTTGCATTGCATAATCTTGAATTAGAGCAGCTAGATGTTAAAACTGCATTTCTACATGGAGATTTAGATGAGGAAATTTACATGGAACAACCAAAAGGGTTAATTCAAAATCACAACAAGAGGTTTGTCTACAAACTCAAGAAATCATTGTATGGCTTGAAGCAGTCTTCAAGACAATGGTACAAGAAGTTTGATTCCTTCATGGTGAGCCATAATTTTACCAGAAGTGAATATGATCATTGTGTTTACTTTAAAAGGTTGGATAATGGCATGTTCATTATATTGGTGTTGTATGTTGATGATATGCTTGTAGCAAGCAAAAGCATGGTTGAAATCAACGGGTTAAAGGCTCGATTAGGCTAGGACATTCGACATGAAGGATCTAGGAGCGTGAAGACAGGATCTTGGGCATGGAGATACACAGAGACAAGACGAAAGGCAAGTTGTGGTTATCACAAGAGAAGTATGTGGAGAAAATACTTCAGAGATTTGATATGGATAAAGTGAAACCAATGAATATCCCTTTAGCTTCACATTTTAAACTTTCTTCAGGTTTGTGTCCTAGTAATGATGAAGAAAAGGAGTATATGTCTCGTGTACCGTATGCTAATGCAGTAGGAAGTTTGATGTATGCGATGGTTAGTACTAGACCAGATATTTCACATGCAGTTGGTGTTGTCAGTAGATACATGGCAAAGCTAGGTAAAGAACATTGGGCAGCAGTGAAATGGGTGCTTCGGTATCTTAGAGGCACAAGCAGTTATTGTATCACTTTTGATGGTTGCAGTGATAACATTTGCGGTTATGTTGATTCTGATTTTGCAGGTGATTTGGACAAAAGAAGATCTACTTCAGGTTATGTCTTTACTCTTGCAGGTGGTCCTATTAGTTGGATGTCAAAGCTTCAAAGCATTGTTGCTTTATCCACTACTGAGGCAGAGTATGTATCTGCTTCACATGCTTGTAAAGAGGCAGTATGGTTAAAAGGTTTATTGGGTGAGTTAGAACAGTTTCAAAAAAGTGTAAAAATTTTCTGTGATAGTCATAGTGCAATTTATTTGGCTAAGAATCCAGCTTACCATAGTAAGTCGAAACATATTCCAGTTAAATACCATTATGTAAGACATGTTGTTGATGAAGGACAAGTGATTCTTGATAAGTTCCACACTCAAAAGAATTGTGCAGACATGTTCACGAAATTAGTTATATTAGAGAAGTTGCGGTGGTGCTTGGCTTCTCTTGGCTTGCAAAAAAGGTGACGAGCAATGAGCAAGGTATCAGGTTAATTGTTGTCAAGGTGGAGATTGTTGAGATTAGATGACAACCATTCCTCTTCTGGTGGATCAAGATCCTATTATTCAGCTTGTTGTAACAAGACAACTTTGGTTAGAATATGGATAGGAACGCATTAATGAATTCAGTTTTGTGTGAATGCTATAAATGTGTGTATGCCCATTGAGGCTACACACAAAAAAATAGAGTTGTAAGAGGAAGAGTTGTGCTGATTGTAATTTCCAGATTTGAACAATAAGAGAATCGATACCGTTGCTCCGTGGATGTTTCCCTCTTGAGGGTTTTATCATGTAAATATGTGTTTATGTTTTGTGTCTTTTTGGCTATTTAATTTCGTTTACTTGCTTTATATTTTGTTGTGCTTAATCTTTTCGTGGCTATATAAGTTTCCAACAAAAATCACAAGGAGAGGGAAGCCCAAAACTAGATAACTAGGCCAGGGAAAGAAAAATACTGGTGGGTTTAAATATATTTTGCTCTCACGTTTGCGTTTCTAAGGAAGAAGCAAGAAGGGAGGAAGGAGTCACTGAAGGGAGCCATCCGAGCGTGCGACCGTGTCTACTGTAAGCAAACCTTCATCATAGTGTCTTCTTATTTATGCGAAGACAATTTTTTGGGTTATAATATCTCTTGTGTTTCTATCATTACAGTGTTTGCGGGCCAAAGGAACGAGTTGCAGAGGAGGACAATGTTTCTCTCCATTTTACTACCGTAAGTTTCAAATCCAATATCCCATCTCCCAATGTTTATACTGTTTCGTAGATTCGTGGTTTTGTAACTTCGTGGATTCGTGGATTTGTTTGGCGAGATTTTTCCATTTTCTAGTATTGTTGTTGCATCATTAACTTGAAATTTAAAAAATAGCATATTAGAGATATTTCTTGAATAACATAGTAGTGTTGTTTGTAAGGAATGCTTATCTAGGTGATTTGATTTTATTGATTAATGGCCACACTTGAGAGTTTTATACAACCCATTTCTAGGTACTATTGTTTCAGTTTTAATATGATATTATACAATGCCAATATTCTGATTTTTATCGATCGTATAGATGTAAACGAAACTTTAGTTCTTAATAGCCATAACCCTTATGTTACGGAAATGATTATTTCTTTCTATAGATAATACCTACCTATTTGGGGGATGGGAAAAAATCATCAACATGGTTATAGTTAAACTAATACTAAGATTTTTATTCAGTTGTACATGGACTTACATAATGGCTTTTAATCTTTCTATTTGATGCACGTACCATTGAGATTTTTCAGTAATGTGTTTCTATGTATACATTCACTGCAAACTTCCTTGCCTAACCCAAACAAGGCATGCGAATGTTCTTCCAACTCCTCGAGTGACATTCCTCTACGAAATGTTTAACAAAATGTCTCTTTGAAATGTTTGAAAAAATGTCTTTGCGTAATGTGCCTTCAAGTTAAAAAAATTCTTGTTTGTTTTTCTCTTAGAATGCCTCAAAGAATCTTTGTGAAATGTTTGACAAAATGTCTCAGTAGCCGTTTTTAAGCTTGTAAAACAGCTTTCTTGCCAATTATATGTTGTAACATATGGGTTTCTAAATTAAATAACAAATGTTTAGATACAATTTACCTCCTTTAACATTTGAGTATGACCCATATTTATTAATCTCACAATGTAGTTCAAGCTTATGGCACATGGGGTAAAGTTGGCCTACAATCTCCCCATAATTTTTGCATGTAAGCTAAGTCATTAGGGTCATGTTCGTGTTTGTAATCAGCAAGGATAAAATTGGAAGCAAGTTTCCCAGATGATGAAATTTAAAAGCAAAAAAGCCAAAATCAATAGATAATACTTGAAAACATCAAATACTATATAAGAAGATCTCAAAAACATATAAACTATGATAAGTCAAATAAAATTAAAAACATTAACACATGTTCAATCACAATTTTGAAGAAGTTTATTTTCAAAGTTCAATTTTATTGTATTGAGTTGGCCAAACTTCAAACCTCATGAATTATATTGTATTGCCATTGGATCAAATTTGCCAAATTTCCAATTTTTCAATGAAAACCAAATTTGTGACATAGATTGTAAGTGTACTTGGGGTTTAGGTGGATTTGCAAGTTCGAGTTCACTACTGAGCTTAGTCATGAGATCAAAACCCAGGAGTACAAAGGTTGAGCAATATTAAATTTTAATCTGTGGTCAAACCCCAGGACTACAAAAATTGAGCAATATATGGATAAATATATAGACAAATTAAAAACAATCACCCTTGGCTTCCATAAGTGAGGTATCACACCTTTCTTTAGTTGCAATAACCTCCTTTAACACCATGTTTCTTTGTCACCCATGTTATTATGTGGGAGATTTATTTGATAAGAATGTTTGGTTTTTTTAATTTTAAACAGATGTTAAAACTAATAACATAATGCGAGTCTACATACAATCAACGAAAACAAAGAACCTTGACCATACCTTTATCACTCCTTAACCAGTATGACCAATACCGTATCAATATGGTTATGGGAATCGCTAATAGGGGGAATGTGGTTGTATGATTGTGTTCTTCCTCTTTGTGACATGAAACCTTCCCTTGGACAAATAGGAAGAACACGGTCATAAAGCTATATCATCCTTTACTAGTTGTCATGTACGACCTAGGTGTGTGTGTAGGATGATATCTATTTGATTTTCTAAGATAGGAATGTTGTTAAGCGTTCATAGAGGTTGTTGAGTCAATTTAGGAGTAGTTTTAGGGGTCTTTCCTTAGTCAAAGAACACCTATTCATAGGTGATTCGAAGAAAATGTATGAAGACAGTTTTAGAAGGTGGAATAATGAAGGATAGTGTATGTAAGATGTTTTAAAGGATGTAACAAACCTTTGTTGAAGGAATTTATGCATGTTTCTTATGACTGTATTGAAGAACCTTGGCTAGGCAAGTGATGTGAAAACCCTTGATCAATGAAATTTGCATCAAGTTATCTGACTGATAATATAGGAAGCATCTACAGACATCAAGGAGTGTCAACATGATTTTTGTAGGGTTTGAAAATGTGTAATTTGATTGTATTTGCAAAATGTGTCTTCTCGGGCCTGAACTAGGGCACCGTATATCTTTTGATGGAACAGATGGAATTGTTTGAAACTTTCAAGCTATGTCTAACTTGGTATGACTTATCAATAATCCAAACCTCAAGGAGAGTGGTTATGTGTAGCTTGAGATCTATATGACTCGTGTTTATGAGCTAAAACAATGAATGTACAGTGCACAAAATTGAAGGTAACAATCAAGCTTTCAATCATAATTAGATGAATCATGAACTTAGGTTGATATGAGAGGTGGAAGGAGGTATGATGGACATATTTTAATAATCTTATGGGCATGGGAACAAATAAAATGCTATCAATTCATTGAATTCTTACCGTATGCACTTCCTAGGACAATTATAGATCATTAAGAAGGCCATAAAGAAGTTGAGTTGAGCATAATTAATGAAAGATCAACACATGCAAGTTTGAAAACCACCTAATAAGGTATCTTTGATGTGTATGAATGATTATTGGCGGAGGTATACCTTGAATATGTCATTAGTTGATGAAACTGATTGTACAGGGTGAAAAAGGATAGTCTTAATCACTAAAAAGAGTCTACAATGAAGGTGAATTGGCAATTTTAGCGAAAAACAATAATTAGAAGCTCACCGACACCTTCACATGATGAAAGAGGTCTATTGGATAGTAAAACATGCCATGTGAGCCATCCATTTGCATTTGAGATCTTGAATAGAGCAAATAAGGAGTTAAGAAGATTGAGGCGAGTTAGAGGAATGTATACAAGAAGACTCTTGTTAGAATGTTACTAAGTATTTTAAAGCTATAATGTGATGTCTTGAACATGTTTCAACATGTAAAAGAGACCTTGTAACTCCATTTGAGGAAGGGCTTCATTGTTAAGACAAGGTATAACTTAAGAAGGACTCCATCATGAAGAAAGGTATGTATGCCAAGAACCTTATAAGTGGATTTAGTAGCATGAAACAGTCTTGTTGATGAATATAGAAGACTTACACAATTGTGAGGCATAGATTAGGTGATCGCAAGGTGATCACATCAGATTAGGTGGAAATAAGTCATCAAATTAGCTCCTTAATTGTTTGTCTCTCTCTTGTATGGGTATGTTTTAGGTCTCAGTAGGCCTCAAGGTGATAAGAACATACAAATGGTGTTATATAACCTCTTAGCAGTGATCCTCAAGCAGGGGTTAGTGTGAATTAGAACAAACTTAAGCTCTTACTAGTGTGAGACCAACATTGTGAGGTAGAAACCTTCAAAACAACCAGACTTTAAGGTCAAATTCAAGCATATACCCTGCATCATAAGTCATAACTATATTGTTATAATTATAAACAAAACTTTGAAATTTTAAGAAAACAAAGAGAAGAAAAAGAAAAGATAAAAGAGAAACAATGGAAAAAAAGGAAAGAAAATGAAGAAGAGAAGAAGAAAAAGAAAAACATGAAACATACACCAATAAAAACATAATCTACACCAAAAATTAAAAAACAAATAAATGGAAGAGAATAATATAAATTTACAACAATAACTAATCATATATCAAAATAATTGTCAACATGTTTGTTGAATAGTTTAATAATTTAATATTTATAAAAAAATTAAAAGAAATAACGATCGATTATTTGGTTACTTACGAGTATTCAATTTAAACCTAAATTAATATCTATTATAAAGTTTGACAATTCAATAAACATATAATAATAATTATATAGTTTAACAATTCAATTAAAAATATAATATTAATTAAATATATTAATAAATTTGGTTAATAATGATTACATATTGATATATTAAAATATTTATACTTATAATTAGGTTTATAATTGTTTTAATTAAAGTAACTAATTTGATTGAAATTGTAGTATTTATAGGTTCAATGATATATAGAGAATTGATTTTTTAGTTTTGATTTTTTTAGTTTAAAGGTGTAGATTTATTTTGTTAGTTATATGTTGAATTTTATTTATTTTTCAAAAAAATTAAATGTAAATAATTATTATATCATCTTATTAAATAAAAAGAGTATAAATATTGTTATAATATTGTAATTAAGAAAAATAAATAAATTTTGAAAATTAGATTTAATACAAATAATTAAAAAAATAATTTTCTATTATTTTTATATGATACAATTCAATTTTCTGCAATTCCAACTTACCAATAGTTAGTGTGGGTCCTCTTTTTAAAAAGGTAAGACTAACGATAAAGGGGACGATGGTGGTTCTAATGCAAGAACATCAAGATAGTGGTTCTAATCCCGATGGCTTTTGTTTTGCTTCCCGAAGTACCCCTTCAATTTCCATAATTGATTATACATATAGATTTAATTTATGTTCTTCAAAAAAAAATCTCTTTACATATGTTACAAATGTTATTAATTAATGTCGATATGACCTAAAACCAACCTAACCATATAATTCCATATTATTAATAAAAGGTAAGATGATAATGTGATAATCAATTAAGAATTAATTGAAAAGCCAATTGATGAAGCCCACTTTTTGATTTAGAATTAGTTAGGGAATGCACAAATTAAAAACAATCTAATAATATAATTCCTCACCAATTGTACAAGGTAAGGTAGTGATAACTAGCTAGAAATTAATCGAAGGCCTATTGATTAAGGTTCCCATATTTCACTTACTATTGGTTCCCACATTTGACTTACAATTAGTCCATTACTATTCCCAACATTTGACGTATAATTAGACCGTCTTTATTTAGGTTAGTCCTTATTAAAATTCAATTGGAGGGCCATATTATTAATTAATGGTGGTTCTTATCTTGAGAAAGTGTGCTCTCCTAGAGTGTCCTTACAAAGTAAAGCCAAGTGTTATTAGTTAATGTAAGATATAAATATCATCCAACAATATATAACTAACTAGAAAGACTACTTAGTAAGGTTCTTATATTTGACTTACAATTAGTTCAATTTTATTTAGGTTATTCAATAAAGAGGAGGTGTTTTATTTTGTGAGAGGTCAATATTAATTTGGAAGTGTCATTCAACATAACATACCAATAAAGTGAAGCCCACATTATTTATTAATGCACTCTATAAAACAATATTAAAACATAACTCTCCCAGTTTAATAAAAGGTAAGATAATCATGTGATTATTAACTATAAATTAATTGAACAACCATCTTATTAATTAATGGTTGTTCTTAAATTGATAAAATGTGCTCCTATCGAGTGTCCCCCAAAGTTTTATCAGTATGGTAGATTCCAAATTTTAACGCTTGTCTAGTTTAGTATGGCAGTTTTTGATGTTAGTTGATTTAGTATGTTTATCATATATTGATCCCAGGGACAACATTTCAGATACTTGATAGGGAATTATTTTTGAAAAACGTTGAAAAATACAAGGTGTGTTTTTCAACAACAAAATTTTCAAGTATTTATTATTTCTTACAATTTTTTTGTAAGTTGTTTCATTATTATTTGTATTATGGCATAATAAATGACTTTGAAATGGAAATATTCATTTTTATGTTATCTAAATGCATTGGTATTTATTTTTAAAAATTACATATGAGAGTAAATGCATTGCTATTTATTTTTTGATGTTATCTATTTATTGTGATTATTCCAATTTTATTATTCATGTACTATTTTGGTTTGATTTAGTAATTTATCTTTGAATAGACATAGTTGTGACTAGTTTTAATTTTTTTGTAATGTAATTAATTTGAAACGTTTGGTAATTTCTTAATATGATTGAGAGATCTTAATTGTGTTAAATGGAATAACATTAGAGTAAGTTTGAATTTTTCGTTCTCATTATATTTGTAGATAATGCTAATGTGCATATACCATTTGTATATAGAAAATTGTTTATTAGTTATATTTTTTTATGATGTAAGTTGAAACTATAAAGATTGTGTGCTATCATACTCTCACTTTGAATTTGGCATATGGGGGCAAGTGTCTCGCAAAGACAGAATCAGTGCATGATGAAGGGGCTTTCCCCTTAGGATGCCAGATCAATACACCTAACTATCGGTGTGTGCTAAAGGGGCTTGCCCTTTAGGATTCCACATCGATAGTTGGGTGGTATATCTTGTGTTGAGTAGAGATTTTTAAAGTCGCCACCGATTTTCTTCACTTTCAAAATGCACCCTCCCATAATATCACAACCGTCCATTGAAAAATGGACGGTTGTGATATTATGAGAGGGTGCATTTTGAGTAAAGCATATAGTCGTTGGCATTTATTCATACTTGAATTTTTCATGGATATTAGCTTTTTGAAATTGTGATTTTTTATCATATTGGATGAGGTATATTAGATTTTTCATGTATCGTACTAACATTAATTGTATATTTATGTTTGCATGTGTGTTATTGTATTTAGTTTCTCTTTTGCGTGGTGAAAATGAATACACGAAGCTCTATTCCTATGAATCCCATAGGGATAATGTTGACAACTCCCAAATTCCAAAGGGAGTCAAGTCATTCAGGAGGTCCACATTTTTGGTCTACATAGACCATCATTAACATAATAAGTCAAAACCCGAAATTGCAGCCATGGTTAAGGCCCGACTCAATTTGCAAAACTTTTGTTATTTATTTGTCCAAGTTCCTCACTATAGGGTCCCATTCATGAGGATATGGTCTAGCTTATGACACGATGGAGGATTCCCGTAAGTACAAGCCTCCACATAAGCCGAGGAATATGGGAGTTTTAGTCATAAAACTGGAAACAGATCCAAAAATTGTGCAAAAAGATCGCACGTGGAAGCAACTCCAAGTTAACTGTTAAAAAAAAATAGTTCTTGCTTTTATATGTTTTGTACTAAAAAATTATGACATGTTTGAAAAAAACCTATATAACAGGGTTCATTTTAAGACACCTCCGTAAAATTGGAGGTGGAAAATACTGATGAATATCCCCAAACCGGCTTTTTAAGTGAAAGGTGAATTTACCATTTTTTCAGAACTAAATTTTCACCTATTTTTTTGAGCTAGAGAGACCGAAGATTTACAAACACCGATGCCTCTTTGATGCACGCCAACAAGGCTTTTTGACGCGCGCGTCAAAAAGCGTAGTTGACACCTCTTTGACCCGTGTCAATAAGCCTCACCGACGCCTTGTTGACGCGCGTCGGCCAAGGACCCTCGTTGACGCCAAGATCAGGACCCTCATTGACACGCATCAACGAGGGTCCTCGATGCGCGTCAACGAGGGTTGTTGACCCTAGCTTTTTCCTATAAATACCCTCCCTCCGGTCATTTTCACGTTTACACTTTCTGGCTGTCGAATTTTCTTATATACAGGAATCCATTATCCAGGTCAGGTACAATCAAGCTCAAGGACAACTACAATGGTGACTACAAGTGCATCCCAAGCTCAAGAGGAAAATCTAGTCAACCCATAAGCCCTATCCATGGGCAAGATACTCTACAGGAATCCTTTGTGCCCCCACATCCAGATTGTTTTACAAATGACTTCCAAATACAAGGATTTGATCGATGCATGTGAGTTTTGTGGGCTCATTAAGATGCCCCATTTCAAACAAACCAACATATTTTGAACTACCTTCTCTCCTCTTACAATACAGAGGATGACCTTTTTAATGTTACTATATGGACGATGACCGATTGTTTCAATTCAAGATCAACCCAACCGATATTCATCGGTTTACAGTGCCTCCCATTCAAAAATTTACCCTTTGTTACAACGAAGGCAACACTCGTCGAAGACGATAAGAAATATATCGAATCGAATTTCGGTTTCCATGTTGATTGTAAGTGTAAACTGTTTTCATTTGTCATTTTTATTCAGTTTTTTATTTTTATACAATTTAAATTTATATTAATTCCCACTATTTTTGGCATTTGCAACTCATGTCAATAAATCTAAACGTGGTGTGGATACGCAAGCAATTGCACACCACTTTCTTGCTACAATGATTTCCTTTTTTCAATCCAGAATAGTTTTGTAGGGTCGGCAAATAGATATACCAAACTGGGCCATTGCATACATTGTTGCAACTATCGCAAAACAAAAATTTGATTGGTGCACCTTTTTATCAAAAAAATAAGAACTGACATTATAAATGCAAAGCTTTTAGAAAAACTGTCATTTACTCCACAAACTATATCCTTGGCCTTTATTACGAGGCTCTTTTAAATTTAAAAGACAAACCAATTCCCACTTACATGGACAAGGCGTTGATGAATTTGTCAATTCCCACTTGCAGAGAGAGTATTGTTGTTATTGTTTGTTTTTGCATACATTTTTGGATTTGGTTTATTTTGTGAATCCGAAAATGAAATAGAAGTTAGATACAACTCCTTCCTAGAGCTTTGTTGTAATCATTTTGAAATGCATTTTGGGTTTTTGTTTATTATGTGAAATCAAAAGAACACATTCGGTTTTGTTTATTTTTGTGAAATCTAGGAAAGTAAACAAGATGGTCTCAACTCCTTTTAGAGCATTTATGTTGTTATTCCCTCCTGGATACGTTTTTGGATTCATGTTATTAACATATGTAAAAAGAAATAAGAGATAGTTTTATAGCTCCTTTCTGTGAGAATAGTTATCATTTTGTTAATAACTCCTTGAAGCGTTGTTATTATTATTCTTTTATTGAATACGTTTTTGGGTTTTGGTTATTATGATTTGGAAAGTAAAAGGAAGTTTGTCCCAACTCCTTTTAGAGCATTGCTATTATTATTCTGAATCTGTTTAGTTGGGATTATTGTATGAAATTTAGAAAATATAATGGGAGATTTTAGGAAGTGAAAACATGTAGGTTTTAAGTTAAAAATCTCTTTCTAGAGAATTGTTGTTTTAATTAGTTTTTATAGCTCTTCTTAGAGCATTATTGTTATCATTTGGTTATGGCTCCTTCCTTGAGCATTACTAATTTCATTCTTTTATTTGTTACAAAATGGTAGAAATAATACTCTATTGTGTGCATGGAGTAAATGGATTTTGGGGTTTTTGTTTAAAAATAAGATTTAGTTTTGGTAAAGTTTGGTTTTATAAATTATGAAGTGTTGTTGTTTCCTCTCCCTTTAGTTGATTGTTGCTTCAATTTAGAATAAGGAAATGAAGGACTCCATTATTGGTTGCATTAGTAATGAAAGCAATCCTTTTCATTTTGAATGTATAAGTTTTAGTTTAGGATAGTTGGGGATACTTGTTGTTAATATATATTTACAATGACTTGATTTTGTTATAGCTAAGTGTGACTGTTGTGAAGTTAGTTGGAAAATATTGTGAGTTCTTACAATTGCGATTGATGTTTGTGTTGCACTTATGATCCATGATTGTATGTATGACTAAGTCATATTTGGTTGGTTGTATACAATATTGGTGGATATATTATTTTTACATAATTATGAAGTTTCATTATTATATGTTTATGAGGTAGACTTCATAATATTGACTAGGGTATTTACATTATAACTCGTTGATTAAAAATAGATCTTGGTCCATCTCTTGTTTTGTTATTTCACTATGATTACATCATAGAATAAGAGTATGTGGACTCATTCCAGCTTCATATGAACAAACTTATACCTATCTCTCTCTCCTATAATTTTGTAGGAAAGGTTGACATACTTGAAGTAATGTTTGGATTAATATATGTGATTGTTTTACGTCACAAGTTTATTTAGAAGTAAATCTGAAAGGATTATTTGTAATCATTTTGAATATGTGATTGAAATATCATCACAACATGAAAAGGGTGTTGTGGCTCAATTTATTATTCTTGTTGATTATTGTAAATCATTATTAATAAAATTTTAGGATATTTGTCCTTATTTAAAACTCGGTTTATGACTTATCTTATTATTTGAGCTCAAAATATAGATAATCTACTTATAAATCTGATTTATCAATCAAAGTGATAATTATTAAATTGTGAGATTATTTATGAAATCATTAATTCGATGATTAAATGAATATCAAAAGATAAACCGAAAGGATACATAGGAAACAAAATAAAGATGTTTATGTACTTAATGGTATTAATGAACTATTCATGATGAGTAAATGTAATAAAGTAACTCGGTATGGGAAAATGAATAGTTAAACTACACCTAACGACAATTACTAAGTTGTTTAGGGTACGACAAGAGGAACTAATATAATTTAGCAACTTGTGGAGTTAATATGACCTCTTTCAGAAACCTATTATTATTTTGAAACTATACTTTATTAATGACTTTATAAAAGAGTCTTAGCTTCATGCTAACTTAGGATGGCTACGAGAAGGGTAGTGAGGACGTAATGATGGGTAATCATTATGTGTTCTGGATATCTTTCACATAGGAATCCTAAGATAGTACGAATGAGAGTCTTTTTGTTTAGGGAAATAAGCTTATAGTAGAATCTCCATCGTCTTAACTAATTCACCTTCTTAAACAATAAAAATAAATATGGATAATTGTATTGAGATGGTTGTGTGGTGATGGAAGACGAGTTTCATAGACTTGTGTGTAGTCTTAGAACTAAACTTGTAAAGCAATGCTTGAAACTTTGGCCAAAGTAATGTAATTGACTACATTGTCTATTCACCAATCCCCTAATTTATTAGTGTCAGATATCAAATGGAAGTTGTATGAATGTCTTCTAGGTAGGCACTTAGGAGATGCACATAGTTCTCATAACCTATTAAAGGTTTAACCAAGTATACTAAGTATACACACTCGGGTAGAGTGATTTAAGGGAGATCGTGGAGATCTGGATATACCCTTACAACTGCACATGGTTATCATATGTTATCAGATGGATTATGAATATTTTAATAATGTTAATTTATTTAATAGTAAGCTAAATAATAATATTAATCATTAATAACATTAATTGTACATTAAGGGTACATTTAAAAAAATCCCATTAATTTAGATGATCAACATGGGTGTTACACAAATACCATTTACTAACCAAAGATACAGAACAAAATCAAGTGACAAGTTTCATACTTTGAGAAAGGGAACTAATTACTCTTCTTTCTTGGTTTACATATTTTCTACCGGTATCAAATAAGGAGTGACACATAGGGCATATACATGACAACGATATGTATGGAACAATATGCCATCCATGATTAATTTCTATCGGGTTTGTGACCACCAAGTAACATTTATCCATGGGGAAGCGTCAATGGGTGGAGGGAAAACCCGACAGCCTCTCCCAACACTCTTCCTCTGGTGAAAAGATACCTAAATCCTCAATATATTCAAACCAGTTTGGGAATTGATCACTCTCGACTCTTCCAACCATCTCCAAGGAAACAAACACATAAGAACAATTCTATCTTTTCTCTCATGACATTCAGGTGTATTCTATCCTTGATTCATTGATTTTTGTATGCATTTATATTCTCATATTCACTAAGTTAAAGTTTAATTTCATTTATCATGAGCATTGACTACACTTATCTTATTTTGTAGGTCCATCCTTATCCCGACAAAAGGCAACACAAATGGAACAAGGAACAATCTCAAGCACAAAACACTCAGGCAAAGGTAATATCCAAGTTACAAATGCAAGCATCATTTCCACTATGCACATAAGGTCACCCCTAGGGTTCTCATCCCCTCTTAGATTCCACAATACACATACTACAATCTCCATTCGACACACTATTAATTACAATCTTCATTCAATGTTATTGATTAAAACCTCCTTTGACTCTTTGTATGGTACACTCTTCATATCTACTTTATGCTATCAAATATTCATTCACCTACACAAAGTGGGGAAAATTTAAACACAAAATCGTGCACTTAGTACTATTACATCACACCTCTAGTATGTCATTATATGCATGATTCCTAAGCAAGAAAACTAGACATTAACAACACTTGTTTTGCTTTACATTTACATTGTTTTATCTTTTTATACTTATGTCTCAGGGCTTTTCTAGAACTATCCATTTGGTTTTGGACATTACACAATATGTTACTCAACTCGGTATTTCCTATTTTATCCTCATAGCCTTTTGGACAATATCGCCCAAGAAGGATAGGAGTGCCTAGCGCCACTTGTCCTCTTTCCCTCTTCTCTTATGTTTAAAATGCCACATCAACCATTATATTTTCTAAAAACTTATATTATCACTTTGGGTCATCTTTTAGGGTTGTTAATGATTGTAATGAAATTACTAGTATAATTCAGATTATGAGCAGCAATAGAACACCAAATAACACAATATTTCAGAATAATGATCTCAATATGCAATTATAATAGCTTCGCCACTTCAAGGGGGCAACCTCCAAACCATATAATAAGACTCAAATGCTCAAATGATAATGAACTACTACCTACAATCCCCTATATATACTATTCATATGTTATGGCCATCACCAAGGCCGACCTATTAAGCATGAGAAAGTATAAATGATATAATAAAATGATATGGTAAGCCACAAGTTGGCTACTCATATCCTAATACAAGCAATAGGTTAAGGGCATAAAGAATGACAAAATTCAAGTGAATGAATCTTATATATATATATATATATATATATATATATATATATGACTACTTACTATTCTAAGGGGCTCAACAATTGAGCTATTAATTTCTACCACTTCTTAGGTAAAGAACAACACTTAAGGATTGCATTTGGGCTGCATAATTCACTTTGCATATGAAGAGCAATTTTTGAATTTTGTCACACACGTTATCTCGGGGCAAATTAGTTGTAGTTTGTTATCTCGGTGCACCGGTACAAGGGAAACCTAACTTGAAGGGACACAGCTCTATCACACACACACACACAAAAACTACATTAAGTCTGAAATGTAGTGCAACAATCAATGATAATCACATTGGGGTGACCATTGAAGTTGGTCCACTCAAGCATATGTATGATTTATTCCATCTAATGTGTGATTGAGCCTTATGCAGGTAGCTAGGGTTTGTTTTGTAGGTACATGTGTAACATGAAAACCCTACATTGAGGTTGGAGCGACATAAAGCAAAGTGAAGGTGACATTATTAGACCATAAAAAGACCAGATACTGGAGACTCACTATTAGGACACTAGCACCAATACAAATACTAACGCCTGGGGTGGTCTTGTCCCCTTCCTGGGAGCTAACTGTCTAGAAGGCTTGCAAATCTCTATTCTCCGGTGAGGCACATTCAACCAAAATCTAGCTTGTTCCATCATTATTCCATCCCGCATCCAACACAAACAGTCACAAATAAGCTAAGTCACTCTCATCCTTTTATTACTTGTAAGTTTGCTTTCCATTGCATGTTATATCTTATATATTTATGATACTATCTTGTCGATCTCAGTCCTCTAATTAAGATTTAATTTTGTTAAATAGCCTTAGAAACATAGATCCATCATCAAAATACTTAGATTAGTTTCCAAAACTAATGAATCAATGTGATTTTTTAACCCTAGCTTGTAATTTTAATCAACTATTTTTTTTAAAGTTTGAGTATCCTTATAATTGAATAATACATGATTTAGGATCTGTAGATTTATTATATTTTTGTTCTAAATCATATTAACACATTTGATATTTATCTTAATAAGGAAAATCCTAGTTTTGATATTTTATCAACTTGAATTCAAAGCACATTCCTTTACAAAGAGAGGCATTATCTCATTTAAGTACATTTGAGATCCAAACACTTATAATTGAATTCCTTGAAATTTTTGCACCATGTATTGGGGTTATTAGCCACCTTCAAGAAGGTCTATGTTTTTCTCGTTCAACCGATGCCCCTTCCCAAAAACTTTCTTAAGATCACCGCCAATCCTATGTCCCCATAAAAAGATTAACACTAGCCAAATTGGTTGGTTATAACTTCCATCACACAAAGAAATTTGTATCAACTCATACATCTTCCACTTCCATTGGAAAAAATCCTTCAAGTTAAATGGCCAATGTTAATCCTTGGATCTCATTGGCAAAACATGACTCATCATATTTCACAATCGCCTGCCAAAGCCAAATGTTAGTTATTAGGCTAGCATATTCTCCATATCAAGTTCCATGTTGGACACACATTATCAAAACTTGGAATTTTTAGAAGCAAGTACCCTTTTTGCCTTATTTTAGAAATTGTTCCTCACCTTTTTAGCATTTCCTTCCTCTTTTGAATTGTGATTCTCTCATCTCCTTACTTACCGATATATTTGCCACGACTTCAATAAAAACACCGCTCCTAGCTCTTCTTCCCCATCACCCCACTCTTAATCACTTGAAATACTAATCAATTGATCACACTCTTCCAAATTTGAAAAAATCAATGCAAACAACTCTATGCTAGCAATGACTTTACTTGAACCATTCAACAAGCTTATATCATTTGTTCTATTTTTTTTTCCACACTTGACTAATCAAAACAAAAATTAAGGACACCATTGTAATTATTTGTAAGACCCACACCCCCTACACCAACAACATACTCATTAATTTTATGTTTTACTTTTACTCCAATATACTTCCCTTTAAACTATAATCATCAATGCCTCATTCCAAATAACTTGTTTTCCTATGGAAAACCTCCGTCTCCTTAATTCTTGTAATTGATTTGTTAAATTTGTAATAAATACAATTAAATTTTAAAAAGATTTTTTTTTGAAATCTTACGAATTTTACTTACGAGGGGGAACACATTCCCCCACAACAATTGTTACACTGCATAAGGTATTTAGACAAGAAGGAGAAAACGAAGACCAAAACCGTTTTCAACAACTTCTCACAAATCTCAGAGATGTGAATCCAACACTGGATGATTGGAGGTTATTAATGAGTAGAATTTTTTTGCATTAGACAAAGATAGCAATGAAGAATTTGATAATAATATTCACCTTGTCGCAACAAAGATTAACGTGAATAACCACAACAACAAAAAATTGCATTCGTTGAAGAGACCTATTGCACGTAGCATTGTGACTTCAATAAGTAGTGCCAACACACTGACAACAGTTTGAATGATGAACTTGATGTTGAATTATTAATTTCTAATGATGCAAGGGTTATGTTAACATCCAATCTTTGGATAGAAGCAGGTCTTGTAAATGGAGCTCTAGGATATATCCGAAGCATAATATACACACCTAGGAGTGGTCCACCAAAACCACCAACATATGTAATGGTTGAATTTGATAAGTACTTCGAATACCGTTTGAAGATAGAACTCCATGTACCATCCCAATTACACCAATACAAAGGGGACGCACACACCAATTACCATTACGGTTGGCATGGGCATTAACAATACATAAATTGCAAGGTTTGACTCTTTCCAAGGCTACAGTTGATATTGAACAAAGGGAAACAATGGGGTTAACATTTGTGGCTATCTCTCGAGTAAAGTCATTGCAAATTGTCTAAGAATATTTCCGCCATTTACATATGAGCGTTATGAAAGGATGAAGAAGGTTAAACAACTTTTGAAACGGAAGGCAAAGGAAGAAAGACTTAAGTCCTTGGAATATAAATAATGTCCCCTTTGTAACACACATTTCATTCTATGATTTTGTCATTTCGTGTGATGTACATTTCACATTTTGATTCATATGAAATAATGCTTTATTTTTTTAACATGATAATATGGTTCCCTCTTTAAATCCCTCTATGATGTTCCTTGTAAGATATTTGAGTCTAAATGAATATTATAAAAGATTATTAAATGTTTGTCTTTCCATCAAAATTTCAATATATTATCTTGGATATTGTTGGTTTTAATTGGTAGAGAATATACCTTAAGGTAGTTCAATCAAATTCATTAGGCACTCTTATGACTCAAGGAAATATTAAATATATATTGTTGGTTTTAATTGGTAGAGAATATAACTTAAGGTAGTTCAATCAAATTCATTAGGCACTCTTATGACTCAAGGAAATATTAAATATATATTGTTGGTTTTAATTGGTAGAGAATATGTCTTAAGGTAGTTCAATCAAATTCATTAGGCACTCTTATGACTCAAGGAAATATTAAATATATAGGGGGTCGAATTCTATCTTGGGTTCTTGATATTATATAAAAAGAATCGTTGGTTTCACTAATGACTTAAGACTCATATTATTAATAATAAGGATCCCCGCCCACGTAGTTCATTGGTAAGATGTTCAAAAATTTGAATAAGTCAACATAAGTCACCAATTTGATTGGTTCTCATCAAGGTTTTTCATGCACGAACTAAATTTTGGCTTTCTTTTCCTGACTTTATTTTTGATATCCTTTTATGTATAATACAACTCCTACGGTTGCTATTAGCATACCTATATTATATAAATATATGTAAAATATGCCGAGAGGTATAGGCGCTTATACCTCTCGACATATTTTACCATGTTTTGATTTATGTTTATATAAATGGTAAAATATACGGAGAGATATAAGCACCTATACCTCCGCATATTTTACATATATTTATAATATATAGGTATGCTAGTTAATTTCTTAAAATTTTAATAAATACAATTCAATTTTAAAAAGAAAAAAACTCGAATTCTTACGAATTTAACTTACGAGGGGGAGCACATTCCCCACAACTTCATTTTTAAAAAATCTTCCTTTAAATCATAAATTACGGTAGAGACCTTGCCGCGGGATGAAGTGTTGCAGGTTTTCTAGGGTTTCACTTTTCGGCGCATAAGAGACAGAAGCAGGGAGCCATGGCCAAGAAGAAAAAGGTCTCAGAGGAAAAGTCTGTTTCAAAAGCTGGACCCGTGAAAAACGAAGAAGAAGAAGAAGAAAAAGATGATAGTGAAGAAGAGGATGAACTTTCAGAAGAAGACATAAAAATCTGCTGGAACCCTTCAGCAAAGAGCAGCTCATTAACATTCTCCGCGGTGTTGCAGCCAAAGACACTGACATTTTATCAAACATACGAAAAATTGCCGACGAAGATCCCGCTCACAGAAAAATCTTCGTCCGTGGCCTCGGCTGGGACACCACCTCCGATGCCGTAGAATCCGTCTTCTCGGAATACGGCGAGCTTGAAGAATGTATAGTTGTCATGGACAAGGCTGCCGGAAAATCTAAAGGCTACGGCTTTGTGACTTTCAAGCATATGGATGCCGCGCAGAGAGCTTTGAACGAGCCCAATAAAAAGATTGACAGCAGAATGACCGCCTGCCAGATGGCCTGCATTGGCCCTACGCCGCAGCAGCCGGTTAACGAGCTCACTGGCCGCAAAATTTATGTAAGTAATGTCCCCGTTGATATGCCCGCCGAGAAATTGCTCAATTTTTTTCTAAATACGGTGAAGTTGAAGAAGGGCCACTAGGGTTTGACAAACAGACGGGAAAATCCAGAGGCTTTGCTCTTTTTATATATAAGACAGCGGAAGGAGCTAAAAAGGTTCTGGAGGAGCCTAATAAGAATATTGATGGACATTCCATACATTGTAAAAGAGCAACGGAAAATCAAAAACAAAAGAATAATACACAGACACAGTCTAGCTTAACCGGCCTGCTGGGCCCTAACGATTTGGCTCTGACTCATGGTAAGGGTTCAATCCTCGGGGCGGCACACGGGGTATTGCCACTTAATCAAGTAGGGGCACCGGGGTTTAGTAACGCCTTTAATGCAATTTTGGCTAGTCAGAATCAGAACCTTACTGGCATGAGCATGAACTCCTCCCTTCTGGCTATGAATCCTTCTCTGGCTTCTTCATTAAATCCCTCTTCGCTTTCACAAGCCTTTTCACCTTCAGTGCAAGGGTCTCTGGGTCCGGCCGGCTCCTACGGAATGCAGTCAAGTTTTGGGGTGTATGAATCTCAATATGGAGGAGCTGGGGGTTAACCCAGGGGTGCTTGGTGTTTATGGTTCTCAGTCTGGATCTCTGCAAGGCCTAAATCCATATCAAAATCAGCAGCTGAGCCAGTCTGGATTTTCAAGATCATCCGATTTTTTTGGAGGGATGCCATCATATTTACCACCTTAGGTGAGTGCTTTGTTCTCTTTGTGGATTTGATTTTGATAGGATCTGCTTATGCTTTTCTTAACTTTTTATGACATCGCTGGTATGTTTTTAACACACACAAGGTTCTGCTTTCATTCGTTCCTATTTGAGTAGTTCGTGTAATGTTACTATTCTGTACTGATAATTATATCTTCATCTGACTTCGATTTCAGAAGATGGCACTGTCAGAATTGTTGTCAAAAGAAAGGAAGTTCCTTTTGTGTACACACATCCAATATTTATACGTAGATCTTGTATTTTTGTGGGATTTTGACCTACCTGGAGCATTTTGCATGATTAGTTATTACTAGTGTTCCACGGGGATGTCTTGGGGACTTGGGGATGTCTGAGAAATGTCTGCTATCATCCCACCACTGCCACTAGGAGTTAGGTGATACCCCCTAAAGTGGAAATGATTCCGTCTCAGAGGGGACATTTGGGAGACTTCGGGATGCACCCGAGACTTTAGGGAAACTTGCCCAAGTCCTTCGACTATCCCATAGACTTACAAACATCTCCTGCTCTAAAACGTTAAAAATGTTGTTATTAAAAATTAAAAACATATTTCTTTTGTATGTTTGTGCCCCCAACCCCAACCCAAATAGTTTATGGGACCCCACACACACTTTAAATCACACAAATAAATTATAAATGAGCCTCACACCCTTATTCCAAATCACCATCAAAGCTTGAAAACATTGAGCAAGGCTGCAAGTGCAAGAGTGAGAGCAAGCAAGGCTGCAAGAGTGAGAGGTTGAGAGCATTAGCAAGAGGGAGAGCAACAACAAGAGCTTGAAGAGCAAGTGCCAAGGCTTTCATTGCTCAACCTTTCAAGTTTCAACACATTCATCAACCGTTGAAATTTGGGGATGATTTTTTAATAGAGGCATTGGGCCGTTGACCAATTGTATTTGAAATTTGGATATAATCATCATTTTGAATATAAATTATGATATAAATATTAATATATCAATATTCAGCATTTTCATTGTTCAATGCAATGTGTTTAGTATTTTAAAGTTTGATTTGTTATTCCTTGATACATTTTTTATAACTAATTTGTCAAGTAATGTGTGTGTGTGTGTGCATGCGCCTGCGCATTGCCATCTCCTTACTGTCCTCAAACCTAGGCCCTTGGTCCCCTTGTCCTTAATACCTACCCCCAGTCCCCCTTTCTGAGACTGGAATTATGGTTATGACCTTATTGACCTTTTTCATTCATGTATATTGCTAATAATCACAAGACAAGGGGACCCACCAAGCACACACGCACTTCAAAGCATTGATTAGCAAGCGGAGGGATGGTGAATATAAACCAGTGCTTTGGGCTTGTTACCTCTGTGTATATGTTATTAGTTTTTATTAGTTTAATAGATGATATGTTGGGGGTGGTTATGGCTATATATAGATAGAGAGTGGGCCCCTATCTAGATGCATCTGCCGGCCCGTTTGTATAGTGGATCTGAACTGCACCTATCGAGGCCCCTATCCCATCCCCTCTCGGCTCACGGGAAATGAATGAATCCCCATATCCATAGATAGGGGCCACCCCCCATGGATATATGGGGGGTGTGAACACATGATGATATGTTGCATCAAGTCATGATACGATTTTTAGTGATTTAACAAGTTTTGTGGTTATATATATAGAGATTTGCAGGCCTCCTGCAAGGATATATAATATCGTTTTTAAATTTCCATTTTTGCTCTGTGGATACACACACACTTTTATAAAAAAATGTCTGGAGGAGACTGAGAAACCACAGTTTCCTTGGAAATACACTCTTTAACCTTTTGTTTTGTTTGGAGCCACATGCCACATGCATTTTGGTTGCCATTAGTCATTGTTTCATGTGCTAACTTTTACTTGTTCAACATTTTTCTAGGACGTCCTAGTAACCTGAACAAGTTGTTTGAATGAAAAGCCATAGCTTTTTCTTTTATTTGGGGATGTCTCCCATTTTGAAGGTAGACAGAAAATGCATTTATCTCTGTTTTGAAAGCTATTATACCAATTGTTTGGATCTTATGTTTGTGGATGATCTTTGTGCTTCTATTTGGGCCTGGTGATAATTTCTTTCTTTCTATTTGACAAACAAATTAGTGTTCTTGTCCGTACTTTTTTTTACATGTTCGCAGCTGAATGTTTTATACCATTTATGATGTGAGTTGCATTTTTGTCACCCCTTATTAATAATGCTTGTACAATTTTCCCATCATCTTACAGAAACATGCAGCTGGCTCTCTAAACCATGGTGCTGATTCATTGTTGAAGGTATATTTTATATGGGCTCGTAAGCGATTGATTGAAGTTGAAGAGCTTCATTGACATCGTGCAGCATTCATCTTTGCTTAACATGTTTTACTCGCAAACTCTTGATTGCTTCAACTAGCTTATGGCAAGTGCCTTGAAATTTGAAGCTGTTCCTTTTTGCTTACCGTGTTTTGTCCCTAAGCATCTTTTTGACAATTTTGATTATGAGTCATTGTCTGATTTGAAGCTTCTCTTGTATTTGAGTTGTTTATCTATTCATTATGCATTACCATATAAACTTTTTATGCATAAGCCAGAACTTGTCAAACGTTTGATTTGAAAATTGTTTAATGTTTTATATAGCTTTTTGATGAATATGGGTTTGGTGTAATCCACATTCATTTTTATTACTCCTTATTTGATGTTAATTGACCACTTATGTCTATGATAGATTTAAGTTGCACAAGCTCTCAATTCATCCTCGGTTTTCATTTTTGCCATTTTACTTTTAGTTTTGTCTTCAGAACTCTGTATCTTGCTTACACCTGTTGTTGCACTTCCTCATTTAAGTTCCTTTTATTTTGTCCTGCATTTAATATTTGAATTCTTAATCTTTGCTGATCTGCTAGTCTTCTTTCATGAAATGATTCATTGATATTATATCTGGAGGTTCTTAGATGCAAGCTCCTTATTTTTAGGAGGAATTTTCATTTAGAATGTACAAGGTTTTCTTTCCTGGACCAGCTAAATATTTGGCAAATATTGACAAGTATTCTGATGGTATCATGTTCAAATCAGAGCAATGAGAAGAAGTGTCGTTGGGTATTAGGCAGATTTAGTCTCTCGCATTTTACAATTTTTAGTAGTCTGTTCTCATAGTATGTCCTCAATATTAGGTGAGACTATGCATTCAGGTCTGACAATTGTTTCCTGAATGGGTTTCTGAAGCTAAGGTGTGTCGCGAGTGATTTGTTAGTTGTCAAGCTCCAGACTGGATTAGTGATTTCTTCTCATTTTCAGACTGTTTTGTGTTCCTTTGTATAGGCTCCATGTGCATCACCGCTTTGTAGTGCTTTGTGTACTTGAATGCTAGAGTCTAGACAACATGTCATTTCCAGAATACATTTTACTCTGTAATTGTAGCCTTGAAATAAGCATATTAAAATTTAGTCCTTGCTTAAGAACCAACCCAACAGACATAAAGACAATAAAAGGTAAGGTTGTACTCCCGTCAGGCATCACAAAAGTGTTAAATACAAAAATCCACTGCCTGTTATTTTCACATGAGAGTTCAGAAGAAATGTTGTAATATCCAGGGAGAAATGTACCCGGCATGTAAACTACATCAAGGCATTCATATTAGGGAACATGGACATTAATATAATCTCCAAAAATAGGCAGTTCCAAAAAAAGAAAAGAAAATCATATCATTACTTACAAATAAGAGATCTATTAATATCTTTATATTATGCTACAAGCTGTTCCATACTAATTGTGCAGTAGCTTAAAGAAATAACCCATGGTCACAAATTCAAACATAATTGGGGAAGTTTGAGGACAAAGCAAGCTCTGAACTCCATAACAACAAAATATATCATTAGTTGCATATTAACCATAACAAAATCTAGACAATACAATTTTCTTTTTAAATATATTTTCCATATAATGATAGAGGAGAGCAAACAAATTAGGATCTTGAGAATTTTAATGAATTAATTATCCGTTAAAAAAGGCACCTTATCCATACGAAAAATAGACAATAGACAATAGCTAATAAGGAATATCAACTACAATAAATAGTGTTATGCTTTATGTTGATGGGTTTTAAATTATTATTTTAAGCCGTAGTTCGTTAGAATGAGGTATAATGGAAGGGGTCGGGCTCATATTTTTATTGTTAGGTTTGTCATTTTAATTAATTCAAGTACTTTATATTTTGTCCAATAATTTTTTAGTTCTTTTATCATTTAAATTATTTTAAAGTGTTTGCTATTTTTTAATGTTTAAGATGAGTCTCAACTTTTGCAATTAAATGTTGTATATTTACTCTTTTGGCTGATATGCACAACCATTGATTAAAAAATTATGGGGATCATATTGGAAAAGAGTAAAATTGAAAGATAATGACTATTTGAGACTTTTTTGGTAAACCAAAGTTGTGTAGAAACCATGTAAAACAATGTACTAACATTATTAAAATTTTAATGTTATTGAGAATTAGGAAAAATATTTGTGATGGATCACATTAAACAACAATTAAGATAAATATAGTATTTTTATATGCTTGATAATCATTTGATAGTTCTAATTTTTAGTTCTCCCCTTTTACGAAGAAATTTTTGTTTGAAATGGGAGAGCACGTAAGGCTAGTAACACCTTGGATTGTCCTAGTCCACAAGCTTCAAAGGTGCCTAAAGTCTCCTTTGGAAAAAGATGAAATAACCACTTTGACATATAATTTGTACAACCTTTACAAACAACACGATGATTTGAGCCTGCAAGGCCTATCAATGTTCCAAGCATGAAATTAAATAACCTCGACTCATAAATTTTAAACATGTTGCAATGCTTGTTGGCATATAAAACTAGCAATCGCACGTGAGGTGTGTGATGTTAACGCCGAAAGTGAAATATTGGTGAGCGGAAAAGGAAATTGAAACAGACAACAAAGCATTATGATATTTCAAGTTGGAAAATGAAAAACAACGAAGTAGTGGAAACTGGAGTAGTAGAAAAGATCTAGATTGCAAAAGAAGTGTAGTTTGAAAGGGAAGGGTCGTTGGGGATTAAGAGGGAGTGTTAAGGACAGGGAATGAAGTCTGGATTTCTCTTGTATGCTTGACTGCAGAAGAGGTGTTGAGGACATTTTTTTGCATAGCGGCTGAATGAAAAAAGGGGTGAAATCCGAAGGGCGAATAAGGAGGGAATTCTCAATATAGATCTCAATATAGCTATGAAGGTAATCCCTTGTTTTTCCATGCCCCCAATGTCAATAGTGGCTCTTTGTAAAGTAAGACCTTAAGATTTGTGGAACAAAATGCCAAAGCCATTTTAAGTGGTAATTGCCTTCGATTACCTCTAGAAATTGGTGGAATTGGAATGTGGGAAGGGTTGTCGACACGTCATTGGGTCAACGTTTATTGAACAAATTTGATGACAACAAATAAAGGCAAATTAGGTGGATAGAATGAATTGTCATAAACAATGTCGACAATAGAGCCAATAGCACCATTTACAAGACATGTTTCAACCCACAAATTTGTGGAAAGCATGACTTTCTCGGTTAACATAGAAAAGGTTTATGTTGCAATTGATCCATAATTAGCCTATCCTAAGTTAATATGCCCAGTTTTCTGAGTAATGGATATGGCAACGAGAGAGTAAAGAGCTTTCAACATTTGAAGGTTGTTATGCAACTCATCATTAATTGCTATCGATCGGGTGGTAGTTGGGAAAATTAATGATTTCTTTATTTTCTAGTTTATTTTTCTTCTTTGCATCGTTTCGACGCTTCTTCTCCTCCTTTTGCTTGCCCTCTTTTTTGCATCACACACTACAATTTAGGTCCCCATGGATGGAAAACTTGTTTTTTGTGGTCACGGATCCCAAAAATACGAGAACATTATGAAAAACCATGTTTTGCAACTACCCAAAAGGTTTCTATTACAAATCCATTTCGATGTTTTTTTGGGTTTTGGTATCATGAACATAGACGGGCAAGGGCAAGAGGGCGCCGTAAAAAGCATGAGCTCCGTTATGCACCCCCTTCCTTTCAAGCCCACATCATTCGCACCCTCAACCACTCCATTAACAACACAATGTTTACATTGCTCAAACACACCTCTCGATCTGCCTCACCACTCCACCTTGAACATCTTCTTCTTCGTTTCTCTTTCCACAACATTTGTGTGCTCGGGTTCAAGGTGGATTTGGGATATTCAGAAATCGAACACCTAGAGCTTGATTTTAAATAGGCCTTGGATGCAACGGTGCTCGGTAATTTGCTTTGTCACTCGCTCTTCATTCTCTTTCCCTAAATTAATCTTTTTTTGCAAGTTCATCGCCCCTTAAACCATTTGGAAAACATGAGATTTCTCGGGCATAGGGTTCAAGGGGAAGCACAAGGCATCTATGCAAACAATCAATGCATTAACAACGCAATCGTGGAATGTAATCGTTGCCCGTGAGGAAATTCATGGAGAATTTTTTTCAAACAAAACCCTAAATGAGGAGGACAATGCCCACAAAAACTTCGAAAATTTAAATCCTAACCTAGCAAAGGCATCGTCACCACCTCCCTCTACTAACTCAATTTGGAAACATGTATCGACATGCCATAAGGAATTTGCATACCTTGATTGGAAGAGGAAAAGATAAATGGCATATGAAGATGAGGTAAAGCTCTTAGTAGGCTTGTATTTGGCAAGGTAGGGCCTGGAACAGGCATGTGGACTTTTTTTTTATAAGTTGCACTGTTATGTGCACTTTTTCGGGGCTTAATTGGTTTTATTAGTAATGGCGAGCCAGAGGTTGGAAGGAGAATAAAATAAATATGGCATTTTCAATTTATACAATAATAGAAATTGACGACATACTCTCTATGTATGTCTACAGGCCTCTAAGAGAGGATGTGCTCTTTGACATTGTATTGTTAAATTAAATGTTCTATATAAATGGGTATTCATGAACAAGATGTAAGTAGGTTTTTGTTTCTAGATTCTAACTTTCAATCATCTTGTTTAAGTCAACAAATGTCAATGAATTCTCCAGTCTTTCAATTTTAGTAGCAATGGGAACATCTTTCTATATCTCAATTCCAACAACAACAACAACAAGTCAAAAACACAATTTTCATGGAAGCATACTGACTAGAACAAAGCCCTCCAATGGAAGGTTGATAAGTATCATAGGTTTAGTATCATATGCAATGTCAAATTCGGGCTTTAGTAAGCCTTACAAGCACATAAGTGTTGGCTATTAAACTCTATTATAAGCTTCCAAGAGTAACATAGCTTTAAAATTACAAGGTCTATGGATGTATACAATAAATAAATTTCCATCTCACAAAGAATAAAATGATGTAATGGCTGTAATGTGTGATAGATAAAGAGGATGGGGGAAGGGGATGGATGGGATGAGCAATAAACTCCCATAGAAAATTTTGATTTTTGCTAATTTTATATAATTCGCATTAGATTAATGTCGAACAAAAATGATCTAGTATCATTCATAACATGTGATCCTATGCGTAAGTTTGGGCATAATCAATCATTAGATGTCTGATATTTTCAAAGGAAACATTTTAGTAACTCTATGAAAATAAGTGTGTTATATCCTCTTTTCCTTAGTTGGCAGAATTGTAATTACTCTAGTGTCATCTATTTGAAATGAAGTCACAGATATATTATGCTATAAAGCATGAAAAGTTTTTGTTGGCTGACTTTTGAAGTCAAGAAAATAAAATTGAAAAGTCCATGCCAAAAATTGACTGTAAATTTATACTCGCATCCAACGAAGAAGTTGTTCGTTAAGCTTCTCACAGAGCCAATTTCTCTCCTCTCTAAACAATATAATGCAAAAAATTAGATAATAAAAAAAAACTATATTTGTGGTTGTCAGTACAAAATCGCATGTTTGTGTTAATCAATTCACACAGTAATAGAAGTTGACGACATATTTGGTATGTATGGCCTACAATTACTACCCAAGAGCTTAAAACTCACAATAAGTATCTTGGTCCCGGTGGAGAGAAACATGCAAATATCAAAGGAATTCTTATATTTACTAAGGGATAATTACTAGTTTTGGAAAATGATATGGATGTATTCTTCTTTAATGATAGACAATGCAATGTAAAAGAATAGTCTGATGAAAGTTATTAACCATTGAAAAATAACAATGAAAACAAATTAATTGCTGATTTTAGTCAGCTAACTGTATGTTGAAACTTGCCACTACTTTAGATTTCCATGGAGTATACATATTCATTAGTTATTTCATCTTCATCATATCTTCTTGTTAGGATTATATTTACCAGTTGGCCTAACACTCGTAATGGATTTGTACAAGTCAATGACAACTTTTCCACTTTAACAAGACATAAATTAATAAGTAATTGTTTTCAATCTGATTTTTTGTACTGTTGAAATGTTTTCATAAATATTAGCACTCTAAAAATGCATTGTATATAGTATACAAACTTATCTTTTCAAATAATTAATTCCAAATGCCTACACATATTTTTGTCAAAATATTTTGGAATATCCAACAAAAAGATAGGAATTGAACTCAAATTACTACAAGTAATTCCATGTGAATATCTTTTAAGGTCTCGGTGTATGTTAAACGCTCCATCATAATCCATCATGTATTATAATTGTGTCTAGAAAATTACATTTGGTGAAACAATGTATAAGAAACCCTCACCATATCCCTTTGTTGACTTTGTGTGGAAATCGGTATTGGCATGACATTAGAAATTTTAAGACCTTGGTTTGAAGAGGCAAAGGTAAATGGCATATGAAGACGAGGTAAATCTCTTTCTCACAAGCTCGTGGCTATTTGCAATGAGTTGTGTTCTCGTTCTCAATTAAAGGGGGTCAAATTCGAGGCCGCAGAAGAGATATTGCACAAGAAAAGTGAGTTTCTACTACACTCAAATCCTAGGTATAAATGGTGTCACTCCTTATCCACAATGGAATGTCCATTTCTCAACTCTTTGGTTATACCTTGATTAATGCACAACCCCATTTAAAAATAATCAAATTTTTTTGTCAAAAGTAGTTGTGAATGTCGTGATAGAAATGTAAGTAAAATGTGTACAAAATTTGTCACCATACTCCTAATGTGTACAAAAAAGGGAATTTTTGAACAAAGTATGCATATCCATAAAATGATATTTGAAAGTGGACTATTTCCATATGTTACTATTCGAATACTATTTTAGACAAGTTCACAAATAAAGTTCTCTATTGGCTAGATAGTAGTGTTGGTTGTGCTCTAGGTTTTGTATTTCCATCCATCTTTCATGTCATCACTTGTAGTAATTATTACTTTGAGATTCAGTTCCTTGCATGTGTACTATTAGACAAAATGCCTCAAAGAGATGTGGTCTTACGTGACTCCAATGACTACAAGATATGCACACAAAGGGTTTGTGGAAAAAGCCTTTGAAATTATCAAATAAATTCGGTTTGTAGATGTAAAGCTAGAGTTCATAACCTCTGTTTGCACACTCCCAACTTGTATGTGAAATAAGCAGGGTGATGATTTTGTGGATGTGTTTGCATATTACCTGTGAAGCACACAATAATACATGGTAATACCCAACCATTATGTGTTCTGACCAAAAGGGCATCAACTGGTCCATTTTCCACAGTAAAGAAGTGTGAAAGGAATCCCTTCCTAGACGATACTTGAGATAGTTTTGGCCTAGATTGATGTCTCATAAAATTGTGGAAATGAATAGTGTAGGCATGTTGTTCTTCTTTACCTAAAATGAACTCTTTCTTTAATGAAAGAAATTTAGAATATTAGTTTCTGAAAGTTATTAACCATTGGAAAATACCAGTTTGAGACAAATTAATTTCTAATTTCAGCTATCTGTATGTCAAAATTTGAAATTGGTTATATTTTTCTTGGAGTGTTACACAATTTGAAAAAATAAACCCTATCAGAAAGAAGTAATGAAGATGAAGTGCTAATTAGAGGGAGTTATTTTAAGAATTTCTTAGGAAAACGTGAATCTCAAACATGTGGTTTCATAGCATTGCCCTCTAATTAGGGAAGTGGCTTTGAAAAATAGTGGAGAAAGTAATTATGAGAATCCCTTCGGTAGCCTTCAAATAATTTTCATTGATCCCTAAATCTTATTTCCAAGTTTTGAATTATATTGGAGATTCTAATCCCAGTCTTGAATGTGTCCATCTTGGATATGTGCAAAATATAATTGCAATATACTTGAGACTGGTAACAACACTCAAACATATTGAGTTGAAAACTTGTAAATTTTGAAATGGAATAGATTGGTGAGTCTGAGCTTCAATAGTTGTCTTGTATGCTTGAGTTACTTGGAAAGGATTACTGCAGGTCAATGTGGGATGCTGCTAAATATAAGAGGTGCTCAAGAGGTGCAAGGACTGAATTATGTTAATGTTTAGATAGGGGATGATGGAGCAACATGGCATCATGTGTGTAGACTAAAGGCGAATAGGCCTTATGGTAAGCAAACTCGCCAAACCTAGAATACTACAATACACTTGTACCTTAAAAGCTCTAGAAAAACTAACAATTTCTTAAAAGGTTGAGCTCGTTTTGCGAAAGTGTCACGCATGTTCGGTCTTGGCAAAATATAACTTCTTAAAATTGTTTCCCTAAAAATCACTTTGGCACAGTGGTATGTGCCCAAAATAGCAGGAGTAGGTCCCAAGTTCAATTTTGGTGCCCTCAATAGGGCCTCTCGATTGAGCTTACGGAAAACAAATCAAACTCTATATCACCAAATTATGTCGGAGAAAAAGATAGAAATGGAGAAAGATCCATATAACAGAGGAACCGATGGCCATACAATCCAGGAAAATGTTAACATGGTAACTAACAAATGCAAAATAATTGAAGTAATGAGTCTAAAATATGCACCACAAACAATATGTTTTTTGCTTGCAAAACAAGAATGTATATTACTAATTAACTCCAAAACACAACGCTTCGGATGCACAACTCATGCAACCAACCAACAGATGAAATAGATGCCTTCAAAGGATAAGCATTAAATCTATTACTAGATACCAAAACCAAGGTCTGTTTCAAAAGAATGTATTATAAACTACGGATTTCCACAAAACCCTACAAAAATAATTGTTTTGGGTTCATATCGGTTCACAAAAATAGGGTGACCATACTCGGTCTACAAGTTTCGACATTCTCGAGCCCTTCATCGAGCATGAAGGGCTATATGCCCACACACAATACCCAAATAAAAATAATACATTTGTCACATTGACGCAGAGATAAAAATCCACTTTGTAACTTTAATATGATCATTTATACACACTACCTTTCAAAACTCTCGCCCCCATATCTATACGGTATGCTTCAAAGCCCGACACCACTTCACACAGTGGCGCTTCAAAATTACGGTGTCCGCCCTTACATGTCATTTTGATACTAGGATTTCTGCCTCTTTTATGGGTTTCTTGCTTTTGATGCCTCCAATTTAATCGTGCATTGACGTCCTCGTCCCTCTCCATCGATTTATCTGTTGTCAACCACCCACCCTACCTACCAAGAATCACACGAACCAAATTGTTTTACTGTAAAACTTTTCTGTCTATTTCTTCCACGTAGCACTCTGTTGACTATTCTTTCGTTGGCCACTACGTGGACAGTTATTCCATAGCCATGCATCGTCGACAAATAGATCTCATCCATTCTTTCTCTCGTCCAGGTGTCGATCGAGCCAACCTTCCCCTAGTGCAAACGCCTTTCGGTGTAAAAATAATAATTGAACATCTTATAATAGTCCCAACCTTCTTTATAAGGAAATGTGATAAAGGTTTGGTATTGAACCACTTTCCTCCTTAAGGAGGAAATCTCAAGGCCTTCATTGTCATCTTGGCAAAGGACTGTCAACAAACCAAGATTTACACTAGAACATAGAGATTTCTCTCCTTCAGATTTTCCATTAGATGTATACTCATTTATTGTAAATGGGCATGCATTTTAGAAAATCAAATTTGCAAAAAGTCTCCAACTTACAAGGATTACTTTTAAGATTTTTAGTGCGGATCTATTACAAATGAATTATCTCCCCAATTGAATTGTTGCAAAGGAATAACACAAGAATTTGATGAATGGGACCTAGCTTCAATGGGTGAGATTTAGAGGAAGATAAATGAAAATATGCAAGGATGAGGTATTGCAAAAAAAATCCCAATCATCAAGAATGTGGTGTGGGAACTAGTGTTAATGAGAAATGCTATTGTAGAAAGAAATGACAATAACAAGTGAGAATTCCCAAGGATTGGCTTCTTGATCTTATCTTGAACCTTAAGATTTTAAAAACAAATAACCACCCTAGAATTGTATGTAGAAGCAAATAATATAGAGAGCTGGTCTTTACGAGAAGATAACCATTCAAAAGTGTTGTTTTTCTATTGCATGGCAATTTGTGTTTAGATTTTTATTTTTCATTCTTTAAAATTGTTTGTATTCGTAATTCTTTTTGGTTCATTTTTGTTTAAAAGAACAACTATTAACAATGATGTGAAATAATATTAACGATTTTAAAATAAGAAATGTAATATTTGATGAAGATGTATGAGAAAATTATTATCAATAAAGTCCACCTTGAGAAAATTGTTCGACTTACTAAGAAAAAAACTGTTATGTACAAGATAATATGGTAAACCAAGGATGCCAAATTTCAAATTTGTATTGAAATCTTAGATTTGGTTTTCATGAATGATTTTAACTTTTAATTCTCTTTGAAAAGCCCCAAATTTCATTCTTCTTCATGTGTATATCAAAGCATAGTTCGCTAAACTATGCATAATGTCACCATATCAAGTCTATTTAAATAACATTGTTGTGTTTCATTTTAGATGGGTAGTATTGTAAAAACCAAATCAAGAATAATGTTTTTACCTTAACTATAATTTAAAACTCAAGTTTTGATATAGGCAAAGTTCATGACATGTTGCCTTAGGCCCCTAAAGGGTATGTCATGATCACAATATTTAGTATCATTGTTGAAAATAAGAAGTTTAGTATGTTATGTTTGTAATATTTAGTATCATTCCGGACTATATAAGTTTATTGAAAAGAAAGAGTAAATTAAATCAATATAAGCCATATAATGATCAATATTATTTACGTAAGTTTGTCGTTACTTTTATTTAACTCTGTTAAGTATAGTATGTAGAATTAGTTTTCTCTCACTTAATTCTATCGGAAACAAGCAAAATTTCCCCCTTAATGCAATATTGTAATTGTTTGTTGACATGATATAAAGATTTCTAGAGACTCCTAAGATAATTGTGTGATAACATATAGTAATTTGAGTTAATTAAGGTTTTTAATACTATTAGCACTAAAAGAGGTTAGTTATGTGTTTATAATATATTTAATGTTCATTTGTTATTAGGATTACAATTTGGTGTTAAATGCTTTGTTCAAGAGAATATGGATAGAAACTCAACCATCAAAGGAGTTCAATTTTGATAAAGTTTAAATGAGAGAGTTTTTAAGTTGATGGATAAACACAAGCTTTTGAGCAATTCTACATTGTTCAATATGTAGTATTCATCTTACATGCAATCAAAATGGAAATTCCCTTGTACAAGAAAGTTCCTTATGGGCATTTGCCACATAGTTGCACTATTTTGTGACATGGGCTATTGTATTTTTGTTTTGTTGAAATATGTAACTAACCAACTTATTCATAAATTCTAAAAGCTTACAAGAGTTTGCATTATTTAATCTTCAACAAAATAAATAAACACATATTTAAACCACCATGTTTCTTATGATCCTACACACAATGAGAGAAGTTGTGTTAGCCTTGGAAAATAATGCGTCTAACTCCTTTTATTTGCAATTACTACCATTATTTCTAATGCTAACATTTTGTCCAAGTATAACCTTAATTATTAATAAATAGAAGCAATGGAGATTAAATGTGTTGAAAGTATGTGCATCCTTAAGTAGGATACTATTGACATTTATTGTAATAATAGAACGTCTATTATACTTATGCACAATTTGAAAGGCATTGAAAGTAGGCAGGCTCAAGCCTCTTTTTGTACTTATCTTATAATCAACATTTTCTTTACATATCATATTGTTAGCCACATTTCTTTTCATTATTAGGTTGAAGTGTGGGGCTTATGTCATTTACCCAACCTTCAATGTGGTATTCCTCCCGCTTTATCGTCACAAAAGAAATTTATTGATCATATAAATTGAAGTTCATTCTTAGTTTCTTTTAAAAGGTTTACATTTATCATGACCGATAACATAGACTATGCCAACAAAATTGCATTATTTGATTATAGCAAGTTTGGTTTGAGGTCCGACATTCTTCTTGAGTATTTTATAGTTTGGAGTTAGATTTAAGTGTTTGTCGTGCAACCACATTTGAGCGGGGCTTTAGGCTTCCAAAGATTGATTTTTTTCCCTCCTCTCCTCTCTTCTCCTCCATGCTACTTTAAATGTAACTCTTTTATGTAAATGAGTCCTCTTCGAATACAAGTAAACTCTACGCTTTTGAATTGCCATTATTCCCTTATGTCTCGAGCCTTTATATTGAGCCGCAACAATGTCCAATGCCTCTCCATCACTTGATAATAGATTGTGCATACCATACGCATTAATACAAAATTTGGTTGTGGCTCATATTTGCTTATATTATTGTCTCCTCTCCATCTAATCTTTGTGGGTTATACTATGTGTGGGCTATAGTAGCGAGGTTTTAATGTACTATGTTTAAAATGACATGAAGAGAGCATCCCACCTTTATGGTGCTATCACTTTGCCCCTTTTATTTTTAGTTTGTTTTCTCCTTCTCCATTTTCCCCTATAATTGTTGGGTATAGTGGTAAGCATTAGAGTAGATTAGGTTCGAGGCCAACCCCACACCATTTTGAGGCACTCTCAAAATTTCTTGTTCCCTTAGGGTGGATAATCCTCTTGGACAAGAATTATATCACAATAAAGTTTTTCATACATTGCAAGACTACCCAAGATTTTAATATGGTTAAATACCTTCCCTCCATAATCGCTTTATCTACTATGCACATCTTCCATGGATTCAATAGCCTACCAAGTTTTCATTGAACATTACATGGAAAGAGGGAAGAAAATCAAATGGATGTTGTTCCCATCATTTAACGATTTAGAACTCCATGTTTCTCATGAAGCCTTGATATGTTTGATTTGCCCCTTTTTTTTATTCTCGACATTTGTACGGATATGGTGAGTTAAGAATCATTGTGAGGTTGTGGTTAGAAGAAGCGAAATGCTAATAATGCTTGGACAAGAAGTTTCCAAAGAGTGTGCAATGTGGCATACGTCTCCTTCAAAGACCTATCTATTCCGAATTGAAAATAGTTATAAGAGTTTGTTTCTAGGCTTGGAGGCTAACAAGAGATCATTTATATGTGTTTTACACAATGATCCAATACACAAGACAAAATTGATGCTTTCTCCAAGAAACTACTTAGATCAAGCATGTTTTGTGTCATAGTATCCATAGTTGGAGGTTCTTTTTCATCTCTCTATTGTGTGTTTCATTTCCCAGTGTGGATGGAATTCTATAATGGAGAATATTGCCATGGGAGGGCTTGCTTTGTGCACCCCTTACTTTGTAGAACAATTTTTAATTTCATTTATGTGGCGTGCATGCACATGTCGTGTGGGCACAAGACTTTAAGAAACCCCTTGTATCAAAAAGTCCCATACCTTGAAACATTCACATGGTGTGTATAACAAAGACAAACAAATATTCATTAAGTGTACCAAATTTGCTCGCTAAGGTTTTAGATTTACATAACCAATTCAATGTAATATATTAATGATTGATTTACTTTCTCCTTTACAATTTGACAGTCTACTCTTTGCAATTACAATATAGTACATTTATGACAAACATTCATACAAGCAAATTACGCAACTAATAATACAACTTCAATATCAAGGCTCTTATACTTTGTATAAACTACTCATATTCCTAATTACATTTCATGTGTTAGCATCGTGTACTAATGCCCATCTTGACAACGTAAATTTTGATAACACTTGTGTTGATTATTGTACATTCAATGCTTTTTATAACATCTTAATCTTTGAGTTGTGTATTTGCGACAAAGGATGGCAAATCCAAGGGTATTCATCAACATCCGTGGGAAATACATCGACCAAAAGAATCACTATTATGTTGTTTCTCGATATCACACCAAAAACAATAGTGAACTTCAATTCACGGTGTATGAGTGAAAGGGGCCGACAAAAATAAGGAGGCCTTTGCGGTTAAGGGTTTTCACCATTGACAATGACACCCATAATGAGTCTACTTTTTACGCCACATTCACACATGAAATCTTTCAAAAGAAAAGGGCATTTCAACAGCTTAAAATTTTACGCTATCCCATTTTCTTGAAAACAATTGTGCACAAACTTGAAAAATGTATGTAGACAATTCTATACATGAGTATCCCATCCACTCAACTTCTCGAGGTCAAGTCAAGACAACCGAAATGTGAAAGATTATGCAATGATGGGCAATGGAATGTGGCAATGGAGATAATAGTGAATGGTAGATATGGTGAAGGTGAGAATGACTAAGGATTGAGATTTAATGGGTGAGCGACTTTTGATCGATCAAGTACAAGTGTTGTGCCCATATTTAAACGACCCAAAAGAAAACTATAAAATATATTTGTTATTTATTAATATTGTAAAATTTATGGCAATTTTTTTTTTTGAAAAGTGTTACGTTAAAAGAAGTTTAAAATAGTGTCATTAAACCACCATTTGTACTAAGTCATTCAAGGGAGGCAACATGAAACACAAGTATCATAATCACACTAATATAATTTGCGTTGTAAATAAAAAAGAAAACAAGTTTTCCCTTATCGTGTTTGTTTTGAGAGACTTGCTTAGGTTCAACTAGATGCCAACATGTTTGTGATCAAGGAAGGAGTTCATAACAACAAGAATTTGCGGATAAAGAGAAATAGGTTCAACAAGAGTTGATCAAATTTAATGTTATCTTATTATTCATTTCCACAAAGACACCGCCATTAATTTAAAAGTTTACATGATTAATGCAAGCCTTAAACTAATCTAAGGACCAAATATTTTAATTGAATTCCAAAAACTTTGCACAATTTAATTACATATCAAATTAACTATCTTTGTTTAATTTACTAGGGTTAGGGACTAAACAACAAAGTCAACATTAGGGAGTCAAAAGCTAAGGAATAAAACTTAGATTAAATCTCAACTTTAGGATATTTTATTCTACACCCTAGATATTAGGTAAAGATGAGGAACCCTAACTATTCTTATAAAATTTATTATGTTTAATTCACCCATTTGTTACTACATTTCTTGAATTTTCACCTATGTAGACATCCGGGAGAGGAAGGGAAGAATTGTTGTTACTTAGAGTTACTCTAGGAGATGGAGAAGGTGGATGAATTTATCAACAATTAAATCTTCATTCTTTGATTTGTTCCCCAACTCTATTTGGATTTAGGGAAGGATGTATTTTGTATAAGTTTCTTTTTTTCCTTTTGTTTTATTTTCCATTTATCTTCATTTACTTTCATCCACTTCTTTCTCGTCTCTACCGTGCCTTTTTTCCTCTTTTTTTTTTTGTAGGTGGAGGGAGGGATTTAGCGCTCCACATGAGCCATTTAATAAAAAATCCATTTCCACGTTGTCCCAAAACTATCCTCATAATACATGGAGAATGTATATATATTTATAAAATTATAAACCCTGACAATGGTGGCAACCAAAATAGATATGCATATATTACATGGCAGTTAGAGATCAAATATGGCCTACTTGGGAAGGACACAACTTGGTAGAGGGAGTCTAAATCGATGTATGCAACTGCACCCATAGACAAGGCTGCACATGTAATAAGAGCAAGGGTTGGTGGCATGCCTACGTCCCTAAGTCCCTAGTTTTTTTGTTTATTTGTTTTATCTATATACATAAAACCAAACCCACAACCAAATATGTATTTCCATTTGTAAAATATGTACTTTTCAAGGAAGAAAAGTTGGGCAATAATTTTAATATACAACTAAGCATATATAAATTATACAGTTGATACATTTATGTGAACATGTGTAAATGTGCATGCTTAATGGAATGAGTAGATATAAACTTCTAAATTCTTATTGGAGAATAGGGGACTTTTATATAACCAAATACACCAGATTCTAAATACTCACCCATTTATATAAAAATTAGCCTTATAAACACTTCTTTGATTTTGAAAACCATTTCAACCTATGAAAATCTCTATAATATATCTATAAATGAAAGGATTAAATGGAGAATAGAAACATTGTTAAAGGTCGTTCTCAAATCCTATCCCAAATAAGAGTAATAGTGTGCTTCACCTCAACCATTAGAGTGACATGGACAATTTATTGGCTATTTTAAACGAGTATGATTATTTCCTTCAAAGCATTTGAGAGGCAAGCAAAAAAAAGGAAACGAAGGAAATGCTAAGTCCCAAAAGCTAAATCTCTTTGAATTTTTTTTTGCAATACCACAACAAATACAAATTGCCAATTGCCAAAACTATAGTTGATTAAATGTTTAATAAACTCCATTAAATTTAATCCATAATTTTCCAAGTATCTCATTAAGTTCAAGAGACTTCACCAAAGTAATCAAAGCAACAATATTTCCAATTTCATTAAAATCATCTCAATCAAGTATTGAAACAGCTTTCCTTCTTTCAATCCTAACACCACAACCACCAAATATATGTTTTATAAGACTACACATACTAAAACAACATTTTGGGTTTGCAACATCTACTTTTAGAGGTTGATAATAAGAATAGACATCCATGAAAGCTCATGAGTTTGATACTAAAACAATATCCATGGATAATGCAAGATAGAATAAAATCTTCTAAAAATCTTACTATCTCATTCATTCTCAACCCAAGATTTATGAAAGGAATAACAATGCAAATCTTCAAATCCAATACCAACCATTTTATAATGAACAAGGATTTCCTTCACAAGGTTATCAAGTAAAATAACACCAATGTTTCTTCTCAGGCTATAGCACAAAATTACATATTTCATTGCTTACAAAGTCAAAAACTAAGCCACTCTAAGCTACAACATACCAAAGTTTTCATTAAAAATTATATTCTCTCAACAATGAATACTCCAAAACTAACTCCAAAATGCAAGAAAAGTGGCTTGGTTATCCACCCAACCAAATGACATTATTACATGTCATCTCCAAACGTGGAGGGCTTGCTAACATCCCTTCAAACCCATGGGAAAGAGAGCTCATATACCTCCAAGTTGCACAATAAGGAGGAGGAATCAACAAGTTTCAAACACACAAACAACTTCAATTAACCACAAGTCAAAAACCCAAGCACAAAGAAGGAAACTCCATATTTCCTCAAAATGGGGAAGAGGGGGCAAGAGGCCCAATGCAAATCATTTTGTATTTCAAATAAATCACACTCATCAAGTAACACCATGCCCCTTCACTCCTTATATCTCCTTCATCCCAAGCTCCAAGCCTCCTCCTTGCCAAGGTTTTTCAAACCATGGAAGGTTTCCTTGACAAGGAAGGGAGATGAGTTTCAAACCATATGAAATCTCATCTCCCTCATCAAACCATATGAGGGGAGGAAAGAATATAACTTCCATCATGGCTTACCCATAAAGCCATGTGGGTGTAAGAGGGGGTTTCCTCCCTCTTCCCCTACATTCCAAAATCCATCTCAAGTGAGATGGATGGAGAAAAATAAAGGAAGCCAAGATTTATATTCAACACCCAACATAACATGAAAATTTATAAGACTAACAAACAAGCCATTACTTAATATGAATATACCATAGAAGCAAAGCAAGAGGTATGATGGCCTACCTCCAAAACCAAGCAATCCAACTCCAAACACAAGTCAAGCTCTCCAAGCTCCTAGCTCCTCCCAAACTCTCTCCAAACTCCAAGTGTAAAATGAGACCAAAAGTCCTTACCCCCTCCAAAATAAATGTATAAGAAGGAGAGTAAAAATATCCTCACCAATGAGAGGGTGACATGTGTCACCCATCTCCTTCTCCAAAACAAGACTCCTACAAGTCCCTATCATACATAAGACAAGCCATAATGGAAGAAAAACTCCCAAAAATCAAAATTAAAACATAAAAAATTCTTCCACTTCCAAGGTGGCTCACAAAACAAACACGTTAATAATGATGTGGACAAGAGGGATTCAAATGAGAGGAAAAAATTCATTTGAACCTTGAAAAATGTCCCTCTACCCATAGGTAAGGTCGAAGGGGTCTATTTTCATGTAAATGAGACCCCTAAAGTGAAAAACAACCCTTCCAATTTCCACTTTTATCCCAATTTCGAGTTTGGGAAAAGTGGCACACATGGAGTGGTGGAGCCCACCCAACCCATGTTTAAGTGGTCCCACACCTCTAAAAACAATATTAACACTTTAAAATCACCACTAACAAAAGGACCATTTGGCCCCTAAAACAATTTAAAACAAAGGTTATACAAATTAATACAAAATGGGCCAGCAAGGAACAACTAAGGGTGTCTGAATTATTCACGTCACATACACATGGAGAATGATTTATCGAAAACCACTCAAAGACAACATAACAAGGTCAAACGATTAACAGGGAAAAGTGAGGTTTTGGCCCAGCCGACCACTTGTACAAACTAAGAGGTGCAACTCACGAGTCTCACAATCTCTCGTGCAACTCGTAACTTTCACACTTTCGATTCACACGTCATCATACCCACTCGATACAATAAACCAAGTAAAATGATACCACATACATCAATAATTGTATCACTTATGATTAACAATCCAAATTAAGAAAACAACCAGTATCCAAATGAGATAACTATCCAAAATGTCATATATATTAATAGTAGATCAAAATATATAATTTCATCTAAGTTATTCCATGATAACATCTGAAGCATTATCATCATAGCTAGTAATCACAATATGCAACGGAATTGACATACATCCATCCCATATCAAGTAAGATTTATTTGAATCACATCTTGCTGGTATCCATAACAACACAAGTACAAGAAAGCTAGTAACATGTATCACAACACTATATTGGCACCGTCTTTTAAACAACACTTGTGTCACAAAAATAATTTACGAAAAAACCATATAATATCCCAATAGTACTATATCAATGTCACTAATCCAGTCAATAAGATAAGTCAACAATAAAATAATGCAAGAAGCTAGTGGGCACTACAAAAAGACTTGTTCATCGGGGGCAATAAAAGCTCTCCCTATCTCTATGTATGTGATGTTGTAATCTAAGATAATTGTTGCACCCAATTCCCAATCTATATCGCTTAAGCCAAAAATGCTTGACCAAGTTGACGGACACTCGAGAAATGTTTGTTCGTCTCTAGGTATTCCCCTCTAAAGAGGGTTACAAAGCAATGTGAAAGTTGTGGAGTTGGTGTAGAGGGGTTGAGACTCCCTTCCACGATGTAGAGGAGCCAAGACTCCCTTCCACCTCCACTACGAAATAGGATGCAAACTCATATTTATGTCAAAGCCTTTCCAACATCTACATGCAACTACTCTCGAAGGAGCTTAAACACTCTTTAATGGAGCTCTTAAATAGTCTTGTTTTCCTATGGACCTAACCTATACTAGACTTCCTTGTGCCTTACATGCAAATTTTACACTTTGACTTTGGCTCGCTTAGTCGTTTCTCGCTCTTTGGGCGAGCCACCTTTCTCCCGACTAGCCTCGAAATGGCAAACTCGTCCCCTCTTATATAGCCACATCAACTTGGTTGTTGGGCTCCTCTAATTGTTCATTCGTTGTTAGCCATCTTGATCGGATAGTTCTAACATCTTTGTCGCTTCTGTCAACCACCAATTTTGATGTTCACTCCTTGCTTTCCATCCTTTGCCATCACATTCTTTTCGCATACTCTACACTTCAAGCTTCACCTTCGCATCCTTTCACGCACCGCTTTGGGCTTTTTAAGCCTTGTTCGAATATTTGTGCACCCTTCACAATCGATGTTATTCTCGCAATCCTCCTCCATACTCTCGCACCTTTCGCATACTCACGACCACCGTGCATAACTCTTCCCGTAATCTCCATGTGCCTCCATCTTTAATGTTGAGCCAATCTCCTCTACTAGACTCCCAAAATCATTCGTGTACCTTTGTTGCACATTATTTTCCATGCCTACTCTACTCCGCATAACCTTTTGCAAGCCTACCGCACACTTCCATGCTTCATCTTTCTATCCACACCCTCTCTAACTCCCGCATATACCCATAATTAGCTAAAATTTGTGCAGGATTTCCCTAAACCTTAGATGCCCTTGCATCAAGAGTGATGACAACAAGGTTTGCACACCTAAGATGATTTGCTTGGTCGACCCAAAATTGCTCAACTACGGATAACTATTCAATTTAAAGCTTTAAATTAGTCGATAATCAACAGTGTAAGGGAGTAAAGCCAAAAACCATCGCACATAGTCCTACGTTTCTCTCCCTCATAAATATCAATAACGATGGGTTAATAATGGGTTCAAAAATTCTTATACGAGATTGAGTCGGACCAAAAATTGTCATGTGTGGGATTTAATTCATGAGAAAAGCTCGACAACATAGGGGCTAAAATAGCATAGCGTGAATTCCTAATGGCAATGTTTGTTGTTCTTGTTTTGATTCCTAAACTATTTTAAGCTCTAACCATGAATAAATAATCGAAAAGGAAATTTAAACAAACCGAAAGAAAGAAAGACAACTTTTTTGATTTATTAAATTCACTTCTAATTAATCATAATGAAATAACTATAGGATTTTAAACCTTTCATTTTGGTATTTTAAACCAAATTACTAATATTTTTGATCTTTTTAAGTTCTCTAGAATGACCGAAAGCTAATAACTTCAAACAAATAAAGAATGAAGGATTAACTAATTGCTTCTTTTAAAAGGAAAAGAAACTAAACTTATGACAAGTCATAGTTATTCCTCTATTGCGAGATTTTAAATGCTAAACTAATAGGAAAGCTTTTAGAAATATAGATATGGTACTTAATGACGAATGAAAATAAAAATCTCCTACGATAGAGTTTCTACCTCTAGCTTGCCGAAAAGGAAGCTTCTTCAAAGCTTTTTTCCTTTATCCGAACAAACTTTCCCTTGAAGAATTGCTTCTATTTTATACGGAAGTATAAGAGATAATAAAATATGTTAAGAAGTGATCATCCGTGATAGAAGCTTTTAGTAAAAGTTAAACAAATAAATGAAGCTACAACATATGTTTGCAGAAATAACAAAGATCTTTTCTCAATCATAAATGTAACTAAGTTGTCAATTCTAACCAATATCATATTAAAACGTTAAAGAAATTAAAAGACACCTCCAACCTAGTCACTACAATGTTGTCGTAGTTTGTTCTAATATTGTTATTGGTGTTTCCTTTGTCTCTTTAACTTCAAACTCATTCCAATGTGCAAAATCCAGTTGATCTGGATGAACAAAGTAACAAATCGCAATGAGGAATCAAGAAATGAGAGTTGGTCTAGTATAAAAATGACGCCTAGAATGTAAACAACAAGAAAGCGAAGACATAGAACTAGTTGTTTACACAATGACCTCTCCAAAATTCAGCAACATAACACCTCTTAAACTTAAAAATGACCAACTCACGAAACAATTGAATGAAGCATATTTGTAAGTTGTTAGGAAGGAAGAAATCGACTATGCACATCACATTAGAATGAATGACTTAACCAATGTTGAAGAAATCAATTGACTATTTATAACAAAGGTGAAAGAGGAATTGAAGATGGTTTCCACGGGTATATTCTTGGTGAATTTGACAAAGTAAACTCAAAGAAAAACAAATTGCAATTAAAATACGCATTCAAAGACAGATGTTTTTATATTGTTTCATACGATAACAAACCCACCCATGTTGTCAAACCAATGGTGGCACTATCTATGAAGAAAGAGTGGCAATTTTGTCATAGAGGGAAAAACAATGGGACTTTAGAAGCCTAACAACATGGAACCAAGTGTTTTGCTAAGTCAAAGTTGGTGTTCAAAAAAATGGGAGGGATCTAGGTTTTGTTCTCCTTTTGGAAGCAACTTTATCATCATCGAGAGACGATTTTGTTAAGTGTTGCAATATGTAACTTTCGAGACGCGTGCATGGTCACTAACATTGTACATTGTGATACATGTCTTCTTTAAAGCCAATATTTGTTGTTTATGGATAGATCAATTCCCCATATGATACCTCATAAATAACGTGTCTTCTTTAAAGCCAATATTTTTTGTTCATGGATAGATCAATTCCCCATATGATACCTCACAAATAACATGTCTTCTTTAAAGCCAATGTTTCTTGTTCATGGATAGATCAATTTCCCATCTGATATACATCACAAATACAACCAAAGTCAATTTTCCTCTCGCAACGTATGGCTTCTCCAATTGCTTTCTTCTCTTCAAAAATAGTTCATTTTAGTTGCTTTTGTTTTCCATTCTATTTTTTTCCATATATACCTCATTACCACTATCAACGTTAACATTGCACCTCTAAGGTGTAATCAATAATAGAATTAAAAATACATGCTCTTTTGAGAAAGTCTACACTCTATCCAAAGAAACCGTGATGTGCTTTAAAACCACAATACCACCAACTACATTTGCAACAATGTGATACACCATTGCCAAGACAAACAATGTGGTAACATCCACACCACCAAGCATCATCCTTCCCACCTTATCACATGGTGGTTGTAGGGATCTATTTTCCTACCTTATACACTACACTTTTACATGTTAAGGACCGAAGTGAATAAAGATATCTCCAACAAAAATGTCTTGGGCAATGTTGTTCAATTCTTAATCTTTCCACTTAACAAACATGGGAGCAACACCATCAAAGCTTACATTTTGATGGCACATTCTTTTTACATTGTAAAAATCTCAATGATTAAAGACTTTTTCAAAAGATACCAACTTATGAAATGTTATCCAATTCTCTACCCTACCAATTTTTAAAAATGGCACGCAACATTACGGCTCAAGTGTTTTTTTAATGAGCAAGCCCAAAACATCTTAGTTTCGATTACATATATCATATTGCAATTGCTAGGTATGCATATTTCTAAATCGAGCACTCCTTAGATAAACAATTGCAACTATGGGGAATCAAATCCATCTAAATCGCCAAGGAACAAGCTTAGCCTTCTCAACTTGATAAATCTCTAGATATTGGAGATAAAGTTTTTATTGCACAAACAAACTTTTTGAAAAAGTTTTCCATATATCCATTACTTCTCAAGAAGAAGCGAATGACCTAGGAGTTAATTTGCAACAAAAGGAATCTCTCACTAAACTATAAACAAACTAGGATGTCACTTTTCCTAGGTTAGATCTCCTTAATTGTTGCTCAATATTAATAACCATGGAATGTCTTGGCAACCTTACGAAATGACAAAGTTCTAAGAATTCTTAAAGGCAATTTAATCAACTTTTTTATGGCAAATTCCACTTCAAATGTCTCCATACATGCAAAATATAAAAAAATGTGGAAAAATACTTGAATCAAAATAGAATTCCATACACAAATTTAAATTCCAAAGCATTGTATCTTTAGTTTGGATATGATGAAGTATTGAAATGTTTGCAAAACTGCCCTAGCGAACTATCATCCACATAACAACATTTGTGCACTCAATGATATGTGCCAAAAAAGTCGAGAGACACAATCGTTGAAGATGGCAAAAGAACACAATCAACATACAACAAAAAAAAAAAAATTATCCACTAAATAATTATAGCACATTACTATCACATAAATTCAATTCCTAACTAAAAACAATAAAGTAATCAATTAATAAAAAGGAAACAAAAATCACATCCATTGTCACAAAATATCTATCTCCAAAGTTCATATCTTGGATTTTTCACAAGCCACGGACTAATAACTCCATTACTTTCTCTGCCCGATTTCCCATGGAAACGGCATCCAACCACACTTCTATATTTGCTCAAAATTAAAATCTAGGACAACTACAAAGAGCTTCAAACACCACAATGTGGCAATGTACTTTGTGATTTTTGTAACAAGTTGTCCAACCAAAACAAAAGAAAACAAATACTTTCTATTAACAGTCAAATAGAAGATTAAAATTACGTATGATAACTAAATGGACATCTACTTTAAGGTTGAACATAAAAGTGAACAACTCACTCTATTACACTACCTCATTACACTCCATCCCTTGCTGCCACACGATGTCTATCCATGTAATTAAAATACTTTAAAAAAATCAACAATCATATTGGGATTTATTTTTATTTTGTTTAAGTCAATCATTTAGGCACCACATGTCAGCGTCTTACATTTTTTAAGCTCAACCCCTAATTATAACATTTCCCTACACTAACAACATCTCTTGTCACCTAGATCACACCTAACTTACGTGTCATTCTACAACCTCAAATACTACATGATAAAAAAATAAGTCAAACATTCAAAAGAACCCTTACTTGTACCCATTTTGTTACAAGGTGTTCAAGCATATAAAGTTCAACATTGTGCATACCTTTTATGTACACACGAGTTGGCCTAATGGTGAAGAACATGTGCTCTTGAAATAGAGGTCACAAGTTCAAATCCTGCAGGGGTAGGGTATGTACGCCTCGTTTGTAGCAAAGTTAGTTGCCTCCCGCATGTGAATACGAGGTAGTCCCATATGTTATAAGCCACTTGTAGACCCAAAAACAAGTCGCCCCACGGCATCGTGGACTGTAAAACCTATTATTATTATTATTTTATTATTTAAGGGGGTAAGGTTGTGTAATTCATTGAATAAAAATGAAGTTATTGGAAAAACAACCCCTTTTGAAAAGAGAATCTCGTAGAACAAATTGGTGTCTCGCATGCCAATAGCCTAAGAAACCATCCTTACCTTTATTCTACATTATATCATAGCTTTTACTATCTTTCACATTTAAGATTATCATTGTATAAACTTATTAAAATTCAACATTAAATTATTAATTTTTCTCCAAGAAAATGCTTGTATATTGAGAGGGTCACATTGTTTGAAATTATTACCAAAAGGGTTAGTAATTCAATTAAATTACTCATAAAATCCTTCAATTATATAACACAAGTTCAACATTCAACTTTGCCTAATGATTAAGACACGTGCACATCTTATATAAAGAGACCTTCAAAAGTAGAAGAATATCAATTGAATTGTGGTCAAATGGTGAGAATAATGGCATAAAAATGTTGCCTAATCATCCACCAAGGTACAACCCAAGAGATGCCAATAAAAGGGATGAAGCCAAGTTTGTGCCTTGGATGAATTTGGCGTGATGTAATATCCTCAATTTTTAGCACTAAACCAAAGAAATACCAAAAAAGTATATTAATAAATAATCCAATTTAAACTTCTATAAGAATATGTCATACATCAAATTGCACTATCGCAAACAACTTGCATCGTTCCCTTCTTTTGAATTTACTAAATGACAATGGCTACAATATTAGTTGTATTAAACTCGTTCAATATAAAATTGAGTACTTTTGATAGAGTTATTAAATTTTATATAATACACTAATTCACACTAGCTTCGCTCGGGTTGTGCCTTGAGAGCTCCCTTTGGTTGATCAAAAAGGAGGGCATGCCAACTCTAAGACATCACTTCAATACATTGTTCAACCTATCATTTTTCTAACATCTCAATAATGTCTATAAATGCCTTTCAAACTCATATTTCTATAAGACATCTTTTACAATACACAATTGTCCATACATGTGTATATCAAACTTACAAAAAACTTACAAGAACAATCCCCACACAACACCAAAAATAAAAACACGGTCCCTACGCCTTAGAGGTCAAGATAATTACGCCAAAGGTGTTCTCCCTATGGGAAAGTCATGTTCCCGTAATTATGTTAAATTTGACGGCCATTGGACGTTTTTAACTGTGCTTAAACTTGACAGGGGCATTTTGATGTTTTTCTTATTTTGCATGTTTTGGCAGTTGCATTCGAATGCGGCAGTTGCATGATGGGTTCGATAAGACCAAAGTCGCTCAAATTACTTCCAGGTGGCGAACAATTGAAAGAGCGAGGGCTCTTGTAATCTTGACTTTACATGCGTCTGAGAATGAGCCTTCCTGGAACTTAATGGCCCCTAGGAAGAGAACCGAAATCAAGAGGTTTTGGAAAATTCGCAGATTTCATCCATTGATTTTTTGCAGACTCAAGGCAATACTCAGATTGTGTTGTCTCAGCCCAATGTACCTGTTTCAACTGGCTTGCGATTGTCATTTGATGATGAAATATGAACTCTTCAAAGACTATGTCATTGGGCGATTCAAGAATGTTGGCCCTTTTGAATGTATGCCTTTCTAAATCTCTTTATCTTTCTTTATTTTTTTGTCAAATTTGAGGGTTTGATCTAAATTTGATCCGCCCTTGAAATTGTTCTCTGTGCAGGATGCTGATGGTTCACTATGTTGGCTTGCGAATGATGGTTATGGGTTTGTTGGGAGTAGTCTAGCAATATTATGTTATTGTTTTTACAGGAATCTGTCCTCAAACAATATTAAGGAGTCTCAGTATACTTACAGCTTTTTTCAATTCCTTTAGGGTTTAATCGAGACGTGCATTGGTTATTGGTTTTTTTTTTTTGCTCTTAATATTTTGGGTAGTGATTATGCTTGGAAGCAAGAATTCATGGGGATTTTGGATAAACTTTGGGATGATACAAGGTGGAGACCTCACCCGATAATGGCCTTGGAAAACTCGGAAAGGCTGCACATTCGGCCTTGCCAAGTTTGTTACAAATGTTTTGTTTTCTTTTCAAAAGATCCATCCTGTACAATGTTTTTGGTGGGCTCTGATCTTTCTATTTCAGTTAATCCCATTAAATAGAACAAATGATTATGTGTATTTTCAGGATGTTTCTAATTTTGATCCAAATCTACCACTTGTTTGTAAAGGGTATTCAGTTATCTGCAATTTTAAAACTGTGTAATCTTGTGGGTATTTTCAAAGACAGGTAATCTAGAATGATTAAAGAGATTATGAGGAAATATGAGATGTTAAGCCTGTGGTTTGGTGATGTGGTTGAATAGAGGTTGATGAGGCTGTAAGAAGGCTCAGGGAGCGCATATCAAGTGCAGAAATAGAGAGATCAAGTGAGGAGGCAGCACAAGTAATACAAAGTATCACCATAGTCAAGCCTCCTTATCTTTGCAATCTATCATGTGGATAACTCTGATGTCCCTTCTTCTCCTTCAGCTTCCAACCCTCCTGTTTCACCATATTCATGTGAGTATAGATTTGGACGAAAAATGTCTAAAAGTATAATAGATTGAAGCAAAAGGGAATTGCAGTAATACCCTTTTTATCTTTTGCTTATACCCACATGGATCCTTTAAGCTTTAGGATGAATAAATCAAATCTATTCAGAGAAATTTTAAACAGTTGATATTGTGCATCTCTTTGCATTTCTGGTTTTAAGTTATGGCTCTAAACAAATTGTGTCGTGGTTCAAAGGTGGGTCTATATCGGACTCATGACTACAAAACTTGAGGCGTTGCCCTTTGGCTACACATATATGCTGGACCGTCTTAACTCTAGGGGATATGAAAGTAAATTACTAGTAGAAATTATCTGGGTGAGTGTTTTGTATAGAAAAATTGTTTTAGCGATTGTGGTATTAGTCAAGATAAAAGTTTTAATGGCTTCTAATGTCTTTTGCTAGCTTGCAATTATCATATTCTATGAGGCAAACTTTTTGCAGTCAAATTTGGAGGACATGATATTCTTTGAATGCCTTGTCTGGAAACCTATTAGAAAAGTTGCCCTTGTAGTGAGACTGATAGTGGATTTGACTTTAGTGGAGAGAGCAGAAGACACAAGAGCTTGAAGTTGCAAAGCATCATATATTTTGAAACATATATGTGCTCATGGATTCATGCACTACACGGCCCTTTTATTAAGAATATCTAGTGGCTTGATTATATGGATAACATCTTTTTCATGTCAAGGATTCAAATGTTTTTCACAGTTTGTACCCAAATCTTAATACCATCTAACATAAGGCTAGGAAGACATTGTCCCATTTACTAATTCAGTCTGCTCTGTTGCATGCAAAATTTGCTATAAAGTTGCTCTTTGTAAAGGTCATCAATCATGGGTGTTACAGAATTTGGAGAATAGAGGAGGAAGAATATTGCCAGAGATTTTGGATTCAAAACAACAAAAATTTTAGTAAGAGATTTTTTTATTGTATTTGAATGAAGGAGGCAGATATGAAAAATCCTATAATATTGCATTTACGAATATTCCTCTGATGGCACGTTAAACAAACTTGTATGAAATTGGATGGGTAATTGGCTATGATTCTACAAGCACTATTTATAAATGTGTTCTAAAGAATTGTAAGCCAATTGTTATAAAAAGACTGTATAGTCACTATCCACAAAACTCACACTCATACACTCAACACTTGATTTTGTTTTCATATTTTGATATTTATATGGCCTAAACAGGGGCTCGATCGTCCCCTCCAGATGGAAAATTATATGCATTCTCATATGTATATTTTATTTGGAGACATGTCAAAGAAAGATTAGTAAATCTACAAAGAAGGAAAGGGCTACAACTACATCATAATGAATAACGAATCAACATTTAAATCGAACATTTAAGAAGTTAAAATCCTTTTCAATCCCAATCATGTATTGTACCAAAATTAAATCACAACACCATCCCAGTCTCTTTCTCGGTAAAATGTGTGTTTTGTGAAATCACCTCACCAAGTCACACAAACAAATGCCCATCAAAAGTGTTGTTTGTGCTCCCTGTAACATCTTTGTGCTTACCATCTGCATATTCATCCAAATACCTCCTGTAATTATTACTAGGGGTCAATTGGTTTGTTTGGATACTAGGAACTTGCTTTGGAGCAGGCATTGACAACATCGACTTTAAAACTCTGGCAACTTCATGCATGGTGGATTGACTAGAGGGTCGTTTCTTGGTGCAAAGCAAGGCCAACTGAAAGATTTTTCTTACAATCCCAAGACTGCATTGTTCTCTGCTTTTGATAGAATCTATGCTCACATGCTGGCCAACTATCTTGAATTAGCATCAAGTAAGCTTCTATTGATATAATTTTTGCTACATTAGGCGGAGAGCATCGTGTATGAGATTGAAGTGAAATTTGTAACCAATTTTGTAAATTTGTTAGTACTCGAACGTAAGTGCAATTACATGCACTCAAAACTACTCAAATATACACAGAACAATAAGACCTATTTTTACTCATTTTTTGTTCTTTTTGCAATTCTTTAAATTTGGCACCAGCTAGGATCATATTAGGAAACGCTTCTCTCTTTACACCAACTGATTGCATAAAAATGCTCATAAACAAGCTATGAATTATTACAATCCATGAAACACAATTCATTGAGGCATTTTGTCAAACACCAACAAGCACCGTAAGGATATATGTTATGTTTGAAATAATGGAAATGTTTTCATGTTTCATAACAATTTCTCTAGCAAATCCCGAAATTATGCAACACTTTGCTTTCCATTTTCAGAAATCTGCAACACTCTCAAATACCAACCTTGCTTCGGTTCCTCATACATGTACAGTCATTTTCCTCCTAATCTCCTTCTAACTTGCTTTCCACCTTGCAATCCACCATCCACTCCAAGAGAACACCCCACCCATCTTCATGTATTCATGCTTAGTTTAAAGAAACTACTCCACAAAATGCTACACTTATGATATAATATTTGTAAATGTATATGTACAAATTTGTAACAAGTTTGAAATGTAGAGATAAAAAACTTCAAATGTAATGTTTCGTATATATTCCTACACTTACAAAATCAATCACACCCTTTATCAACTTCAACTACAAAAGTAATAAATATCCCTCTTAATCAAATACCATATACTGTTCATTGTTCACATTGCATTGTACACATGCGATTGCTAGTAATAGCTTTTCAAAATACCAGCAATACATAGGTGAATGGAATATTTAATAAATTAACTTGAATGAAATTGCGTCTTTTTAGGATGGGGCATTAGCCTAAATGTCACGTCAAGCTTCATCCTTACCCAGGCAGGGGTCTTTTTCACTCTAACAAAATGTATTTAATCCATATCAGGTCATGACATAATTATTTTTATATATTTTTGTCAATCATGAAACAACTCTCACGAAACATTGCCCATCCACTAGAAATAAAAGTGAATCCTAGTCCACAAGAAACCATGAAAAGGCATCAACATATTACAGTTTTTATGCACAACAATTTGGATACCAGCACAAATACAACTGGCTATAACGTACAAATTTAAATTTGCCTAATAATAGTTCTTATGTTTGCTTTGATCTAACAATGATTGCGAGAGTATAAATGAGATAAGCACCTACAGCATATTCCCCCTGGATTAAGGTTAGCAAACACACCTAAAATCTGACTTCTTCTGCAAACAATTTCAAAGTAGTAAGACAAATAAAGGCAATTTGATGCAATATTCTGCCATTATCTAGAAATATCAGCATTTAAGGCAACCAAAACACCTTCAGACCTGTCAAAATAAAACAAAAACACTGGTATACGCATCACCTATATTATAATCACATCTGCACTGTAACTGATAAAGTCAAGAGAACATCACATCTGTAAACACCTTCAGATATGCCAAAATAAAACCAAAAATTGCTATACACATCACCTATATTATGATCGCATCCGTAAACCGTCACCAGTAAAGACGAGACCACCAGAGTACATACCAATACCTAACAATCTTTACATATCTTTAGCTGGTACAAAAAGGAACACCATCCAGATTCAAACAATTGTGTACCCATTTTTGAGTCTTAAGATTTAATAGTGTGAAATGGAAAGAAACATCACATTTAGTTTTCACAGATTATTTTAAGAGAGCCAGCAAAAAAGGAATCAAAGAAGGAATTTCAAAAAGACAAGTCACACATGAAAGACACAAAGATCAGAAAATAACGGCATGGAAATCAGTGAAAAATATGTATAATTCTCTAGACAAACTAAGGAAAATTCAAAACGTGAAGACCCAAGATGACTCCAAATATCTCATCAAGAGAAATACTTACTAGTGCCTACCAAGAAGCATAAAAAAATAATATAGATTACAAAAATCCATATCAAGTGTTTTTACAAAGAGGCCATATAAAATATTAAAGCATTCTTATATCAAACTTTTGCATCGTGCATGGCAATGCATAATGAGAAAGAACAATTCAAATACCAATAAAGCTTTATAACAGCTATTTGAAAATGTCAAAAGTTTTCATGGCAAACATAGTAAAGAAAAATGAACAGCTTCAAATATCAACGACTCCCCCATAGGCTACTTGAAAACACGAAAGAGTTCGCAGGTAAAACATGGCAAGAAAAGATGAAGACTGTCCAATACAAATAAATCTCTCCAAGCTCAATAAATCCACACCAAATGAGCGCATAAAAAACATATCTTCAATATTGCATCAGCCCATCCTCTAAATAGCCAGCTGCACAATTCTGTAAAATGATGAGAAAGTTGTACCAAAATAACACTGAAAAATTAATGTGCAGCCCTTGTATTTCATCATCAGTAAATAATACAATTCACATCATACAATGCATTAAAACATTCAATAATACCCATAAAAAGAATGTGGAAGGAAAATTTATTGTTTGTCAAAAATAAGAAACAAAATCTTACCAGCCCCAGGCACAAGGATCATAAACAAAGCCAAAATTTGAAAGTGATGTGGTTTTAAGTTTTACAACAAGAAAGTAAACCAGACCTTCGAAATGGTGTTAACCAGTGAAACTATGGGAAATAACCACCAATATGCATACAATACAAGGCTCGAAACAAAAGCATGTATTAACCAGAAAGTAGCCAATAAGTTTTGGATACGGGTACAGATACGAAGCATCCAATACGTGGATACGGCAAAAATAAATAAATACCCCCACCAACCCCGACCCCAATATGGTTTTGGATACGTTCCACAAGTATGCGCCGCCCACCCCAAATTTCGATATTTGCAGAGATGGGGACATCCCAGGGACTTGGGAACATTTGGGAAATGTCCTCCTAACGTCCCACCACCGCCACCAAGAGTCAGGGGACATCCCCCAAAGTGGAGACATTTCCTTCGAGAGGAGACATTTGGGAGACTTCAGGACATCCTTGAGACTTCAAGGAAACTTTCTGGAGTCCCTTGACCGTCCCGAAGACTTGCAGCCATCCCCTGCTTCAAAATGCCAAAAAAATGTTTTTTTTTTTAAATTGAAAACATACTTTTTCCCGATGTTTGTGCCGCCAACCCTAAGCTTAATAGTTTAATGGGCCCCACCCACGCTATAAGCACTCCAAAAAACTATAAATGATCCTCACCCCCACTCCAAATCACTATCAAAGCTTGAAAACATTGAACAAGGCTGCAAGTGCAAGAGTGAAAGGTTGCAAGTATTAAAAGAGGAAGTGCAACAGCAAGAGCTTGAAGAGCATGTGCCATCATTTCGAGTGATGAGGAGTTTGGTGCAGCCTTAGGGGCCCAATTCTGGTTAGAAGCATTGGGCCATTGGCCAATTGTATTTGAAATTTGTATGCAATCATCATTTTGAATGTGAATTATGATATAAATATCAATATGTTAATATTTAGAATTTTCATTGTTCAATGCATGTGTTCAGTATTTCAAAATTTCATTTGTTTTTCCTTATACATTTTTTTATAGCTAATTTTCCAAGTACTATACATATTTGCACCACCCTCCCAAAACTTAGGCCCTTGGTCCCCGAGGCCCATCCCCTTGTTCCAAGACTCCACGGAACTATGAAATTTTAAAATGCATAAAAAAACAAAATATATATAAATTCTAGGCCAATAAATAGGAATTAACCACGTAATATGCACATAAAAAACAAAATAACCATAAAACATAACTGATGATATATATAATGCCAACCGAATGCCAAATAAAATATCACAAATGTCATGATAAATATCAAATTTATTATTACATCAAAATTAGGGTTTAATAGGTTTAAGGGAGGATGCAGCAGGGTCTAAATCTTCATGTGATCATTAAAACGGAAAATGCTGATCTTATTTTCCAGATTTATAGCAGCACAAAACTGAAAATCTGGGCAGGATTTAGATTTAGTGTCTCAATCATTCCTTGTCCAGGATTGAAATCTGCCTGTAACTGATCAGATAAAGAGTATTTGGATCGATTGTGCTTGTTCCCTCATGGTCAGATTTATTCCCAATATGACTAGGATGATCACGTGAAGATTCAAAACCTGCTGATTTTCTAAGGTTTCATAGTGTTTTTTTAAAATTTGGACTATTTTATATTTTAATGTTGAAAAAAGTTTGAAAGAAAATTTAAAAGCTTATCTTTTGCCCAGGATACAACTTGGAAGGTATATCCAGGGTCATATCAGTATCCTCATATGCAAACATATCCAACCATATCCAGACAGTCTAGGCCTTAACCTGAGCATATCCGAGGCCATATCCATACCGCATCCGAGGCGGTATCCATATCAGATACTTAACATATCTGTATTGGATACATACCATATTTGTATCCTCAGACATATCCAACTTTGTCCATACCAACCGGGCCATATCCATATCTGATACGTGCCGTATTTGTATCTTCCCCTATTTCTGGTCATGTCAATATCCTAGGCTAACCTATTACTTTCCATCACAGTTAACCAGGAAATTCAGTTTGAGCCATACTTTTGGTCAAACGATATTTTTCTAATTTTTTAATTAAAAAAATTAAAATGCTTAAAATAAATGAAATTCAACCTAAAACAAAAATGAAACAAGAAACACTAATACATCAACATGTAAAGATTCCTTTATTTTTATGTATGATTAGTTTTTCTTTACAAATATCGTATATGTATAATATTAATTATATATATATATACAAATTTTCTGAAAAGAATGGAACCTTGCCTTGTGAGAAATTCCAAATATCTGAACTTTTTTTCCCTTCCAAGCTACTCGAACTTTTCGAACATCATAACTATGCTTTCCATTCAAACTGGTGTTAAACACTAAAACTATGACAAGTAGTAACCAATATACGTACGATACAAGGCTCCAAACAAAGGAATATGATCAAGTGAATGGTTCGTGTGAAACCCTGATTTACATAGACACAACTGTATCTAAGACATTCCTTGTTAATGGTAGGCACTTGCTAACAGATGAATGACACTGCTGGTGACAAGGGTTGCAACAACCAAATGCTGCCCCCTATCAAAAGCTTTCAAAACATATCATTACAGGCGATTTTAAGAAGCTCATAAATCTCTACACTAAACACTTTTGACAACAGTTACTCCAGAAACAATCATATCCAGTTAGCCAAACAGAGCACCTACCAACACACCTGAAACCAGGTCAGCATTTACACAGTGTGTCTGCTTGTTCATTATACCAATTTCCAAAGGTCTCATTTGACTTAATTCAACAACTTAAATCAGAAAAAACTCATTCAAATTCACCCAGAAAATCTGCTCTTATCTCTTTTCTAGAGTGGTCCATAAATTTCTACAGTAATATGCTCTTCTCTACTCAACTGCTGATTTACAAAATGAGAGGTTTTCTATACCACAAAACAACAACAAAAATCATAGCAGTTGATTCATTGCTGAAACAGGGGATAATGAACACAAATTAAAAAGAAACACAAATCAAGTTTTCAGGTTTAATTACAGCAACTGCCTCTTAAAACAGGTCATACAAATTACTACATTTAGTTCATTCCACAGCCAAATACAATCACTCCAAAACATGGTATAACCATATAAATAAGAGTTCTTCAATTCCAGCTGAAACAATTAACAAAGGTCTTATTCTAAATACAGCAACTCCCTAACCTAAGACTGTAAACCACTTTTATAAGAACCCTTCTTAAAACAAAAAAATGTGTTACACACGATCCCAAACAAATGGACAAATTAAGGTGGTGGGAATCTAAATCAATGGGATCTGGTTTTGGCCAAAGCTGGGGTTCCTCACAATTGCAGCACAAGCAAATCTCATTTTCAAGTTGTGTATGCAAGCAATCCTCAAGTAATAGAAATTTTAATTGAGCTATCTAAGGCTGTGTTCCCATGGAGGGGCTTCTGCTCCTTTATTGTTGCAATGGACGGCCCCATGAAATTTTTTGAAGCCAGCTACAGGAAAGGAAAGAATCTTGTCCTGCAAAATAGGAGCTCCACTTTTTTTGCTTGCTGAACATAAGGCTGTGTCCCCATGGAGGGCTTCTGCTCCTTTTTGTTGTGATGGAAGGCCCCATGAAAATTTTTGGAGCCAGCTACAGGAAAGGAAAGAATCTTGTCCTGCAAAATAGGAGCTCCACTTTTTTGCTTGCTGAACATAAGGCTGTGTCCCCATGGAGGGGCTTCTGCTCCTTTTTGTTGCAATGGAAGGCCCCATGAAATTTTTTGGAGCCAGCTACAGGAAAGGAAAGAATCTTGTCCTGCAAAATAGGAGCTCCACTTTTTTGCTTGCTGAACATAAGAGGGTGCTGTAAGTTTCCACCTAAAATTTTATATTTACTCCCCATAAATATCATTCTACAACTGTAAAATCCTATTTTACTCCTCTTAAAACCACCCAAACCACTTAGAAACCAAAATCAAATAAAGCCAAAACAAAATAAACAACTTCTCACCATTTCATAACCCCTTACCCATATAACCTCTTTCCAACACCCATCCTTCATTCAAAACAACCAAAAACCTTGATTTGGGAAGCAGTTTCAACCTTTTCCCCATAAAAACCTGGATCACCGATGATCCTACCAATCACCGATGATTCTCCCAGGTCATGGCGACCCTATATAAATGAGTTTCAGGCCTCCATTCAAGGTTAGCTTGAGGTTGCTTAAGTCCAAGTCCAGGTTGCTCACTCTTTTTGAGACTTCACATTGCATTTTCTTTGTATCATAGCCCTATCCAGAGTCAAGATCATCATAGCAACATTCAAGACATCAATAATCTCTTCTTCAACCTTTGAGGTCATTCATTTCAATGTCCAAGAATCAATTCAACAATCTTCTTGCATCTACAATCTCCCTCTCTCTCGGGTAATATCATCTTCTAGTCTTCATTTATCAACTTATACAAGGTAAGTGCCTTTCCTTTTTGCATTATTATCTCATTTACTCATCATTTACAAGCTTTAATCAACATTATCTCATTTTTATTATCACATGTACATTTCCACAACAATCATCCATGATTCTTCTCCTAATCTCATCAATTGATCATTCCTCAATCCGTCATCGATCAATCAATCAAATCGATCCATGATCCTATCTATTAGATCATTTGACCCCTAAGCTTGCCCTTCTGACATCCATATCTCAACATTAATTACCACTCTGCCTTTGCAAGTGTCTTTTCTAGTCATATCAAGCTCCTTTGAGCCATCTTTAGCACTCTATCAATTATCTAAATCAAATCTATCATCTTGCTCACCTTTGTGAGTACACAACTATCTACATCCTTGCTCCTTTGAGCCATTTTGTGATCCCTAGACTCCCTTTGGATCAGGTATCACCATCAAACCATCATATAGCCTGGACCCACGTCAATCCCTTTTCCTTTGCATTGTTGGTTATATCATCTATTTTATCATTTTATCTTATCATTATCAGATTGATTTCTTGAATGCGGATTGACATCCTTGCAAGGAAGTCCATTGACTTCCGGGGACTAGCCTTTTCTAGAAATCCACCATATATCTATCTAATCCTATCTTATTTTCTGAGTGTTTGTGCATTACAGGTAGCTTATCCCATTGAAAGAAGAAGTTGTGTGCACACTTGATCCGTCGATTCATTCATCCATCATCAACATCAATCAAGTATCAACATCATCATCGCGGGTATCGATAAACCTCGCATCTTCGAGGTCAGTTTTTTTTTTATTTTTCATTTTATTAAGTTAAAGTTGGAAAGAAAAACTCTCTCGGTACACATTCTTGGCATGCCTGGTGGGAACCCTTTCCCTTTTCTTTCATTTAAATTAATTTTTCATTCATTTTAGGTTTTTTTATTTATAATCACTCAGATCGATCCAATCAAATCGCCAAATTGGGGTGAATCACAACATTCTTGTCAATCATCCATCACCAATCTTGTGATTGCTTTTTATTACTCAGTCATTCATCCTCTAACATCATTTTCTTTTTTTTTTTTTTTTTTTTCATCTAACCCTTTGCAGGTTTCTACTTTTTGGGCTTTTTTTCTTTGCTGCATTATTGTTATATTGTAAAAAAAAAAAAAAAAAATCAAAAATTAAAAAATTAAAAAGGAAGCATTTTACAGGTGTGTCTCTTTTCCTTTCTTTTTCTTTCAAAATATTGCATTTTTTTTTTTTCCTCATCAAAATCAATCTTTCTTTTGGGCTTAAAATGAACCTCTCATCTTCTTGATCACATAGTTTAATTAGGAGGTTAATAGATTGCATTCACTTAATCTCCCCTCACACACAACCAAATCACATCAAACATAAAATTGCATTGAAACATTCCTACCTAGGTGGACCTACTTGGGATTTCATCACCCAATAGGAAAGTCACCAGTGGTGTTTTGACCAGCCAGTATAAACTTAGTTGTTTGTATATTGATATTCACATTCCTTATCACCTTTGGGTATATGAGGGGTAGGCCCAATACCAGCCTTTAACAAACCCTCACGTACCTTTGGTATATCAGGACCCCAACCTTTAACAAACTTTAGAATGGCCATATCATTAGGTTCCCTCTAAGCCTCTTCCTCCACATCTAAATTCTAACTAAGATAATTAAAATTCTTCTACTTGACTTGTTATTACATTTTTAGCTCTCTTAGGGATTTTTGTATCATCATCATCAGTTAACTATCATTTAATATGGATCAACCCTCCACATTAGCATATTCTTTTACCCCTTATGCTTCATTTTTACAATCATCTTTGATTGCTTCATCTACATCTTTTCATCCCAATCAATTTCAAAACATCCCCTACACAGATCTAATCCTTATCAATCTCATCAACCTATCACATCCCACTCAACTTCACTTAGCTTTGGCATGTTCCCAGAGCCATCTAGATCACCTTTTGTTCCCTATGGAACCTCTACCTTTTCAACCAATCATACAACCCTACAATAATTCCATCCAACAACCCTACGAGAATCCTTCACGTCCATATTACTTCCAAACTATCACCCCTCATCCCATGGCAAGTGTATCCCATCAATCGATCCTTTCCACATCCCCTCCTTCATCACAATCTCATCAAATCTTAACATCCCCCATCTTTTATCCAATCAACCTATCTCTAACTTCAATACCTCTCTCAATACCTCAGACATCCCAAACCCATACACACATCCCTACTCAAGCCCAATCAACCCCTCTCATCCAACAACAACATATCCAACATCTCTACATCTCCCCACATCCCTTTATCACAACCTACTTTGTAATCAATACCTTCTCAGCTACCCCTTATCAACCTCCACATCAAACCCATCATACAAAAAACCATCCTACTCTCCATCATCATCATCAATCAAATCAACTACATTCTCATCCACACTCACATGTTAATTCCCTCATGCTTAATCCTACAAATGATCCCATGCAAGCTTTGTTGAATAGATTAGACAATTTGGAAGCCACTACCATGGGACCCAAACATGTCCTCACTTATGATCAGGTTTGTAATGAACCCATCCATCCATCAATACCATATAATAATATCCTCCACATTGGGAATTTCCTGAATTTACCATGTTCCATGGCTAGGAGGATCCTCAACAACACACATACTAGCCTTTAGACACTCATGTGTTATCTCATCATCGATCAAGATCTCATGCTTAGAACCTTTCCTATGTCACTAGTAGGACCTTCCTTGGATTGGTACAACTCCCTCCCTCAACACTCTTTATTCTCTTTCACACAACTAGCCATGTTATTTCTTGAGCACTTCTCTATCAACATTACTCATAAAATAACCATTTCTACCTCTCTACCATCAAACAATCTGAAAATGAATCCATTGTTTGACTTCATCACTAGATGGAAAAGCATTATCAATCAATTGACCTTCTCACTACCTCAATCAAAAATGATCGAGTTGTTTTCTCTGATCGTGTTCCCATCACATCTCATCTACCCTCCAGATCCACACATTTCCAGAAATTTTTGATGAAGCCTTCACCATGGCTAGAAAATTAGAAATCCAAGCCCTTGAAGAAGGCCATCTCAATCCTCAATCTACACATGTCCCATCTTGATTCCCTAGGTCTTCCTGAACTAGATGAGACTACCACACATGTTTCATTTCTTATCTTTCTAATCAAACACCCTCGATAGAGTCATTCCATATAGATATTACACATCCTTTGAGTCACATCATCAACACTATCACACATGATCTTCCCCATGAGGAGACCCCTTCATCACCAATACTTCCCCTAGAAGACTCAAAATCCTTGGATCTTCTTTTCGATAGTCCTCACACATCGATGTCACCTTTCTACTATCCAATCACCTACTACCTCCTCACAACCTTTAGACTTGACTTCAAAACCATTACAAAAAGGAGGCACCTATAATCAAATATCTCGACATCCAACCATCTTGTAAACCAATCAAAGACTTGGGTAGCTCACATGAATGTAACCCACCTCAATCATGTCTAGAAAAACATCTCCCTCTCATCAATCCCAATCCTATCCTCCATCCCTCTCCTAATCCTCCTCACTTCCATCCAATCCAAACCTCATCCCATGAATCAAACACTATACAATCAAATCCCATCATCACATCCACGACCTCACCTCATCATCTGTCATAAGAGACCATCTCCTCTATCTAAAGAAAACATTACAAAATCAAAACACACATCATCTAGGGTCTCAAACCTTACCATCCATTTTGGACCCCATCCTTTATCACAATCCAAATCATATCACATCTACAATTCCACCCTCATCATCCATTTTGGGACCCCATCCTTTATCTCAATATCATATCACATAATCATTTACCCTATCTCATCCATAATCCATCCCTCCTCATCTATTTTGGGACCTCATCCATCATCCAATTTTATCAATCCCACATCCTATCCCATCCTTAGATCATATCCTCTCTTTCTTATCAACCTCACAACATCCCTATGATGATTCCAACACCATACACATCCACATCACCCATCCCATCCAAAAATAAGATGCATCGTCATACCAAGTGTTCTCATAAATCAAAATCAAAATCAAAATCCATTAATCCAAATCCCCCAAAAGGGACTTACATTGACATCCTCAAGGCTCATATATGCTTCTCTTATCACATTACCACCATCAAAACACCCAATCCACATATCCAAAAACCTTGTGGTATGATCAAGATAAAACATGTTGCCTACCATAAAAGCCCAGGTCATAACACAGAGAGTTGTAAAGCACTTAAATCCATAATCCAATGACTCTTCCTCATCAATGATCTTCTCCCAAAAAGAATACCATCCTAATCCATCATCGATATCATCTACACCTCCACCCTCATCAGTGTCCTCAACAACATCTGTAGGACAAGGGGGGACATCCTCAATCTTGTATTAGTCAAACCTTTTCATCGACATCTCTTCACACTTCCATTGAAGGTCCTCAATCTCATCAAACATCTACACCCAAGTCACTGACAATGTCCTCACCAACATCTATCAGGAAGGGGGGGTCATCCTCAATCAAATCTTGAAAAACCTTTCTCATATGTCTTCTCATCACCTTCCATTGAAGGTCCCTCATCTCAAATCAACTATGGTTCACTACACAAAATCAAAAATCATCATACATGAAAAGAAAAGGAAAAACCAAAACTTTCATCATCTACCCCTCCTCATCAATCATCCTCTCATATCTCATCCATATTTTCAATGATCCTTTTCAAAGGTTCCACATCCTCCTTTATTTACCATATACTCAATCAATCAACATCAAAATTTCATCATCCTAAGCTGAAAGACATCATTCCTTTTAGCGCATGTTATCTCTAGCCACATCATCACGCTAGGGGTCTCCTCTCTACTAAGACTTTGAAAGTATTACCTTGCACACCCCCCCTAGTGAATCTTCACCAACCCTATCCTCTCAATCCATCAAATGTCACTACTATGGAAAGGAGTAAACATGGAAAGTTTTCCCCTAACTAGATCGGTCCATATAGTATGGGTCAGAGCTTATCATCTAGCCTCCCTTGATGGTACACCTAAAAAGGAACCTCTTGAATGCCTTGCACTTGTGGCCTTTCTACTATTAACATTTTGACCATCATGACATAGTAGTCACATCAAAGATCTTATTCCATCATCAACTAACCATTTTATCATCATAATGATTTGAAAGTATGTGGTTTTCCATCACTATCCTCAAAAACCTTAAAGATGAGCACCATGGCTCTTTTCATCACATATTTTCATATGGACAAGTTCCTCCTTAGCAGGAACCCCACAATCATTACATCCATCCACCTTGTTACCAACCAAAGACATGTCATGGGGCACATGTGTAGTTTTTGTACACATCTCTTCCCCTCCTCAAAATGGTCTATTAGGGTTTTCCTCAACTCAAAAATAAAGTCAAAAATATCTATGGATGCATCTTATCAAAAAATAAATAGACTGATCCTCAAGGACAACTATTCAAAATCAAAATCATATTATCAAAAAAAAAAGTAGATTGATCCCTCGAAGGACAACTACTATCAAAATCATAGACGATCCCTCGAAAGGATATCTATCAAAAAAAAAAAAAAAATTGTAGACCACTCCTCAAAGGATGGCTACCCATGTAAAAAAGGCTTCCCGCATCGATCAACCTTCAAAAAAAGTCAAAATATCAAAAGCATCCTAGGAAAGCTTCCCACATTGATCAAATTTCCCATCAAAGAAAACTTCCCATCGATCAGTTTTGCCTCAAAAATAAAAAAATATAAGTTGGGGCATCTCTCTATAAAACCATTGAAAGGAGAACCTACTCTCCCACACAACCTACATATGTTAACCCTTCCCATGTCCTAAGGAAGGTATACATTTCACTTCCATCTATATCCAAGATCCTATGTGTGACTACCCATTGTTAGTCATGTGTTAACATTTGTTGTAAAGGCCAAAAGTGCAAGAGCCTTCACCATATTTTATTCCCATCACATATGTATCAAATCCAATATAAAAAATCATTTCACATTTTTTATTCTTAACCATGATTAAACACATTTTGATATATTTTAAAATCAATTAAAATCAAAATCATATAAACATCACATCCATCAACATCCAATCATAATAATATCAAGCATATATATCAATATCATATCATACACAATCATGATCACATCCTCAATATTACATTGCCACATCAAAAACATCACATCAAAGTAAAAGTAACAAGCCCACCTTTGTGGAAACATCAATTTTGGTCCTTTGACCTCATCAAACCATCATCTTGCTATCATTAAAGTCATATGTCTATAGGAGATGAACCCTTTGGTTCCCCTATCATTTGACTTTTGGCCTCGTAAGCCCACCTTTGTGGCAACATCAATTTTGGTCCTTTGACCTCGTCAAACCATCCTTCATTTTCCCTTGTTATTTAAGTCATATGTCTATAGGACATGAACCCTTTGGTTCCCCTATCACTTGACTTCCCGACCTCATAAGCCCACCTTTGTGGCAACAATATTTTTGGTCCCTTGACCTCATCAAAGCATCCTCTACATTGACACCCACCCCCTCTTGTGTCCTATTTAGGGCACCATCTACCTCATCAAAAATAGTCCACCTTCATGGCCATATACTTTCATCCTATCCTAGACACCAACTAGACCATTTTCTTGACCATCTTCACAGTTTTGCATATATTTTGATGTCTACCTTTGACCCTTTGGTCCCACAAGGCTTAGTACATCCATATAACGGATTCCCTTTGGATTCCTCCATCCTTGTAGTAGTCTTCTCGACTCATGGGTCCATAGGCCATTAACGTCACCTCCATTGAGGTCGTGTTATGTTCCCTACCAATGTGTTTCAAAGGTTATTACCATGTTTAGCTTATGTTTTCGACATGGTCATTTCAGACTCTAGTCTTTCTCTTGGGGCATCATTTTTCTCATCTCTCATCTTCTCATCTTTCATCCATCTTTCATCCATCTATCTCTTTTCAAACTCATGATCGATTCCCTTTTTAGTCATCAATCCCTAGTTTGAGGGGAACACCTCATCATATAATTTTGCATCTTTCACATCATTATCTTTCACATCTTGTTTTTTTGTCTCATGGCTTGCCTACACCAAACCACTCAAAAAGGGGGAAAATGTAGACACCTAAAATTAGCACCGCTAATTCCTATATCCGTTTCTTAAGTCTCCACATTATCACATCAATATTATCATCTTTAATCCTCTATCCTAAGTCTTATTTCTCCCCATTATATTTACTCCCCATAAATATCATTCTACAACTGTAAAATCTATTTTACTCCTCTTAAAACCACCCAAACCACTTAGAAACCAAAATCAAATAAAACCAAAACAAAATAAAAATTCTCAACCATTTCATAACCCTTACCCGTATAACCTCTTTCCAACACCCATCCTTCATCAAAAAAACCCAAAAAATCTTTATTTGCCGAAGCAGTTTCAACCTAGCCACCGAGATCATCAAAAAATCACGAGATCAAGACATAAACTTTTCTTTATTTCACATGTCCAAGAATCAATTCAACAATCTTCTTGCAACTACAATCTCCTCATCTCATGTAATATCATCTTCTAGTCTTTGTTTTTATCAACTTATACAAGGTAAGTGCCTTTCCTTTTGCATTGCTATCTCGTTTATTCATCATTTACAAGCTGAAATACCTACTGAAGTATAAAATGTATTTGGTGAATGATAGGGTCTGTCTGACTAACACCAATGACACTTGGATCATTCGGACTAGCCTACTAGGTTAATGAAGCACACCAGTCCAAATTAATAGATGCTTCGTATTCAGGAGGTTCAAAATTGTATAACTAAAACGAGCATAGGATGAGCTAAAATTAATGATTTGCATCAACTAAATAAATAAACATCTGAAGTAAATAAACAGGCTTAACCTGATTTCTTTTCATTTTCTTATTTGTATCCATTGTGCTCTATTTTTCTAGTACGAGCTAGCTGGCATTGATTTTATTATGTTTCTAGCATAAAGATTCATACATAAGACAGACGTTGTACATAAATATTATTAGCCTAATTTTATCTCTCTCTTGTTTGAATCCATTGAGCCCTATTTCTCTATTATGAACTAGCTGTCATAAATTTTGTCACACTCCTGACACAGAAATTTATATATAGTGCAAATAAGGTGTCAGTTATAAAATAACATATAACTCCTAGATTCCAGGGATTGACTTGAATAGAAATAGGAGCAGAACTGTTGAAGAAAACATGTGTAATGCATAGAGAGGATATCCTACAGAAACACATAATTAACTAAGCAAAGTGAAGAGAGCACTTACCTAACGTTGCAGATATGATGGATATCCTCCCAAGGAACCGCCTCCAGTCTGTGATGTTCTAGGCAATCCTGACTGAGTTAGCTGCTGATTTTGGTATGCATTTAGCCCTTGCATAGCTGATGCTTGCGAACCATAAACACCAAGCACCCCTGAATTGACACCACCAACTCCTCCATGTTGAGGGCCATACCCTCCAAAACTTGGATGCATTCCATACGAGCCAGCCGAACCCAAGGGACCTTGCACTGAGGATGAAAAGGCTTGCGAAAGTGCAGAGGGATTTAAAGAGGAAGCCAAAGAAGGGTTCATAGAAGCCAGAATTGACGGATTCATGTTCATGCCAGCAAAATTCTGATTTTGGCTAGCCAAGATAGCGTTAAAGGCGTTACTAAATCCCGGTGCAGCTCCCTGATTAAACGGCAATATCCCGTGCGCAGACCCCAAAATCGAACCCTTGCCGTGAGCCAGATCATGAGGGTCCAGAGCACCAGTCATGGTAGATTGTGATTGTGTATTACTCTTCTGCTTTTGATTATCAGTTGCTCTTTTACAATGCATAGAATGTCCATCAATATTCTTATTGGGCTCCTCGAGAGCCTTTTTAGCTCCTTCCGCAGTCTTGTATAAAAAAGGGCAAACCCTTTGGATTTTCCCGTCTGTTTATCAAATCCTAGCGGCCCTTCTTCTACTTCGCCGTATTTCGAAAAAAGCCGAGCAATTTTTCAGTAGGCATATCGGCAGGTACGTTACTTACATAAATCTTGCGACCAGTGACCTCGTTAACAGTAAGCTGTGGCGAGGGGCCGGTACAGGCCATCTGGCAAGCGGTCATTCGGCTGTCGATTTTCTTGCTGGGCTCCTTCAAAGCTCTCTGCGCGGCGTCCATGTGCTTGAACGTCACGAACCCGTAGCCCTTTGATTTTCCGGTCGCCTTGTCCTGTATAACAGTGCATTCTTCAAGCTCGCCGTATTCGGAGAAAACAGATTTTAGGGTTTCTGAAGTGGTGTCCCAGCCGAGGCCGCGGACGAAAACTTTTCTGTGTGCAGGGTCTTTGTCTGCTAGTTTTCGTATGTTGGATAAAATGCCGGTGTCCTTGGCTACGATGTCGCAGAGAATGCTGACGAGCTGTTCTTTGCTGAACGGCTCCAGAAGATTTTTACATCTTCTTTAGACACTTCTGCTTCTTCTTCTTCATCGTCGTCACCGTCGGTGTTTCCATTTTCAATTTCTTCTTCTGCTTCGGCTTCTGCTTCTTCTTCGTCTTCTGCTTGTTCTTCGTCGTCATCTTGGGGTTTCACTGGCTCGGGCTCTGGAACGGGTTCTTCCACTACTTGTTCTATGACCTTTCTCTTCTTCGCCATGGCAGCGCTCTGTTTCTGCTTCTGCTTTTGCTGTCTGGGAAGGACTGAAACCCAAATGACTTTGAAACCCTGGGAGGCCAATCTGGAACAAACTCTATTTAAATAAGACTTAAATTAAGACTAAACATTAAAAGCAAATTGGTGGATTATGTGTTTTTCCCAAATTGAAAAATGTTGCTGATAATAAGAAGCGCTCGAACCTAATTGTTTTTGTTTGTTTTTTAAATTAAGAATGCTTAACCTCTTCGTTCTAGCGAAACCCACCTAAACCCAGTGGTGGGAGGGAGGATGTGATGACTAGGACAATCGGATTCCTTAGAATCTACGGTCAACAACTAGTCAAAATTCGGCACAGATCATACTCCGCTACCTCCTTTGTTCTTAGTCGAACGGTGGTAGCGCTCGAAGGAAACCTTTTTCTAAAACTATACGCTTCACTTCATGTGGCGAGCTCACAAAAATTCAAATCACGGATAATTACAATGCTTAGGGCGCTTGAATTCGTGCCCGTCTACACTGGCTTAAAGTCGGGGACTGTATTTCGAAGGAATTTTTTCTTTCCCTCAAAGCCAAACATTCCTTTTAGCAAATTTGTGTCATATGCAATGGCAGAGCTCAGCTCACGGATCTCCACTTATGTTGCAGGCCTTTATCAACCATTACAAGCTAGTTTTTCAAGCTCAAGTGCCCTCGGATGAGCGACGTGTTGCCTTAGATCAATGCTTGGTCGCGGTGCCATACAAGCTCTCTCAAGCGCATAAAACTACATGTGATCACATGTTCACCCTTGATGACCTTCACGAAGCGGTCATGCAAATGGCCAATGATAAGGCACCCGATTGCGATGGTTTTCCCTACGAGTTCTATAAATCACTTTGGGATATTGTTGGTCCGGACTTCTTTCAAGTTTATCTAGAAGGGTTTCAGAGTCAGCATTTGCGCTCACATTAACAAAGGGAATATCAAGTTCATCCCTAAGCCTGGGACCTGAGAGTTGATCACCAATTGGCGACCTATTACCTTGCTCAATGTTTCCTACAAGATTATTGCCAAAGCTCTTGTCATTTGGTTGCAGGACATTCTTCCTGCCATTATTCAACGGGGGCAAATTGGCTTCATCCAGGGGTGTTATATTCTAGACAATATTATAGTCATCTGGGAAGGTATGGAATGGGCTCACAAGTCCAATCAATCAGCTTTATTCATTAAAATCGATTTTGAGAAAACCTACAACATGATAGAATGTCCTTTCATTTTGGCTATGCTCCAGTCGTTGGGTTTTGGTCCAATTTTCATACAATCTGTCAAGATGCTCTTGGTGAATGACTCGCTAAAATCATTGTTAATGGGCACAAATTGCCCGTTTGGCCTCTTTTGTTCCATACGACAGGTGGTTGCCCCCTAAGCGCTTGTTCTTTATGTTCTTGTGGTGGAAGGTTTTGGCTATTTGCTTGCCAAAGCCAAATCCCAAGGGCTTGTCAAGGGAATTGCCTTGCCTTCTTCCGATAATTCCCAATTACTCAATGACCACTTTGTTGACGACTCATTTCTTACACTAATTGAGGATGAAAGCAACATTTGCAATGTCATGCAGTGCTTGACACTTTCTATTTAGCTTCTCGGTTCATCCATTCAATGGCAAAAATGCAATGTTATAGGCAATCCTTCTTCCCGCGCCCCTAGATGGATTCATATGATTGGAAGATGATTGACCATGGTGAGATGTTTAAATTTCTTGGCATTCCTTTTGCCTTTCAAGCGTCACCTGTAGATCTTTGGCATTATGTTGTTCAACGGGTGGCTAAAAAGCTTGAATATTGATAACCAAATCGTTGTCTCTAGTGGGTAAGTTCCAGATTTGCTCCAAAGTTCTTGAAGCCACGCATGTTTACTATTCCTCCTGTTGGGTCCCATCCAAAAATTGCGCGTAGAAGTTGGAAAAGCTTCTCAAATATTTTCTTTGGTCTAATGCTTCCTTTGGAAAAGGGTTTCACAAAGTTGCATGAGAGATTTGTTGTCTTCCTAAAGAATCTGGAGGAATGGGCCTTATTGATATTTTACGTCAAGGGCAAGCGCTCTATGTGCCAAATGGATAATTTACAACATCGAAGGACAAGAATCCTAGAAAGTGCTTTTGTGTCATGGCATTGAGGAGGGTTCCCCTTATGGCTGCCCGACCTAGAAGGGTTTAGGCTTTGCCAATCTTCTCATTGCTCATGTTCCTGTCAAAGTGGTTGGCACCTTTGTTCTCAAAAGTATCTGAAAGCATGGGAGTATCAAACCATGGCTTCAATGGAAGGGCAATGACTTTCATAATGGCCTCTCTATTAACCATCACTCTTTGTGGTGGTCACCAGTCATCCAATTCCAGGATCGGTGCCTTGTTGAGGTTTCTAAGATTCCTGCGCTTAAGTTTTTCAAGCGTGGAATTTTCTCCATTCAGACCTTTTTGCAAGCATATCCAAGCTTTGTGTCCTTGGAATGAGCTCAAAGCTCAATTCAACCTTTCGCCTCACATGATCATGTCAATATCACTGACATCATCTCTTTTGTTCTTGATCATATGAGTCACAAAATTTTTGTGCTTTCCTCCCATCCATGGTGGACAGACTAGAAGTGGTTCATGGATACCCCCTTCTGGAATTACTCTGCTAGTAAAGGTTATGCTTGGTTATCTCCACATCTTCCCATGGTTGACAAACTCAACACTCGGTGGGGTTGCATTCTTATCCTTCCAGTTGGAGAAGGAGATTCGACACTATCTGGTCCGCTTGTGTGGAACCCAAAATTGCTCACTTTCTATGGTGTGTTCTCCACCAAGGCCTTCCGATTGGTGCCCGTCTAGTTCAAATTGTGTCTTGCCCCCAATTTTCCCTTCTTTGGACACTTGGAAACCTCATCCCACTTATTTTGGTATTGTAGTAAAGCCCAAAAGGCTTGGAACTGGATTCATTCATTCTTTCTCCCATTCATACTAGAATGTTTCACCTAACATCATATTATTTTAAGTGATAACCCCATAATGCATCACATGTTTTCCCAAATTTGGCATGCTTTCAGAGGGGAAATTCTTTTTGGCTTTGGAAAAAAATGAATTCTTGTTTATTTGTTAATGTTGAAGTTGATCAACATTTCTCTATATATAATAAGTCGGTGGTTATCTCCAATGTATTGTTGTAGATTCAAGTGCAAGCGAATAAGGTGGCCCTCGAGGTGGAGCACCTCCAAACCCTTCTCCGTTATTAGGGTGACACCCCCTTACATGTTGCTCGAGCCACCTTCTCCCTCTGGTCTATCCACCCCACGATGGTCATCCTCGAGGTGATCATCGAATCGCTCACAACGCGTCGCTCATTCGGATGTGCTTGTCGGTCCCCGTAGTCGGTTGTCGCAAAGGAGCTTCTCTACTCGCCTCCCAACTTGCCACTAGGGTTGGGGCTCCCCTTCGTCATCTCAACATATCGTTTGGGGCTCGCTTGCTTCCCCACCGAGCCGCGCACCATGACGGGTGGAGCCTCCGCCTCCGCCGGATAAGTTTCCCGTAATGGGTTTAGCCATCTTACCCACTCACAATGTTGTGGAAAACAATGAAGAAGAGGGCCAAGTTGGCTCTGGTTGGGAGGTGTCAAAAAGTGGTAAGGACCTTCCTAGATCTAGTTGGCTTGATGATCATGATCCGCCCTCTGTTAGTCAACTTTTTACAAAGAATAACATAATTTCATTTTTGTAGTGTTTTTGTTATGTCAAGTTATAGTTGACTTTTCCCAGTGCCCGACCTAGTTTGTTCATGGCTTTGGGGCTTGCTTTCATAATGCCCACTTTTTTTGTTAAATTATCTTGTATCATTTTACTTGTTAATATAATATAAGATCTTATTCATAAATTTTTTTGAGAATGCTTTTATTAATAATAAACATTTACAACTTACAGGTAGTCACAAAACTAACCAAATATGCGAACAAAAAGTAAAATACAAATAAACTAAGAACATTGTCTGAGAGTATTGTTTTGCACAAGATTTTGAATGTGATCTTTAATCTTCACAAGTGCATCACACTCCTCTTGGTTCTTAAGGTTGAATTGATACAACTGCAACCAGTAGAGAAGAGAAAATATGAGTTTTTAGATAACTAAAGCAGAGCCATTCCCAACATACAACTGTTGGTAACAATTTTTCGATATATGGATGAGGATAATCAACCGACAAGTGTTCTAAACAAGGTAGTGAGGATGGAGGGGGAAGAAGTGCCACTTAGGATAGTCTTTTTATTGAAATTTGTGTGAAAGAGTTTGGGAAGAGCGAAGCGGAGGGAAGCCCAAAGCTGAGCAATAGATGGGCAATGCCAGAAGAGGTGGGGAATACTTTCAAGAGTTGAACAAAAGGTGCAATCTCCTACAACAAGACCCAACTTGGCTAAAGTGAGGCCAACTAGAAGCTTCATATGTAGAATATGCCATCCCAAAAGTTGACATTTAGCCTCAGCAGGGGATTGCCAAATGATGTAAGTCATTCTCTACCACTGAGAGTCAGAGAAGGACATAGACCACTTGTTATTAAGAGATTCACCAAGTGGCAACGATTGTTGAATTAGTTGATACAAAATCCTTGGCGTGGTTGTGTTGATGGTAGTAAGGTTTGGCCAATGCCAATCCTTCCAAGGGGTTGAAGGATTGTTTGTGATTTTAAGGAGAACCTCAAATGGGATCAAATGTAAAATTGAAGAGTAAATAGATTTAAGTTTGACAGGCAGGTGAACTTATGTCGCAGGAATTGCCAAGAGAGTTAATTGTTAGTGTCATTATCCCAAATGTCCTTAATTGTATTGATGCCTTTCTTTGCAAAGGATTTTGCTTTGAATTTAGGTTGAACAACAAGAGGAAGGTCATTGAAATGAATAATTTGATTCCACCAAAGATTGGATGAGGGAATACTTAATCCATGCAAGAGATTGATGACACCATTGAAGAAATGGAGCCATAACTGTCAAGCTATCTAGTTATGCTGAAGAGGGAGAGAGCCAAAATATCAAAAATTGTGCATTTATGAGTTTATCTTCCCATGAGGTAAGAGTCCAAGAACCTTTATAGGAAGCTTGTTGGATTCGTTCCCTCACAAGGATCTTCCAAGGCTCAATACCTTGAGTGGCTCTCACCACCCATTTCACAACAAGGCATTTCCCTTGTTGAAGTGGATCAATAATTCCAAGTCCACCTATAAATTTAGGTTGAGTGCAGAGTTCCCAAGAGATTGTTATCATCCCTTTCTTTCCATTATTGTTGTTCCAAAGAAAGCTCTGGACAAGTTGTGTGAGCTTTCCATAAGTAGATTTGGAAGGGAACCAATAAGAGGAGTAGTAAGCATGACGGCAAAAAAAAATTGATTAATGACCAACAACTTGGCAACAAGGGAGAGAAATTTACACGACCAATTTTCAACCTTTTTCGAATTTTAGTGAGCACCCAGTCCCACATATCCTAAGGAGAGAGATGTATACCAAATGGGATACCCAAATAATGAGTAATCTTCCCATGTGGGAGGATGTTCCAAGTTGGGGGAATCCAAGATAGATTCAGGTCATTTTTAATGAATATCACCTCTGTTTTATGGTTGCACAACTTGGAACCAGATATGTCACAATAAATATCAAGTATTGCCTAAGCATTAACAATCTCTTGTTCATCATTTTACAAAAAGAGGAGAGAGTCATTAGCAAAATGAGAGTTAAGAGCATAAGATCCCTGAGGAAGAGTAATTCCTTTAAGGTCTCCTTGATGGTGAGCTCATAGGAGCATATAACCAAGAGCATCAACAACCACCACATACAAGAATGGGGTAAGGGGCAACCTTGTTGAATTGAACATTGAAGGTCAAAGGACATTGTGAGGTTGTCATTAACCATGACCTGAGCATGTGCTTCAATAAAGAGCATTTGAATACGTTGTTTAAAGCAAGGACCAAATACCAACCATTAAATCATTTCAAGGATAAATCACCATCATATCTAGTCATATGTTTTGTCAAGATCAGGTTTTACCAATAGTGCATCTCGATGTGAATCTTCAACCCATTGGGCAGTTTCCAACACATAAAGAAGATTATCCAAAATATACCTGCCTTGTAAAAAACAAGTTTGCTCTGGGCAAACAATATCTTGGGAAATCACTTTAAATTTCATAGCAATAGCCTTTACAATGATTTTGTAAGAAACATTTAGAAGAGTGATGGGGTGTCAACCACATATTTGATTCTTATTGCCAACTTTAGGAATAATCTTGAAGTAATAGTGTAGTCTTAATTCAAATTAATGTACTGTAATACAAATCACTATACCTCATTTATGGTAGGGTTTAAGGCAACCTGCGAAGGATAATTGATGTGTTGATCTTTGATCTATGTACGAGCGCTCCAAACTCCAACAAGGGTCCAGATCCTACAAAGCAAAGATACTAAACAAAAATATGTTAGATAAATATATGGTGAGTTGCTAACAAAGGTTAGTCACAATAGTCAATGAACTTCCTTGAGTGGGTGTTAGCTCATGTTAAAATAACAAGATTTGGAATAAAATTGGATTGGATACGATTAAATAAACAATATAATCAAGATAAAGATAAAATAATATAAGATTAAAATTGATTAGATCGAGATATGATTGGATCAAAATGAAATGGTGGTATCACACTTTCTCTCTGCTGGAGAAGTTTAAATATGAACGTTGTTCCACAAGATGTGCCTACAAAGAAGGCTCTACAGAAGACAAACTTGGCAAACAAATGATTAAATCAGATAAATAGATAGAATTGATCACATATATGATAGAAATATGATGGATGTATTTAAAAACAGAGATCGCTAATGATTCTTGGTAATCACTAACGATTCCTATAAATTTACCCAAGAGTGTTAAAATGATGATGTGGATTAATAATTTGCTTTAGTGCCTTATTTGTGACATGAAAACAATAAATAAAATCAAGCAGGGGAGATTATCTAACCTGATTATGGAAGAATGCATGTGATTAGTATTGAATGAATGTCCACACGGGTGATCAATATATGCAAGTGATCCTAGATGTGTATGCAACCTCTCGGGACATCAAGATATGGCAAGGAGGTCATCTAGTTATTACTTCCAACTTCATAGGAATAGAGCTTCGCTACAAAGAAAGTTTTCACTTGCCAAACCATAGGGGTTGAACTATGTTTATAGCTGCTAACGATTAAGGAGAATCGCTAGCAATTTGGCAAATTTTGAGCAACCTTCATGGAGAGGTTTCAACCACCTCCAAATGGGGTTGATTCGGATAATTCATGCGGGATAAGTGAGGGGACATGGCTTCGAGGATAGGGAAGTACAACAACTTAGCTATTTTAGGATTTTGGGATAGGATAGAGGTAAATAAGAGGTTAGGGAAGATTTTACAAGGATGAACCTAGGAATAACGGGGATAGAAAATGATAAGGGATTTAAAACTTAGGATAGGGATTAAATATTAAATTAAGATTATAGAGAAGGATAGGCCACCAAAGGATATAACACCAAGGGGTGTCGTCATTTTCCTCCTTTTGTTGAGTGGCCTATGATAGGTAAGCTACGAGACAAAAATGAAAGGTAAAATGATATTATATGTTGGGGTGCTCCCCCTCAAATTAGGGATTGATGACACAAAAGGAGTCACCACTAGTTTGAAAGAGGGGTGGATGTGATAACTGATAACATGGTTTGTATAAATATGGATTTAGAAGCTATTTAAAATGCCCCAATAAATTAAAAATAAATGGCCACACACAAAGTGGACTTAAAGATAAGTTAACGAGAAAACAAGTGATGAGTGGAGCCAATGGGCTTCTCAACATATGGACATATGTTTCCAAGTAACTTTATGGACTACACGTTCCAATGGGAATGGGTAATCAAAGATAATCTGAGCGGTGGGACCAATGGATCTACTAGCACTAGAGAAAACAAAATAGTATGTGTAGACATCTAAAATGTCGACATGATTAATTACGATTAATCTGTCCCGCAACATCATCTAAATCCATATAATAATTAATCGCAAGATTAATTATTATTAATTTCATCATTAATCCCTTTATTCTAATATTTCATCATTAATCCCTTTATTCTAATATTTTATCGTTTATCTAAATATTCCATTTTATCATTTATCCCATTAAAAATCCCTTTTATCACATTTATCATTTATCTCATTCCATCCTTAATCCCTTTTATTTCATTATTATATCCTATTATCCTATTATAATCCCTATTAACATTTTCTAGGAATTTAATATTCCTACATCTCACCTACCACCTACTCTACACATCCCTACACCTAGCCTTTCCATAAAATCACATCCCTAATCATATTTATTTAACTTGATCTAATCTTAATCTAATAATTTGCTCCACCTCTAAATCTAGAAGCCTCTCTAACCTTCTCCTTCCATTGAATTTTTAATTCAATGGAAGCTTCTTCCCTCCATCAATTTTGAATTCAAAAATCTAGAATTCTCCATTCTAGAGAATTCCAATCCTCTCATGCATTCTCCACCCTTGATCCCAATCCAACATGGCTTCATCTTAGCCATTGAATCCTCCACCCACAAACTATAAATTTGAACTCTCATCCTCCATGAGATAGTAAGCTTGAAGCAAGTCACAAATTCATATCAAATCTCTGCCATTTTTATCACTCAATCAATCTATCAATCCATCTTCATCCATTTACAATCAATCTATCATCATCTTGACCAAGCAAATCATCATTCATCAAAGGGGCGGTGTTGCCAAAGTGTCTCCAAAATTTGAAGCAACAATCAATATAATCCAACATCTTGAGCACATCAAACAAATCAAAGGGAGCTCTACTTTGGTAAGTGAAGGTATTGCATTCTATTTCCTTTCCATCTAGCTCAATCTGAGGTTTTGTTTGAATAAATTAGATTTAGGAATCAATTGCTTTGTTTTTGGTTTCTAACTTTTATCTAATCTTTTCTTGCATTACATTTTGCGCCCACCATGGGGCTTACCCTCCAAATTTTTAATTGTTTTTAGTAACATTTAGTGTTATAAATAAACTATCTAAATTAAAAAAATCCATGATCATTTACACCTTAAAATTGCAATTTTTTTGTTGAAATATTTCGTTTCAGCCAGCATTTGACCCGAAAAAATGCTTTTGCAGATCCCATGGCGCATTTGTAGATACTTCAAAACGTTTATCTAGCCTCGAAATCCCCAAAATTGCCATTTTTGACAAAGTAGTGTATTTGAACACAAAATAACACGTTTGTGCACAAAACAACACTTTTTTGACATGAAACAAAACTTTTATGACCTGAAATGGCGCTTATGCTCTGTTTTGGCACTTTTGTTTTGCCTTTTGTTTGATACCTTCCGAGAGCCATAACTTTTGATCCCGAACTCGAAACGAATCCATTTTTTCCCCGGAAAGGTATCGAAAAGATATATGCAATGAAAGTGTTAATTTAGTATTTTGAAAGATAATTTACTCATGGTTTTCATTTTCCTAAATATTTTTATTTTAACTATACATTAAGTTATCTTTTATTGTTCCAAACTACTAACACTTTGCATGCAACTTTCTATACATACCAAAGATTAAAAATCAATCTAAAACTACTAACCCTTATTGTTTTCTAGCTCGTTTGGTCCAAGACATTTGGGGTTATAATCAAACTATTAATCTTTGTTTTATAGACCCCATTACATAATTTTCAATCATTTTATCTTGCATCCATTTTCTTGCATTTATCATCACTTTTTGTGTGTTTTCCTTTGTTTCTTGTTTATCTCGAAGGAAAAACGTGTATGCTCTCCTCTCATGTCCTAGGACAATCTTGAGGATCAAAAGTAGTTAGCCTTCATATTTTTATTTTGTAGGGGTAATGTGAAGTGGAAATCATATCCACACATTTACCATAGTCCTAGGAGTCTCGTGACCGTGGGCTTCACGTCCACGCACGTAGACACACCCCGTGTATTGACAAGGTATATAAATTTAAGGACAATTGTCATTATTGGCTAATTGTTTGCTTGTTTTAAAAGTGACGTGAAGTGAGGGGATTCCATGTCCTAAAACCTAGGCCTTAGAAAACATCCTTGTAACATGGATTTGGGCCCCACGTATCGCGAGGTATATTGGGGACGCCCCTAGTGAGCTTGTGCATCCTAGACTAGGCAACCTTTTGGCTGCATATTAAGCTATAGTACAAGGAGGCCGCATTCCCCAAGATCACTCGCTATCCGACCCCATATTGACACATAGGTGGAGAGTCGGTTTGTGGCACCACCGTTGGTGTGTGATATTGAAAGCGAGCTTGTTGTCGCCCTCAAAATCCCCCTCTTTTTGAAGTCAATTTTTATGAATTTTAAGTTGGCACCTTGGAAAATTCATGTTTTGAAGTCATTGGTGCTCGGTTTTAATCGCGCTTTTTCACTTGAAAATTCTTCAGTCTTCGCAGTTTGAAGTATTTTCTATTTCCCCGTCTAGATGCTTGAAAATATTTTCCTTCATTTGAATGTCGTTGTCAATCCTTCTCTTTGGTTGTGGATCGCGTCGAGCCTAGTATTGTTTGTAGTTTCTCATTCCATGGAGAACAATTTGAAATTCAGCGTAAACGGTGGGGTTTTCCCTTTCATTTTTATTTTTCCATAGTCGGAATGTGAAAACGTGAATGACGGGCGTCAAATTTCGCATTCGAGATCCGCAGATATGTGGACATCTCTAATCGAATGCGGATGGCGGGTTTATCTTTTAAACTTGTCACTTTTGTTATTTTTTTGCAAAAGTGTCAAATTGGCCCCCGAAGGATCTTGATTGGCTGAAACAAGTGGTGGTGGAAAGGTGGGCCCTTTTTGTGTTTTGATGCTTTGAAAGGTCAAAGGCAGAAAGGCAGTCCTTTTTTTTTTGAGGCATTCTGGTGAAAGGCGTAAAATGTAAAAAGAATGCCTAAGGCACACAAAGGGACATGTGGCCATTTTTAAGTCAAAATCGAGAGGCGGGTTGTCGGGACACTTTAGGAATTTTACCTTTGTTTCCAAAAGGGCGTAAAGTTATAAAGTGAAGCGCAACCCTTCGCGCCCAAGTGAAGCCACGTGTTGATGCCTGCGTTGAAAAGTCAAAGTGGGAAGGTGGATCGTTGGAGCAATTTGAAGATTTTGGCTTTGTTTGAAAAAGTATAAAGTATAAAGTAAGCCGCAACTTTGTCATTGAAAATTCAAAGTGGAGAGGCAGGTCGGCAGAGAACTTTGAGTTTTTGAGCTTTTCTTTGAAAAGATTTAAAATTGTAAAAGTGAGTCATGACTCTATCGCCACTCAAGTGAAGCCACATGTCAGCCTATATCAAAAGCGGATGGGTGGGCCAAAATGTAAAAAAATGCAAAATCTCTACAAAGTCACAAAATACAAAAGGCACCTCAGTTCGCTTCAGTTTAGATCTTTTCCACGTGGATGACTCATATTTGAAGTTACAAAACAAGTTTAACGGTTGCATTACAAAGCATCATTTTTTTTCCATTAACGCTTCTACAAGAACCAAGAAACCAAATGTAACTATTTTTTAGGATTATTTAATGGCTTCTCCATGTCATTATGTGGGTTGGATCCTGGCATTCTTGAAATGTTATAGATTCAAAAGTAATCAATATAAAAAAATTTCCCTTTCTTCCTCTAGCTATTCCTTCTTTCCTTGTTCGAATTTGTGAATCATCCATCTTTTATGATAAGAAACTTTGTGTTCTTGTTTATATGATTTCTGGAACTTTGTGTCTATGGAATTATATTTGTTATGAAAGTGAATGATTCTATTCTACATCTCCTTTGATCAATACGTATAAGGTTATACTCTACTATCTATATTTCTGAAAGTATTGTTATGTTCTTCCTCTCTCATCTCCTTAGTTCTTCCATTCTTTCGTATTGATGATCTTTCGGCATAAAAAGCGTTTCAAAGTATCAGGAATCCACACTTTGAAAGTTGTACATTTGTATATAAGTTTTGTTGCTTGCTTTCAATAAGGGAACCTCTCCCATTAAAGAGGAGGGACTTGCTGTCCCCTGACTGTGGTTTGTTAAAGTACAATTTTAAAACCCAACATGGCTATAGCTTGATTGCAATTCCACTTGAATAGTTAGGGTGTGTGTTGCATATTTGTTGTTTGTTTGTAAACACCCTTAACCATCCTATCATTTTAAAATTTTAATTAATCAAACATTATCATAATTAACTATCCCTAATCACACGATCCCAATCCTAATCCTATCACCATCCTTAATCCATAATCCTAATCCAAATCTAATCCCCCACACATCCTATCAAACCATGGATTTTGATCCTAAATCCCCATCCTCTCCAAACCAACATCCAAACCCCTATCTCTTTTCTAAATTCATCAACCAAGTTATCCCATCATCCCCCACCCATCAAAGTCAACCATATCACTTTGACCACGAAGTCCCACACACTATCCAACACATTAACAAACAAATCTCAAATCTAACATCCTACCTCAACCAATCCTCTCCCTTCCATCTAAACCAACCATCTCATGTTGATCCTAATATCCTAGAAATCACCCAACATCTTAATCAACAAATATCCAACATTAAATCTTCAATCAACCAATCACCCCTAAACCATCATCTCCCAATCAACCCCATCCACAATTTTCCCTTCCTAAGATCCCTACCCCTCACCCCATTGACCTCCTCCTTGAGGAACCCAAATCATCTCAATCCACACCTTGACCCAAACAACATAAATCACTATCCCCACAATCCAATTACATCAACTTTGACGACCTCCTAACTTTGACCTAGAACAAGAGGACCTCCTTTATGTCCTTACTAATCTATCTCAAACTCTACACCTCCACATCCCCTATCAATCATCATGACCTACACCTTCCTCCCATCAAAACTCATGCAAATAATCCACCATCATCTAACACCTCAACTCCTAAATCCAATCATCCTAAAACCTATCATCGAGTCTCATTCACATATACACAACAACCCCAACAACTTAACGCAAAAGTATTATCCCTCGGATCCCATCTTAATCATCCATCCTCATCATCCCAATCCAATCCTAATGACTTTCTCCTAAATAGTCCCACATCCCCCTAATCCACCATCAAATTCAACCTATAAGCCTCATCCTCTCCATCACCTAAACCCAATCCCATCAAAAATATCTCATCCATCGTGACTCCTAAGTCACACTCATCCCCTTCTACCCCCAATCCTAAACCATCTAATGTGGCTCATATGCCACCCTCATCATCTTTGTCCACATACAATCCTAATCCATCACCTAAATCTCACACTATCTTATCTTCTAATCCTATTTCATCTCCACCATTCCCCAAACCTAAAACATCCAACTTGATTCCTAAGTCACCACCCCTAAACCTAATAAATCCAATACCAATCCTCTCCCCACCCCATCACCTACCCAATCTATTGAGGATTCTATGCTACCTTCATCTACTTCATCCCCAAAATTGACCAAATCTAATGTGGTTCCTACACCACGCCCATCTCCCAAATCTCCTTCACCCCCAACATCAATCAAATCTAATACAAACCCCATATCACACCTATTCCATTCATCTAAACCTACCCCATCCCCATCTTCTACATCTATCAATCCTAAACCATCTACCTCAAAACCACATACTCTAACCAATCCAAAATCAACCAAATCTACTTTGGCCTCTAAGCCCAAAACATCCACTTTGGCCCCCAGGCCTAATCCATCCCCTTCATCTTCTAAACCACACCAATCCAATCCACATCCTAAATCCAAATCAACTAGAACATCTCACAAACCATCTAATCCTGCACCATTACTTCCTACTCCCTCCAAACCATTACTTCCTACTCCATCCAAACCATTTAACCCATGCCACTTCACTCCTTTAGGAGAATCTTTGACCATCATCTTCCATCATCTAAAAACCTTCAACATGATCATCCATACCCCAATCAAATAACTCGATCAAAACCTTCCCAAACCATCTTGGTATCAAGAACACTATTATTGTGACTTTCATCGCACCCATGAACATTCGACCAATCGTTGCATGCAATTTAGGTCCTACGTCCAAAACCTCATTAACCAAGGAATTCTTATCCTTGTACCTCTTTATCCAACACCTTTCCATCCCAATCCTATCCCTAACCATCGTCTACCATCCAAATCCCACTCAACATCTAAACATCGTCATCCATCCACATCCCATCGTACATCCAAACATCCATCACCAATCAAAAACCAAAACAAATGTCACCCCATCCTTTGTTAAGTCCAAATTTATTAGCGGATGATAAAATTACAACCCCCCAATATCATAATGACCACATGGCATCATCTTCCCCATCCACTTCATATCCTATAGCCAAAAATATGTTCACTAATATGAAACATCAAGGAAAAGGCTTAGGAATCCATGAACAAGGCATTCACGAACCCGTCTCCCTTCATAAAAATCTAGGTCGTTTAGGCTTAGGTTATAAACCTAACACTAACAACGACCCTCCCACTACTCCATTTAAAACCATTTCTACCACTCCTCATGTTGATACCACTATCCCAACTACTCAACCCAATCACAAATCATTTAATCCCCTACTAATACAAACCAACTAAAAATGGATTGAGCACATAATTCGTCACCTACGCACAAATGTTCTTTCATTCCCACCCATCCTCTTTTCATTCAACATCCAAATCCCTTTGCATCGACTCCATTCTTATTATCACATCCATTTATATCCTCTTCCAATCCATTCATTTGAACACTTGATCAACTTAATCACACGTGTTGTAAGGTAATAACACCTATTACAACCATGTGACCTTGGTCTATCGTTACCTCCATCATTCAAGCACCATTGTCCTCCTAGAGATCCACACATTTTAACACATTTAATCAACTTGTAGTGAAGATCCTTGGGTGCATATTTTGACACTCTAGCCAATGTTATCTCCATGCTCATCTCCATCCCCCATCAAGACATTGGTGATTCTTAAACCCTTGAGATTTCTCAAGAGAGAGGATCCTCTTTATGCCAAAAAAATCAACAAATATCAAAAATTAAAAGAAAACATCATTCAAAATAAAAATATCAAATAAAATCCACTTTGAGACTCTTTCTAGGGTGTTTCCAAAGAACTCTATTGGGGCTATGGACACCTAGCTGGCAATAGAGCAATGTTGTAACAAGAATCAAATGTATCTCCATCGGGCTATGGGCCTTTGGATGTAAAGCAAAGAAATGCATGACTTAACCTTCCATTCACCTTCCATCAACCTACTTAACTTAATCACTCCTATACATTGGCTAGTTTGTTTCACATACTACCCATCAACTCTCCACTTTAAGTGGTAATTAATCATCACAATCACACACACTTTGATCTCAAAGAGACATAGGGCTTGCATGTTGCTAGGTATTGTTTAGACCTTGGTCACACTTTTGTTTTAGTCCACTCTTACCTTATAACATGTGTCGTTAGGCTCATCTTTTTTCATCACTGATGTCATTTTCCATCCACATCCTTTTTCCTTAGATTGAACAATTGTGGGCGAAAGCGATGACCCTTTCCTTTTCCTCCTATCCTCCTTACATCCATTTTGAGCTTTCCTCATCATGACTGGGGGCAGCCTTACTATCATCCGTTGAGGGCATCCTCCATTTTATATATCCCTCACTTCTAATCCTACCCTACACCTGAGGGAAAACCAAACCCATCCATCCATCCACATCGGCCACCCTACTTCACACTTAAGAGCACACCACATCTATCCCTCAATCCACCCCCTATTCCTGGGGGCATATCTTATCATCTTCCATATCCCCCATCTTATCATAAACCACATCCCTCATCCTATCTATCTATCTCTCATCCCACATCCCATCTAATCCTATCCTTATCCTATCCAACCTATCCAATTTCCCTCAATCCTTCCCTTTCATCCTACCCAAACACACTTTGGGACTTATAGGAGAAATTCACATCCCACCTTACATTCCTTCCAATCCCCATCACCTATCCCATCCAAAATCTCAAAATCCAACATCCAAAATCCAAAATCCAATAATCTAAACATCCACAATCTAATATCCAAACATCCAAAATTCAACATCAAATGATCCACACATCCAAAATCTAAATTCTCGACATCCACCATCCACCATCCAAAAATCCAACACATCCAAAATCTAAACATCAAAATCCAACATCCAACCTCCAACCTCCAAACATCCAAACATCCAAACATCCAAAACCAAAATCTAAAAATAAAAAAATACAAAATAAAAATACAAAAATACAAAAATGCAATGTGTGTGTTTTTTTGTGTGTTTTGTTTGCATTTTTCACTTCGGTAGATGATATGAGGCCTCTTTTTTATTTTCTTTTACATGGCCAATGATATGAGACCCCTTTTGTTTGGTGTAATGATACAAAGACCATCTTTTTATTATTAATATGTCTAATGATATGAGGACAAGGGCATTTGGCAATTCATTCATCATGGTCTTTATACTTTGGTGCATCTTGCTTTATGCCACATCAATCACATTGCTAATGATGATGATAACAATGGGCACTTTATGGTAGCACACCCCCTTCTATCATCATCTTTTAGCCTTATCATCATTCACACCTAACCCTCATCATCATCAAACTAACAATCTATCATCCTCCTCCTATCCACTCAATCCTTTCATCAATCAATCAATTTCCACATCCAAAATCCTCACCCCTTGGTTGGGGCATCTTCTATAATCCTCTCATCAATCAAACTTCAAACATCCAACATCTTCAAATCTACCATCCTCAAATCAAAATCCAAAATCTTCAATCCTACCCCCTTGACTAGGGCATCTCAAAATCAAATCCAACATCCTCAAAATCTAACATCTTCAAATCCAATATCATCAAATCCAACATCCTTTAATCCAAAATCCAAAATCCTCACCCTTGTCATACATCATTGACTGGGGCATCCAAAATCCAAAATCCAATATATTCTAATCCTCTAATCTTCTACTCTTCTCATCCTCTCTCCTAATCCTCTAACTCCTCAAATCTTCTAATCCTCTAATCCTCATATCTTCTAATCCTCTAAATCCTCCTATCTTCTAATCCTCTAATCCTAATATTATAATCCTCAAAAATCTTCTCATCCTCTAATCCTAATCTTCTAATCCTCAAAATATTCTCATCCTCTAATCATCTCTCATATAATAACTTGGGACTCTCCTCTTTTTTGAGCGGTTACCCGACTCATTCCTTCCCCGCCTAACCCCTCGAGGGGGCATCATATCACCATCCTAACATCTTCTTTTCTTTTCTTTGAACTATCATCGCTACATAATAACCATTCAAAGAGGGGAAAATGTAGACATCTAAAATGTCAACATGATTAATTATGATTAATTTGTCCTACAACATCATCTAAATCCATATAATAATTAATCGCAAGATTAATTATTATTAATTTCATCATTAATCCCTTTATTCTAATATTTCATCATTTATCTAAATATTCCATTTTATCATTTATCCCATTAAAAATCCCTTTTATCACATTTACCCTTTCATCATTTATCATTTATCTCATTTCATCCTTAATCCCTTTTATTTCATTATTATATCCTATTATCCTATTATAATCCCTATTAACATTTTCTAGGAATTTAATATTCCTACATCTCACCTACCACCTACTCTACACATCCCTACACCTAGCCTTTCCATCAAATCACATCCCTAATCATATTTATTTAACCTAATCTAATCTTAATCTAATCATTTGCTCCACCTCTAAATCTAGAGGCTTTTAAATCTAGAAGCCTCTCTAACCTTCTCCTTTCATTGAATTTTTAATTCAATGGAAGCTTCTTCCCTCCATAAATTTTGAATTCAAAATCTAGAATCCTCCATTCTAGAGAATTCCAATCCTCTCATGTATTCTCCACCCTTGATCCCAATCCAACATGGCTTCATCTTAGCCATTGAATCCTCCACCCACAAGTTATAAATCAAACTCTCCTCCTCTAAGAGAGCTAACTTAAGAATCAGTATCCAACCTCTACCATTTTTAGCACTCAATCATTCATCTTCAATCCAATCTAGCATTATTCATCCTTCATCTTTCATCAAGCAATCATCAAGCAATCAAAAGGGAGATGTTGTCCAAATAATCCCACAAAATCTTAAACAAGCACATCCGATCAACAATCAAGAGAAAATCCAAAGAAACAAGGAAGGAAGACTTCAACTTGTAGATAAGTGCATGTATATTTCTCTCCACTCCGTTCCATCTAGCTCAATCGAGGTAAAAATTAGTGGTGTTAGTTTAGGATTTAAATGTGCTTATTTCCTATTTTGAAAGTTGCATGCTAACCCATTATTTTGCTTACGGTATGTGTGGGCATTGTGTCGGATGAGCCGTGTGAAGCCAAAAGTCAACCCTAAAAATAATTGAAAGGTTGTAAGGATTGGATGAGATAACAGATGGATCATAAAAATCGCTTAATAGGATGACTAATGTGTCAAAAGGTGCCCCGTGATCAAACATGAAAAATATGGCCACACTTTGTGGGTTTTGTGTGAGATGAGATATAAAATGATGAAGGATGTGATAAGGATATTTAAATACATTGGATTGGATGATGATATAGTATGAGATAGGCAAACCACGAGACAAAAATGAGTGGTTTGTAAATGGGATATTGAGATGAAGAGAGGAAAGATGACTAGATGCCCCTCGTGGGGTAGTTTGAATTTAGATAGTGAGGAGTCTAGTGAACCAATGACAAGAGATATTTGTGTAACCTTAGGGGATTATAGTGAAGTGGTAGATCCTGTAGACAAATGTGCATGATGATTATTTTATGGATAAGGTCAAGTGCGAGGAAAATCTCGTTGCACGAGTCTTATGGATAAGAATGTAATGATACCCCCAAGCCGATGAATAAATGAAGTGGGTCAAAGCAATGAAGAGAGTTTTTAGCGAGGTGAAGCTGATGATGATTAGGTAAAAATATGTTCGATGTCCAAACGAGGAACTTTGAAAATGATCATGCAAAAAAACTATGTATGAAACAAGGGGTAACATCCTTGAAAACAAAATGGTCGGGAACACACGGCCGAGAGGCGACATCAATGTTGACAACCTAATTGTTTTGACAAGGTAACTTTGATGGAGGGTCTAATGGGAGCCTCATATGGCCTATGAGACAAATGGGTCAAGGACATATAGTGTAATAGGAGTCATGGTCAAATTCTAGTTTGAAAAAAATTGGGCATCGAACAATGGTTCGATGCGAAAAGAGATGATAATTTTGCACTTTGTGAAAAAGAGGATTTTGCTTGTAAGATACTGCGATGCAGGGAGCATATACATTAGCTAGGTGTTTCATTTATATGGTCTTAAAGTACTTTAGTTTCATTTCCCTCCATTATTTGTATTTCAAATGACTAAGGTGTGTAAAACTTTCATTTAGAAGGTAAAATATGCATGTGAATGTGGGAAATGGAGGTTATGAGGTGTTATAGTCAAATAAGCCCAAAATAAGTCATGATATCAAGTAATGACATGATAAGCATGAATTCCAAGGTTTTTAGGAGGGATTTGGTCAAACTTTGTCTAGTTTAGAATGTGGTTGAGAGGAAAAAGGTGTTGTTGCACTTATTAGGTAATAGGTTGGAAGTCCAAGTTTAGACTACCTATGATTAGTGAAACTCTCTCTATTCGAGCTAGAAATGATGTGGGATCAAAAACAACATGTAATTGGTGTCAAAGAATGGGAAAAATGTAATAGAAGTACACATATGACTATGATAAGATGGATTGATTAAAGGAAGGATTGGGTTTTTAGTTATGTACCTTGTAATTCCCTTATATGAATGCTTAAGGATCCTTGTGTGTGAGTATTTGCAGGTAATAGTTTTATTATTCTTGATGTACATATGATATATTAACCCCGAAACCATTCATGAAATATACAGTACAAAAAGAGAGATGGATGTTGTGTGCTAACTATGATTGTGTGTTAAAAACAAAGTTCTAAGAAGATTTATTGAGGTATGTATCATGAATGATAATGTTTCAAGAGGCTTTCAATGTACCTAGAGATGGTATGGAATTGGTAAAGACTCCATTGTTTGGAAGTGTATGTTTTAGATCTTGAAATTAAAAGATTTTGATAATTGAATGCACACCGCCCTATCTTAGTTCTAGGGCAATCCGAGAGTGAAAAAAGGACATAACTTTCGTTCTATCCATTTGAGATTCATGAAATTGTTAAAATATAATGGTAAGCATGTATAGTGACATATTTCGAAGGTTTTGGGTGAATTGGGATTCACACATGCAGAGGTTTTGAGACAAATCTACTCCAAGTGAGAATACAATCCTTAGAGACCTACCCTAAAGGGTATTGTGATCATAATTTCCTCATATGGATAGGTAGAAACTTGAAATTTGTACTGTAGATTATTTGACAAGTTCCCTAGGTGGGTTTTAATGTATTCTTTTATTTGACAAGTTTTAGAAGTGTTACTAACCAAATCTCACCAAGTAATTTGACAACTACGTTTTGAGAGTTCTCACGTGTATCAGAAGCTATAACTTTTTATAAACACGTAAAAACTACTTGAAACTTGGTTTCCGTGGTTTTGGGTCTATTTCAGAAGTGGGTTTTCATTTATTTTTGGATTTGATGAGTTTTATAGATGAAACAAACCAAATCTCAATCTTGGACCAAGGAAACAATCATATTGACAACTCAATACAAAAAACGTCATAATTTTTTTCAATTCAACATAAAACAATCTCAAATTTGTAACATACCATCTTGAGATATACACAAAGGTGTAAATTTTTTTAGACCATTATCATTTGTGGTTGGAGAGATATTGATGACAAAATTTGAGGGATCAAATAAGAAGTTCAAGGTTACACCAAGGGTGAACTAAGTTAGGATAACATTAGATACCCCTAGATCGGATGAGATAAATGGCCACACTATGCACGGTGGACTTGGGAAGTAACCAAGAAAACAAATGATATGATAACCGCAAGCAGGTAGTGTCCTATAGACGTATACTTCTGAGGTCACTAAGAGGGAGGACCATCCGATGTAAGGATCTCCGGGATGCAAAATTTGTGGGACTCGTAGACACAAAATCATGCACTTTAGAAATTATTTAGTCCTGGTCTCAAACTATTATTTAGAGGGTTTTGAGTGAAGAAAGTACTAATTAATCCCGATCTCTTGGCCATTTTTAGTTGATTTCTTTCGTCATTCTCGACCTCTACCACACACATGCCTAGTCAACTTTCATCATTTCCCATCATTTTAGCTTTGATTTCACCGCCTAGGTTAGTACTGGGGCTCCCAGTGGGTGCCCTGGTCCCACCATGGGTGCCCCGGTCCTTTTTGAACTTTCCCGCCACTTTTTGGGCTCTTTCTAGTTGTTTTGAGTTCTTATCTTTTTAATGGTCGACCATCTCGGGGTTAATTATGAAATTAGATCAAGATAACCCTATAAATATAAAGTTATGAGACCATAACAAGGGACTAAGCACTATCACTATTATCATCCACCTAGATTTGTATTCATCTATTGCATTACAGATCATTTGCATCCACATAGCTCCATCACAAGGCACAAGGCTAGGACATCTGCATCACACACAACATAGGGGAGGATTCTATTCTATTCCATCCACCATTATATTACATTTTCTACACATAATTAGCTCGTTAGATCACAAAGTACGACTGACATAAGAACAATCTAGGGCATGTTTCACACACACATAGAGAGAACTACATTTGGGTCTGGAATGTAGTGCAACACTCAATTAGTAAGACCACCATTATGGTAGTTGAGGTCAATCTGACCCTATCATATGCATTCTTATTTTTTAGGGATTGACGTTTGTTTAGGGTTTTGCAGGTCTTTCTATTCATCTTGGAAAATCAGCGACATCTAGAGTAGTGTAGCGAGCTTGATGCGACAAACAAAGAGAGTTTCGACCACTTGCCGAATCACGAAGATCTATTATGAAGCTTTTACACAGTTAGGGTGCCTAGTTTGCAGACCAAAGAGCCCATAGGTGCCCCAATCCCTTTTAGGTGCTCTAGTTCATCCATATGATTCGAGATCCATCCTTTTCGGGGTTTCTACACAATCGTTCCTGCTTCCAGATTCCACAGGTCATCTTTATGACACAATCATGCATGAGAGTCCGTTATTCAACTGAGTTATTTCCTCTTCTCTCTTACACATTACAATTTTTATTTACATTTTTTAAGTTGCTCGAGTCATCTACATATCTCTTTACTACATTTATTTACTTTATTTACAATTTTTCATAGTTTAGATTAACTAGTGCATATATTACATTTTTAGTTAATCATTTTGGTGAACCCGATCTTCAAATACACTTGTTCCTTGGGCTTCTCCTTTATATGCCCATCACTCGTAGTGGTCATTTTGGGACTTTTCAATATTGTGAGTTGCCCTCATTCACTCGTAGGGTTTCCAAACTAATGGCGATATCCCTATTTCGTAGCTCACACTGACAATCCTTTGGATAATTCAAATAATGTCCCTCTTCACGAAATAGAGGCGTCTGATAGTGAGAAGTCCTATGATGAAGACACCAATGTTGACCAAGATCAACTTAATGTTATTATTGACTTCCGACAAGCTTTGTGTGAAAACCCTACTCATCTTCCTCATGTCTTGCATGCTTTAATTTCTACTAAGCAAACCCATGATGCTTCCACTTATATTGTGGCTTCTTTAGCTCCCATGGTCTCCACTCCACCCATTTATGTTTCTGCTCCTATTATTACAATTATCGCTCACATTACCCACCCTGGCACTCCTAATATGCAACTTGCCTCTTCCTCAAACACTCCTTGATTTAACATCTTTATATCAGGATTTACAAAATCAAATTCACCAACTCCAATTCACTACTTCTCGAGGATCACCATCTTTAGATTCTACTTCATTGTTGCATACCACTTTCATGCCAGCCTATCTTTGCTTATTCATTTCCACCTAACTTCATCTCTCCCAAGTTTCCCATTTTTAAAGGCCATGGTGACCCACGAGCATTTCCATGCTTTCCATGTAGCATGTCTCGACTATGCAAATGATCATACCATTATCGCTAAGTTTTTCCTCGTAGTTTACAAGATTATGCGATGCATTGGTTCTATGACCTACTTGTCCATTCGGTAGTCTCTTTCACACATCTGGCCGACGCCTTTCTCACACATTTCTCTATCAACATTGGCTCTAAGATCTCCTATGCTCAACTGACACAACTCAAGCGAGGGTCCAATGAACACTTATCTGATTATGTCTTGCGATATAAAAATAATTTAGCTAAGATGACTAACGTACTTGCAGATTCTAAGCTTTAGGAATTATTTATTCAGAGTCTATTACCACCACTTCAGAAAGCATTCTCTTTGAGACCTCTTCCTTATTTGATCAACTTTGTCAAACTCTCAAGCTTCATGAGACTAAACTCCTACAATAGGAAAACTTAAATATCAAGAGCAAGCATCATCATCCACACATTTTCGAATAAGCCAACCTTTAAGCCTTCTACAACTAAACCCATGGATGGAAAAACCACTTTGTCAACGTAGTTGCTACCCCCTAGGGATCTTTGACCACAACCATACAGACGTACTTTTACTAAATTTAGTACACCTTCGAGCGTTTTGCTACCACAACTTATCAATAGTAATCTTATTACCTTACCATTACCTCTACAACTTGATCCATCTTGACCAAAAGGATGTAATTTTGATGACAATTCTTATTTTGATTATCATCAATGCATAAGACATTCCACTGATCATTGTTTCTAGTTACGACATCTCATACAAGATTTGCTTGGCAATGGTGAAATTGAGCTTTTCTGAATCTACAACATCTACACCTATTAATGAAAACCATGAACTTAAGATCTTTAATAATACCTTATCAAAACATAATACGAAAAATGACTGAGTCCTCTGCTAATTATATCTATCACGCAGTGCCTTCTCCTCCATCAATAGCTCTTGATTTCTTAGTTGTAAACATCGAAACTTTGCCACTAATCATTTTCTTCTCCGATCAAGATTATCATGCAAACTTTATTTATGATCATTTACATATCAGGGCATCTATTGGCTCAACCTCAATTAACAACACTAAGGTTAACCCATCATGGCCCGTTAGTGCATGCTCTATTTCACTTCTTAGGGCTATTGGTTATCCTCCATCACAAATCAAATATCCTTTCAACAAACCCTTTGGCGTTGTCAAACTACATGTTACAATCAGTCCTCTTACACTGCTTGTGCCTTTCCTCATTGGAAACATAGTTGATGGTTACAACATGCTTCTCAGTCTCAATTGGATTCGTCGCTCTCAATCTATCATTTTTATGAATCATTTGTGACTCAAATTTATTTATAACAATCAAGTTATTTACATTGACGATGTCCCTCCATCTACTCCATGGTCGTCATCTCCTCGCATAGTAGCTAACACACCACCTACTTCATCAACACATCAAACTCTATGTTACTCAAAGTGCGATCTATGCCTACCTCACCTACTCGAGCATCATCTACATGACCACATCATTCTGCTAGTCTTACACATCGGCATAGGCCCATTCCTAGGATAACCACCGCATCGCGACGTATATCCCCACCTCAATTTATTCCATGTGGGTTTTCATCACCTTCACATTCAACATCACGTAGATCTCCATCATCGACACATTTCATGACACTATTAATCGTAGCCTTCATCATATACCCATCCCTTGCACACATTTAGACTTCATGCACCAACACAACATTTTTCTACCATACCACCACTATTAGAGCATGGTCCTACACTTTCACCACCACAAGCATCGGATGGAGGACCCTCATCCTTCACTATCATTGGCTAGTTCATCTCATTAATATCTAATTAGGGGCATATCATTCATACATCCCCCCTTCATATTAGCATCAATTCATCTTTCATTTTTGCATAGTTATACATTCATATCCTCACATAGGCATATTCATCACACATTTTAGCATCGTTATTACTCGATGACACACTCTTGTGCTTCGGTTCACACTTGACTATTGAGGGCTTACTACACATGAACCCCACACACTACACCATAGGTATTACACATCATGGATCTACGCACATCTCGCGTTATACATATTACATCATCCATTCTACATTTAGTCTACATTATTTCAACACATTGCTTAGATCACACATTCTATAGATGGATCATCCTAGTCCTCATCATGCATGTGTCACACTTACATCTAGCATTACATGTTACTCATCACATAATGCACATTTCACATTATTAGGTTATCTATGCATATCATATCACATTATATCCATAGCATTTATATACTACATCTTGCATCATATACCTTTCACCATACACTCGCGCATCTCCATATCACACATATTCTACATACTATCCTAGTCTTCATCACATATGAGTCTAGCATTACATTTACCATACATACTACATTACTAGTCTATCTACATACATTACATGCCACTCTATACATTACACTTTACACATTCACATCTCTTGCATTGCATATCACACATTCTACTCATCACATGGTCGTCTATCATCACCTATACTATATCATCTTCTACGTGCTGCACTCACTACCCTATGACACACTTTAGTTCATCGGTCCATACTCGACTGCTTGAGGGTTTACAAATCAAATGGACCTTACACTCGTTACATGTTTATAATTTGATCTTTCATCATGCAACATTTTTACAATAGTGACACGCGCTTATAGGTTAACTCGTCACTTTCCTCATCCATTTTATAGGGATATATGCTTAGGGCTAAATCATCACCTGTTCATCTTGTAGTGATATACGCTTAGGGATAAATCATCACTAATCCTTTCATCATCATGCCTTGATTTATTCTTAGGCTATAAGGTTCACGCACATCTCTTTTATATGTCGCATATTATCACCACACTTATGCACTCATCACATCGCGCTAGACACAACACACACTTCGACCATTTCCTAATGACACACTCTCGTTTATAGTTCATTCTTGACTACTGAGGGGGAAAACCAAATAAACCTCACTGCATACATTTCCATTCACTCGGGGGGCACACGGCTCCTATCATTCCATCTTGCATTCCATTCCATCCATCCATAACATACTGCGCATATTATGGTCAGTTTCTTACTTTTGCTTGTTCATGGCCACTTTATTACACATGCTAATTAGATTACTTGTATGTCATTTATCTATATCATCCACACATCCACGTTAACATATTTTTCTAGTTGTGATCACAGATACATGTCTCTTACATGCAGCATAGATGCTCGCTTTCTACCCTTCCTACATTGTTCACTGTGGGCATCCACATTCGTCTCTTCCAGGTGTTATTGTTTCATTTTGTATGTAGCACTTTACATTACTTGATTATACATGCTTTTGACATACTATTTATCTTTCTAACATGCTAATGGGTGCTTCATGTGTAGCATTTGTTATGCAGGGATATTGTCTTCCATACTTGTTTGTTATATTGTCTGTTATTGTTTGTTTCTTGTATGCGGGCTTTTCCCTATGTTTGGTGTGCACACTTGTTTGTTGTTTGTGGCCATGATGACCTTGCCTTGGGTGTATTGTGACATCGTGAGTGATGTCCCATGTTTGTGACCCACTTTGTGAGGCTTACTTGTCTTCTTGCATGTTTTCATTACTTTTATTATACATTGTTTGTGTAGCTTACACACTGTCTTTATACATGCATGCTTTTTTATACTAACACTTGTTTTGGCTAGCCTTCTTCTTTGTACATGCCTCGGTTTCTACCAAGTGCATTCCCTTCCCCCATATAGGGAAGAGTTACAAAGTTCATGTGGTTGGTTCTCTTTTGGGTCCACATCCTCCTATTAGCAATGCCGCATGTGCCCCCAAAGAGGGGGCATCATTTTGGGTTTTACAGTCTACACAATGTATTTACACCGATTTAGTTTAGTGCACTTTCCACCCTTGGCATTGTGGGTTACATACAACTAGTGAATTCAGACCAATCTACGAAATCCATACACAACAAATGCTTTTATAGGACATTCGGGAGGGGGCAATTAATGGTTCGAGGATACAACGAAATTCCTCCCAATAATTCTTCTACCGCCGGCGTTGGATCGCCCAAAAAACCAAGACAGTACAGAGATCTCTTCACACACATTTAGGGAAGCAGTTAAAGGTTAGAGGACACAAAACATTTCCTCCCTATACTTCTTTAGCCTATGGTGTCGATCGCCCAAAAAACCCCAATAGTACAGATATCCTTTTACACTCTTTCTCTCGACATGGATCAAGTGCACATGTTCCATTTACATTTTTCATTTACGTACTTTACATTTACATGCTTTTTACACACACACAAACATATTTTACATAGTGTTTTTACATTTACATACATATATATTTGACTACTTGATTGTTTTTCTCCTTGCAGGTCTGACCGTATGAGAAATAAGCATTCAAATAGGGGCAACAACAACAACAACGTCAACAACATCTTGTGGTGGTACACACCATATTAATCATCCAAGTACATCAAATTAATAGCTACACACACATGCGTTTCCTCCCTAGGTTTACTATCATCACCTTTTTTTTACGTTTTTTCATCTATAGTTTCCACGCTTCATCATCTTTTTTTCATTCCACGCTTTGTCTAGTCCTTCAACATGTTTCTACATCACTCTACATGGATTATCAAGTACACATCTCTATCTAACTTATGTTATCGAGCTTTCCGCTCACCAACATAAAGTTGGGGCAAATATAGACACAAAATCATGCACTTTAGACATTATTTAGTCTCAATCTCATACTACTATTTAGAGGGTTTTGAGTGAAGAAAGTACTAATCAACCCCATCTCTTGGCCATTTTTATTTGATTTATATTGTCATTCCCAACCTCCACCACACACATGCCCAGTCAGCTTTCATCATTTCCCATCATTTTAGCTTTGGTTGGGGCACCTGTGGTAATCTTGGGGCGCTCGTGGCGCCTTGGTCCCACCAGGCGCCCCGATCCTTTTGAAAATTTCCACCACTTTTTGGGCTCTTTCTAGTTGTTTGAGTTCTCATCTTTTTGGTGGTCGGCCATCTCGTGGTATTATGAAATTAGATCCAAAGAACCCTATAAATATAAAGCTATAAGACCATAATGAGGGACCAAGCACTATTACTACTATAATCCACTTAGAGTTGTATCCATATATTGCAGTGGAGATCATTTACATCCACATAGCTCCATCACAAGGCATAATGCTAGGACATCTACATCACACACAACATAGGGGGAGGATTCTATTATATTCCATCCACCATTCTATTACATTTTCTACACATAGTTAGCTTGCTACATCATAAAGTGCGACTGACATAAGAGCAACCTAGGGAATTTTTCACACACACACACACAAAACTACATTTGGGTCTGGAATGTAGTGCAACACTTAGTTAGTAAGACCACCATTGTGGTAGTTGAGGTCAGTCTGACCCTATCATATGCATTTTTATTTTTAGGGATTGATGCTTGTTTAGGGTTTTATAGGTATTTCTATTCATCTTGGAATATCAGTGACATTTGGAGTAGTGCAGCGAGCTTGATGCAATAAACAACAAGGGTTTCAGACCACTGTCGAACTCGTGAAGTTTTGTTTCGAGATTTTACACAGACTAAGGCACCTAATTTGCGAGACCAAAGCACCTGTAAGTGCCCCCCCTTTCTGGCATTCGAGTCCAACCGTATTACTTAGATCCATCCTTTTCGGGGTTTTGCAGGTCGATCCCGCTTCTATGTTCCACAATCATCTCTTTGACACGATCCCATGAGCGTCTACTATTCAACTGAGTTATTTTCTCTTCTCTCTTGCACATTAGGGTTTCTATTTACATTTGTTTAGTTGCTTGGGTCATCTACATATCTCTTTACTGCATTTATTTACTTTATTGACAATTGTTCATAGATTAGATTAACTAGTGCATATATTAAATTTTTAATTAACTAGGACCAATGGGTAAAGGAGTTGCATCTAAGTGAATTAAACACGTGTGTCCGTGACATAAAAAGGAATCCAAGAAACCTAGAAAACAAACACACATTAAGTTTGTGTAATATTGAGACAAATTTCCAACAATTTGGACGAAATCGTCAAAGATATAAATTGGAATCACTTGACGATTTTGGGGCCGAAAAAATAGGGTATATAAATAGGCAAAATGTTAACATGGTAACTTCATTGTTACTAAGAACTTTTAATGAAAAAAGAGCTTTGACATTTAATTTTTAATGAAAAAGACAAAAATGTAAGTCGCGGGGGGTAGAGACAAAGGAGGCCAACACTAGGAGAGGTAGACCCATGTTTTTTATATTTTTGTATGCTTTTAAGTTTTTTATTTTTTGGAATTTTATCCGTTTTAGGGCATGTTAGTTTGATGGTAGGAATCACCGGTGATTATGTATAATCACCTATGATTTGGATAAAATGCCAGGTGATTTAGGAGAATCACTAATGACTAGGTGTTTATGTATTATGGTTTGATTGAATGCCATAAGTTGATAAAATTTTCGATAATTGGTATTCTAATAAATGTTTTTATATCTTTGTATCTTACTACTCGCCCTTTTGGGCCTCCTTTATCTTTTGGGCAACTTGTTTTCTTGATAATCGGATTTTTAGTTATTAATTGCAAAATTTAAACAAGGGAATCATATAAATACAAAGCTATGTGACCATAATAAAGGACCAAGATCTAAACATCTATTACTATCACCTAAGGTTGCGTCCCAATGACATTTCAAGAGCACCAAAGCATCCATCTAGCTTCACTCAAGGGACTGCATTTTTCTGTACACACTTTATACGAGGGAAGTTCATTTTGACATCCACACATCTATTTACATTGCTATATCTAGCTATTGCTCGTTATTCGGTGCATCTTACACAAGAGCTTCCTAGGGCACGATTCTACACACACGCACACAAAACTACATGGAGTTTGATATGTAGTGCAATGCTTGGTCATAAGTTCACTCTGTTGGGTGAATGTCGGGGCGATCGACTCCCCATTTGCATTTGTATATTTTTCTTTTTAGGATTTGATGTGTTTTAGGGTTTTGCAGGTTACAGTGAACTCGACGATCTTCCAAAGAACATATAAGTGACAAAGAGTGAAGTCTAGCAACACTTGTGCAACACAAGAAAATTCAGATTCTGACCATTTTTGCACTCATAGGCGCCCAAAAGTAGACTCGTGCTTAAGCGCCCTTGACCTAGTCCAAACGCCTGGGCCTCATCATATCCGATTCTCGCAATTTTCTCGGGTTCCGTTGCAATAGTTTGTTCTCCTATTTCATAAGTTTTCTAGCTCGACACACCTCAAGATTTATTGTGAAATAAATTAAGTACTTTATCCCCTCTCTTCACTTAAGGTCTCAATTTCCATTTACTTATATCATAGGTCGGATATGTGCTTCATTACTTTATCATTTCATTGTGACTACGCAATTAGGGTTTAGCATATTTATATATTTGTTAAATCATTTGGTGAACCCATCTCATTCGGACACTCTTGGATCCTCATTTTTCTTCTCTCATGGATCATAAGGTCTCTCAAGTCTCTTTGCTTCAATTGCTTCAAATGCACCCATCTTGTAAAGATGCTCTCCACAAAACCCAAGACACTACATGTAGCTCCCTATTTGTTGGTGTATATGACTTGTTTTGTCATCATTCGATGACTTGTCCACCATAGATGGTTAGTCATCTCACTTAGTGAGAATATGTCATAGTGGAATAGGTCAATAGGGTTAGTTAGGGTTGTGTACACGTGTCATGCACATGAGTTACACATCACTCCTATATGTACCTCTCTTTTTTGATCTATGAGCATGCTAGACACACCATTGTCTTTCTGTACTTGATTCTCATTTTGATTCGATCTCTTGCTTACTACGTGAAGTGTTCACAACTCCATTGAAGTGCAACCTTGCTCGATGTGCATGGGGTTCCAAGTTGATCCTCATAGAATAATCCGATATGGTATCAGAGTGATTGTTTGGTAAACATGCACTCGTTTGAATCTGGTTGTTATTACTTCATTTTCTAGTTTTCATGTTTCTCGTGCAAGTTTTCATTATTTTGGAATCTTGTTTATATGTTTAACCATATGGTTTTTGGAGTTTGTGCATTTTCTAGTTTTGCGTATGCGGAGTTACGGTGTTTTCCAGCCAAATCTATCTAGTTGTAGCTAAAGTTAGGGGAACAACTAAATCTAGGGTAGGTGCCATTTTTTGCATTTCTAGTTTTTAATTAGTAATTTTTAAATGCAAGTGATTTTTTTAATGCCTTTAGACCTGTTTTGGCCTTCCTTGTTGGTTTTATTTTCTGGTTTTATCCCTATTTGGCCGTACATTTGCCTGTTTTCATGCCTATCTCCTCTTACTGGGTTAGCTCCTTGACGAGCTCCTCCTAGCTCAACTCGGTGAGCCGAGTTCCTCATCTCGTGCTAGCAAGTTGTTGGCCTCTTGTAGAGTCGTGTTCCTCTGTCAAGTCGTGTTGGTTGTTTTCTTTGAATGCCTTGTTTTTCCATTATTTTTTTTGGTGCTTACGTTATTTTCTCGGGTTTCATTTTCTTTGCATTTGCATTGTGTTCCCTATCGAGTTGGGCATCTAAGGGTTTTGCTTTGCGTTGTTCTTCATTTTGCATGATTGAGTTTTTGTATTTGACATTAAACTTGGTCACTCTGCTCTGCCTTCCTTGGGTCATTTTGTTTATTTGGGTTTTACATGCTCATGTTTCCGCTTTCGCAACTCACCTTTGGGTTCGTCCTGTCCCTACCATAGTTGCCTGGGTCTATTTATGTTGCATGTTGTTGTGTTGCTCGGGTTGGTTGTTTTTTGTCTTGTGTTGGGCTTCATAGCCGTAAAACCATTGCTTGTGACCTATGCTACCCTCCTGCTTTGCACCTTGGCCGTCCCATTCTTTCCCTGCATTGAACCATCCTTGGACCTTTTTTTCAACATGTTCGATGTTTTTCCGTTTCCTCAGTCAACTCATCGAGTTATTCTCCCTGCCTTATCTCTTGCACCAAGCTCCAACATGGAGCTCACCCCTTCCTCGTGCCATGCCACTCCCCGAACTCCATGTTTAAACGGATCTCCCGAGCCTTGTGTCGATTCTCCACTACATCGAGCCCACATGGCTCGCTTGTTCACTTTTATCGCTGAGTCAACCATTGATTGGTGCCCCGACCTTATCCCTTTATGTCGAGTTTCCCAATCGGTTAAGCCACCTCTGCGCTCCACGTGGGCTTTTCTATTCAACTCACTTTTTAATTTTTGAAGCCCATTCATTTTTTTAAAAAAGTGGTTGTTTTTAATTAATGTGGTCATTTTATTTAAAGTGGGGTATGAATTAAGTTTAAAGGTGGTTGTGTTAATAGTGGCGGGTTTAATTAACGTAGGGTTACCTTTTAAAGTTGGGTATTGATCAGATTGGTTGGTGTTTGATTCAAGCAGGGTAGTTTATATAGTGCGGTGCTTTTTATACGTGATCTTATTTATATAAAAAAGGGGGTGTTTTAATATCAAGATAAGGTTTAACTTAGTTAGGTCTTAAATTATTTTTAGTGCGATTATTTTCGTATAGTGCGATGTTTTTTATAAATGATCTTATTTAATCTCTTTTAGGATCCTTTTAATAAATTAGACATCTAATCTTTTTCAATTGCTTAGTAGTTTAATATTGTCGTAAATTAACATTTAGAGTTGTTTATATCACTTTTTTGTTACCTTTTTAAATCCTTAAATTAGGCTTATTGGAAAACTCATATAGTGATTTCTAGTGTTATTGGATGATTTTTCCTACTAACCATTTGCTGAAGTGTGTTTCATCCCTCTTAGCATTCTTTTTCCTTCCGAGATCGTTTTATGGCATTCTCGAGGTCCCCGAGACTCATCTTGAGCCCGTTTTTTGCATTGTAATCGCCCTTACTATTATTTGCAGACTAGTGAGTGCAACTACCACAGTGTTGCAACAAGGGGGTTTATGTTATGATGTGAGATGCTTCTTCTCACACTGGAATTTGTTTTTTCCCCTTGTTATTTGCTTACACCTTTATTTTTTTTGTTTACGTGTTGTTTGTTACTTCTGACTAAGACTTATTGTCATCTCCACTCTGTGTGATTTGTCACCTACTCTGCTGAGGTGAGTGGTCAATCAAGCCACACGTAGCACAAACACACCCTATCAGTAATCAACACACTACTTATAACGTGCCATAAATTGGGGGTTTATCATTGTTCTCAAGTGTAGTATTGCATGTAAACGCATTCTTAGCCGAGTCGGACGTCTTACAACCTTGTGTGTGTATTCTTGCACCCTTCTTTTCTTGCATTTTGCATTATTTGCTCTTTTTTGCATTTGCACCATGGAGATTGTTTTTCCCAAACCTACGCTTCATAGGACCGTTTGCACATGCTGACCTTTGCCTATTCTTCTTGGTAGGGCTAACTATGCACTATGGCGTTCGAGCATGGAATTTTTTCTTATTCACGATGACCTTTATCTCTATTTGTATGGATGAGTACCTATACCCAATGATCCTGATTAGCTTGAAGAATGGCTTGAAACTTGTAGCATGGTCATTGGTCATTTATTGACGTACATTTCTAGGTCTCTCCACCATCATGTGGTGCACACAAAGAGTCCTCACCTTTATTTGGAGCATTCTTCATTCCTTATTTAGAGACCCTTTAGAGATTACCATTACTACTTCTCCTATTAATACAATTGTCTCCTTCCCTTCCTCATTTGATGAAAGTTAGAAAGACATTTATTTTCCTATTTCTATCCTTGATGACAATGATTATTCTTTTAATTTTGATGACAAGAGTACATATGAGGACTTCTCTCCTCCTCTTGGCCACCTTTCAGAGAATGTTAACACTCCTCCCTTCCCATCAGACATCAGGCAGTCTTGTTCCCAACCTCATACCGTCATTATATCTCGCCACCTTTCCACTTCCAGGTGTGAGGCCCTTTCCACTCCTCCTCTTATGTGTTTTTATGATTCATACATGTCCAACATTGCTCTTTTATTTGTCGAGCCCCCTTTTTAGGATGAGTATCTGTAAGATCTTAGTCATCTTTTTGCAGTGCCTACTTGTGTTACCATACAAGGAATTTATCATCATTCTATAGGTGTTTTGGAGGAATCCTTCATCTCCTTTGTTGGGAGTGCCCCTTCTAAGACCCTTATCACTTCCACTTTTTCGAATACCATCACTGATCCACCCTTTCTCGTGGATCCTCTTTCTACTATTGCGCAACAGATGCTTGCACTAAGCACTCCCATCTCATCCGGGTGTCCCCGATCTCTTTTACTTTCTTCACATCTTTTGGGTCCTTTCCAGGTCGTTTGAGCATCTTTTATTTTTGGTAGTCGCATTTTCGGGTCAATTATGAAATTCAAGCAAAGAAATCATATAAATATAAAGTTATGTGATCATAATAAAGGACAAAACACTAAGCATTAGCTATCACCACCTAAGGTTACATCCAAATGCATTATCAAGAGCATCCAAACATCCATACAAGGGCAAGGGATTGCATTCTTCTGCATACACTTCATAGGAGGGGAAGTTCATTATTTCATGCACACATCTATTTACATTTTCTACATCTAGTTATTGCTCGTTATTCAAGTGCAACACGCACAAGAGCCACCTAGGACATGATTCCGTACACACAAAACTACATTGAGTCTAAAATGTAGTACAACACTCAGTCGTAAGTTCACTTGTTTGATAGTTGAGGACAGTTCGACCCCTCATTTACATTATTTTCTTTTTAGGATTTGATGTGCTTTTGAGGGTTTTGCAGTGTTTTCTTTCATTGCAGGTTATCAACAACCTTGGCATCAACGTGTGACCTCACTAGGGACAAGAAGCAAAGGACAATGAACACCTTATGATCAGTCGAGATGGTTTTTTGAGATTTTTGGTAGTCACGGTGCCCAACAATGGTCTCAGCGCTTGCGGGCACCCCGACCCATTCTAAGTGCCCCAGTCCAAGAATATCATCAACTCACACATTTTTTCAAGGTTTTGTGTGACACTTTTCCCTCTCTGTTCACCTAGTTAGCACTTCGACACAATTCAAATTTGGTTGTGAAATAACAAAGTCTTCTTATCCCTTCCTTGCAACCGTGGGTTTCATATTTTCTAACTTAATTTGTTTGGTTCTATTTTATACTTAATTATTTATTCATTTATCATTACATTGCAATCGATTAAGCATTTATAAATTTCTATATTTTACTTAAGCATTTGATGAACTCATCGTTCGAACATTCCTAGGGTCCTCATACTTTTATTGCTTTTATCTTCCTAGGATCATCTCATCATGGCTATTTCTATTCATGATTTCTTTCTCACCCATCCCGATTGCTTACGCTAAAATCATCAATCTTTTAAATACCACTTGTATTCCCCCACTACTTATCTAGATGTTGTTTATCAAACATTTGTAAATGCATTTTCTCAACAGATTACCTTTCCATCGGCTATAGCTGAAAATCTTGCTATTTATGATAATGATCCTCCTCTTTATATACAAGTTTGTATCAACAACTTAGGCATCAAGTGCATTTTAGTCGACACTGGTTCTAAACTTAATCTTTTTCCTCTATCATTCATTTAGGATCTAGGCCTTTCGGTTGCTAATCTTAACCCGACATCTCTTTCTGTGTGAGCATATGATTCTACTACGTGCCCATGCTTAGGCACCATCACATTGCCACTCACAGTTGGGCCCAAGACTATTCCCATTCCATTTTTTGTCATTGATATCCCACTTTCATATAATTATTTACTTGGTTGGTCACGGCTCCATCGTATACAAGAAATATCCTCTACAATTCACCGATGTGTTAGATTCTTACATGAGGGCTTTGAATATGAAATTCTCGCTGATCGTACACCATTCCAACATTGCAACATGGATCCTAATATTGCATTACCTATTCCAATTTCTGGTACTATACATCTTATTATTATTCCACGACCTGACCATTATCTAGACAATTTACCTCGACTCAAGGGAATTGTTTGTGTATTAGATGCTACTCCCCTACTTCGCCTCACCCCCGCCTACTATTAATGCCATGGTACTTTATTGGGGGCTGTCCATACATCGGACACCATACCACCTTCATTATCTCCTCATGAGCAACCTACATTTGTGATACCTCCCTTTACATGCACTCTCTTCATAAACAATGTTTTTGGTCACACATCCCATTCGATCCTCGCCTCTGACACTATTTACACACTCGATGGTTTGACTCAGCTTGGTTTTACACTCGATGATATCTTATTGCCACCTCATTCACCACATCTATATCATGGACATGCTTGCATCACTTTGTTGCTTATGGTCTTTGAGTATTTCATCTCTCGGTCTTTTTGCACGCACCACTTTCACATCTCACCACTTACTCTTGGCTAGTCTTGGCTCGATTATATTGGGGTACTTTAGATCCTAATCATATCAAAATTTCATTCCCCATGCCCTTTGGCCATGTTTTCATTTGCAATGATTCATTTCTCAGCTATTCACAAAACCTCACTCGTTGGTATGCACATGGATGTCCATTACCACCTTTCACTAACAAGGAATATGCAATGGGCATGTATAATCTGTGCCACAATGGCTCTTTACTTGACCAACCACATACTATTTCTTATCGTGTATTGGATGCATCACCTTTCGGATTTGACCATGATAATGATGATCTTCTGGTCGATGTTACTTGATCATACATATCATCATACACTCAAGGGGCATCGTATTTACTCTTCCTGCTCTCTTGAAACATTATTATTTGTCACACATAATCACACTCCATATAGTCTTTCACACACATCATGCACGTCTTGATACATTTGTATCATCATTACCCGATGATGCATTCTTGGGCTTCAGGTTCATACTTGACTGCTGAGGGCATCCTATGCACATGAACCTCACACATAACACACCACACACTATAATACACATCACACTACACATTACATACTTGAAAAACTCACGACACATACTTCTCACATATATTCATCACTATACAATCAACACACTTGTGAAAAATATTTCTACTACACACATTCAAACATACTCGACACACTCACAATACATACTTCTCATGTTTATTCATCAATGAAAACTCAACACAATACCAACACATACTCTTCATGCATCTTCAACACAACATACAACACACTCGACATATTTACAACATGCTTCACACTCAATGCTTTCACAACATATCTCTTCCACATCACACAAACATACCTCTCTCACATTACATGACACATCTCTCTTAAGCGACAATCAACATATGCATTTTACAAAAATGTCCATAATCACAACATACTATCTACTCGACACTTTCACAACATATCTTTCTCATATACATATAACACAATTCCTACAAGCTTGACACGGTCACAACACATCTTTCTTAACACATTGTATTACACACTCAACATGTTTGGAATCAACCTCTTTCACGAGACATTCAACACAATCGACACATTCACAACATACTAAATAAGTGACACATTCATGACATCCTTCTCTCATGTGCAAACAACAAAACACTTTACACACACAATCAACATGACACACTACCCTATGAGGCACTTTAGTTCCACGTTCCATACTCGAATGCTTTGAGGGTCCACATCTCAAATGGACATCACCACACTCAAGTGTTTAATCATTCACTTATGTGTTTACACTCTACGCTTTGAGATTTGACGATCACATATTTTTAGTACACATGTTTAAACCATTTCCCAATGATGCACTCTTATTCTATGGTTCATTCTTGAATGCTTTGAGGGAAATGTATCAATGAGCATCGTCTCATGCATACTCATTCAAACTCACTTGGGGTCATGCGGCTCTATCACACTCACTCTAGATTCCATCCATCCATGACATGTTACATATCTTGGTCGCATTTAGTCTTTCTTACATTTACTTGTTACATGTACACTTTATTACACATGCTAGATAGATATCTTGTATGTCATTATCTTTTTCCATACACACATGTGCGTTCACTTGCTTTCTAGTTGTGATCGTAGATTCTACAGATTCGATACACACAACATGGATGTTTGGTGCAGTACCTCTTACTAGTCCCACAACGGCTCTTGGGGGCATCCACTTTCATACACTACAGGTGTTATTGTTTCATTTTTCATAGCACACTACTATATCGGATTATACATGCCTTGACATACTTTTTATATTTCTAACATGCTAATGGGTGCTTCATGTGTGCGACATTTTTTCTTACAAGGTCTATTTACTTCCATGGTTATGTCATTACATTACTTTCTCTTGCTTGTCATTAATTGCCACTTTGTTCGTGGGATTTGTCCTTTGTCTTATGTGCACACTTGTATGATTTTTGCCTAGTTGGCCTTGATTGTCTTGTGACATCATGAGTGATGTACTATGTTTGAAACCTACTTTTAGTGGTCTACATTGTCTTTGTGTGTGTTGTGTTCTTGTGTCTTAGCTACTTACATTATTTATGTGTTTCCTAGCTTACATTTTACATGTGTGTTTGTCTTGTTTGTACTAATACTTGTCTCCTAGCCATTTTTACTAAGCACACTCCCTCCACATTACAGGGAAAAATTTTAGCACAACGGTCGGTCCTCCTTTGGGCCGCATTCTCCTCAATGATGTCACATGCACCCCAAACAAGGGGGCATAATTTGGGTGAATCAATCACCCCATACAACATCATACATTCATAGTTCAACACAATTTAGTACCAGTACAACACAGTCATCAACATTAGAGAGGTATCAGATCTTGACTTGGGTCCTTATCACAACACAAACACCAACACCCAGGCCCAAACAAGTAGTGCACCGGGGCATCCCTGACCCTTCCTAGATGCTTGTGACGAGGGGGTGGTTACACAACACTCTTTAGTGTAGCACCATCTACATCACTTCACACAACAGATGTTATAGGGAATACAGTCCTTAACACTTAACATACGTACAATATACAACATTTTCTTCTTTCGAGTTGAATTGGAATTGGTCGAACTAGATCAGATTTTTACACACCATTTGCAGTGGTGTTCCATACTTTAGGAAGTAGTTAAAGGTTGGAGGATGAAACCAAACTTTTCTCCCTACACTTCTTCCAGTTCTTGGCGTGATATTACTCGAAAAACTCACATTACTGTAGCATTGGCATGAGAAACGCCGAATTTTTTTTTTGTTCTTCTACATCATCTCTAGGATCCTTTCTACATTATTTTCCTCATCACAAATCAGGTGCACATGTTCCTTTTTCACATTTCCACATTTCACATAATTTCTTACATGTTTTTAGTCATATACACTCATATTTGACTACTTTTTCGCTCTTCTCTTTTACAGGTCCGTCCTTATGGGAAGCGGTAGTCAACATCATCCTACATCACAAAACATCAACAACATCAATCACATCGACATCAACATTAATAATAGTAAAATGACAACATCTACACATGTGTTCCCACCCTAGGGTCATCATTATCATCATCACTTTTTACATTTTATCCTTTCTAGTTTCCGCTCCACATTTTTATCACTCCACGCTTTTCCTTATCTCTCAACATGCTTTTTCCATCGATCTACATGGTTATCAGGTACACATATCTTATCTACTTTATGTTATCGAGAATTTTCTCAACAACATAAAGTGGGGGAAAATGTAGACACAAAATCACACACTTTGGGTAACTATCTAGTCCTGATTGCATACTACTATTCATATGATTCCAATCTCATTGATTGCCACTTCCATTGCTCCCATTTCTTCCCCTCCACTTTCATCTCCTCAGGTGCCACTTATGGCACATGTATTTTCATCCCTCTCTCCTCTCTCCTCTGGAATGAGTATGGCCTTGGGTTCTCCTCACATAACCCAATTCCCTTTTCTATCTGTTGCTTTCTCTTCCATGTCTTCTTCCCCTCCCACATCTTTAGTTGTTTTCTCAGCTATCTTCTCCACTCCTCCATCCTTAGTGACCACATTGCTTACTACTCCCAGTACCACTATGATGATCACTGATCCTCCTCAACAATCACCTTCCTCTTCTATTCCATCTTGGCTAACCAACCAAACTCCAAAGAAGAGGAAGAAGGTCATTCCTCATGAGGCCTTTGATTTCAACATGCTAACTCCTACCCCATCTCACACATCTAAGAAACCCAAGACTATTTCCCACATCACTATTGATGCATCAGGTTAGATGTTTGCTTTGAGATTGTTGTGCATGCTTATGATAAAACTATGGAAGACATCACTACTTCCGACTATCGATAACTAAGGTGACACTAGGGAAATTTGTTGTTGTAGGAGCCCAATAGGATGTGCATGTGGCCATGGACAATCTATTCAAGAATATTAAGTAAACCAAAGCCACCAAAGATTAGTTGAAAGAAAAGGTGGAGAAACGGACATCTATTCTTATTAATCTCTACAAACCAATTGAAGTTCATATTGGAGCTCAAAATCGAACCACCTTACTGAATCATGCAGACAACCCAGGATTTTGAGGCAACATGGGACTGTCTCCAAGTTGTGGGACCTTACAAACTAAGATAGACCTTAGGAGAAGGCCGACTTCCTCTACTTATTCATACTTTGCTAAACTACTTGTATGAAGGGAAATGCAACTACTTAGCACTAATATATGATTCCAAGGGACCAGGGAGAGATGGAGATGCATAAAAGGGAAATCCTACACTAAGGGAGGTGATAACACAAAAATAAGGGGAAAGACACTTTTAAATGAGATAAAAATGGAGGAAAATAAAGGTGGAGAGGGCATAAATGAAAGCCATAGTCCAGAGCAACATTTAAACTCCCATTTTCATATAATGCATAATAGAAATAAACCTGCAATATATGAAGAAACATATGCAACATAGGTGAAATTAAATGAAGAGGTAAGAAAATGAAACAAATCATCAACTAGGGAAAAATAATAGCCACAAAACAAGTATTTTATTGCTTTAAGATGATGCACATATCATTACAATGGAGGAAGAAGGTATAAACACACTTTGTAGAATCACAATCCAAGGCCTGCAACTCAAGAACACTTGTGCAACAATTTTCAATGATGCCCTTGCATTCTAAAAGTATCCAACATTACAAATGAGCATCATTTTATAATTTATAGAAAATGTGAAAGAGAGAGAGAAGAGGGAACTCAAATTTCCACCTTCACCCACCAACAACATGCATTAATTTCTGACAAGAGGCATGGGAGTTGAAATTAGAAGCTTTGGATGAGCTTAAGAAGGTGGATTCAAATATCCTACTTCAAGAAGGGATAATTAATGATAGAGACAAGAACTTAAATTTTTTCAAATCCATTGACTTTTGAGTCAAGATTCTACAAGAATCTTGTGAGAAGCTTCAAAAGGCCAAGGAGGAAGCAATCGATGCCACCAACGACATTGATGATGAATTGGCCAAGATCCTTCGACATGTCTTGGATGATGAATTGAACATGTTACTAGTTGATGACCTATTCAAAAATTTCAAGGATTTGGCTGAAAAATAGTCCTTTGCTAAAAAAGATTTTGATTTGGCGCAGATTGATCGAGTTAATTATATGCCAAAATGTTGTAAGCAATTTGGCCAAACACATCAGAGGATTTCATAAAATCCCTGGAAAGATGATTAACGTGTTTGAAACATGTGATGTTTGGAACCGGTATTCATGCAAACCTTATAAGAAAGAAACACAAGAGATGGTTTGGAAATTCCAGGAATATCGTCGTAAGTAGGTTGAGCTAGATCTGAGAAAGAAAAATCTAATTGAATTTTTTTCCATGTTTTTCTTTCTTGCATCAAACATGTGAATTTTTGAGATGTTGAGACATCACTTGGATTTATAGGTTGACTTGGTCATTTTGTAATAACCAATCAAGAAATCTCTTAATGTTTATTTGTTATTTTTAGAATGCTATCCAAACAACTTCCCCCTTTCACTCTTCCCCTTCTCTATAAATATAAAATGTTGAGTCATTGTCAAGGGTTGGGGATTTTTTGGAACAAGATAATAGAAGTTGGAGCTATAAAATAAACGAAAAAAATGGGTTTTCAATCTTTTGTACTAAGGAATATAAGAGATACATTACAAACTGTGTGTTGTGGTGCTATTTCTTTATTTAAGGTATTGTTCTTAAGTTCAATGTGTTATACTATTCTTTAAATTCCAATGTATTGTTCATTATATCTTCAGCAATTTATTATTGTTTTATCTCATGTTATTATCTTGATTTGCATTTGCAAAAGGAGAAAGCACATTTTCACTTATTCTTTCCTTCTACTTCTACTCTTTATCCTTAGCTCCTAAAATGTTCTTCTATTCCCATTTATCTTTCACTCCGCAATCAATAAATATACTTGGATGAGATCCCAACCCCAAATGGTTAGATTAGTGTAAATATTGTAAATATTCTTTGGTGTTGTTAGAATAGTAATAAATAGGGCACCTCCCCTTTATTCGAGGAGGGACTTTGTCCCACATGTTATGGTTGAACCTCATATTTTTCCTTTATAAAATATCCAACCGAAAGTTTTTGGCAACTCACTGGGGATTATGGACAAGTAAGACTAAATTTTATTACACTATTGGCGAATCCGTATTTTCTTCATCCTACTATTGCCTTCTAGATTCAATTTGGTAGGAAGGAAGTTTACTCATGCTAGCAAAGTGAGAGGTGAGGTGGATCCTACATTCGAATTATTTGCAATTACACAACTTCAACCTCATTCCTGAAAGGCATTCCTCAAGATGTCCAAGTAGTTCATCACCTATACTCGAACCGTATCTTTGCATAAGAACAAGATATATCACCACTTGTATATCTTTATTTTTGAGTGGAACTCAAATTCCTACACGCACACCTTTCAAAATAATGGTTTCACCACCAACACCTCTAGTCCCTTGGGGCCCAACTATTAGCCCTCTTGCGTTGGCTTAGCCTCTATATGATTTACCAACTGGTTTGTGAAATAACTTCTCTAAGTGCATTGGTGATGGAATACAACACCCCGATGAGTGCATAGCTGAATTTTTTTGTATCTTATGGAGTTATGGGCGTAACTCATGAAGATGCATTTGTTCGACTATTTGTTGAGACACTCCAAGGTATTGTTGTTGAATGGTTTTATCATCTTCCCCGAATCTATCAACAATTGAGAAACTATGAAAATAAGGTTTGAGGCAAGATTCAAACCTACAGAGGATGCGCATGCATTACTCTCTCAACTCACATAGATGAAGAAAGAAAGAACCACATGAGTCTATGCATGATTTCATAGTAAAATTCAACAAACTGGTTCATAAGATCTCGACATGTAAAATACCTACTCTAGAAAATCGAAGTGTATCTTCGCCAATGCTCAACCACCTGAAGTTAGCTTCTTGTTAAGGAGTTTGAACATTCCTAATCTGGATACCACGCAATCAACAACAAAAAATATTGAAGATGATCTAATCATGGCTGGCAAGATTAGAAGGGATTATTCTAAAACCAAAAATCAGAGTACATCTCGGAGTAACATTGATCTTATGACTCAAATATTAGCTAATGACATGCTAAATCTGAAGAAGCGAATGTCTCAAAATGTGTCAAATGCTCTTTATCGGGATATTCCTAGGAGAAATTTCAACAACAATAATGCTCCTACTAAGAATAAAAATTAGTTACCAACCACGCATCCTAGGTTAGCTATTGAAGCTCCTCACATTAATGTTGTTGTTAAAGTGGTTAACAAACAAGAATAAAGTGATTGATGAAGCTGATGATTCCTTCAAAGGAACCAATTATGCTAATGAATCATATGATGAACCAACTGGTGACTCCAACATTGGGTACCTTGAATATGAAGAGGGCGACTATGATGACACAATGAATGGTATGAATAGTCAATCTTTTGTTTTTTATACTCATTCAAAAATCAAAGAAAATAAGTGGAGAAACCTAGAGAAAAGGCCAAAGAGAAAGAAAATCTAATGTCTTTTCCAATATTGACAAAAGGGGGTCTAATTTTCCTATTCAACTAAAAGAGAAACCTTCACAAAAAGGATACTCCAACTTATAATGCCTTTCCCTCTGTTATTCCTAAGATTATTACCTCTCTTGTATAAACAAGTATTGAAGGATATACACCTTCAATTACCCCATCCTATACTACTTTTGACATCATTGATCATGCTAAGAAAACTAAAATCCAGATGTCATAAGCATAATATCTTGATCTAATCCCAAGCGGTTTGAAAGATTGGCTAAGTTTATCGAGAGTAACATTTTTGTACCTCCTCATACTTCCTCCAAAGGAATTATTCCTAATCCTTCCTCTCTCCCATCTCAAAATAATATGGCTTCGATGTCTTCCTCTGGGAAAATTGAACCATTTTATTTGTCTATACTCATTGATGGTTTCAAACTCATTAATTGCATCATTAGTTACGCAGCCTCCGATAATGTCATGCCCACAAAGGTAGATCATGCTATGAAACTCACTCTCATAAAACCTTTCAGGCATTGTTACTCTATGGAAGCCAAAAAGTCCTGGCGATAGCTCAAATCAAAGATGCTCATTTGCATTTGCCACATACCTTGATAAGAGAGTCAAGATGACTATCTTGGTTGCAGAATATCCCAACTACTTACATAATATTACTAGGAAGAGGCTTTTGCGAGAGATGTAGGAGGAGAAATTCACGGTCGAAGGCAAAAATACTTGTTGATGGAACAATGCACACACTTGAAGTTGAAGATTAAGAAAAGTACCTAGTCACTAAATTTGATGATCTTAAGGTGCAATTCCTTTTCGAAGATGTTGATCTAGGTACTTCTTTCATGAATTCTAACTAAAGTCATAATTTTACTTCTTTCACGAAAAGAGACTCTAATGAAATATGGAATTTGGAATTTGACGGTAGTTGCTCAACTTCTGGATCCGATGTTGGTGTAGTGTTCATATCTCCCGAGTATGATATTTTTCCTTTCTCTTTTAAACTGCAATTTGATAATACTAATAACACAACCGAGTATGAAGCATTTTTAATAGGTCTAAGTATGGTGAAATAAAAAAGATTCAAAAACCTCAAATCCTAAGACACATGTCATTCATTGATGATATCCACTCTTTCATGCCTTAGAACCTTTTGCCTTCACCCAAATGTTTTCCAAATTTCATGATGTCAATGGTTGACACTTGTCATGAATTGATGAAGTTTAAACCTGCCATAGAGATTCCCACTGAATTAAATTTAATAGTTTCAAATTAATGTAAAACAAAAGACTTGACCATCAAATGAACATATGAGAGTCGTTACTTTCTAAAAACTAGCAATGTTTTGGATTTTTCTTCCTCTATGACATGCACATATAATCAACTAAAACAAACCGCAAAAGATTCCTTTTGAGATAAAAATAATGATTTAATGTGAAGTAAAGCAAGAATTAAACTTGAAAACATTTAGATTTAAAAAATATACCACTTAACAAATAAAACTTTGAACTCTTATTAATAATATTGTATCTCATAGTTTATTTCAATAAGATAAGATCAAAGGCTTCTTATAGTTACTGTTTGAGGCTTCTAATTTAGTCTTAAGATGAGTAAATGTTGGTAAGTTCTCAAAATTCAGAGTGGAAGCTTAAAACTTAGTTTTAATAACTCATAACAAGGGGGTTCTATTTTATTTTTCTAAAATAAGGAGTGTTGGCCATAATATGAGTTAAGGAGAGCCATATGTGGTGGATCTTCTGGAAGCATTTGCATTTAAATTAAGGAGTAGTTAGTGTAGAAGTGTAAAATTAGGTCTTAGGAAAATTCAACTAATGAACTTTGTCCCAAATATATTCAAAATGTAGATAAGGTCAAAATATAGGTGGGTTTGGCTGCATTTTGTGTGATTAAATTCATGTGTTTTACATATTGCTTTTCATTTCCATATTTGTACAAATGTGATGACATATATGGCTTATAAAAGTGAAAAGGTAAAAATAAAATCTAAAAATGGACATCTAATGAAAAATAGATTGAAGAATATAGAATTAAAAGAGGTTTCAAGATGTGATATATAGGATGGTATCCCATGAAATCTAAGAAGGTAATCAAAGAAATTGAAAATACACATTAGAGGATTGTAAGACACTTGATGAAATCTAAGAAAGAGATCAAATAAATTAAAAAGTGTGTGAAATAAGGATTACAAAACACCTAGTAAAATATAATAATATAATCAAAGAATATAAAATATATTCAAAGCAAGTGTAATAATTATCAAATGAGATCTAAAGCATGTGCAAAACAAACATTAAGATATGCTAAAAAAGAAAACATCAAAATAAATAAACAAGATCTCATAATCAATTCTTGCATTATATTTTCTAAGAGAATACGACATTACCATTTAATGTCATGACTAAGATATGCAAAGATAGATTCAATAAATTTGTATAGATGTTTGTGAGGAAGACATGAAGGTCTTACAGGTCATACGCACCAATAGGAAATGTTGTTAATATGAAATAGTATGATATAAATAAGATGTAAACTAATGGTTAACTACAAGCAATATCCATCAAGGGAGCAAAGGGAGTGATCACGAAGAGAGGGAATAAATAAGGTACCACAAGGGAAATACAATATCCTTAGTTCAACTAGTGAAGTGTTAAGGCATATCCCAAAGTTAACTATGACAAGATATAATACTAACTATGAATCCTACCTCATTGTGATGTTTTCCCTATTCCTTGGGATCTCACTTAATGGGTTATAGGCCTTTTAAGAGGATTAGGTATTGGCATGAGAAAACATGTGGGTGTAGAATGATAGATATGGGACCTCCTACCCTAGTAAAAATATTACATGCCCCAAAGGACCCCAAGTCTTGCAATGAGGCCAAATATGGAGTTTGATATTTCAACCATTGTAGAAGATGGCACCAAATATAATAATACCATGTATTTTGTGTTTGTGATTGACATTTATTGTTTATAATAATTACCCTTTTACTCGCTTCCTTTTAATTTTTCTTGTTTCTTCTTTTGGATTTTTCTTTTCCTTTTTAGTACAAATTCAAATTGTTGATCTAGTGAGTATGAAAAATGACTAGCATGAGGGAGCTTACATCTAATTTCTACAAAGGAGAACCTAAAAACTAGGACGCTTAGGTGTTTCCAGGGACGTATTGTAAGGAAAAAGTGTGATCTCATCCTAGACCTAAGTTTGCCTCAAGTGAGAGAAACGACATGATAAGTGAAAGTTGGTGGGGTGTAAGAATGCGATACAATGATGGATAAAAACTGATAGGTGATCATAAGGGAGATGTATTAAAAGGGGATTCATATTGGGGATGAAGGCTTAAAAGATGATGGACATAGTAGTATAAGATCTAAAAATTACTAGAAATACCAAGAGATAGAAATGTAAACCTATGACGGGTCGAACACAAGCATAAACATGTGATAGTTTTTGGAAATACTTAGTAAATTTTCCATGAGTTACACCCTTTTAAACTATATTTTTAAGGTCCCCTTTATAGGATTTTGGGCCCGTATAGGTAGTTTAACCTATGTTATTATATGGGTGGTTAGATAACTCATGTTTATGGAGAACCATTATGGGTTGTATTATTGTCTTGTGGTTTTGGTACCCATTGTATTTCATAAAAACTACCTACTAATATTTTTACATGTAGTTGGACATCCATAGGATATAATAGAACCGAGAAGTATGTTATTGTATCGTAAAACAATTGAGTTAATACAATAAGGAAGATAATATATTGTGATGGGTTTTTCTGAAATTATTTCCAACGATAAATTTTGTGTACTATGTTATCTTGTGTATGTCATTTTTTAATTTTTTATTTATCTCAAAGATTCTATGAAGTATTTATTACTTATCTTGTATTTGTTTATTGGGTCAAATTATCTTCATGTTATCCTTATAAATACTCATTGTAGCTCTTTTGAAAGGGGTTTTTTGAAAGAATTTTGTAGGGTTCTTAGCTTTTGGAGACTTTGAGCTCTAGATCCTCTTGATTAGAGGAGGATTTTGTTGTTTCAAGTTTGTAAGAGTGAGAAATTTGAAGCTTTGTATTTGTTTTCCAAAGATAATACAAGAAAGATATTGAAACTTTAAGTCTCGTGTCTTTCTTTTCATTGCATTTTCTTATGTCGAATGTGTGATCATTCTCCTTTACTTTTATAAGCAAACAAGTTTCAACAAATTATTAGTATTGAATCCCTTTCTTGCATAATACTAAAGTAGGTTTTGTTTTCCTATTTGAAAGTGTAGGTTTTATCCTTCTTTCCTCTCTCTTTTCCCTTCTTGATTCTTTCTTCCTCCACCTATCTTTCTTCTCAAACAAATCCGTCCCTTGGGAGTAAAATCCCAAACCCTAGAGGATAAATAGTGTAAGTATTGTAAATATATATTTTTAAATTCTAGTGTTCAATAAGGGAGCCTCCCCACACATTAGTGTTATTAAATGTCGTATTTTTCCCAAAGAAAAATATTTCACAAACAAATGTAAGGGGTTAGCCAAAAATAAGCACTAAGCGATATGTAGTTCTGATAGGTTGTAAGGGTTACTCAATAATTTACACTAAACAACCTATAGATATAACAGGATGTAAGGTATTAGATAGAAATCTACACTAACCAACTTGTAGATATAATAGGATGTAGATGCTAAAAGTAAAGTAAAATAATATGAAGACAAATACGAGAGATCATAAAGGTTGTGCAATGAAACTCCAAAAATTCTTTATAACATAACGAACCTATTGTAAATCTGTGTGAATCATGGTGTCCTCGATGTCTTTAAGGATCTTCGAGATCTTGGAGTGTATCTCATGAGGTGTTGCAATTATAATCTCATCAACTAGCTTAAAAAGAGTACTAAGAGGTGCATGGTCCATATGATGGAGGACTGGAGTAACAAGGGTAACCAAATACTTGGCTTGCGGTGGAGGAGAAGGTAAGCATTGGATGTTTATATCGAAGTACCCACCATGTGGTTGATGAATGATAGAAAACTCCATGATGAATAAAAAAATGTTGAGCAAATGTGGGAGGAAGGGATGGTCCTTGACTTTGCTTTGCTCTCTGCACTTTGGCTTCAGGGTTATTCATGTGCTTATTATAAGCTTGAAAATCCTTAACATCGGACCATGATGCCTTGTGCCAACTACAAAATATTATAACCTCATTAGGGGAGGATGTAATCATCTTGAAAAAGGTTATAGGTGCATATGTTAGGAATATGGGAGAATGTGTGCGATAGGAGATCTAATGAGAGAATCTAATGTGGCTTGTGGATCATGCATTGGTCACTTTAGGAGAGGAAGTGATGAAACTAATGAGGATTACAGATTTAGGCTTAGAGTTGCTCGAAGTTCGGGGTATGGGAGATTTAACTAAAGGATACATGGTCAGGTTTAGCTCACACTTGTCTTTGAAAGGAGTGGCAATAGTTCCTAGTCATCCATCATGCCATCATCATTGACCTCAAAGTCTTGATTCTTGTAATTTGAAGGAAATGTGAGATGACAAAATTAATGTTATAGTTAAAAAATAACGCAAGGATTTTGGGGAAGATGTAATAATTAAGGTCCCATTTCGTCAAAATTTATAGATTGATAAAGTGGAATGAATACTAGTCTCACAAGATTTGTGCATTTTTAACTTGGATGTAGCCAAACAATAAGGGGTCGTCAGTGAAAATTTTTAATCGTACTCAAGAGTAGAAAGATTGATAATAAGATATTCATAATAGTTTCATTGGGAGGTGAAAAATGAAGCTCCCTAGGAGGAGGCTAGGTAGAAGAGATTGTGATAGGGATAACCTCATATGATTTCTTATGAGAAGGTTACAAAGAAGGGGGTAGTTGAGAAATGATAGAATCAAGAAGGTCAAAAGTATTGATCTTAAAGTTGATTTCATTACGCTAATTGGTATTCTAAAATGGAAAGAAAGGGTGGGATGTGATGGTGTGACCGTGTAAGGTTTTATTTTCTATACTAAATTTGACATCCAATTGACCATAACAAGGTAATTTTGGCCACATATTTTACGAGAACTTGGTTGTCACTTGATTTTATTTTATTTTAAATTTGAAATTTTAATTAAAAATGGTAATATCATGGTCATTATCATATCATAGAGTTTGAGGCCCTTTTTTCTCTAAAATATTTTTTTCATCAATCTACGGAAATATGAACATAATGGAATAACATTATTAATCAATCGATATGTGTAAAATAAAAAATAAAAGGCTTGAATTTGATATCTATTTGTATTTTTCAAATAGATGTATTTAAGATATTTATACTAGTTAGAATCATCCTCATTTGAGTATAGGAGGTTAGGTGGGATGTTCCCGATAAGCTCGGGATGAACATTATAACCTTTAAGGGAATTGATGGGGTAGTTAAAGCATTGATACTCTAGAAAGGAGATCAAGGAAGTTCCTTAATAACATGGAATTTTTAGACATCACGTTCTTAAAAGTGATAAAATTTCCATGCGTTGGTATCACCTTAAATCTTATACATGGAACCTATGAAAGGGAATTTGACACACTAACATGTAGATGAAGTGATTGTGTATATTTGATGTGTCCATGGTCAGCCAAAAAGAGTGTTATAAGAAAGAGGAAATTTGAAGATCATGAATTTTACTCTAACAAAGATGCGAGGAGGGATGGTAATGGGTAGCCAAATATAGCCCATGGGCATTTACCTTCGATTGTATCCTTGACACATGTTATAGGTTGATTTTAGGTTTGGTGGTGGAATACCCTAAGGATTTGATGAATTTTAAAGAAGTGACAAATATTATAGATCCCTCATCAATGAGATCTCACTTGAAATGCACTTTTTTTTTTTTTTATCTTAATGGAGAGACAAGAGGATGATCATCTATTTGAAAGAGAATTTCATCTAAGATCGTAGAGTTGATAGGAAAATGGGGTGATAAATTTTTATCTTTTATTAGATTGATTTAAATAGAAATTTCTTCATAATGTTGAAGTGTGCTCTCATTTGAACCATAAAAGATGGAGTCTTACTCCAAACTGGGGAGAGTGAATATTCATGTCAAAAATACCTAACACAAGCCAATTACGATGTTTAAGAAAAGTACAAATAAGTTCTAAGAAAGAAATTTTACTTGGAAGGTTGGAAAATTTCAAGATCAAATATGATTCCTCCAAGCTAGATTATGATTGAACATGGGGATTATCACCAAATTTGGTTTTGAAGAGGATAAGATCTCAAGTTGATATGAGTTTTCAATATTTTTCTCGGACTATACAACATCAATCATGAAACTTGGTTGATGCAATCCATAAAATGACCTTGCATACACAATCCAATGTAGTTGGGGATGATAGGTTTTCAAACAAACATCATCGACCACATAGCTTTATGATGGTTGATGGCATTGATATGGACATATTTTTAAAAATTCTATATTTCATGAGGTTGCTTTAGGAAATTATGACATGTGGTGTAGGCTTGAACAATCGTGTAGATCTAATATTGATAAGGTGGATATGTGGGCATGATGGTGGTAATCACTCATTTCATGTCTTACATGTTAACTGTTTCTTCTATGGGTTCAAGATCAACATTGTAGGTAAGTTCAATGGTGTTGATAAAAGAGGTTGATTTTTGTTTTTCATTGTTAAACCGAGGGGCTACCTCAACCTTAGAATGATTAGGCAATGAATATTTATAAACATTAAGATGTTCATTAGTCTTATGGATGACATCATGATGATTGGATTTTTGTGCACTATCCACACCTTGATAGCTTAATTATGTCACTCTTAAGCCATGGTGTAACAATCAAAGTCACAACCTAGTAAAAAGGTGTAAATGAGGTCTCTAAGTGCTTTATAGTTTTCATGGGAATGGCCCCAATAGATGTGAAACCAAAAAAATAGGCTCTCATTGTCTTATGGGAAGAGAAGTCGGGGGTGTCCATAGGTTGTAGAATAACCTAGGTAGACACCTTAATAACCCTTTCATGGTAAAACGTTGGTGACAATCCTTATGGGAGGATGATGGGGGAGAGAAAGAGTATCCTTTAGGTCAAGGAGAGGCTAAATCAATGTTATAGAAAGAGTTAATAGGGTTCGAGTGATGGGATTTTGTCTTTTGTAGCATTGTACTTAAAGATTATTTAGAGATGGTTACTTAGGTTGAGATTCTTCAAATTCACACATGAGGTAGTATTGTCTCTTAGCTTTCTCAATGGTTCCTCTCGAAGTGATTGAGAGAAGGACCTCACCTTGTATTAAAGGAAAGGTTTTAAAGTGGTAAGCAAAATCTAATAGTGTATCATTAGATAAAGTATCCTCATCAACTGCTTTATAGGGTTTTTCATTATTTAATGTTGATTAACTCAAATATGAAATTTTAGATTTAATCTAAGTGTATAACAATGTAATAATTGAAATATAAATTCTAGGTAATTTATTTGATATTTTAATTGAAATTAAATAGGAGGAAAAGGTCCTAACTCTGAAATGAACTTACCTCACGGTGATGCGGGACTAGACAGAGTGATGAACGACGAGCAGTGGCGCAACACACCTCGAAAAAGTTGCGGAAGAGGTAGATCTGCCGAGGCCCAGGGGTGCCTAGGGAAGGATTAGGGCATCACAGGGCACCCCCTGGTCTGCAAATTTGGGCACCCTAGTATGTGGAATAGCTCAAAACTTGATCTTGGAAGGATCATTAGGTCTTTGATAATACACCTTTGGTTGCGTGGATGTTACACTAGCTTTGTTGATGACATCGTGAACTTGCAATGAAGAATCACTTGCAAAACCCCACACAAAGCATCAAACCCTAAAAAAAAGATGCATATGAAGGGGTCGTAATGTCCTTAGTAGCCACAATGGTGGTCTTACAACTAAGCATTGCACTACATCTCAAACCCAATGTAATTCTACGTGATTGTGTGTGTAATAATGTGCCTAGGATGCGTAGATATAGATGTATAGAGCATAACTAAATAAAATGCAAATTGGTTGATGGATATAATAGACTCCCTTTCTATGCAATGTGTGTAATGCAGAGTAGTGCCCAAATGCAATCCCTTGCTCTATGTAGATAGCTGGCCCTTAGTAGAAATAATCCGCTCAGAAGGTAGTATGTATGTTGTGTTTATATAGGGATCTCTTACTCAAATTTCTACACTAATGACCTGAAATGCCGACTAGTACCTAAGGAGATGAGAGGGAAAACCATAAAGACCAACCTCGAATGTCTAAATTAGAATTAAGTGTGACGGGGACCAGGGTGCCTAGAAATGAGGACCAGGGCATCCCAGGTGCCCTAATCCCTTCCTAAGCGCCCTAGTCAAAGATTAGAGATGACAATTGAGTGAATAATGATAGTTAAGACTCCCTGAGAGATGATCGGAACTGTGCGAGTGAGTGACGAATGTGCAAGACAAACAACAATGAAGACCAACTAGACTAATGACTGGATTAGGGGATGGGTCATTAGTGAATACTTTTCTTACGTAAGATCCATATATAAAACAACATATTTGGCGGTATAATAATAGTAGTAAGTGCGTGATTTTTGACTACATTTGCCCCCACTTTATGTTAGTGAGTGAAAGCTTGGTAACATAAAGTATTTAGAGATGGGTTACTGAGAGAAATCGAAAGAAGCCCATGCTTTATAAGAATGCGCAGATTTGGTAGAAAAGAGTGTCGAATGAACCATATAGCGTGCCGAACCATGGATCAAGGTGTTGATCCATGCAACGTAGCGAGAGACATAATATCATGGTGAAGTGCACTAAATGAGAGTGATGATTACGATGCTCGATGGTTGATGATTTCAAATTTTATATGATGACATGTGATGGGGTAGGGAGTGATTAGTTCCCAACCCGATTGTGTGTATATGAATAACCAACTGGAGGATTTGGGCATCTTGCCGCCAGAGGAAGAGTATATGGAGAAAAGTGTGTTATTCTCCAACATTTAACTACATCCTCAAGATCTAGCCAATCCAGATGGACTCAAATCAAACTTTGAGTGGTTTTGGATCCAATTTTTTGATAAAATCAGTTGACCCATATAGGAGTGGTATAGGAAAGGCAATCTTGCCTCCACTCCAAGGGTGTCCCCATGATGTGATGGCTTCCAAGTTAGGTCATCTGAGAAGCATGGCTTCCAAGTTAGGTCATCTAGAACACCAAATATAGAATAACTTCCCAAGTTAGGTCATCTGGGAAAGTAACGAATGTAACTCCCAAGTTAGGTCATCTGGGAGGTCGATTGTGTTGTATTATTTCGATTCAAATGATATGATTTTAATTGTTAGAAACTTGAACACGTTGATGGATTGATTGATTGATTGTTTTGATTGTTTACTCATAGAGATATTTTACGTATATTGCCCCAAGTTAGGTCATTAGGGGAATCAATTAGTAATTGATGAAATATCTCATGGAACAATTTTACGGTTTGTTTCCCTAAGATAGGTCATTAGGGGGAGTTGATGAAAGTGATGAGATATTGCATAGAGAAATTGTTTTTTTGCCCCCAGGTTAGGTCATTAGGGGAAGTGATGAAATATCACATGATGCATTAGTAAATGTTTGAAAATGAAAAATTATTAGTGTTTATTGATCACATATTAGTGTAGGGGAATTATAGGATGACCCCAATTGTATGCCCCCCTTTCGGTGAAAGGGGAAGTGATGATAAAAATGAACGGTGAGCTAAAAGTAATCACGAAATAGATAGAGTGTGATAAATATAGCCAAAATGTGTATATATTGAGTGATATAAAAAGTTGAGGAGATAATGCATGTTTCATGTGTATGATACGATGGTAGATGGGATTACGAAAGGAACACATGCAAATGGGGTGTAAATCGAGTAAAATGCTAAAGATATGACGAAAAATCATGTGGTGTGTATTAGTTGAGAAGATGATTGCGAAATGATGACTATAGTAGAATAGGCCATGAAAAGGTAATTATAAATAGGAAGGTGAAAAAGTGATTAGTCACTTCATTTGTCTTTTACGTGAGTGTGAGAGTGAAATCCGAGTGTGTAAGGATGCCGCAAGTGAGAGCAGCACGACCTAGCCATTTTGAGATGGTGGCGACCTCCGTAGCATCGTGTACGATGACGAAGTTGGTAAGTGTGTTGTTTTTTGAAAAATGCGTGTGCAATAGTCATTTTTGTTGAATTTTTACAAAATTGTTATTTGTACTTTTCTCAGTGTTTTAGACCTGGACAATAGCGGTGAAGGCATTAATGGCCTTCGGGATAGGAGCGCCCAGACATGGGCGCTAGTGTCCTGCTTTTGGGCACCCGAGTCCTACCCCAAAGAGTGTGTATTCAGTCCAAAGTGGTGTAAATGTGATTTTTATTGTATAGTAATGTCGTAAGCGAGTGTTTATGGATTTGTATAGTGTGTTAATTTTGTGTTTGGTGTTGTTTGTGTGTAGAGGGATATCCACTCGAGGGAGTTCCGCGATGGTCACACTTGAGTACAATGCTTGGGTTAGGCTTGTTAGATGATGATTTTTAGGCGATGGACCATGTCGGTTTGTGACACATAGTAAGGATGGGGAATGTGCCCTATAATATGCCTATGTTGATAGCCTTATGTGAGAGGTGGTGTGTGGATACTTGTACTTTCTAGTTGCCTACTAGTGAGATGACAGTCACATTGGAGGATGTATATTGCATACCGCATTAACAATTATTGGGTAGAGATTACATGTCATTCCCTTGGAGGATATGGAGAGACAGACATGGGCCTCTAGATGATATTTTATGGGGATTTGAGTACTTGTCGAGGCCCATATTAGTTTGGATGTTATTTTGAGGTTAGGGGTTCCACGCTTGCGAAGTTTATAGCCATGGTTATTACTTCATCTATCATAGTAAAGGGAGGTGGTGTGGGTATCTTATATAAGATGCACGATCCTTTCCATTGGATAGAGGAGGAGAGTACCCGATATGCGTGGGCACAATGTGTGTTGGCCCACATGTATAGAGATCTATATAGATTTACACAGGAGGAACATGGAGGTGGGATAAGAGCTACTATGTTATTGCATGTATGGGCCTATGAGCATATAACAGTGTTGAGGCTAATTGGAGGCCTGCGAGCAGAGTGGGCTAGGCTAGACATTTTTTCTAGGAGGTGAGTTGGTGTGCATGGCCGTAAGATGGAATTGATACCTATAAAGTAATCTTGATAGATCGGATGGGGTCGAGGAAGTGATATGGAGGCCATACCAAGATTATGGAGGATGGCTAGAAGATGTTGTAGAGTTATGGAGTGTATTGAGGACTATGTGGTTAGAGGATTAGATTCCGGGAGTGGCCAGGTTATTCTAGGTGGAGAGGGTATTGCGGACAGTTTGGTATGGCTCGACATGCCCCCGAGTCATATATATGATTGAGAGCCATAAGAGCACCGAGGAAGGTCAAAGCTAGACCCAAGACCAAAGGAGAGCGATTAGTACTTCCAGCCGAGATGAGGCGATGCAGCACAATAGAGCCCGATAGACTAAGATGATGTGGGGTGTATGGTGGCCTCCTGTGCATGGTGGGTGGCATATCAATGGGTGTTCTTGCTTCCATTGTTTGTAGATGCCACAATATTTCCATAGGGAGGAGGGGGGGAGGGGGAAGCACATGCCCCTGATAATGTGATAGTGGTTATAGCGGAGTGTGAGTATCGTGTATAGTTATGTTGTGTGATTTTTTACTTACCTATGCAATAGTGATTGTTGTCTATTGTGTTGTTCTATTTGTTTTAGGTTACATGTATTGGTCTTTGATAGTGGACACATCCATCCACACATTGATGTAAAATGTGCCCACCGACATTCTTGCGGGTCGAGGGATGCTTTAGAGCGTGTTGACAAAATCATAGACACCATTTGTTTGAGCCGATGGCCATAAGCAAAATGATGTGTATTATGCTTTATTGAGTGAGAGGGACAAGGCACATAAGGAGAATCAACGAGCTATATAGGCGACGAGTGGTGGTCCTTTAGCACATGATGTTTTTACACATTACGTTGAGTTACTGATGTTAGTTTACTGGATCGTCTATCGAGGTTACACTATTACGGACGCATGTAGAGAGGTATCGAGGCCATGATCGATGGCGTAGAATTAGTGGTGAGGCATTGAGTTCTAGAACTCTTGCAGTATCGAAAGTGATAGTGATGATGAGTGTTGATTTTTACTATTGTATTCAATATAGAGGATTTACCCCCAATGATGAAATGCTTATGTAATGATTGTTATACTTGATATATAGAGACCGATGTATTGGTATATGATGATTGTATTGTGTTGTGTATTGATGTCATGATGTGATTATTGTTGTAATGTATGTAATGTGGTGGATATTTTTCATGTTTGTTAATTTAGACTCGTAATATGATGTAGATGATGATATACAAAATATGTAATGTGATGATAATGTAATGCGAGATGATATGTGATGTATGCAATAAATACACAAATAATATCGTAATGAATGATCGATTGATATATAATAGGATGAGGAATCACATGTCGGTATGATGAAGACAAGGGTAGATATTGGTAGTACCCCCAACGTATAGATTATGAGGTTCATTTAGTTAAGACCCCTCCGTAGTCAAGAATAGACCATGTAAAGAAAGAGTGCGTCATCAGGAAATGATTTGATAGAGTGCACTAGATGAATCGCGAGAAGCCCGTGATGAAAGGTTCTTATAAAAAATCCCTCAATAGTCATGTAAGAACACAAGTACATCATCAGGGGATGAGGTGATAACAATCACCTACCAAAGACCAAGGCGATGTGAAGCGGTGGAAACATGTGGCATGAAAGTAAGTAGCATGAGCATATGAACAAAACTAAATATCACGTGGAGCAATAGTGTGATTTGTGAATGTTGAGTACTATGGAATCTAATATGAAGGAGTAGCATGATGTGGTGGGTGAGATGGATGAAGTTGATGCGATGGTGCGGTGATGGGTGGATGCGGTGGAGAGTGCACATGAGTGACAAGATGCGGTGGTGGAAAAACAATGACCTAAGCACTAGATGGAGGAGAGAACTCAACCCAAGTAGAAACTCCCTGACGAGGTAGAGGAGAGATGGACCGATCACGTGAGAAAGATCCAAATGAAATGGTGCCCTTATCCTCTAATTGTTGCAATCTTTCGTGAAGGGTGAAGAAATCATTTTCCCTATGGCCATTGATACAATGATAATTACAATAGGGTTGATCACATTGATGTTGTAGATGATGTTGTGGATGATTTTGATTAGAGGGTAAACAAATTATATGCTTGTTAAGTAAAGTACACAACACATCATGTGGTCGAGTGTGATGAGAGAAGTGTAATGACTCACACGAAACAAATGGAGTAAAAGGAGAAGTAGCATGTCATGGAGGAGGAGGAGAAGGATGCTTTTGTCATATAGTAGGTTGAGCTTTCTTGCTAGGGCTGAGATGGAGGTTATTTAGGACACTCAGCCGATGACAATGGAGAAGAATGAGATGGTACACCAAGTAGTAGTAGCAAGCAAGAAGTGGAGGATCAATAACATGTGTCACGAGAAGGTCTATTCTAGGTCAATGACTTTATAGCATAAAAGTATGAATGACTCACATGTGTCATATTGCAATCTTTGCTTGAGTGCAGGAATCAAACCATGACAGAAAATGAATTGCTTTTCTATATTCGATAGGTTGGAATACTAATTGATGCATACAAGCATTGAATCGTAAGATATAATCCATGATAGGTTTTGATGTACCCTGATGTAAAGTAGGTAGATGGTCATAAGTAACTATAGGGCCATTATTGATGATAAAATAATGAAGAAAAGCATCTTCCATGTCATAGTAAGTGCTAATAGACCCAAATGGAAGATGAGTGTACCATTGTAAGACATCATCGGTAAGACTATGTCGAAAGGCCTTAAGCAATAATATATCATTATAATAGGAAGCCATAGCCATGCGGTAATGTTGGAGATGTAAATGAGGGTCACCAATACCATCAAAACATGTGAATGTAGGCATGATAAAGTCCTTAGGAAATGCGAGAGTTATGAATCTTCTTAGGAATAGGATTACCATGTAATGAGTTGTTATCAATTAAATCATAATAATCCTTGCTTTCTAAAGTGAGTGACTGAACCTAAGATTGTAATTGACCTACGACATGCATGAGAGACATGATGTCCTATGAAGGAATAGTAGAAGATGGCAATAATGTATTAAGTGGTTGTAACTTTCCATTGTGAGTAATCATAGGTACATCAAGAGAAGATAAAGGAGATTTCGATGCTAAAGGCACACTAGGTGTAGGTGCCAAAGAATCTATAGTAGACGAAGGAGATGGAACATCCATAAAAGTGGTAGGACTAGCATCAAAAATATCCCTAAGAGGTGAAGTGATTGATGAAGATATAGTGATAGAAGAAGATGAACTAACAAATGTAGATGAAGTGATAAGAGGAGATGAAATGGTAGGATAAGAAGAACTAATAGATGGAGACGACTCATGCATGATGTTAGATACAACCTCAAGAGAAAGTGGTGATGGAGTAGGAGATTCACACTTGGCATTATTAAAAGTAAGAGAATCATGGATATCAATTGTTTAATCGACATCGGAGATAGAGACTCGAGAGATGAGAATTTCATTAAGCATACTATCAATAGGATCGTCAACATAATATGAGAGAGTATGCGGACTAGTATGTGATCGATTAGGAGAAGCAATATCAAAAATAGGAGAATCATGATATGTAGCCATAGTGGTGGTATGACTAGGAGAAGGATCAATAGGAAAATGTGAGCTATTGTCAAGACCAAACATGTAATCTGTAGACATCTAAAATGTCGACATGATCAATTACCATTAATTTTTCCCAAAACATCATCTAAATCCATATAATAATTAATCGTAAGATTAATTATTATTATGAATCCATTTTATCATATTTAACCCTTTATCATTTTATCACCATTTATCATTTATCCCAAATCCTTTTAAATCATTATTATATCCTATCCCATCCTTAATCCCTTTTATTCCATTATTATATCATATTATCTTATTTTAATCCTCCATTAACATTTATAGGAATTTAATATTCCTACATCTCACCTACCACCTACCCTACACATCCCTACACCTAGTCTTTCCATCAAATCACATCCCTAATCATATTTATTTAACCTAATATAATCCTAATCTAATCACATCCTCACACCTCTAAATCTAGAGGCTTCTATTTCTAGAAGCCTCTCCATTCTTCCCTCTCATTTTAAAATATTCAAATAAATGTGCACTATTCCATTGAATTTTTAATTCAATGGAGAGTTCTCCTAAAATCTAGAATTCTCTAATTCTAGAGAATTCTCCATTCTCATGGAATTTCAACCATTGATCTAATCCTACTTGGATCAATCTTGACCCTCCAATCCTCCACCCACAAGCTATAAATAAATCTCTCCTCCTCCATGAGAGCTAACTTGGAAATTCATATCAAACCTATGCCATTTTATCCACTCAATCAATCCATTCCTTCAATCTATCTATCAACCATCCAATTGATCTTCAATCAAGCAATTATCAAGCTATCAAGGGTAAGTGCTGCCCAAGTGCATCCACAACAAAATCTGAAGCAAGCAATCAAGTTCAATCAACAATCCATCCATTTGAGCACATCCAACCAATCAAGGAAGGAAGACTTCAACTTGTAGGTAAGTGCAGGTATATTTCTCTTCCCTCCTTCCATCTAGCTCAATCTGAGGTAGCAATTAGAAGTGTTAGTTTGGGATTTAAATCTCTTTATTTCCTAGTTTGCATTTTATACTAAGACCTCTTTTTTCTTACATTTTGGCGCGCATAGTGGGGCTTACCCCTGAAATTTTTATTAAAATTAGTAACATTTAGCATTAATAACAAGTGTCAAAATTCCAAAAAAATCAGTGAGATTTAAACTCAAAATTTTCAATTTTTCATGACCACTGCCGTTTAGTTTAAATAGCGTACATCCTAAAACAACGCATTTATAACATGAAAAAATGTGTTTGTAGGGACTTTTAACCTTTGTTGTTGCGGTGACACATTTCATCGCGTTTGTGAAACCCGTGGTGCATTTTTGACCTTTCGACATGTTCATCAACATAGTAGCGCGTTTGCATCTTGATGGTCTGTCTCTACAGTTCAACATTTTTGGAACAATATTGGTGCATTTATCAAACTTTCAAAGGCATTTTCTCCCTATTTTAAAGCACGTTTATACCGACATTCTATTTGTATAGGGTTTAGCACGTTTGTCTAAGTGTTAGCATGTTTATTCATATTTTAGAGCGCTTGACTCGTGAAATAGCGCGTTTGTGTTTATGACATCATTTTCTGCGAGGATTGAATCGTCATACTATATTTTGGCACGTTTTTCATACAACAACACGTATGTTACCTAAAATAACGTGTTTATACTATAATATCGCATATATACTCTTGTTAACTATTTTTACTTTTTGTTTTCATCAATAACTAACACATTTTGGATCTTAGTAGTTTTTTCTCAAATCTAACATTTTGTTTTTACGGAAAATCACAGAAACAAGGGGAAACTCTGCCATTTTTTCCATTTGATAATAATAATAATAATATTGCCTAACGTTTGTGGTTGCAAGATATTAAGTAAACTAAGACTACTAACCTTTTGTTTTGCAGCCCGAACAGTCCAAGTACATTGGGGTTTTTATTAAAACTACTAATATTTTTGTCTTGCAGGTTCCCTTGTCGAAGGCCCTATCATATAAATTTTAATTTTCATTATTTTGTGTGTCCTTTTGTAAGTTCTTGTGTTGCTTGTTTAAACCTAAAGGCGACACCTTGTATGCTCTCCTCTCGTGTCCTAGGACAATCTTGAGGATCAAAAGAGGTTATTCTTCCCCTCCCCTTTTCTTTTTTAGGGGTAACATGATGTGAAAGTGACATCCACACATTTACCGTAGTCCTAGGGGTCTCGTGACCGTGGGCTTCACCTCCACACACATAGATACACTCCGTGTTTTGATGGGGTATATAAATTCTTGGAGAGCGATCATTATTGGCTAAGCACTTGCTTGTTTTAAGAGCGGTGTGAAGTGAGGGGCTTCCACGTCCCAAAACCTAGACCTTAGACATCATTCTTGTAAGACATATTTTGGCCCCATGTCTTTGCGAGGTATATCTAGAATGCCCCTAATGAGCTCGTGTATCCTAGACTAGGAAACCTCTTGGCCACATATTGATCTATAGTGCAAGGAGGCTCACACTCCCCAAGATTACTTGCTAGCCGACCCCACATTGGCACATAGGTGGAGAGCCAATTTGTGGCATTGTTGTCGGTCTGTGGTATTGAAAGTGGGCTATAGCTTGATTGCAAACCCACTTGACTAGTTAGGGTGTGTGTTGCATGTTTTTTGTATGTTTGTAAACACCCTTAACCATCCCATTAATTTAAAATTTTAATTAATCAAACATTATCATAATCATCCATCCTAAATCACACGATCCCAACCATAATCCTATCACCATCCTTAATAAAAAAACATCCAAATCCTAATCCCATCACCATAAATCCTAATCCAAAACTAATCCCCCACACATCCTACTTAACCATGACCTTTGACTCTCGACTCCTAACCTCTCTCCAAACCAACATCCAAACCCCTAACTCTTTTCTAAATCCATCTACCTATCTATCCCATCATCCTCCGCCCATAAAAGTTAATCATTTCACTTTGACCAAAAACTCCCACACACCATCCAACACCTTAATTGAAAAATATCAAACCTAAAATCCTATCTTAACTAATCCTCTCCTCATCATCCAAATCAACCATCACATATCGATCCTAACATCCTAAAAACCATTCAACAACTTAATCAACAAATCTCCGATCTTGATCTTCAATCAATCGATCACGTCCTAAACAATCATCTCTCAACCAACCCCATACAAAATTTCCCCCTCCTAAGCTTCCTACCCCTCATCCCATTGACCTCCTCATTGAGGAACCAAAATCATCTCAATCCACACCTCAACCTAAACAACATAAATCACCATCCCAACAAGATAATTACATCGACATTGACCACCTCACTAACTTTGACCTAGATAAAGAGTACCTCCTTTGTGTCCTCACTAATCTAGCCACCAATCCCAAACCCACACAACCATCCCAAACCACAACATCAAAATCCCTTATCAATCATCATGACCCATATCTTCCTACCATCAAAACTCATACAAATAATCCACCGTCATCCAAAACCTCAACTCCTAAATGCCATCATCATAAAACCTACAATCGAGTCCCATTCACATATACAAAAGAATCACAACAACTTAATCCTAAATCAATATCATGCACATCTCATCTTAGTCCTCCATCCTCGTCATCTTCATCACCCCGATCTAATCATATGGACTTTCTCCCGAGATAGTCCCACATCCCCTAAACCATCATTAAATTCATCCTCTGAGCCTATGTCATCCCCTCCATCACCTAAGACCAATACTATCTCATCCACCATGACTTCTAAGTCACCCTCATCCCTTTCTACCCCTAAACCTAAACCATCCAATGTGGATCCTATGTAACCCTCATCATCTTCATCCACATCTAATCCTATCTCAACCCCTTCATCACCTAAACCCAATACTATCATATCCACTAATCCTATTTCATCTCCACCATCTTCCAATCCTAAAACATCTAGCGTGAATCCTAAGTCACCACATCCAAAACTTACAAATCCAATCCCAATCCTCTCCCCACCTCATCTCCTACCCAATCTAATGAGGCTCATATGCCACCTTCATCTACATCATCCCCTCACTTGACCAAATATAATGTGGATCCTATACCACAACCATCTCCCAAACATCCTTCATCCCCAACATCACCCACCTCTAATGTGATCACCATATCACACCCATCCTCTTTATCTAAACCTACTCCATCCCCTTCCCCCACATCTACTGATCCTAAACAATCTAATACTAATCCAAAACAATCTACCTCAAAACCACATAATCAAACCAATCCCAAATCAACCAAATCTACATTGGCCTCCAACACCAAACCATCCACTTCGGCCCCCAGGCCTAATCCATCCCCTTCATCTTCTAAGCCACAACAATCTAATCCAACTCCAAAATCCAAATCAACCAAACCATCCCATAATCTACCTAATCCTACACCTTTACTTCCTACTCCCTCCAAACCATTTAACCCAAACCACTTCACTACTTTAGGAGAATCCTTGACCACCATCTTGCATCATTTAAAAAACTTCAACATGATCATCCATCCCCCAATAAAATCTCACAATCAAAACCTTACCAAACCATCTTGGTATCGGAAAACTATTATTGTGACTTCCATCACACCATGGACATTCACCAATCATTATATCCAATTTAGGTCTTATGTCTAAAACATCTTTATCCACCACTTTTCCATCCCAATCCTATCCCTAACCATCATCCATCATCCAAACCCCATTCGACATTCAAACATCGTCAACCATCCAAACCTCATAGTACATCCAAACATCCTTCATCAATCACCAAACAAAACAAATCTCACCTCCCATCCTTTGTTAAATTCGGCCTCTTAACGAATGAAAAATTTACAACCCCCAGTCTCATGATGACCATATGACATCCTCCCCCATCCACCTCATACCCTATAACCAAAAATTTGTTTCTTAATATGAAACATTGAGGCAAAGGCATTGGCATCCATGAGCAAGGAATTCGTGAACCCAACTCCCTTCATCGAAATCCAGGTCATTTACTCTTTGGTTATAAACCTAACATTAATAATGTCCCTCCCAATACTCCAACACAATCTATTTCTACCAATCTTGTTAATCCCACCATCCCATCACTCAACCCAATCACAAATCATTTAATCCCCCTACACATACCAAACACCTAAAAATGGATTGAGCACACAATTTTTCACCTACACATGGATGTTATTTCCTTCACACCCATCCTCCTTCCATCCAAAATCTACATCCCTTTTCATATAATCCATATTTATCATCACATCCATTCATATCCTCTTCCAATCCATTTATTTTAACATTTGGTCAGCTTGCTCACACATGTTGTAAGTCAATAGTGACTCTACTGATTATGTGACCTCGGTCTATCATTACCTCCAACATCCAAGCACTATTGTCCTCCAAGAGATCCACACACTTTAACACACTTAACCAACTTATGGTGAAGACCCATGGGTGCACCTTTTGACTCTCTAGTTAATGTCATCACTACACTCATTTCCATCCCCCATCGGGCCACTAGTGGTTCTTAACCCCTTGAGAGTTCTTAAGAGAGTGGATCCTCTTTATGCAAAAAAACAATCATATCAAATTAACAATATAAAATAAAATCCACCTCAAGACTCTCTCTAGGGGTGTTTCCATCAACTCTACCAAAGTTATGGATGCATGGCTAGCCGTAGAGTAATGTTGTTACAAGAATCATATATATCTCCGTCGAAGCCTATGGACACCTAGCTAGCAAAAGCAATGCACAACTTAAACTTCTGTTTAACTTCCATTAACCTACTGGACTTAATCACTCCTATACATTGGCTACTTTGTCTTCACATCCTACCGATTAAGTATTCACTTCAAGTGGTAATTAACCATCATAATTGCACACACTTTGATCTCAAAGAGACATATGGCTCACATGTTGCCAGGTATTGTTTAGACCTTGGTCACACTTTTATTTTAGTCTAACTCTTGCCTTATAATATGTGTCGTTAGGATCATCTTTTGTTCATCACTGATGTCATCTTCCTTCCATCCATCACATCCACATCCTTTTTCCCTTAGGATTGAACATCCGTGGGCAACCGATGATTATTTCCTTTTCATCCAATCCTCATGTCCCTTCCCGCACTAGTCATCATCATGACTGGGCAGCCTTACTACCATCCGTTGGGGGCATCATCCATTTTAGATACCCCTCACTTCCCATCCTACCCTACACCTAGGGGAAAATCGAAATCATCTAGCCTTCCATACACGCCACCATACTTTACACTTGGGGCACACCACATTTATCCCTCAATCCACCTGCCCATAGCTAGGGGCATATCTTATCATATTCCATATCCCCCATCTTATCATATACCACCTCCCTCATCCTATCAATATATCTCCCATCCCACACCCCATCTAATCCTCACCAATTAACCAATCCCTATCCCATCCTTCAATCCTATCAACCATCCAACATCACACAATCCTTATCCTGGCCTTCAATCCTATTAACCAATCCCTATCCAAAATCACATAACCCTCATCCTATCCCTATCCTATCCAACCTATCCAATTTCTCTCATCCTATCTATCTATCGCATGTCCCACATCCAATCTAATCCTAGCCTATCAACCAATCCCTATCCTACCCAACCTATCCAATTTCCCTAAATCCTTCCCTTTCATCCTATCCAAACACATTTTGGACTTATAGGAGAAAGTCACATCCACCATCCCCTCCCATCCAAAATCCAACATCCAAATCCAAAATAAAAAATCCAACTCCAAAATCCAAAATCCAAAAATCAAACATCCAAAAATATAAACATCCAAAATCCAAAATCTACAATCCAAAACTCTAAAACAAAAAAATCCAAATATCTAACAATCCAAAAATATTAGACTCAAAAAATCCTAAAATCCAAACATCCAACATCCAAACAAAACATCCAAAACTCAAAATCAAAAAAATAAAAAATAATAAAAATACAAAAATGTAATGCGTGTGTTTTAATTGTGTGTTTGTATACATTTTTCACTTTGGTCGATGATATGAGACCTTTTTCTTTTTTCTTTTTACATGGCCAATGATATGAGGCCCCTTTTGTTTGGTCTAATGATATGAGGACCATCTTTTTATATTAATTTGTCCAATGATATGTGGACAAGGGCATTTGGAAACTTAGTCATCACGGTCTTTATACCTTGGTACGTCTTGCTCAATTTCATAATCTCAACAGCTAATGATGATAACAACGGGCCCTTTATGGTAGCACACCCCATATCATCATTTTTTTAGCCTTATCATTATCCACACCTAATCCTCATCATCATCTAACCTCCTCATCCTCCCATCCAACCAATCCTTTACCAATCAATATCCACATCCAAATCTTATTCATCTTACATACAACATCCAAAATCCTCACCCCTTGGCTGGGGAATCTTCTACAATCCTCTCATCAATCAAAACTCAAACATCCAACATCTTCAAATCTACCATCCTCAAATCAAAATCCAAAATCTTCAATCCTACCCCCTTGGTAGGGCATCTCAAAATCAAATCCAACGTCCTCAAAACTAACATCCTCAAAATATAACATCTTCAAATCCAATATCGTCAAATCCAAAATCCAAAATCCACACCCTTGTCATACATCATTGGTAGAGGCATTATCTCATCTAGAATCCAAAATCATCCCCCTTGTCATACATCATTTACTGGGGCATCCAAAATCCAAAATCCAATATATCCTAATCCTCTAATCTTCTACTTTTCTCATCCTCTCTCCCAATCGTCTAACTCCTCAAACCTTCTAGTCCTCTAATCCTCATATCCTCTAATCCTTATCCACTGAATCCTCCTATCTTCTAATCCATTATCTCCTAATCCTCTCAACCTCATCTTCTTATCCTCTAAATCCTCAAATCTTATAATCCTCTAATCCTCATCCTCTACATCCTCCAACCTTCTCATCCTCTAATATTCACTCGTCTACTAACTTGGGTCTCTCCTCTTTTTGAGTGGTTACCCGACTTGTTCTTCCCTTTCCGCCTAACCCCTTGAGGAGGCATCATATCACCATCCTAACATATTCTCTTCTTTTTCTTTGAACAGTCATTGTCACACATAACCATTCAAAGATGAGAAAAATGTACACATATAAAATGTTGCCATGATCAATTACGATTAATTTATCCTAAAACATCATCTAAATCCATATAATAATTAATCGTAAGATTAATTATTATTATTAATCCATTTTATCATATTTACCCCTTTATCATTTTATCACCATTTATCATTTATCCCAAATCCTTTTAAATCATTATTATATCATATACCATCCTTAATCCCTTTTATTCCATTATTATATCATATTATCTTATTTTAATCCTCCATTAACATTTATAGGAATTTAATATTCCTACATCTCACCTACCACCTACTCTACACATCCCTACACCTAGCCTTTCCATCAAATCACATCCCTAATTATATTTATTTAACCTAATCTAATCCTAATCTAATCACATCCTCACACCTTTAAATCTAGAGGCTTCTATTTCTATTAGCCTCTCCATTCTTCCCTCTCATTTTCAAATATTCAAATAAATGTACACTATTCCATTGAATTTTTAATTCAATGGAGAGTTCCCCTAAAATCTAGAATTCTATAATTCTAGAGATCTCTCCATTCTCATGTAATTTCAACCATTGATCTAATCCTATTTGGATCGAATCTTGACCCTCCAATCCTCCACCTAGAAGTTATAAATCAATCTCTCCTCCTTCATAAGAGCTAACTTGGAAATTCATATCAAACCTATGCAATTTTATCCACTCAATCAATCCATTCCTTCAATCTATCTATCAACCATCCAATTGATCTTCAATCAAGAAATTATCAAGCTATCAAGTGGAAGTGTTGCCAAAGTGCATCTATAACAAAATTTGAAGCAAACAATCAAGTTCAATAAACAATCCATCCATTTGAACACATCCAACTAATCAAGGAAGGAATACTTTAACTTGTAGGTAAGTGGGTATATTTCTCTTCCCTCCTTCCATCTAGCTCAATTTGAGGTAGCAATTAGAAGCGTTGGTTTGGGATTTAAATATGTTTATTTCCTAGTTTGCATTTTATACTAACACCTCTTTTTTGCTTACATAATTGATAAGAGAATCATCTAGAATTTATTTAGAAATATCATAAAGAGGATCAAGAGTAGCTGTATAGCATGGTGTTTAAAGAGTGAAGGCTATCAGATATGAAACAATACTAATGCCAATGGGAGAATTTTCCAAACTAGTAGGTATGTATTATTCGTGGCTAGAGAGTTTTGAATAACATCGACATAGTAACATTACTACAGAGAGTCGTGAGCTCAGGCGATAATAGCCCCATCATCGATTGAATTGACGTTAACATGAGACAACATGATGGGACAAGAAGGAGAAGAGATATCCTTAGCCATTAGGGTTTGTAGTGGATCGTAGGGAAAAATGTTCTAAGCTACGGTTCACTGAACATGATTAACTAAAATCTGAAATTTTAGATTTAATCTAAGTGTACTATAATGCAATAACTGAAATATAAATGTTAAGTAATTTATTTTATATTTTAATTGAAATTAAATAGGAGGGAAAAGGTACTAACCTGAAATGAACTTACCTCACAGTGATGTGGGACTAGACAGAGTGATGAACTAGCGGAACAGGAGCGACACAACACACCTCGAAAAGTTGCAACAAAGGTAGATCTACCTAGACTAGGGCACACTGGTCTGAAATCTAGGTGCCCTGGTCTATGGAATAGCTCAAAACTTGATCCTAGAAGGATCGTTAAGTCTTCCCAATACTTCACCTTTGGTCACGTGGATGTCGCACTAGCTTCATTGATGAAGTTGTTAACCTGCAATGAAGAATCACCTGCAAAACCCCACACAAAGAATCAAACCCTAAAAATAAATATGCATATGAAGGGGTCAAACTTTCCTTAACCACAATGGTGGTCTTACAACTAAGCGTTGCACTACATCTCAGACCTAATGTAGTTCTATGTGATTGTGTGTGCAATAATGTGCCTAGGATGCCCTAGCGCTAATGACACAAAGATAGGGGGCAATAACTAGATAAAATGCAAAATGGTGCATGGAATAGAATAGAGTTCCCTTTCCTATGTAGTCTGTGATGTAGAGTACTTTGCCCAAATACAGTCCCTTTCTCTATGTAGATAACTAGCCCTTAGTATAAATAGTTTTCCCATAAGGTAGTATGTATGTTGTGTTTATATAGGGATCTCTTGCTCAAATTTTGACACTAATGACCTAACATGATGACTAGTACCTAAGGAAATGGGAGGGAAAACTATAAAGACCGACCTCGAAAATCTAAATTAGAACCAAGTGTGATGGGGACCAAGGTGCCTAAAAATGAGGGTCAGGGCACCCCAGGCACCCTAATCCCTTCCTAGGTGCCCTAGTCAAAGACTAGAGATGAAAACTAAGTGAATAATGACAACTAAGACTCCTTGAGAGATGACTAGAACTGCGTGCGAGTGAGTGGCGATTTGTCTTTAGACAAGAAACAAAAAGACCAACTAGGCCCGACTCTTTGGACTAGGGGATAGGTCATTAATGAATACTTCTCTTACAGGATCCATATATAAAACAAGTTACTTGGCGGTATAATAATAGTAGTAAGTGCGTGATTTTGTGACTACAAATGTAGAATTTACTTTTTCATTCTTACATTTCATACAATTAATGAAGATATTGATGTTGTTTTCGAGCAAGTCTTAAGAGTGAAATTCTTTAACTAAGGCATTGAATAATCCCTCGAGTTTGACAATGGAGTTATCATGAAGATTATGGTATCAATTTAAAGTGTTAGCTATGAGATTTTTGGCTAGGAGCTTGGTAGCGGCATAAGCACAATATTTGATTCGAGGTTGTAAACATTGACAAAGGCCTTAATGTCCATAACAAAGATGGGGAGATACCTCAAATATCCATATCAAATATATGAGGAGACAAAGTTTCTTTCTAAATGGATTGGAGAACCTTGTTGGTTAGAGGAGGTTGTAGAAGAAGAGTCACATTAAGACCAAGAAGTGCGAGAGGACCTCAATTTGACACTCCCGCTAAATATGTTGAGGTTAATTGTTCGTGCAAACAAAGTTAACTTGCATTTAAAGGAATTGATTATTATTAATTGTTTGTGTTTATTCATTTGGTTGATGAGTTGTAGGATTAATTAAATTGGATCCACAAGGGGATTGATTTGATTAAGATTGTTATGTTGATTGGGAGGATTTTGTGGATTATATTAAAGATGTGCACTAATGTCAACATATGCTTATGGTTGAAGAAGATGGATGAGTACGAGAGGTAAAACTAGTGAAAGACATGATTTGGTTTGGCCCAATGATTGAAGGGGGTCCTAAGAATTGTATTCCTCCATGTGTTGGATAACTCATGAGGCTCCCAAAAATTTGAAAAAAAAGAGTTCTTACACAAGTGTATGTGTAGTCGGTTTAGATGTTTTCTATGGGCTCACCTTGTTGCTCGAATTCTTCCTCTTAAAGGGATTGGTTTAAATGGGAAAAAGTGGACCTTTTATCGAAGGCATTAAATGCAAACTTCCTAGTCTGAGTACAAGTCATATTGCAATCCATATATATAAATATATAAATGTGTGCGTGCGTGCGTGCGTGCGTGCGTGCGTGCGTGCGTGCGTGCGTGCGTGCGTGCGTGCGTGCGTGCGTGCGTGCGTGCGTGCGTGCGTGCGTGTGTGTGTGTGTGTGTGTGTGTGTGTGTGTGTGTGTGTGTGTGTGTGTGTGTGTGTGTGTGTGTGTGTGTGTGTGTGTGTGTGTGTGTGTGTGTGTGTGTGAATTCTTCCTCTTATAAATGAGATCAAGTGGACCTTTTATTGAAGGCATTAAATGAAAACTTCCTAGTACATGTGTGTGTGCCAGTTGTATAGATTATTCATGGTAGGAAAAGAGTTGAGATAAGATAGATAAAGAGATATTGAGATTATTGAAATTGAATTTTGAGATGATTTTAAGGGATAAATGATAAATTGAATACAACTCAATCAATGGTGGAGTAAAAAAACAAATTGTATCACGAAAATGTAATGTGCGTGAGAAGGTCTATAGAAAATCTTCTTTCTCTTCTTGATAATATAGATTACAATGTAAATAATACTATTCTAGAGCCTATACACAAGCCAAGATTGTAACGTAGAGTTGAAAGAGCCATGGATCTAGAAGATGATAATCCACCCTCTACCAAAGGCATAGGGTTTCAAACCTAAGATAGAGGATGCAATACTCCTCATATCCTACTTACATAAAGATATATAAGTTATGATGTTCATATAAAGAGATGTTTAGACTATAGTTGTAAGCGATAGATAGGTTATAAAGATCAACACGATTGTAAAACCCAAAGGGCATGATGTAGAATAATTCAATAGATAAGAATATGTTAATCTATTCTAGTCTATGTACATGATACATCCATCAATCAATAAAATAAGAAGTAATAACATAAAAGAAAAGGAAGGTTAAAGATACCAATCTTTGTGAATACACCATTAACATATTAAACTCCAAGGGTTACTAACACCTTATTAGAGTTTATGTGAAATACCACAATTCCAATAGAAGAAGACCTAAGTAAGCCACAATTGGGGACTCCAAAGACTCGGTGGACCTTACTGGTGCAACTCCTAGTATTGAATGTCTTAAACTTGATGTTTTAAAGACAATCCTTCAAGTTTAAACAAAACTAAATCCTAAACCTTTAAGAATTTCGAGCAACTTGGCTAACACAAGCAAATCGATAAATGTTAAGGTAATGATGGTAAATGATCTCAATGATGGTTGTAAACAAGAATCATGATTAATCATTATGATTTCCTATAGCCAATGACATCAACCATGGTCAATGTACTTGACAATGAGGAAATATTGCCACACTACATCAACCAAGGTCAATTATGTCATTTCTAGGTAACAATAAATCCTGGGTCCTAAAAGAAGGGGTCAAAATGTGGAAGACATACTTATGAGCTTAAAAGATCATTTGATAGAGATATACAAGTGTTGTAAGTAGATATGTATGTGATAGTAAGAGTATGACAAGGAGATGTAAATAATAAGACATCTAAGGTATCATGGACTACACATCAAAGCTCTTTCACATATGCCACTAACTAGCTTGGTCATGTCTGGTCATTCCCATTCTCGGTAATACCTCATAACACATCACTCAAGGGTGTTAATGCACCAATTACCTACAAAGATAAAAATTCTGAAGATTAAAACATAAGGTGCATAAATGCCACACCATTTTTCAATGTTTTCAACGTATTTTACAATTTTGAAAAAGTTTTCCATTCCGCATGACAGTACATTATTCTATAAGATGTTAATTGTACACTAACATCTTGATTCAAATTCTACATGTAATTAACAATAATATTTGAAATAATTATAAGCCGACCTAAAAATAATGTGGTTAAAATATATCACAAGTATAATACAAATGTATATTATTGTATCATAAAATCTCTACAAATTTCATTAATACAAAATGATGCAGGAGCATCATTTAGCAAGTGTAGGGATAGTTGATAGGTGGCTTGGTAGTCATTAGAGTCATATTATAATGGTTTTCCCTCCATTGTTCCTTGTTCATATTCAATTTGTATGTAAAGTTGCATGGCAATGTAAATAGGCTAGTAAGAGAGATTACTTGGGTGATTTAGGTAGAGTAAGTGAGCTTTATGCTAAATAAGGATTATTTGGATCATGTAAGTAGTGGAAATTTGTCATCCACCAGTTGGAGAGGTAGTTAAGATGAGAATTGTCCTATTTCCATGCTTGGGAGTTGGTTAAGTCATTTTAGGAGTAAGTTTAGGAGGTTGGTTGATAAAAGATCTAATTTTGGATCAAGTATTCGATGAATAATATTTTGGTAAGGTGTATTCTAGTGGGAAGAAATTTTTATGAAGGTGTGGAAATAAAGATTTGGCAAGTTTGGAGTAAATTTTGTATGTTTTTATAAGACTGTGATAAACTCTCCATGATAGGCGAATGTGTAGGAGAATTACAGTCAAGTTCATTCAATATATTCCTCATTACTGTTGATTTGAACATAAGGAGAAGGTGATTACAAGCTCATCAAGATTTATTAGAAATTTTGAAACTTGAGATTTTGGTCTTTATGGCAGTTTAAAGGTGCACGCAACTTGGAACTAGGGAATTAAAATTCAAGAAATTTAGCTAGCTAATCGAGCTGAAATTTTAAAAAAAATATTTGCCCCATCTAGGCGCCCACGTCCACAAAAATTTAGCTTCTAATTCCACAAGTAAGTGAAGTTATCAATGACAGAAATTCTCCAGGTCATGTAAGCCGAGACAGGGTGCAAAATTGTTTCGGTTTTGTTATTTCTTGATAAAAATTGATGAATCAAGCTCTTAAATTGTTTTTGATCACTGTTAAAGGAAATTACAAGGTGATTATAATGATTTCCTATTGAATTTAAATCATTTCCCATTTGCTTTTACAAAGAAGTCATTATTTTTAGTCTAGTAAGATTGTCTTTGCCCTTTTTTAGTCAATTTGGATAAAGAAACTTTAACGTCATCTTGCATATGATCTTTAATCCTTAAAAGAATATTCTAGTGGATGTTTGGATGTTAAGCACAGTCATAACATAGGGAGTTACCGTGTTTTGAATCTGGAATAATACCCTCGAGGGAAAAATTGCAAGAAAACCAAACCAAGGTGAATATCAAAATTGACAAAAAGAAACATTGAGTACAATCTTGGCATCAAATTTTGGTATTAAAGCATATCAAAGAAGACTTGATCAATTTAGAAAGATTTAGTTTCAAGAAGTGATAACAAAGAAGAGAGAAATGTAGCTTGAAAGGGCACAAGACAATGACAACTAGAGCGAAGAGCAGGTGGAACAAGAGCTACTCAGGCTACTCAAGCCACCTCGTGGAAGAGATTAGGAATCTCAGGGAAAGGCTTCAAGATGTTGAGATGTCTCAGAGAAGAGGCATTGAGCTAGGATATGTCAGTGAAGAAGAGCCGAGGCAACAATAGTGGCTAGAGAAGTAGTTGTTCTAGAAGAAAGAGTAGAAGAGAGATTGTTGAAGGCTATTATAGGGGCTAGTTCTAAGCCTAAGATGGAAATCCCAATGTATGAAGGTAGTCTAAAGCCTGAGGAACTCATTGATTGGATTGATGCAATGGACAAGTACTTTGAATATGAAGAAGTGGGAGATGACAAGAAGGTCAAGTTTGTTATCACTAGATTGAAGAGTCATGCATCCATTTGGTGGGATGGAGTACGAAGGAGAGGATCCAGAAAGGAAAGACAAAAATTAGATATTGGGACAAAATGGTGGCAAAAATCAAAGGTAAATTTTTACCCAAGATTATCAAACTAGTTTGTTTAGATCTCTTCAAAATTTAAGGAAAAAGGACATGTTTGTGAAAGATTACACTGAAAAATTTTATAGGCTAACTATAAGAGCAGGACATGTAGAGGATGATCTAGAGAAGGTAGCAAGATATCTTAATGGTCTGAAATTTTCTATTCAAGATGAGATCAACATGCTTTCACCCAAGGACAGTTGAAGAATCCTATCAATTAGCACTCAAAGTTGAAGAGAATCTTTTAAGAAAACAAATGTAACGCCCACTAAAAACTCCTACACGAGACTCAAGAAGAACCTAGGTTTAGTTGGAAAAATTATGGATTTTTTTTTAAAGGTGTGCCCAAAACATTTTTGAAAATGACAGTTGCCACATTAATGTCCCTAAGGCGATGACTCAAATGAAAACAATATTCCATGATAACACAATATTTAAAATCTACATTAAACTTTAATACATTGATTTGATAGGCAAATCTAATCTCCTAAGCATTATTTAAATAATAAAAAAAAGTTCATTCTAAAGTTGAATATTCCCCCATGGGTGGCAAGGGTAAAAGTGGTCAATGAAATTAAATACCAAGGTTATTTAATTTCTACAATGTTGAAACAACTAGCAAGGTCCCATATTAAAAGTTGGGTTAGGATAAAGAACACTTCCCTACCCCATAAAGTGACCTCTTAAAAAGTCAACTCATGTTTTAAAATTAAGACATTTAAATAAAAAGGTAATTTCTCACTCATCCATTCTCCACCTACTTTTTGTAGGGGTGATTCTCATCCCTTGGATGGATTCAATCTGGGCCCTTGATGTGGAAAAAGGGTACCCAACCCTAAACATCCTTATGAAGCTTCCTTTCTCATCTCATTTGATTCATTCTCTTTCTTTCTTTTTGCAGGTTGATGGAGGAGGAAAGGAAGCCATTGGAGGTCACTCCAAGCTTTTGTAAAGGCTTGCAAGTTTCCTTGTTTCTTATTTTGTGCATACCCTCATCTAGGGTTTCAAAGGATGTATTTATATTATTTTACTCGTATTTTGGTTATATTTACCCAAATGGGTATATGGGTATTTTCCATTTTATTGACATAGTTAAGATTTGATATGTGTTTTCATTTAGGTAAGTGAATATATATATATATATATATATGTATGTATGTATATATATATATATATATATATATATATATATATATATATATATATATATATATATATATATATATATATATATATAAACCCAAACAATTATTATTGATTAAATATATTTAGTATAAAAGTAAAAATTCAATTATTATATATATATAAAGATCGATCTAAATCAATTATTATATATAACATTTTAACATTTACACTTTAAAATGAGCAAACAAAAACAAAAACAAAAATTATAGTGTTTAGTTTATTACGGGGCAAAATAATTTTCAAAGTTGTTGGGGGTTGGGGGAGGGTCGGCGATAATGGGATGGGGGTGGGGTTGGCGACCCTCCCCCAACCCTTTTCCCATTCACACAAATAAAACAGGCCGTAGCCTTTTTGGGGTATAATCCCAAGTATTGCACTTTAGTTTAAGTTTATTTTACATTAAATACTTTATTTCCTTTTTTATTTACTCTTTTATATTTATACTTCCCTTATACACATTTCCTTTTTTTTTTTTAAGTAATATTTATAAACTTAAATATATGAAGAAATATATATATATAATAAGAATATGAATAATATTAATCTTAATGTTATTGTCATTAACTATTAGTATTTGTATTATTAATATGACCAACTAACTAAAATCTTATATTATAAATTATTATTATATATATATATATATATATATATATAAAGTTTGTAGTAATGGTTTGTGGAGTAAAATTAATCTTGTTTCGTCTTTTAATTTATAATAATTTGATCATCACTTTATACAATCAAAAGAGGCTAAGGTTCAAAGGTAACCATTTTTTTTTCATTTGTTTAATGAAGGAAATTAGAAAGGAAATTCCATTTATTGACAAGGTAACAAGCAAACGATTTCTTTTTCTTTTTTTTTTTTGGTTTGTTTTTGTTCTCTTTTAAAATTCTTCCATAATTACATGTGAAATTTAAACCTTCTTTCAACAATGTAAAAATTGAACAAAATAGTCTAACTTTTCCAATACATGCTTTCCAAGTAACACAATGATATGTAACATTTCATAATACAAATTTCCTAACAATCCACAAGAGATTTTACAACAACATTTCCATTAATATATTCTAAAACAAGAGCAAGAACAACACACCAAATGAAGGTTTTCATTCCACTAAAAGAGTAACAAACTATTTTCCAATTCACCCTTTTATTATCCAAGGAATAAGCAAGAGGTTTAATAACTATCAAATGCAAGTATAATATGAAAATGCATCTTTCTTTTCTATTTGCAAACTAACTTTACAATAACATTCTTTCTTCTTTCTTTTCTTATTTGTGTCTTTCCACATGCAATGCATTATCAATAACAACTATTTGAATACAACTTCCCTTCACAAATTCATTACAATGTCCTCCACTTGATGTGGGAAACCATCCTAAAATTGTAGATAAATAATGAACTACATTATTACAATTTCTTCCACTCTAGGTGGGTAAAAATACAAGAAGTTTCACATGGCCATCAACAAGACTCCAATGCTCCAAACACCAACAGGATAGCTCCTCCAAAAGTTTGCTTGATTCACAACAAAATAGGGGGAGATACAATGCTCTCCACCCAACCAAGATACCCAATGGAGAGGAGAAGCCATCCTCTCCATTGGCCCCTGAGCCCCAACCACATTACAATAGGAGAAGATCTCAACTCATGGCAACTACTAGCTTCCACAATACTTGAAAAATAATTTCACATTCATTCCATTTACATACAAAACACAACAACTCAACAAGAAGAAAACAACAAAGCAACAAGATCACAAGGCTTATCAAGAAAGCCAAAAGAGTAAGACCTATGGGGAGGCCACTTATGCCTCCCAATGGGAATGGGTGCCACCTAAAAAGCCTCCAATGCAAAACTCAATACCCCTAACATCTCTTATGCCTCCCTCAAGTACCCCTTATCCCTCCATCCACTCTTATGCCTCCCTCAACTCTTATGGCTCCCTCAAAGTAAGAATAAGAAGAAAATGCAAGCATTTCTCATACTAGTTGGGCACCCAACCCAAACTCCCTCATCAAGAAAATTATCTCTTATGCCTCCCTCAAATAAACTCCCCATAGTCTCCTCCCACTCCCAACTTAGACATTCTACCCATACCCAACAAGCATTTCAAAGAAACAATAACATTCAACACAACATATACACACATACATATAACTATAACATAATATAAACAAAGGTGAAGCTCCTACATTTCCATGGTAGAGCTTGTTCCAAGTATGAAGTTCCAAACCCCTCCAAAGATCAAGCAAGCATCCACAAGCTCCAAAAAAATTCCAACAAGTATCAACAAGCTCCAAAAATCCACAAACTCCTTCAAAATCCTCTACTCTCCAAAAATACAAGAGACTAAAAATGAACATGTAACCCCAAAACAAGCAAAAAGGATTCAATAAATAGAGAAAAGAGGGAGGGATCTTTATGGCTCCATAGGATGCCATGGCTCCAAGTAGGATGCCACCTCATTTTCCCTCCACTCCACATCACTTGGTCAACCTCATATTCCAAAGCACCATTAATGAGTGGTTGGAGGAATGACAAGCACCTTACACACTCCATCTAAGCCCACTCCCCAAAGGACAAAAATTAAATATTTGAAAGAAAGTGCAATTAACATTTCACCTTTTTAACTTCCCAAAACACCTAAAAGAGCCTAAATTTGACCCCCAACCCATAGGTAGGGTTGGCATGGGCATTTAAGAGGTGTGGGACAAGTTTGACTTGTCCCACAAGCTTCCAAATTTGGCCTCTAAGGCCAAATTCGAGTTTCCCATGAAGGGTAGAGTGTGCTACACTCAAAATTCAAACACACTTCACTCAACACAAAATCCAAGACTAAATCAATTTTAATAAATGAAATCCTTTTAGTCACATCTTTAATTAGTTTAGGACAAATTCAAATTAGCTTAATTAAGACACTACAACCCATGACTAATAAAGGGGTAAACACCAATCCAAAATATAAATAATAAAACAAGTAAAATTTCACTTACTAAGAGAAAACACATACTAACATAATAGAAAGGAAAATTAAAACAAAACAACACATGACCCCTAGGTCACAATTTTCCCCTAACCAAATAATTCTAACACACACACAATTACATGTTGCCATGGTGACCCTAGTTGGATTCTTCTCGAATTCCGATGTGGTTGGTCTCCACTCCCCCGATGTTGTTGTGAATATAATATACCTGCAAAACTCGAGGATACCTCCTTCGGCCTCGTGGCCGCATTAAAACATTCATGCCAAAATATGCGATATAAATCTAAAATCAACTATATATTAATTAATATCGTCTATGCAAATACGATATCACTTACAATTTCTAGCACATTTCTATTCTACATTTCATTCATGTCAAAGCGATCATCACATTAATCCAATTATCAAGGTTTACTCAATATGACTAAATATATCACATGTCAGAATTACAGATAAGTAACCATGTCAAAAGTATATCAATATCAACATCAAATGTCTCCAGTAGTCCATATGCATCATATAAGAATCAAATCAATAACAGTTCAATATCTCTGATATCTACTAACATGCTATATCAAAACTATAATATATCCATAAGTGCAGTCGATAGTATCAAAACAATAATCAAAAAGGTGTCGGAGGGAAGTGGGCACTACAACAAACTTCAAATACAAAAGGAAGAGGTAGAATTTTTAGAGGTAGAGGTCAACAAGGGAATATGAGGCACTGAGTCATATCAAGAAGAAGCAAGAACTCACAAAGTTCAAGAGGAGGCTATGCACCAAGAGGAAGAAGACCTTATCAAAGAGGAAGAGGAAGATTCTTGGGTAAGTGTTTTAAATGTAATAAATATGCAGGTCATAGGTCTTATGAGTGTCTCTGAAAATCCTTCAACTAGCCAAGAAAGAGGTGCTCATGTGGCTCAAGGTGAAGAAGAGGAAGAAATGGAAGAGTCAGAGGTTCATGAAGACTTACTAGAAGTTGGTGAATCACTCTTGATGAAGAGGATCTTACTCAAACCAAACAAGGAGGTCATGGAACCACCTCAAAGGAAGAATTTGTTTAGGACTACATGCAAGAGAAAAGGAAAATGTTGCAAAGTCATCATAGATAGTGGGAGCACAAACAATCTTGTCTCAACAAAGATGGTGGAGAAACTAGGCTTGGAAAAGGTAATGCATCCTACTCCTTACAAAGTGTCATGGCTACAAAAAGGACATCAACTCTTGGTTAATGAACAATGTAAGGTAGATTTTCAAATAGGAACTTATAAGGATAAAATAATATGTGATGTTATGCCCATGGATGTTTTCCATATTTTACTTGGGAGACCATGGAAATATGACAGAAGGGTAGTGCATGATGGAAGGCACAACACTTACACCTTTGAGAAGGATGGAAAGAAGCATGTTCTCAAACCTTTGCAAGAAGATAAGGTTACTTGTTGAATCAAGCTCTACAATGTTGATGTTGAGTGGTAAAGAGTTTCTACACCAAATGAAGAAAGAAGAGGTAAATTTTGCTTTAGTAGGTAAGCCTAAAAGTGTTGTTACCAATACAAAGCTTGCTGATTTGCCTCAAGAAATCCAAGATATGTTGAATGAGTATGTGGATATTGTAGTAGATGATCTTCCAGATGAGTTACCTCCAATTAGAAGCATTAGCCATCACATAGATTTGATTCCAGGTGCTAATCTTCCAAACAAGGTTACTTACAGGATGACTCCAAAGGAAAATGAAGAGATCAAGAAACATGTACAAGAATTGTTGGAGAAAGGATTGATAGAGAGAGTTTAAGTCCTTGTGTTGTACCTATAGTTTTGAGTCCTAAGAAGGATGGAGGATGGATAATGTGCACAAATTCCAGAGCAATCAATAAGATCACTATCAAGTATAGATTCCCATTTCCAAGAATTGATGATTTGTTGGATTGTTTAAGTGGAGCCAAGTATTTTTCTAAAATAGATTTGAAAAGTGGTTATCATCATATTAGAATTAGAGAGGGTGATGAATGGAAAACAACTTTTAAGACTAATGATGGGCTTTATGAGTGGCTGGTTATGCCATTTGGTTTGACAAATTCTCCTAGTACCTTTATGAGGCTTATGAATGAAGTGCTTAAAGCTTTCACAAGTAAATTTGTCATAGTTTATTTGGATGACATTTTGGTATATAGTCAGTCAAAAGAAGAACATCTTAAGCATTTGAGATTGGTCCTTGAAAAGTTGCATGAAGAAAAAGCTACTAATCAATCTTAAAAAGTGTACTTTCTTGAAGACAAAGTTGATCTACTTGGGGTTTGTGATCTCACAAGAAGGATTGAAGATGGATAAGGAGAAAATAAAGGCAATCATTGAGTGGCCTACTCCTAAAAGTGTGTTTGAGGTAAGAAGCTTTCATGGTTTGGCTAGCTTCTATAGGAAATTCATAAGAAATTTCAGTGGGATTTGTGCTCCAATAGTGGATACAATTAGAGGTGATAAGAGAGCATTTCAATGGATTGAGGTGCTGATAAGAGTTTTAATTTTCTTAAGAAAAATATAACAAAGGAACCAATCTTGGCATTACCTGATTTTTCTAAACTTTTTCAAGTTGAGTGTGATGCTAGTGGGAATGTTATAGGTGCAGTTCTAAGCCAGAAGGTAAGCCTATTGCTTACTTTAGTGAAAAATTGAATGATGCAAAGAAAAGGTATTCAACATATGACCAAGAATTATATGCCATCATACAGGCCTTGAAGAAATGGAGACACTATCTCATGCCTAAAGAATTTGTTTTGTTTACTGATAATCATGTTTTGCAGTTTATAACTAGTCAACATAAATTGAGTCAAAGGCATGTCAAATGGATTGAATTTTTGTAAAGTTTTAATTTTGTTATCAAACACAAGAGTGGTAAATCTAACAAAGTTGTAGATGCTTTGAGTAGAAGGAGTTTGATCATGTAGGAGTCTCAAATCAACATACTAGGATTTGATGATTTGAAGGAAATGTACAAAGAAGATGTTGATTTCAAGGATGCTTATGAGGCTTGCATGAATCCTATTGGAAATGATAGAAGTCCTTAGATGGATTTCATGATTCAAGGTATGTTGTTCAAGGGAAGCCAGTTGTGCATACCAAAAGCTCCATGAGAGAAAATTTGGTGAAGGAGAAACACAATGGCAATTTAGCAAGACATTTTGGACAAAACAAGACACTAGCTCAACTAAGTGCTCATTACTATTGGCTAGGTATGAGTAGTGATGTTAAGAAGTTTTTAGAGAGGTGTAAAGTATGCCAACATGCCAAAGGAAGCAGTCAAAATGCAGGTTTGTATCAACCATTGCCAATTCCTAACAGGCCATGGGATTTTGTAAGTATGGATTTTGTACTTGGTTTGCCAAGAACTCTAGAAAGGGCATGATTCAATATTTGTAGTAGTTGATATATTTTCCAAAATGGCTCATTTCATTCCATGTACTAAGACAAGTGATGCTACTAATATTAAAAATCTCTTCTTTAAGGAGATAGTCAAATTGCATGGACTTCCTAGAAGCATTGTTTCTGACAGGGACACCAAGTTTGTTGGTCACTTTTGGAGAACTTTATGGAAGAAATTGGGCAAAAATTTAAGCTTCATCTCAACCTATCATCTTCAAACAAATGGTCAGATTGAGGTAGTGAATGGAAGTCTTGAAACATCTTGAGAAGCTTGGTAAGTATGCATCCAAAATAGGATTTGGTACTAGCTCAAGTTGAATTTGCATATAATGATTCACCTATATAAGTACATGTCTGATTCCATTTAAAATTTGGTATGGAAAGCACCTAGAGGTGTTTATGAACTAATAAATTTAGGAAAAATGGAAACAAGAAGTGTTGATGGTGAAGATTTTGCAAGTGCAATGTTGGATTTGCATGAAAGTGAAGAAAACTCTTGAAGAAAACACCATCAAGTACAAAAGAAAGTGGATGAGAAAAGGAGAGAGGTTAATTTTGATGTTGGGGACCTTGTTCTTGCTCATCTTAGAAAGAAAAGGTTTCCTAAGGGTGAATATAACAAGCTCAAGCCAAAGAAAATAGGTCCTTGTAGGATTTTGAGAAGATTTTCAAGCAATGCCTATGAAATTGAGCTTCCAAAAGGAGTTGGAATCTCTCATATATTCAATGTTTCATATTTATACCCCTACAAAGGTGAGGAATCAGCTGTACAAGAGCTTGAACCAGATGAAGAGCAGATCATTGCATGGGAGCAACAGTTTCCCAAGGAAACACCAAGACAACCTAAGGCCATTTGGACAAAAAAGTGATTAAGAAGACAAGGGACAAGGAGTACTTTCAGTACTTGATCAAATGGAAAGACAAACCAATTGAAGACTCAATATGGATGGCTGAAATTGAACTCATAAAACATGGCACAAGTGTGGACAAGCTAATGCATGGTGGAAAATGATGAAAACCTCTTTTTGTTTCCTGGTAGTATGATGCAAGAGCATCATTTAACAAGTGTATGGATAGTTGATAGGTGGTTTAGTAGTCATTAGATTCATATTATAATGGTTTTCCCTTTGTTGTTCCTTGTTCATATTCAATTTGTATGTAAAGTTTCATGGCAATGTAAATAGGCTAGTAAGAGAGATTACTTGGGTGATTTAGGTAGAGTAAGTGATCTTTATGCTAAATAAGGATTATTTGGATCATGTAAGTAGTGGAAATTTGTCATCCATGAGCTAGAGAGGTAGTTAAGATGAGAATTATCCTATTTCTATGTTTAGGAGGTTGTTGAACTTTCTTAGGAGTTGGTTAAGTCATTTTAGGAGTAACTTTAGGAGGTTGGTTGGTCAAAGATCCAATTTTGGATCAAGTATTCGATGAATAATGTTTTGGTAAGGTGTATTCCAGTGGGAATAAATCGTTATGAAGGTGTGGACATAAATATTTGGCAAGTTTGGAGTAATTTTTGTATGTTTTTATAAGATTATGATAAACTCTCCATGAGAGGGCAGTGTGTAGGAGAATTACAGTTAAGTTTATTCACTATATTCCTCATTACTATTAATTAGAACATAAGGAGAAGGTTATTACAATATCATCAATATTTATTAGAAATTTTGAAACTTGAGATTTTGGTTTTATGGTAATTTAAAGGTACGCAGCCTGGAACTAGGGCATTGAAATTCGAGAAATTTAGCCACCAATCAAGCTGAAACTTTCAAGAAATCTTTGTCCCATCTAGACGCACAAGTCCAAGAAATTTGAGCTTCTAATTCCACGTGTAAGTGAAGTTATCAATGACAGAAAATTCTCCAGTCGTGTAAGTCAAGACAAGGTGCAGAATTGTTTTGATTTTGTTATTTCTTGATAAAAATTGATGAATCAAGCTCTTGAATTGTTTGTGATCACTATTAAAGGAAATTACAAGGTGATTATAATGATTTCCAATTGAATTTAAATCATTTCCCATTTGCTGCTGCAAAGAAGTCATTATTTTTGTTTTAACAAGATTGTACTTGTTCTGTTTTTAGTCAATTTGGATAAAAGAAACTTTAACTACATCTCACATATGATCTTTAATCCTTAAAAGGATATTCTAATGGATGTTTGGGAGTTAAGAACAGTCATAACATAGGGAGTTATAGTGTTTTGAATGTGGAATAAGACCCTCAAGGGAAAAAGTACAAGAAAACCAAACCAAGGTGAATATCAAAATTGACAAAAAGAAACACGGTACAGTCTTGGCATTACAAAATGACATTTATAAAAAAAGGTGTGATCATCATGTAATTTTCTATTAATGAGTGTGGTAGCTAAGAAGCTAAAGAACTTAAATCAAATTCAAAGTAAACCTTCAAAACATTATAGGTTCCCAATGTTACATTTTATGGATGCATCTCAATCTTCTTTTGAGTTTCAAAATGTAATTATAACTTCATATCCAAGTTTACATAAGTAATAGCATAAATACTTGAACATGTGTTTAACATTATTTGATTTGTATTTTTGATAAATGTTTCTCAATTAATTATTTGTTAACCTTTTAAACTTCATTTCAATTTTTTTTTTGCACAGGGGAAAAATGTAAGTCCATGTTAAAAATAGGAAATAACATACCCCAAATGCTTTTGAAATCATTCCAAATGAACAAAGTACATGGATATAGACATCCAAAAATACAAAAAATATAAGTGAAGGCATAAGGCCCTAGAAGATCATTAATTACCAATGTAAAAACAATTTTCCATTAAGACAATAAAGATAAAATTGGGTTAATCCCACATTGGTAACATTTGTAAAACAAGGGCGCTTTAGGCACTACACTCACCAAAAGCTTTTCTAATGGGGAAAAGAGAATGAGAAGACCAAAATTGTGAATTATATTCACCATCCCCACTCCCACCACTTCTCTCCCGGTCATAAAAAATGATTATGTGCTAAAATGGGTCCCCACTTGCCTTGTGATTATTACCAAAGATAAATGAAAAAAATGTCATTAGGGTAATGACTACCCATGGAGGTCATTTGAGTAATGATTGAAAAACACACAAGTAAAAATCCCACTAAGATAAACACTCTAGTTCAATTGCTCATCGAAACCATCACCAAAACATAAGAAAGACGTTGAAGGGAAACGATTAACCCAACACACTAGTACCACAAGACCAACCAACACTTATAATTTTTAAGCACTTCAATTCATAGTTATTTAGCGAGTATTTTATAAAATAAAAACAAAACTAACTTGGACAAGGTAAAGCTATGAAAGATCTAAATGCTACTATTGATTTCTAAAATAACCCCCAAACTGTTTGAAATTATAACTATTTCATAGATTGGAATGATTGTCTTTGTTGTCATGATGTAGATAGGAGTAAAGTACCTTTCATTTGATTTAGTGAAGTATTGGATTTGTCCCATCGCGAAACATCCAATCTTAAGAATATAAGCTTGACAACTTTCATTGTCTTAAGCATTTTCTTTTGCAAGCTTCTTATCCCAAATGTTTCCCTCGCCTAAGAAAAGTTCTAATTGAGTGTATAAAAATGTCATCACGTCAAAATACATTGACATAAATTGATAAACAATGAGGTGTGAAAAGCAAGTGTTAAAAATGGACATCGGTAAAATTGGCATCCATTTGACTATGACAAGGCAATTTCTACATTAAAATTGGCATCCATTTCATCATCATTCGACAATTTTCATTCTAGCTTCGTGAAGGTGATTTCAAACATGAACTTTTGTTTCAAGTTAGTTTTCTTAGATTTTTTACAAGCCTAAAGCAACTAAATTGAGGCCACAAATTATTATCATCGATAAATTCACAAGAATGCAAGTTGTCAATTTATGTAGTATGTGACAAAATAAAAGATAGTGGCCTCAAGAGTGATATCTTGCATATATGTGTGTGTGTATAAAGTCATTATTTTTAGATATATATTTAAAATATGTGATAATTATTAATATTAACAACCAATATATATTTATATAAACAAATGCATACATATACTTTTAAGACCTTATCATTCTCCTTTATCCCCCACTTTCTTTGCACCAAGCTCATTGCCATTTGGCTTATTGGTCTATTCTTTTGTAAGATGTTTTATCTTCGACCACCCAAGCACCTCAAACTCTTTTTGTTTCCACGCTCTTTTGCATGCATGTGCCACTTTTCTTAACCTGCAACTCTTCTTATGCTCGCTAATCACACCATTCCCATCACTTGCACTCATAATCCTCCTACGCACATTTCACCCTTTCAAACCCCTCATTATGCAATCAATGATGTAAGCCCAAATATTGAATCCATGGAACATCATACTTACACTTGGCTAAGTTGGCTTACAACTTGAGTTTGCATAATTTTACAATATCCCGAAGATGCTTGAGATGCGCTCCACATTCTCTTCCTAAATCTTTTTGCGAGATGAGGAAGTCATCCAACTAGTTACACTATTAATTTATGGTCTAAATGTGCAACAAAACTTACTCATAGAAATTACGTTCAAACTTGAGTCCAATGACAAAGGACTTGAATTCCATCTTCATCGACCCTTAATCTAAACACAAAACAAAATTGATCGTTGGATTTCATTAGTAATTCAAGATATACCATGAATGGTGTAGGGTTACATTCAACCTCCTATATTATTGATGCCTTGCTTTACTCCCTTGAATTCAACAAGGAGCATTGAAGTGTACTACTTGTGAGATTTTTACAAAGTCCAAGGTGTCACCAACCTCTCAAACTTTGAGCAATTTCAACAAAAAGGCATTTATAAACTTCTCGCCCTCGAAAATCTCCCAAGGTATCTTTATTGTGACTCCCAACCATTTCTACCTTAAATATGGGATCAATTTCACCATTATAAAATATATTTTTCTACCTTGGTGAAGGCAATTTAGAACACACGATATCTATAGATTATAGTTTCTTTTCCTAAAATGTTTAGCTCAAGACTAAATCAACTAAATTGAGAATTCACGAGAATGTTACTCATTAATATGTGGTGTGTGACAACATACAAGATAGACACCTCAAGAGTGATATCTTTCATTAATTTTTAGATATCCATTTAAGATACATGAGGTAGTTATTAACATTAAAAATCCATATCGAGATATTGCTCCTAGGGGCATTAGAGGGGAGAAAGAGGACAAGGCGAAGCATACGCAACAAAGGCAATAAATGGAGGTACTACTATGGTGGTTGGTGGTTATGTGCCAATGGATGAAGATAAAGGGGCTGATGTTGAGCCCTATAATGCACGATACCCATGATGAAAATAGTATATATGTAAATAGTTGTTATCTATGTATGGTATTTGGAGCATTCATTGTTGCTTTGGTGGCTAAATTGCAAAAAAAGTTATATTTTTTTGGTTCCCGAGGTTAATTTCGGGGTGAGTTGAGCTCCCTAACACATGACATGTATGGTTTGAAATATATATGCAAAATGTAATATTTTTCCAAATGAATATATACAAGAAATGAACCCGTCAACCCTTATTTATGTATCAAAAAAATTATTCATATGTATGTATGCATGTATGTATGCATGCATGCATGCATGTATGTATGTATACTTCCATGGCCTTATCATCCTCCTATACCCTCCACTTCCTTTGCACCGAGCTAATCACCATTTGGCTTATTAATCACGTTTTTACAAGATCTTTTTGACTCGCCACGCAAAACACCTCAAGCACTTTTGTTTAAACTCTCTTACATGCATATGCCCTTACTCCCAACCCCACAACTTTTTTAGGCTATTATTCACACCACTCTCATCTCTTACACTCAATTTCCCTCCACACATCGCCACCCTTTCAACCCCTTACCATGTCATCAATGATGTAGTTGTTTATACCCTAATTAGATTTGACATGAAACCTAAGTGATTTTAGTGACTTGGTGCACTTAATGGATGTAAGAGTTAACAACAGGTGGATATTCTAATTAATTAAATTCCAACATTAATTACTACAATCAAAATAATGTTTTTATATTAGTAACAAATATGTTAAATAAGATGTAAACTTGAAAACACAAAGGAATGAGTACACTTAACTTGTTCTAAAATATTATGGGAAGTTTGGAGCAAAGACATTGTTAGAAATGAGTGATCTAAACCTAAATGATCCTCGCAACTAGAACCGTGATTGTAAATGCACTGCGCGCGAAGGCCATAGCAAATTGCTAAGGTTGTACCCATACATTTTTAACGTGCTTGGATTTGAGCTCTATAACTTTTGCACATTGTCGGTTGCCTTAAATACTTTGTCATTGTCAAAACCCTAATTTGCAATCATGTTGTGAAGCTCTTTGAATGATCTGTTTATCATCTCAAACCCTAGCCATGGATGAAGAGTCTTGCAAAATAAACATTAGAAGGGTTGTGGGCACCCTCACGAACCGCCGATGTCAGCACTACTTTAAAGATGCCTCAAACTACACATTGTTCTCCACCTAACATGTGATATCTAGATATATCAATCAAATTTGACAACTTTTTTAACAACGCTTGATTTGACTTTAAATCTTGCTAAAGTACTTGGAGAGAGGATGTTTAAATGCTTATGGAAGAGAGAGATGGTTGTCTTAACTAGTTTGAGGCTTCAAACCAAATGTGGGTGTTTCCCTAAAATTCAAATGTTATCATGCGAGATTTAAGGAGCTTTGAATGTCTTTTGCAAGTGTATGAAGTGAGTGCTCTAGTGCATTGCCTTTGGAGTTCCAAGTTAGTAAATGAGGTAGTGTTTACTTGCTTATATAGGGTTTCATAGATGATTTATCTAAGAAATGACAACCCAAAGAAATTGGAAGACCCAACGAAAGATATTAGTTTAAAAGCAAAATTGGAGGACATGTCATTTCAAGGTTATATAAGTAGGTCGTGACCAAATGTATGGTCTTGACCAATCTGCACCATCCTACCCAAGGGAGGTAAACAGGCCATCCAAAGTTTTGAACTTGATGCTTGATGTTTTCCTATGGATTTTATGTATTATGTTCTCAGAATCTAACAACATGTTAGTGTGCATGAATAAATAAGATGAAAATGAAACCTTATAATATACTAAACGAGAATATGAAAGTTATATTTATCTTTACAAAAGTGCATTGTCAAAGAGTGAAATGTCAAATTTGAGTATCTACATTTTTCACCCTTTAAGTATGAAATGAAAATTACATGCTTTAAGGAAAATATACCTAAGTATGTATACATTTTATCTTCACTCGAATGTTCGCTTTACAAAGTCCTATTGTGCTTAATGTTGGCATGCTCCATGATGAAACCTACAACACAGAGTATAGTCAATGTCCATGATAGAAAATTGAACTTTAACTCAATATGTAAAGTATAATATGAAAGATTTGCATTTGCATAAGAATGAAATGAAGAAGATGTGAACAAGGAAAGAATACCCTTGTTTTTTTGTGGAGGGAATAACTCTCATACTTTGTTTGTGCTTGAAAATTTCACATTGCTAATTTTGTTGAACTTTGTTGAAGAATTGAGGGTGATCCGTCCCCAATTGTGTCGAGGAGAAACTAGAGTGTTAAATACGTTGCAACCCTACATAAAATGTTGAGGAGAGAAGAAAAAGAATGAGGTGTCGAAGGACCCCATTTAGGAAGAAGATCGTGTATCAAAGTTATTCAAAGAATCGTGATATCTTCCCTTTGATTACAAGATGAAATAAAAGTCTTCCTACGAAGAACTTAGTCGCTTTGATACTTTCCATAACCCCATAGACCACACCGTTGTAGATGGATTTAAGCCCAATTTTGTAAATCAAGACACACAGTAGAAAAAAAGAATGGATGCCCACATGCCCTTCTCATGTACCACACAATTGAATATAAACTTAAATGTGTTGAAATGTTGATGGAGAAAGGAGACTCCACGGATCTCTCGAAATTGCAATAAAATTTTAATTTCATGGTGAAAAATGATTGAAGTACTTTATGCCCCCTATACTAGTTTGAATTGAGCGAACTAAATCTAGAATTTTGCCAAAAACATGAGAATGTTAATTAAAACATGAAATTGTTGAGAAAATTGGTGTTTCTACCCCTTGGAAAAAAATGTATGATAGGGTCAAGATTGTAACATATTATCTTGATCAATCTCTACGGTCCTGAACATGTGCATTATACTCTTAATTTTGTGTTTTTTTCTAAATTTCTAAGTGCATGTACCTTGTTTGTACCTATATCATTCTCCAAAATTCTATTTGTGTCTACTATAGGTGTAGAATATACCCGGATGAATGCCCCTTCTTTTGAGGCATGTGGGAAAACCATGTTGAACACTTGGCTAAAAAAATATGTATGCTTAGGCATGAAATGTTTGATATGTTGTAGAGGATTGTAGAATGTTTGAGAAGTGGCCACCTTAAATAACCTAGACTCAGAAACAAGGAGGGTGTTTGTGCATGGTGACAACGATGAAACACAAGAAAAACAATTGATAACAAAAGTAGTCGAAACACATGTTAGTACAAAATAGTATGATCAAATGCAAGAAATACGTAAATAGGGTCACACACAAGGCATAAAGCCACAAACATGGGACACCCACAAGGTGTCGCAAGATAGTCAAGGCTCGTAAGCCCGTAAACAAGAGCAAGAAATAGAAAACAATATAGACATGGCACCTCAAACATGGGACACCAACAATGTCACAAGACAATCAAGGCCCATAGGCCATAAGTAATGAAGACAAACAAAAGTAACACACATGCACAAACAAGTATGCATAAATGTTAGACATGATAAAGTAGCCAATCTATGTAAAATATGTGAGGCAAGAGGTGTCAATGTTTCACAAGACACGTGTTAGCTTAAAATATAACATATACACAATAGCTATAATCAAACATAATGAGGCAAAGAAAAAGGAACTATAATAGAACAATAGCACTTGATGTAGTGTAAAGTATATGCCCCCAAACGAGTAGATAGTTTGAGTAAAGTTGTTAGCCAACACCTATCATCATGTAATGCTCTATGTGTGTTTTGCATCATATGCTTAAAATACCTCGTGAACGCATGTGTAAAATATAAAGAAGCATGGTATCTATCAAACTACAATGACAAACAACATGTATAATGTAAAATGCTAACAACTCAAGCGAAATGCACAGGCTCTGATTTTGTATTTTTGCAAATATGTGAAAGCTTTTGTATTTAGAGATTATGGAAGTGTTTTTGTATTTTTAAAGTGCTTAACTATATACACGAGAGAGGGTAGCATTGAGCTATCAAATGAGGGCCTCTAGAGTTGGCAGAGAAATTGATGAAGGGCATGAAGATTTAGGCCCTAATTGTGTGGGAGGAGATGACTCAAATGCGAGGGCACAATGGTGTTAAAGGCTACAAGAGAGGAACCAAAGGATTATGGGGATGTATGAGGAGTGCGGGAGGTAAAAGACTGGCGGGAGGGCTAAAAGAGCCGGTACTCCTAGGCGTATTATGAGTGTTAAAATTCCTATGAGGAACGCGAGAGAGAACATGTGCGAGAACCTTGCGAGGGGAGGAACAATGGGTACCAATGTGTGAAGCTAAAGACCTTTCAAAAGACTTAGAGGAACGAGAGTCAGTGGAAAGCATTATGTGCATCCAAGGGGCATGAGGGGATCAAGGAATGTTAGAGTTATGAGAGATAGTGTGTACAATCGAAGGCATATCAAGAGACCTAGGAGGGCTAGAATCACGAGACGCAACAGTAGCGCTACAAAGCCTAGGGATAAACTTAAGAGGGCTAGAACGGTGATGGATAGTGTGTGAGAGAAAAGACCTATCCATTATGAATCGTAGAAGAAATTTGAGGCGAACTAGGGGAAGAAGTCAGCAAAGGGGATACCTCAAATAGTGACATCATGTTGGTATGGATAAACTTAACATATTGGTATACAACGAACAAAATAGCCTCAAGGGCACGTAAAAGGTAGACCCAAATGCAAGGAACCATAACTAAGGGTAACAACCGTAAAAAATGAAGTGAGAGTAGTGATAAAACCAATAGTGATGGGTAGAGTAATGCGTTGATATCAAGGATTAGTATCAAATTCATATTTCATGTAGAAATGCCAAGGGATTGAAATAACGTGAGAGTGCGATATTATCTTTATTATATGGGCCAAAAAAACACCGTTGATAGGGACTTGATTAACATAGACCGGAATAGATAGAGTGTCGAGATAAGTGTGTCATCTATATCGAGTCATCAAGGGTAATGAGAAGTGTAGAAGGTGATGTATGAGTGATAGTGTCAAGCATTGCATCCAATGGGTGATCATACTAGGGCGGTTGTGGCACCCCACGATAAATATTGTGCACTTTAGATTTAAAAATTATCATTGTTATGCTTAGAAAGCGGATCATTGAATATTTTTAGCTTGGCATTATCATTGGTTGGCTTGAAAGATTCAAAGAGTTCATCCCATTCAATAGCGTTGGAGTTGAAGATATCTTAAATACTGTGACAAAGTTTAAGACACCTCTTTGCTAAAGTGGTCAATACATCAATGGTAATCGTAATAAGCATTGGCATCAAAAAAATTATTTGATACTTTCTTGTATCAACCTCAAAGGAGAGACACGAGACTTCATTCGCATAATTGTTTCAATACAATGTGGGTGCATAAGCTAAACAGGTAAAGTGTTGGGTGACGAGTTGGAGTTACAACTTGGTTGGTTGAAAGACAACATCGATAAAGTGTCCTTAAAAGCAACTTAAGCATCATTAGGCTTGTCTTTGAATGTGGATTTGCTTGGAAACATGGCATTAGGTGTGATATGAGTGCTAAAGAACATAATTTTATTCATGTGTAATAATTTAGCTTTGCAATCTTTGAGTGTATGCCACAAGTGGTCAAAAGATTGAAATTTGTCAAACAGGACCGATTCTTGCAAAGGTGGAAACAAGATTTGGGTGAATAGATCTTGCAGTTCATTATCAACTAATATATTACTCATCTTGGTAAGCATGGTTATGTATCGTAATACATAATCATTTAAAAGCTCGAAGGATCATTAGTGTAATTTAGATAGTTGTGCATAAGATACTTTGTCCCCAATGTTAATAGAGAATTGTGCCAAAAATTGATTTGTCAAAGTGGTAAAAGAGTGAATAGAATGTGTGGGGAGCTCATAGAGCCATTGTAATGCAAAGCCCTTAAAACTTCTAGGAAAGAGTTTGGTGAGCAAGGCATCATGAGAAGCATAATCAAAACAAGGCATATGGATGGAGCGAAGATACTCAGCGAGGTCTCCTTTGCCATCATAAGTACAAAGTTTATAAGCAACAAAACCAATGGAAAAAGAGTAGGAAACCACTTCGGATGTAAGTGGATTGTGAAGCAGTTGAGTAGAATCCATGTCATGAGAGGAAGTAAAGGCACCTTGTTGAATTGTAAGATTTGAGCTTGCAAAATATGAACGAGGATCGCAAGAGCTTGCATGTTGGATGAAGAAGTATGCAAGCCGTGAGGGTGGATATAGGATTTGTAATAACAATAGTTGTTGTAGGAAGGGGCATAGAGATATTGGGCATTGAAAGATTAAGTGCCCTTGAGGAGGTAGGCACCACACCAAATGTCTCAATATGGGAAACATTCTTAAATTGATCTCTTATAGTATAAAGGAGAATATTGATATGAGCGAGATTCTCTTGCAACAAATGTGTGAGGTGATCCACCTCATCTTCGTGAGATCGTGAGAATGGGTAGAAGGTTATTATTGGAACCTTCACCTTGGATAGGATCAACGTTGATGGTAAAAACAACATTAGCAAAGATATCAACAAAGAGAATAGTGGCCCAGAGTAGGGGTTACAATGCCACAATGCATACCAACATAAGGGGAGTAATATCACTTAGCAAACAGAGGAGCAAAAGCCCCTAGGTTAAGGCAAAGATCACAGAAAAGCTACGGGTTAATCATGATAGTAAATAGGCCCAAAAGTACACACACTAAGAAGAAGATCATAAACAAACCCTAGAGGCAACTAAGGGTAATGCAAAGATTGAATCACGAGTCGGGTTCACCAAAATGTACACCCTAATTAGATTTAACATGAAACCTAATTGATTAGAAGACCCAACAAAAGATTTTAATTTGAAAGCAAAGTTTGAGGACATGTCGGTCAGAATTTGGATATAATATCTTGATAAGTCCTAACTTATCTCGTACAATCCTACCCAAGGGAGGAAAACAGACCATCCAAAGTTTGAAACCTACCGCTTGATGTTTTCATATGAATTTTATGTATTATGTCCTAAAATTTGACAAACGTGCAGACAATGTCCAAGGATAAATAAGATGAACGTGAAACCTCAAAACATGCTAAGCGGAATAAGAAAGTTGTATTTACCTTAGCAAAAGTGCAAAGGTGTCAAAACTAGCAATGTCAAAGTGAAATTTCAAATTTGAGTGTCTACAATAGCCTAGATAATAAATGTTGTGTCAAAGGCTATAAGTTGGCTTACAACATAATTATGTTGGAGCAATGTGCCTAAAACACGTAAGACATGCTTGTCATAAGTCTTGTTGTAGATGATAAAGTTCTCCAAATAGTTACAACTTTAGTGCATGCTCTTAAGGTGTAGAACACTTCCTCATGTAAACTTCATTAAATCATTAGTCAAATCACAAAGGACTTGTATTCCATCTTCACTAATCTTAATGCAAAACAAAGATGATGGTTTATGTTCAACACCAATTTGAGATTAACATGTTGATTGTGAAGGGAAAATAAGCCGAAAAACATAATAATCCATCCAACACCGAGCATGTAAACCTCTAGTGGATTTCCCTCATGTTGGGGATCTTAGCCACTAATATAGTACACATTTTTGGAGATTTTTTTGGTTTTCAACTTAAATAAAATGTTCAATGCTACTATGAATGGTAATACTAGCAATCACACGTGAAATGTGTGATGGAAACGCCTGAAGGGGATATATTGAAGAAGTGAAATTGGAATGACCAAAACAACTAGAGAGGAAGAGGGGTGAAACTCTTATTTCCTATAACCACGAGTCGTTTTTGTCAATCAAATTAGAAGGAGAAAGAGGTTATAGTGTGTAAGGCATCAAGCCAATGTATTATGGACATATCTTAAAAGCTAAGGAGTGTTTGATTAATACCTATGCACAATAGTTGTTTGTAATTTAAGGCCTTGTGTTTTTGGTTAGTTTGAACTCATGTAAATGTAAGGGGAAGTTACATGTGTGTCTTGAAGGACACTTTAGAGACAAGGATATGTGTAATACACCTAGAATTCAACGTAGCACTTTCATGCACAATTGTGATTAGGGGATCTCTAGTTATTAGGGAAACGATTAGGGTTTCATTCATCAACAATCTTTGATAAGCAAGGTCTATGAACGACCACCAACATAATATGGGCTTCACTATTTTTATCTTGCTCCACATTATTGACTCGCATTTCGTGGGCACTATCTATATTATGATTGAAAGGGAGGGTAACTGCTTCTTGGCATGCACCATGGGTTGTCCTACTGCGGCAACACGATAATCGAGCACGATAAATGCCATAAAACAAGCTTTCCTATTTTTAAATTTATTTTAATTTTTTCTGGCATCAAGGTTGATGATTGGATAAATTTTAATTTGTTATATAAGATGAAGACATGAATGGAAAGTGGGAAATAAAAAGGTGGGAATAAAATACCTACATGCTCCACACATATTCCATTGCTCGCAGTGTTCCTACTTTAAAATATCTATTATTTTTGTTTCATTTTATCATTCAATCTCACTTGCAATATTCATATCAATGCAATATGTGATTAAAAGGGCCAAAATTTAAAAAATGGAAAAATCTAATAGGCTCAAGTTTTGAAACCCAACCCCACTTTGTGCTTCTTTTAGCACTTTGTATGCTCCTTTTTAGTTTTTAGCTTGAGTAATCGCAGGAAATATAGTTTGTATGAACAACCAGAAATTATTGAGCCCCTCCAATAGTTGGTCATTTGACCAATAAGTAGATTTTATTTGTACATAATTTTTGCTATTTTTATCTTACGGTGTTAAGGTCAACAATTGGGTGACATTTAATTTGGTAGATAAGACATATACATGAATGGAAAGCTAGAAATGAAAAGATGCAAATTAAATACTTGAATGTCTCTCGAAACCAAAATTTACTACTTTTTTATTTTATTTTTTAAGACATTAAGGTCATCGATTGGACAACATTTAATTTGGTAGATAAGACATACATTAATGGAAAGATGGGGATAAAATGGTGCAAATTAGATACATGAATGCCTCATCTATACTTAAGGAAGAAACATCCAAATTCTAAACCACTTTATCGTCAATGTCCTCCCTCTGAGCTTGTTGGTTGTCTATTCTCGAATATATGTGACAATAGAGGCTTTAGAGAATTCCTAAATATGATGAAATCTATAACCTTCATCTTCCTTGTCTTCTTTATTTCTCTTTTTGGACTCGCACATCGCCACGCCTCGAGGTAAAACATTCATTGTAGGACGATACATCCACGAAAAGATGAGCAGAGTTTATCCTCCTTTCATTCTAAAAGTGACACGGTCATATGCAACATCAACACCTTTGGCGACGTCAAACATACCCAACCAAATGCACACTCCTTGCTTTGAGAAATCCCTAATCTCTATAGCAAATTTCCCAAGTGCCAAAGACACCACTCCTCTATAATGTCTCTTACACAAACAAAATCCTGCTAAATTTACTACCTTTCAAATATTGTTTTATACTTGTCAAACCTATGTTGTATGTCAACTAAGAAAATTTAGTGCAAATCAATGGTCCTCGTGGCATGTGCATCAACATCCTCCCTCTCAAATTGTTGGTCATCCATTCTCTGATGCTCGTTAGACAGGGAACCTTTAATCTAGCTAGGAAATGTCTTTCAACGTAATAAAAGCCTATTGGCTAATTACATGTAAATTATACTCAAAAAATAAAAAATTAATGAATCCATAAAGAGTTTGAATCATAAAATCATTTCTACCAATAACAGTTTGTTTAAGTTTATTCTTCCATGTGTTATTTTATTTGTATCATATAAAATAAGCATTATTTATTATGCCAAAGGCATTTTCTAAATTATAATGGACCCAACCTTATTAACTCTGGCATATATTGAGTAATCGTATCATTGACATAATATTATTTTTAGTCCCAACTAAAGTAAGAATCAACATTTGAAATTTAATACATGGTGCAATGGAAACGATGAAGTGGATGCATCAAAGAAGATATATTTGAGGGAGAGAAAAATTGTAGGCCGCAGAGGGGTAATGAGGAAGGGATGTGAGGGAGAAGTGAAGATTGAAGCAAGGCATCTTAGATCAATACTACCAATTTAATTAAATGAAAATGTTAATCAATCTTCAAGTGACACCCATTGGTCTACTATGTTTAGAGGGATTTTGGTTAGTCGAATCACAAAGTATCCTTTGTCACCGCCTAAAGATAGGAAACTTACCCATGGTAGATACGGGATATCTACATCGCGTACAAAAATAATAGTATGTCAATGATATGATCACTCAATCTATGCCAAAGTTAATAAGATTGGGTCCATTATAATTTAGAAGATGCAAGTATGGTGATCCTGTCTATGATTAATTAGAATTTTATTTACATTTGACAAGTAAAACATTATAAAGATTATATTTAAGTTTGAATGATATAAAATCTTAGTCAATTATACAATAATTGCTCATTGCATAAGTAACAAGTAGGCACCCCAAGGATAAATTATAACTATTTTATAATGATATAATGTAGCCATTAGTTATGGTTTACATTTTCCAAATTTTAAAAGCATCAATGTTACATTTAATTTGTTAAAGCATTTATTTTTACATAACACAATGACAAGAATATAAAGCTTGAAATAAAAAGATGGGAGAATCAAATACCTATTATTTGTTAAATAAGATGAAGAAACAAATGGAAAGGTTGAATTAAAAAGGTGGGAATCAAATACTTGCATATCCCACCCCTAATCCATGGCTCAAGTTGTTCCCACCCAAATAATATTTGCTATTTGCACTCCATTTAATCATTTGGATCTTGCTTGTATTATTCACATGAGTGCAATTCACACTTAAAGGGGCCAAAAATAAATATTGGAAAATCTAATAGGTTCAAGTTCGAAACTAAACATTAAATGTGAGTGAAACTTAGATTAAATGGATTAAAATTGAAAATAGGAAAATCCAATATTCGTGCCAATTTTAGCCATGGAATTCGTGAGGAAGAACAAAACTACTCATTTATCATTTGAACAGTTTTAAACTGTAGCAAGTTGGATCTGAACATGGCCTAGATAAAGCTAATTAGGTAGACTATATCTTTGCCACACTAAATCTGAAACAAGTCATACCCTTTCAAACCAAAAACATTAAGAATATTTATATGGATGTTGTACAAAATGTGGATGTAATACATGAGATTTTCAAGTGTTTAAATGCTGAAGCCACAAGAATTTCAAAGATGTGGCGAATGTTCTCAAGGTATTCAAGTGTTTGCATGTCAAGTGGTTGTCCTTTACTCCTAAAAATGATAATGCTTTCAAGAAAGATAATGTTGTAGGCAGTGAGGATCAAGTTCAGCGATTTTTTAATCTATGTTTTCTAGGGAGTACTGTGAGAGTCTTGGGTGCTACACAAGTACAACTTCATCCTTTAATGGAGTGCACTCTACTAGTTACTATCATGTATTGGAAAGCAAACACAACAATCAAGAAAATAAATCGATGAATACCTGGAAGAAGACTGCAAATGCTCAAACACTACACTGAAACGACTAACACTGTTCACGCCATGTAGACAGATGAAAATATGCAATACATCAACAACAAATTAAACTTCTGCCCTCCATTTAATGTCGTGTGTCAAACACAACAAGTCTCACTTCACTATAGAACGCCTTTGGCATAAATTATGGAAACCTTACGTTGCTCCATTGAGGGCAAAAAGGCACTTTTTCTTACAAAACTCCTTCCACAATCCCTATTCATACAAGTGCATCAAACTCTACTCTTACGAGCTATTTACAAAAGTCCAATGTGACATTTCCCTTAAAAGTTTAAGAAATTTCAACAAAAAAGCATCTATAAATTTCTCGTGCTTGAAAATCTTCCAAGGGTATCCTTGTTGACAACTCCAACTCCAACATGCAAAATACAACACACTGGTGCACATAGAAACGGGTGCACATAGTGGATGTTGAAGAGTGGCCTTGGACTATGCTCTAACGTTGCTTCAAATTTCTAAAAAAGGTCTAATCTTGTGTCAACTCAAGTGGTTTTAAAGATGTCGATTAACCATAAGTTTTTAATTGGTGAGTATCCTATGAAATTTTAAAAATTTGTGATGATCAATTCTCCCTTTTTGTGTAAATTATTTTTACTTTTTTCATATAACATACAAAATGCAAAATATCCATTTAATAGGAACCATAAAGAATAGAATAATTTACCCAAAATCAAAAGAGCTATAAATTTTCAAAGACCTATAATTTATATAGCTTGGTCACCAAAAATTGAAGGCATGATTTATACATGGATTTCTACTTGGTTAAAAGGTATGTTGGTTTTAGTTGGTCATTTCTTTTGAACTTTATGGATAAAAAATGATACGAGCAAGAACATGAATGGCACTTCAATGTAGTCTAATATGTTGGTTTCATACAACATTCAATGCTTGTAAGCTTGTATCAAAAGAAAATATGTACATGTGGTCAATAATTTGAGAACATGGCAACATTATACTTCCTATCCAACAGCAATTTTAAGATTTTAAATTCTTTGTATGCTGAAATCTCGACTAAAACAGTTGTCTTCTAATAACTTGGAATAACTCTGAATCATGGAAAGGATCCTTATAGTCCACATAAGGCACTTTGGTTATACATTCAATAAAATAGATAATTTGCCTTTTATATATCATTGTGCAATTTCTAAATAACCAACAAAGGTGATGGTATGATTTGAATAATACATACCGACTGGCCAAATACATTTCTAGTTTTTTTACCATATGGCCATGTCTTTGTATTTTCAAGTAAAGCTTATGTTTACAAAGTTCTTCTTTTTTCTTTTTGGAAGAATTAGTAGCAAATCTATTGAAGCTGTCGCCCATAGATGAAAACAAAAACTATTACAGCCACATGTCAACATAACGGCATTGACACAGTTCAAGAGCCATTCCCACCACTAAACGAAGTTGTACCCAAGTCCCAAAACATAGGAAAACATCGGTCAACATTCCATTTTCACTGTTACATAAAAGTTGTTTAGAGCTGCAAAGATAACAGTGATAACAGCACCAACCAGTAACAGTCCTATACCACAACAAAACCAAAATCCACCAACCCAACCCAATAAAATGAAGCACAAACCACAGTAACACACTTCCTCACTCTGGCACTGACAACCTCTTTAAATTGCAAGCTTCATATTGAACTCTAGCAGAGCAACCAACTCCTTAGAATCAGTCGATACCACCTGCTCTACCAAGGAATGCTAAATAAAAACTTTCCAAGTAGCTGCAACTTTTTTGGCTGGCTTCTCACATTCTCTTCCTACAAGTAAGGGTCCAACAAAGGGAAACAATTTTCTCTTTAACAGTACTGTGTCCTCTACCATTGAAGATACCAAGCAAAGAGCTATTGCAAAACTTTGTGATATCTCTTACAATACTGTGTTGTCTACCAAAGACCATTAAATACCATTTAGTATACCAAACAAAGGCCTGTGACTCAATCTTATGATATCTTTTACACAACATTGTTGAATACCATTGAGTATACCCAGCGAAGGGCTGTGACATAACTTTATGATATCTTTTACACAACACTGTTGAACACCATTGAGTAGACCAAGCAAAGGGCTATGATGAATTGTTATGACACCTTTTACAATACACTGTTGTCTAACATTGAGTATAGCTGCCTGGAATAATTAAAGAATCCATGGTGAACACCAAATAGATTTCTGAATTAAAAGTATGCATTCAAAATGTAAAACCTATTAATAAACAAACCAATCAGAACATCACAAAACCGATTTTGTGAGCACAGTTCCATCAGATTAGAGGTCAAGACCATAGTAGGAATACTCGCCAAATCCAAATACTCGCCAGACCCCCAAAAAAAAAACTCGGCAAAAACTCGCCAATATTCGGCCAATACTCGGGAATACTCGACAATTAAAAAAATACTCAAACTTCTTTAAAAAACATAAATTTTAAGCAACACATAGCTACAAAATGTATCAAATGAGCCCATAAAATGTTGGAGAAGTGTTTTCTATTAGATTTGAATACAAATACAATACAAATCGCATCATCACGCGAATACGACAACCGGCTGATAAGTAATATGAATTTATGATGATTGACATTGAAAAATATCATCATAAATTTCATATCTATGCAAGTTACAATATACAATAAATTACATTTTCGACCAAGCTGACAGGTGGGACGATTAGTCCGAGCACGGGAGAATACTCGTCGAGTTTTGGCGAGTACTCGCCAAGTTTTGGAAAGCTATCCAGTATTTTTAATTACTAATCTGTCTACAGGCGATCAAAGCTCATGATTCTTTCAGAAGATTGCAAGAAGTTGCTTGGTCCAAAAAGGTACAAAAATGGATTTTATGAAAATAAGAAAAATATTGCCATCAATGCATAGAGCTCGAGAAAATATGCACTTTTAGAGAAAACGACACCTGAAACAGAGCCACAAAATGAAAGTTATGGCACATGCAAGTTTTTGCTACTACATCTTCCCGGACCCTTTCCAAAAATGGCAAATTTTATTCTATACTTGTGTTTTCTTCACCAAAAATCCAAAAAAGGAAAGAAATGTTGTCTTGGCGAGTTTTCTGGCGGTTTACTCGTTTTACTTGTTTTTTGGCGAGTTTTTCAAAACTCGGCGAGTTTTTGGCGAGTTTTCCTACTATGGTCAAGACAATAAAAGATTTTATAAATAATTGTATAACTTCTTCTGTCATACATAGGCAAGTGGAATATTTAGGATGCAATAGCCTCCTTATAATATGTTGAGTCATCTTTGCCTAGGCTGTGGATCTTTTTGACTCAAACTAAATACACTTCAAATTTTGTTTCAACCCAGTTACAAGTTTCCCCAAAACACTCCTGATCCTTAAATAGGGCATTTGTCCCAATCCACAAAAGATATCATTGAAAGGCATTAAAATATTACAGTTTCTATGGACAACAATTTAAGTATACACTTCTAATTTGATTCAACCCAGATTTCATACTCATGAAATAATAGCTTCATATATTTAAGTCAATAAAGATACAACTCTCCCCAAAACACTCCAGATCCTGTAGATAGGGAATGAGTCCCAATCCGCAAAAAAGATATCATCGAAAAGCATTAAAATATTTAAGTTACAATGGACAATAATTTAAATATCACAGCAAATGCCTTCTCAGGATACTCTGCAGTTATTGTCAAATGATGTAATAGGATAGCTGATGTGAGAACTGACAACCAAAAATTTATTACAGAAACTCACTAAAACATAAGCGTCTACATTTGGCTAATAAAATCAAAATCCTGATTGTAGTAAAGGATATTTTATTGGTATTTGTGTAATCTTATATAATCCCTCGTCATAGTTCTTAAAATTGCTTTGATCTAACAACAATTGTGAAATATGAGAAAAGCACCTACAAGCTCATCCCCTAGATTAAGGTACCAAACACACTTATAATCTGACAGCTTCAAAAAATAAATTCAAAGAGGTAAGACTATCAAAATAAAGTCTTACCAGCATTTAGGGCAACCAAAACATATGAAGACATGTCAAAATAAAACAATAGCACTGCTATACACAACACCAATGTTATAATAGCATTGGTAAGCGCCACTTATAAAGACAAGAGACCATCAGACTACCTAACAATCTTGACATACTTTTAGTTGGTACAAGAAAGAAAACCTTTACATAAAGACAAAATCATCAATCTACATGCTGACCTTTACATGTTTTTAGCTGGATACAAGAAAGAAACCTTGCAGATATAGCAACAAGGTCTACTCATAAATGATTCCAGATTTAAAAAAATGAAACTAATGAATTATACATTAATAAACTGCAAATGAAATGTAACATTATTTTCAACTCAAATAATTTTAAAAGAAAATCTAGTGAAAGAACAAAAATAAAGAATGAAATTTCAGAGATGGGTTGCGAATAAAAAGCACATACATCGAGATATGAGGCCACAAAAGTAGGTAAGCAATTTAACCCATCTGACATTACAATAAAAAAATATATATATTCGAAAAGACCAAGGAAAATTTTAAAATTGAAGAACAAAGATGACTTGAGAGACCTCAAAAATTCGATCTGTTGTGTAGAGACATACTCAACTAATCTCTAGCAAAAGCATGAGAAAAAAATGAATATCGATTGCAAAAAATCCATGACAAGTATACTAGAGAAAAGGCCAAATAAAATATTAAACCATTCTTAGCACAAACTCTTACCATGTGCATGGCAAATGATAATAAGAGGTTGAAGTTTTGAACAACTCAAATACAAATAAAGCACAACAACATCTGCTTCAAAATGTCAAAAGTTTTCTTAGCAAACATAGTAAGGAAAAATAAACAGATTCAAATATCAATGACCCTCCTCATCGGCTACTTTAAGAAAGCAAGAGTTTGCAAGTAAAACATAATAAGAAAAGATGGAGACTGCCAAATACAAATAAACTTCTTCAAGCTCAACAAATCCACACCAAATGAGCGCATAAAAACATATCTTCAAGATTGCATCAGCGCCATCCTTTAAATAGATAGCTGCACAATTCTGTAAAATGATAAGAATTTTGTACAAAAATAAGACAACAAACTGTGATGTGCAGTCTTCATAATACATCATCAAGAGATAATGCATTTCATAGGTAAATGCATTAAAACATTCAATTATAACCAGTACCCAAAAAATGCACAAAAACAATTGTTTTTTTGTCAACAAATTAGAAACAAATGCTTAAATGCTTACTAGCCCCAAGTCCAAGGATCATGATCAAAGACAAAATTCGAAAGAGTGAGAAATTTACAATCAGAAAGCGGAGTGCAACTTCAAAAAGGGACTATCCTCCTCAAATTATTAAAACTGTGTTACTTTACATTCAATGCAGACATGTTAAATAACCAATCTACATACATTACAAGGCTCCAAACAAAACCATATATATTTCCCAAGAATCCCACATTACATAATCTAAGCAACAAGAGCCTCTATTTTGGACATTCTAACCAAACAGTGGGGATGCCAATTGTTAGTGACAAGAGAGATTACAACCAAATACATAAGACCTCGCAAAAAAATTTAAGACATACAATTATATGTCCTCACATGAAAAGCACACAAATCTCTACAAAATACCCTTTCCACTACACTGGATCAAAATACAATATCCCACCAGCCTCATTTCCAGAAATCAAGAAAATCTAATGGAGATTAGCATGAACTAAACTAATTGGAATAACCTAGGAACTAATGAATATAGAATACACAAGAACTATGACAATAAATGTAACAACATAATTTAAAGCATAATTGTAAAGCAAATTTGGCATAACTTGCAATGAACATATCCTACAGAAACAAATAAAAAATTAAAATTATAAAAACCAAGATAAAAGAGCACTTACCTAACGGTGCAGATATGATGGATACCCTCCCAAGGACCCACCTCCACCCTGTGATGCTCTAGGCAATACAGACTGGCTCAACTGCTGATTTTGATATGCATTTAGTCCTTGCATAGCTTCAACTTGTGAACCATAGACACCGAGCATGCCTTGATTAACACTTCCTTGCTGAGGGACATAACCCCCCAAACTTGAATGCATTCCATACAAGCCAGCTGAGCCCATAGAACCTTGCACAGAAGGGGAAAAGGCTTGAGAGTGCGAGGAGCCTGGGTTCAATGAAGAAGCCAAAGAAGGATTCATAGAAGCTAAATATGCCGGGTTCATATACATGTTTGTATTCATGCCGGTAACGTTCTGATTTTGGCTAGCTAAAATTGCATTAAAGGCCGAGCTAAATCCCGGTGCCGCTCCCTGATTAAATGGCAATACACCATGCATAAGTGCCAGGTCGTTAGGATCCAGAGGACCAATGACACTAGACTGGGTTTGTGTATTATTCTTCTGCTTTTGATTATCAGTTGCTCTTTTACAATGCACGGAATAGCCGTCAATATTCTTATTAGGATCCTCCAGAGCCTTTTTGGCTCCTTCTGCGGCCTTATATATAAAAAGAGCAAACCCTCTGGATTTTCCCGACTGTTTATCAAACCCTAGTGGCCCTTCTTCAACTTCACCGTATTTTGAAAAAAATTAAGCAATTTCTGAGCAGGCAAGTCGGCAGGGACGTTGCTTACATAAATCTTGCGCCCGATGAGCTCGTTAACAGGTTGCTGCGGCACGGGACCGATGGACGCCATCTGGCAGACGGTCATTCGGCTGTCAATTTTCTTGCTGGGTTCCTTCAAAGCTCTCTGCGCGGCGTCCATGTCCTTGAACGTTACGAAGCCGTAACCCTTTGATTTTGCGGTGGCTTTGTCCATTATGACGGTGCACTCTTCCAGCTCGCCGTACTCAGAGAAGACGGATTTTAGGGTTCCAGAAGTGGTGTCCCAGCCGAGACCGCGGACGAAGATTTTTCTGTGGGCGGGGTCCTTGTTGGCGAGTTTTCGTATGTTGGCTAAAATGTCGGTGTCCTTGTTTGCGATGTCGCGGATAATACCTACGAGCTGCTCTTTGGTGAAGGGCTCCATCAGATTTTTGATGTCTTGTTCCGAAACTTCGGCTTCGGCTTCGTCTTCGTCTTGTTCTTCTTCCATCTCCTCGTTTCCGTTGGTGTTTCCATTTGCAATTTCTTCTTCCTCTTCGAAGCCGTCATCATCAGTTTTCGGGGACTGAGGCTCTGGCTCTGCAACGGTCTCTTCTACTACTTGATCTGTGACCTTTCTCTTCTTCGCCATGGCTGCTCTTGTTCTGCTGTTTGTTATGATCAGAAACCCTAACAACCCTTGAAACCCTCGTAACCTTTGAAATCAACTTCGGCAGAACCCAGTTTGAATGATGAGCTCTCTCGCGCGGCTCAAATAGAAACTGAAGTAGTATAGATATCTTAAATATATCTAGGTATATTTGGAGATATATTTGAGGCACCTATTTAATTATGTAAGTGTAATAGAAGTATATCAACTAGCAAAAGTATTCATAGGTGCTTGTGAATGGCCTATAGGAGCAAGTTTATCTGTTTTTCAAAAGGAGTTTTGCTGTCAAGAAATTTAAGGATGGTATTGAAAAATAACCCACATTCAAAAAGTGTTTGACATGCATAAAATGACTTAATGAAACTTAAATTATGATTTAATGGATGAAATCATATGAGAAATTAAAATATAAACCAAAAATTATATTGAATACGTTATTAATAAATAAATTATGACTTTTGTTCAAATACTAGATGAAAATGTAATTACTCTACAAAGGCAAAGTGGGTAAGGGGTTGAATCATGTTCAATCCCGTAGTGATTCATATTGCCTTTTATTTTATTAATAGAAAGTTCTTGTTAATTGACATATAAAAATGTAAATAAATATAATTTTGTACGGCAAGAGCATGATAAAATAGAACATAAATCACGTCGCACATGAAAATGAGGTAAAGTATGCAAAACCCTACCAAACTTAAAATGATCTCACAATTCACCATCGTGTCCGTGAGAGCTCTAATCAGTAGCTATCAAGTTTTTGATAGCATTGTTTTTAGATATTTATTTTTGTTAAAGATTAATCCTAGCATCACACTCAAATATGAAGGCCTTCAACAATCCCAAGGATGATGGATCTACAATTCTAATTCAATTTTATGTAGATAAATAGAACCTTCATATATTAAAAGTAGTAATTAAAGAAGAAAAATATTCGTGAAAAAACATGTAAATGTAATAATTATTTATTATAAAATTCATTGGATAGCATGGGAAATCATATTTAAATGTTTCAAAGATGAAAATGTTTTATAGTAAATTAAGGAAGACCCTATCTTGTTGTTTCGTCATATTTATTCAACAATTGTCATTTAAATGGAAGAGACTATTTACAAGTTTTTAGTATATATAGGTGTTATACACCGATTAGTCAACCCCAATGCACAAGAAGTTTACATACAACAATAAAGTAGAGAATTCAAGTCATTTTCATTTCTTATAGGGAAAACATCATGTATGAGTCATGGATTTCTCAATTTGAATCAAATATGTTCCCTCCTTCCATTAAAAATATCCAAATGCATCCTTTAAAGCTTTTCTTCTATTGTTTGTCATTTTTAGTAAAATTGAGAGATTTACAAAATCAAACTTAACATTCTCGAGCCTATTGATCCCTCATATTTCTAAATTAGGTGACTTACATTCATTTTCGTAAATGATTTTCACTATATTTTTGTAATTGTTATAAGATCTTTCAATCCTTCAATGATTTCCACAATAATGGTTCAAGAGTATCAGAATACTTATACAATAATTTACCATGACATCTATCAAACCCACTTGCTAAAAATGATGATATTTACGTTCATTTCTTAGAATTGTTTTTCTAGAAAAACTTATATTACATGGAGGGACTATATATAAGGTTTTCTTATATATAAGGTTTTGAACTGGAAGGAGAGGGAAAACAGGAAAGGAAGATGGGTGTAGCAAAATGTGTTAGAGGGTGGAGAAGCGAATGGGAAAGGAAAGAGGAATCGAAGAGCCAATGTGAAAAGATTCTCTCTATGAAGAGCACGAAATGTATGTCAATCGAAAGAAGGAGAAAACTCTTTTTGGGGAAGACTTCGAGGAAACCATAGAGGGAGATATCTCAAAATGCAAGCAGTGGATGAAAAATGTTGTCGAGGAGAATACTTGGTTGAATTTACAACTCTTGACTTAATGGGGTTATTAGAAAAAAGAAAATGTAAGGGGAATTCGAATGCATGTTTCACAAGGCACATTAGGGACAAGAAGACGTAGAGCGTACTTAGAATGTTCAGGTAGTGATTCCATGTAAAATTTAGTTTGGTGTTTTTCTACAAGTATCAAGTTAACGATTAGGGTAGTGTAGTATTCACATGAGTGCAATTTACGTCGAAAGGGGAAAAATAAAAAAGGGAAAAGCCAACATGTTCCAACTTCGAAACTTGACCACAAAGACCATTTGTTGCAGAACAATATAGCCTCTAGTAATAAAATGTAAGGTGAAGTAATTGCAGAGGAGTAGATGCACATACATGTATCGATAGTTGACACTTTCTAACGATTGGTCATACGAGTCAAAGGTAGATTAAGGCTTTGGATTGCATGCCCCACACAATTTTCACATATCATATGGTTTGTACCCAAATAATATATGTTATATATGCTCCATTTAAGCATTTCAATCTCTCAAAGAGGACATAATAAAATTTAGGGAAACTCAGAAAGTTTAAGGGTTCAAAACTCAAGTAAGTGTAGGAAAATATATTGTGCGCATATAATGTTTGACAAGTTTTCGCCCTATTCCAAGTTAATGAAACAATATTCTAGAAAAAGAAACTCCAAATATGAGAGGCTTTAAGGCTACCTCCAATGTTTGATAATGATGGTGATAGAAGACAGGCACACAAATCCTTTCCGCAACGAGCTTGATGACTTACACAACACAAAGGAGAGCTACACGAGAAAAGAGTGGTAGATTTATATGGTGGGCTACCTGACTAAAGCCAGTCCCGAGAAGTGATGAACTTCTTAGGAAGGATGTCACCCACTTATGTAAAAAAATTGATTAAAAAGAAGGAATAGGAAATAGGCAAAGATAACCGAACATAAATGGTCAAACATATGCTAAAATAGAGATAAGATAATGAATGCAATGATAAATTGAGACAAAGAATGCAAACCAAATAGGGGTCAATGGCGACCAAAGGCAATCGATGGAGACAAGAGAATGGAGAAAATCAAAAGGCTGAAACAACATATATGGAATAAGCTTCGGATTTTGAAGATGTCTTAGGTCGTCGCATGGGACACAGAAGTAGAGAAAACACAAATTTCGGGCATATGTGATTAGGGTAGAGGAGGTCGACAACGATCGAGGTAGTTGATGGTGACCGTGATAGAAAAATGAGATTCTAGGATGTCTGTCAGGAAGAACATAGAGATTTGAAGGATCTGGATGTTGTAGGGACAAAGAAAATGATAGCGAAGGGACGTGATGCAGAAAACAATTGAGACAAATTGGGTCGACGGTGACCGGAAGCGATCGATAATGATCAAGGCCGAGTTAGGGCTTGATGAGGGTTTATGGATACCAAATGGGCTATGTGAAGGAAACAAGTTCGGATAAAGTGATGACAGAGCTCTAAAATGATGAATGGATTTACAAATGGTTAATAAAGAAATGATGAAATAAGATAGGTCTTCCAACAATCTCTAAGCTCCAAATCTTCCAAGAGGGTAGATGAAGGCTCCAAAGTGGCTTCAAGAGGTTGGTGGCAACACACAAGAAGACAAAAACCTGCAAAAGTTTGATAGAGGTCGAATCTCAAAAGTTTCATCCTTTTTGGAAGGGGGTGATAATGTATATATATAGGGTCATCATCAATTGCGTAGGAACCGTTGATTTGATGATGTAAAACTCGAGGGATGAAGCCTTGTTAAGTGGTGATTAGGGTTAAAATTTGATTTGGAGAGTTAGAATTACATAGGGATGAGAAATAGTGGTTGGATGGGGTGGAAGTGTATTTAATAAAGGCGAGGGTGGTTTGGAATTAAATGGGGTAGGTGGTGAGTCTAGAAATGATAAATTGGAGATTATGGATGTAATTAAGATAATAAATATGTTTAGGGATGATTAATATGATTATGGTTGATAAGTGTAATTAAAATGCATGAGGGGAGATGAAATAATGTGATAATGGGATTAAAGTGATTAAGATAAGAAAATAGAAATCAAGGGACGTGAATTTGATTTAGGAGGAAAATGGGATTTCAAATGGGTGGATGGGTGCGAGTGTGCACAATGACGACGAAGGGGTGAGAAAATGTGAAATGGGGCTAGTGAACCAAATTTTGGTGTCTACATTTTCCCATTTTTGTCAAGTGGTTTGTGTTAAGCAAGCCATGAGACAAAAATAGAAGTGATAGAAGATGGTTGAGGTGTTCCCCTCAAACTAGGGATCGATGACACAACAAAAATCAATTACTAAGTTGACAGAGATAGATGGAGGAAGCGAGGAAAGATGAGAAAAATTGCCCCAAATTCAGAGTGATTTGACCATTGCAAGAAGGATGAGATAAACTAAGATAAATATGGAAATATTCGTAGAAATGCATCGGTAGGGAACATAACATGGCCTCGACGAAGGTGACATTAATGTCCTATGAACCCGTGAGTCGGTAAAAAGCACTACAATATGGAGGGAATCCAATGGGAATCTTCTCGTATGGATGTGCAAGCTATGAGACCAATGGGTCAAAGGCAAACATCAAAAGTATGCGCAAAAATGTGAGTATGGTCAAGATAATGGTCTGACAGAACGTCGTGCAACAAAGCAGGGTGAAAGAGTATGCAATGTCCTACAAATATGAGGGGGCAAGCAACTATGCATCTTAGTGGGATGAAAAGGGGAAAAAATGGCCACAAAGGTGGACTTAAGGTGAGATATGGTGCCCTAAGAGGGAGCACAAAGATGGCCACAGAGTGGGCTTCTAGATACGAGGAAGGATGCGCTATAAGATGGGTAGATAGAAAAAAATAGAAAAATAAGATATGTAAGGCAAGGAACAATATGTTACGGGTGACACACGAGTCCGAAGTAGAAGAAAAGATAATTTGGATAGATTTGACAAGATGTGTTGATGTGATATGGGCTCATGTGTAGAGCAGGTACATGGATCATGGTTAAGTTTCCTTTATTAGAGTATGAATGTGCATACGAAGATGGTGTGATGGAGACAAGTGTAGATTTAGGATATAATGGAGATGTGGATTTCATTTAGATTTAGATATTGGATGTGGTGTGTGAACATAGGTGTGATAGATTAGAACATAGATCATAATGGAAATATGTGTTTAATGTGGGTGAGTGTGATACGACAGGATAACAAAAATGGCTAGATTGAAAGGTATGAATAGAACATGACCTTGTTAGGGTGATCCAAATATAGGAAGTACACTTTCATCACAATAAGGAGTGTACGTAGGATAGATGCTTTTGGATTGGATTCTAGGTAAGGCATGATAAGGACCACAAACAAAGCCATGCACTTGCAGCCATATGGTAGGTGTTAACACACAAATAATGATAGCTACTCGCATGTAAGATCATGAGGGGGAGATGGAAGGTGTGCTTATATACCTGTAGACATGATAAGGGGTTTATGTGTGGTTTGTACATGATTTAATTTAATTTGGATTAATTAAATGTAAGTATTGCAGAGTAATTGATGTATAAATGATAAAATACAGAAATGACACAAGTCAAGTAAGATTTAAAATATGAAACCCTAAGGAAAAGAGATGGATGAAGAGAGTTAGCTAATCTATGCTTGATCTGGAATTGATATAGATTAGGAAAAGTGTTGAATAGGCTAGGAAGAGTGTCATAAATGTTGAGTATAAATTATGTAACTCACGAACAGAGCTGGACATGGGTGCCCACACCGGGGCAAGGGCACTTGGGCATTGGAGACTACTACCGAGTGCTCGCGATTGTGCAAATGGTCAAAATTTGGTTGTGTCACAAGAGTGTCACAATTGTTTCTTGTTGATCTCCTGGTAGTCACTCTTTGAATGCCAAAGGTACCTATAACTTGCAAAAGAGAAGTTCACCTGCATAAGCCCACAAACCACATCAAATCTAACAAAAAAATATGTAGAATGGGGAGTCGATCGACCTCGTTGGTCACCCCAAAAGTGAATTTACAACTAAGAGTTGCACTACATCTCAAACTCCATGTAGTTTTTGTGAGTGTGTGTAGAAATTATGCCCTAAGATACCCCAGTATAAATTGCACTTGATATTGGGTTGTAGAAGTTTTTGCGAAAATGTAGTAGAATGTGTGGATGGAATAGAATGAACTTCCCCTTCCTATGTTGTGTATGTAGAATATGCAATCCCTTGTCCCTTGAATGGATGTTAGATGGATTCTTTAGAGTGCTTTAGATGCCTTTTGATGCAAACTTAGGTGATGATCGTAATGCTCGGTGTTTGTCCTCATTTTGAACACATAACTATGTATTTATATGATTCCCTTGTTTAAATTTTGTAATTGACAATTGGAAGGCTGGCCCATAAGTGAAAAAGATGCCCAAAAGATAAAAGATACCCAAAAGGAGTGAATAAGATAAGAAAGGGTCAAGGGCGCCTGTAGGGGAACATAAGCGCCTAAGCGTTGTTGTCTTGGGTGGGCGCTGGAGTCTAAAGCCATGAAAGCTAAGTAAGTAAAGTCCTGACTAGGTCAGGGTGTGTAATACCAAATGCAAAACAAGAGACAAAGAAAATATGCCAAAGATATTTGTCAACCACTAGTTTTCTTGCTTAGGAATCATGTAAATGCTAGTATGTTTTTAGGACCTAGAAATGTACCTAGGTGTGTAATTTTGTGTCTACATTTGACCCCACTTTATGTTGTTGAGTGAATACTTGATAACATTGAGTAGATAAGAGATGTGTACCTTATGATCTTGTAGATTGTGTGGATGTAGTCACAAAATCATGCACTTTAGACATTTATTTATCCTGGTCTCATACTACTATTTAGAAGGTTTGTGAGTGAAGAAAATACTAATTAACCCCATCTTTTGGCCATCTTATTTTAATTTTATTTCGTCATTCCCGCACATTTTTATCCACATGCCCAGTCTATTTCAGCACTTTCCCATTGTTTTATCCTCGATGGGGCACTCGGGGTAGTGTGAGGACGCCCATGGGCACCCCGATCCTATTTCTACTTTCTCGCCACTTTTTGGGCTCTTTCTAGTTATTTTTCATCTTTATATTTTTCCTAGTCGGCCATGTCGAGGTTAATTATAAAATTAGATCAAGAGAACCATATAAATATAAAGTTATGAGACCTTAATGAGGGACCTAACATCATCTACTAATATCACTCATCTAGAGTTGCATCCATCTATTGCATTTGCATCCACATAGCTTTGTCATCAAGGCAAAAACTAGGAAGTATGCATCACACTTCATAGGGGGGGATTATATTCTATTCCATTCACACATGCTATTATATTTTATACATTTATTTATTGCTCGTTATTTCACACGGTGTGATTGATAAAAGATCACATAGGGCACGACATGCGCACACACACCAGAACTACATTTGGGTCTGAAATGTAGTGCAACGCTCAAAGTTGTAAGCCCACTGTTGTGGCGGTGAGGTCATTCTGACCCATTCATTCTGCATATTTATTTTTAGGTTTTTGATACTTCTTTCTTGTCTTCTTACAAGTCTTTACATCAGCTTGGATTATTGGCGGCATACAACGCAAGACAACGAACTTGATGTGACACACAACAAGGGTTTAAGACCACCTTCTGACCCTGTAAGAACCAATTTCAAAGCTTTTTCACGCACTCAGGGCACCCATATTACATACCAGAGCACCTGTGGGTGCCTTAGTCCTATTCCAGATGCCCTAGTCCACTCAGATTCTCCATATCTAGCCTTTTTAGAACCTCTACACATTCATTCTTGTTACCAAAATTTCCAAATGTCACCTACGACAACCACTAGTTATCAACTCGATTTATTTCCTCTCCTTATACATTAGGGTTTTATTTCATTAGTTTAATCATTTAGTAATTTCTATATTACTTTATCGCATTTATTTACAACGTTTATGTCCTCCTAGATTAGATTAACTACCCCCATATTAATCAATTTTAGTTAATCATTTTGGTGAACCCGATCCTTCTTCATGGTACCTTCTAGGGCTTGCATTTATATTCTGTCATCATCATGACTATATTTTCTTACCCCTTCTTTGATTCTTTATTCATACATCCTTCCTACTCACCAATCCTTCATTCATTTGTTTCATCTTCATTCTTCTTTCTTTCCTTACTTATCTTAGAATTAATTCACCATGAACATATCTATTCACGCTTATCTACAAAATCATCTAGATTGCATCAATAACCTTAAGAAGTACTTAGCTACCCATTATATTCCTCCCCATACATCACTTGAATATGTATATCATAAGTTCACTTTGGCTCTATCCCTTAATGAGGATCAAATCACTTTCACATCCGATGATCTACCACCGCCAACATTTTTAGAACATGACCCTCCCTTATATATCCAAGTTTGTATTAACAAAGTAGGCATCAAGCGTGCCTTAGTTGATAATGGATCTGGCCTCAACATCTATAACATCACTTTTATTCAACATATAGGCATGTCGAAGCATCTCTCGCCCCTTTGTCTTTCTCTATTTTCGGTTTGATAATATCCCAAGTGTGTTTTAGGCACTATTCATTTACCCATCACTATCGGTCCATGTACAATTAATATCCCATGTCATGTCATGCCCAATGACCTTAACTACAATATTCTCCTCGGGAGACCTTGGATTCATGCTATGCACATGGTCCCTTCTACACTACATGCACGACTTAAATTTCGTTATCAAGGAACTGTTTATGATGTGCTTGTTGACCCATCACCTTTTGAGTATTGTAACTCTGTTGAACACATTGTTGACCTACTGTTCCCACTAATATTAGTCCTGGATCTCTCTATATATGGGTTAGGGTATGAGTATTTCTATCGATTTGGCTTCTTTGATCAATAAGAGCATACAATCACTGAGATTTGGAACCTCTCCACATGGACTCATAAGTTTGGGCTAGGGTATCAACCTCCTTTTTCTTTCCCTTTGGATACTTATACAACCTATCACGTTACGTCACTTCCCTTGTTACATCTAGAACTCATTAGTAATGACACATCCATTTTTTGGGATAACCTCGATACTTTTACTACTGATAATGCATTACTTTATTATATGGGTGTTTATGATCATCTTCCCTCTTTCCACCATAAACGACATCACCCTTCTTTGTCGACTAATATGGTTTGCCTCGGAGATTCTAATATCCCCACTAACGATTTCTGATCCACTCGATACTATTCCAATTGATCCATATATTGAGGACCGTTATGCCCTTCTTAATGAAGAAACAATACAATACAACTTAGGCACGTCTGAAAATCCATGCATAGTCTTACTAGCCGCCTCTCTTACCCCTGATGAACAAAAGGATATTAAGAAAGTCCTTCATGACTTCTCAGATATTTTTGCATGGGATTATAGTGATATGCTAGGTATTGACACATATGTTGCAATGCATAACATTGTCCTTAACCCAGGTGCCAAACTCGTCCAATAGAAAATTCGTAAGATGCATCCTAAAGTAGCCCTCTTAGTCAAAGAAGAAATTCAAAAACTTTTAGATGCAGTTTTATCCGTGTTGTCGACTATTCTGAATGGGTGTCTAATATTATCCCCATAATGAAACCGGATGGTCTCGTTCATTGTTGCACTAATTTCCTTGATTTAAATAAAGCTTTCCCTAAGGATAGTTTCCCTTTACCACATATCGATGCTATTGTCGATTCTACCCCTAGATATGATATTATTTCTTTTATGGATGGCTTTGCGGGTTATAATCAAATCAAGATCAATCTAGTTGACCAAGAAAAACCTCCTTCACCATGCCATGGGGTACATTCTATTATACAGTTATGCCCTTTGGCCTTAAAAATGCAGGGGCTACCTATCAACATGCAATGACCCATATATTCCATGACTACATTCATAAGATCATCGAGGATTATGTAGATGACATTTTAGAAAAATCTAGGTGGTGTTCTTCTCATATAAAGGATCTACGCATACTATTTGAATGATTACGCCAATATTGTGTATGTTTAAATAAAAAAATGTGTTTTTGGGGTGACGACAAGCAATCTCCTGGATATATTATCTCCCAACGTGGCATAAAGATTGACCCTAACAAAATTAAATCCATTATCGACATGCCTCCACCCAAGAACCTCCACCAACTTCGTTCCCTACAAGGTAAAATCCAAGTTATTCAATTTTTTATTGCACAACTTGTTGATAAGACACAACCATTCACATGACTCATGAAGAAATATAATAAGTTTGTTTGGGATGAGCAATATCAACAAGCATTCGATCATATCAAAGCTTACTTATTAAATCCATATGTTCTAGTCCCTCTTATAGCTGATCGACTTTTTTTTATATATCTCTACTACGTTTCATGCCTTAGGCATGTTATTGGCACAACATGATGATTCTCAATGTGAAAGAGCCATATATTATATCAGTCATACTCTCATCTCTTACGAATGTAACTATAGCTACATTGAAAAATTGTGCCTCGGTCTTGTATTTGTTACGGACAAATTATGCCATTATCTCCTTAACAATGAGGTCCATATTATCACCAAAGTCGATCCCTCAGCGTGATATCTCTTATCTCGCACACACCTCTCGGGACATTTGTCACATTGGGTCATGCTCCTCACCGAATTTGATTTTAAGTTTATCCCACAAAAAGCAATCAAAGGACATGTCATCATTGATCAATTAGCCACATTACCTCTCTCGGATACATCACTTATACCGATTCCTTTAGTGATGATTTCACCGCCTATACCATCAAATCCCATATATGGACCATATACTTTGATGGATCACATTGTCGATCTAGGGCTGGAGTTGGGATTGTCTTTATTACCCCACATGGCGATCGACTCCCTTCACATATCGATTAGGGTTTTCTTTCACGAACACTATTTTTGAATATGAGGCTCTCATTTTAGGCTTGTTTACTGCTCAAAAACTTCTCATTCATAACTTGTGCATCCATGGTGACTCTCAATTAATAATCAATCAGTTAATGATACATATAATACAAAGGAGGAACATCTTATTCTATAAAATACCCTCGTAAAGGACCTTTTAGCTACCTTTGAATCCTATTCTATTATCATATTACTCACAAAGATAATTGCCATGTAGATGTTATGGCAAGTGTCGCGTCCCTTATCCCACAAGACATCATCGATGAACAAGCCACTTTCATCATTATGCACTTACGTCATCCCTTTATCGCTACATTACCTATTGCATCTCATGCCATCACGCGTAGTCAAAACACCACTGAGTGGTTCATGCCTATTTATAATTATTTATATAAGCAAACTATCCCCGATACTCTACAACCTCACGAAGCTCGATGGTTACACTGTGAGGCTACTCATTATATTATCGTTGGGACTGAATTGTTCAAACGTGTTGTCAATGGTCATCTTCTCCATTATCTTTTGCTCACAAATATTCCTACTGCCATCTCGTAAATCCATGATAACATATGTGGTGGTAATTTCTTGAATAAAACTATGTCACAAAAATCTTACGCCAAGGGTATTATTGGCCAACAATGGAACAAGATTGTCTTGACTATGTTACTCACTATGAAAAATTCCAAAAACATGACAATATCTATCATGCACCTACCTATGACCTTCAACCCATTGCCTCAACTTGACCCTTCTCCCTTTGGGGGCTGGATTTAATTGGAATGATCAATCTTGAATCATCTAACGGACATAAATTCATCATTATGGCTACTGAATACTTTGCCAAGTGGGTCAAAGCAGGATCCCCTTTGACGATCACTGGTACAAACATTTATAACTTTCTTACCACATATATTATCACACATTTTGGTGTACCTTTTACTATCATCATTGATAATTGAACTTCGTTAAAAACTACAGATGTTAAGAAATTGTGTGCTAAATTCAAAATCACACAATCCTTCTCTACACTTATTATCCACAGGGCAATGGCCAAGCTGAGGCCACCAACAAAACTATTGTTAAAATCTTACGCAAGACTATTGACTCTAACGGCATCAATTGGTATAACCAACTCTTTTACGTGTTATGGGCTTATCGCACTAGTATTCATACACCTACTAATGCTACCCCTTTTTCATTAGTTTATGGTGCCGAGGTTGTTATCCCACTTGAACTTGAGATACCATCCTTACGAATCTCTCTCAAAGGCATCCTCAAAGACAATGAATATCGTGAAAACTGATTACATGAACTAGAAATGTTGGACTCGTGTCATGTCCAAGCACTCGAACATCTCCGCATATCAATCTCGCATTGCTCATGCCTACAATCGAAAGACTCACTCTTGAGAATTCAATATCGGTGACCTTGTCTTGAAAGAAAACCAAAAAAATACAAATGTTGAGGCACCTCTTAAAGGAAAATTTAAGCCCAATTGGCTTGGTCCCTACATTTTCACGGATAAACTTGGTGGTGGCATATATCACCTCACCACTCTTTTAGGGAAACCACTCAAAATCCACTGAACGTAATGCATCTTAAGAAATACTACACTTAGATTATCACAATACACTCATTACTTGATGACCCCCTCTCATGCTTTGGTTCACACTTGACTATTGAGGGATTCTTATTACACTGAAGCCCACACACCACACTACGGGCATTACACATTACATTACACATCGCACATTATACACCAATACATTGTACACACTTAGTATACATTATACTATTGTTTTGAATGCATCTCACATCATATCTAAGTCATTCTAGGTATCATACATTACATACATTATTAGGGCATCTACGCACATATTTTCTACATATTACGCTAGGTTACATTATATACAAGTCTAGCTTTACATTTTCATCCCTACATACTACCTTATTACACACATCGTGCATTACATATTGCTTGCATTTAGTATTTTACACACCATGCATTTACAAACCCCGCTCATCACATGGTCATGTCGTCATTACTCATACTACATTGTTTTCTATGCGCCTGCACTAGCCACCCTATAACGCACTTTAGTTCCTCAGTCCATACTTGACTGCCAAGGGTTTACAAATAAAATGGACCTTACACTCATCACGCATGTGGAAATCCTAGGCTAGTGACATACGCTTTAGGCTAAATCATCACGTATTCTACCATTTTGTAGTGGTATACACCTTTAGTTACATCACCACTCCCTCCTTCCATCATATAGTGATATACGCTTAGTGCTAAATCATCACTCATCCTTTCATCTTATACTGATATCTGTTTATCACTAAATCATCACTCATCCATTCACCAAGTTGTGATAATGCTTTGGCTATAGGGTTCATGCTCATACTTTCTATATGTCACATTTCATCACCACTACATACACACTCATCACAGTGCATTAGACAAAACAAACACTTCTCGATCATTTCCCGATGAGGCACTCTCATTTACAGTTCATTCTTGACTGTTGAGGGGGAAAAAATCAACCTCATTACATACACTTCCATCCACTCAAGGGGCACATGGCTCCTATCATTCCATCTTGCATTCCATTTCATCCATCCACAGCATACTACATTGTCTTGGGGGCATTTATTCTTGCTTTCTAGTGTTTTACACGTTCTCCTTATTGCACATATTATATTTATTTCTTATATGTCATTATCTATACCATCCACATATGTGCGTTCTTACCTTTGTTTAGTGTGCTCGTAGATACAATACTTCTACACGTAACATGGATGATCACCTTCTACCCTTACTATACTGGTCGTTGGGGGCATCCACATTCATCTCATCCAGGTGCTTTTGTTTAGTTTTGTACTTAGCATCTTACATTACTTGATCATACACACTTTTAACATATTGGTTACTTCTCTAACATGCTAATGGGTGTTCCATGTGTAGCACTTGTTTTGCAGGATTCTATGTTTCCACGACTCCTTGTTTATTTGTACTTGTTTGTACTTATTTGCTATTGTTTGTGGGCTTTGCCCTATGATTTGTGTGCACATTTGCTTGTTATTTGTGGCCATTATGGCCTTGCATGTCTTACGACATCATGAGTGATGTCCCATTTTTGCAACCCACTTTATGCGGCTTACTTTGTCTTCTTGCATGTTTACATTTACTGCATTGTTTGGGTAGCTTACACATGTTTTCTATATGCATGTATTATTTGCTTTACACTTGTCTTTGGCTATCCATCTTGGCATTGGAGTTGGGATTGTCTTTATTACCCCACATGGATATCCACTCCCTTCACATATCGATTAGGGTTTTCTTGCACAAACAATATTGTTGAATATGAGGCTCTCATTTTAGGCTTGCTTACTACTCAAAATCTTCTCATTCGCAACTTGTGCATCCATGGTGACTCTCAATTAGTCATCAATCAGGTTAATGATACATATAATACAAAGGAGGAACATCTTATTCCATATAATACCCTTGTAAAGGACCTTTTAGCTACCTTTGAGTCCTATTCCATTACTACTATTCCTCGCAAAGATAATCGTCATGCAGATGTTATGGTAAGTGTCGCATCCCTTATCCCACAAGACATCACCGACGAACAAGCCACTTTCATCATTACGCACTTACGTCATCCCTCTATCTCTCGTTACCTATTATAGCTTGCACTATCACGCACAATCAAGACACCACTGAGTGGTTCACACCTATTTATAATTACTTATATAAGCAAACTATCCTCGATACTCTACAGTCTCATGAAGCTCGTCGGTTATGCCGTGAGACTACTCATTATGTTATCATTGGGACCAAATTGTTCAAATGTGTTGTCGATGGTCATATTCTCCATTGTCTTTCACTCACAAATATTCCCACTGCCATCTTGCAAATCCATGATAGCATATGTGGTGGTCATTTCTTGGGTAAAGTTATGTCACAAAAACTCTTACACCAAGGGTATTATTGACCAACAATGGAACAAAATTGTCTTGACTATGCTACTCACTATGAAAATTTCTAAAAACATGGCAATCTTCATCATGTAGCTTCCTACGACCTTTAACCCATTGCATCAACATGACCCTTCTCCCTTTGGAGGATGGATTTAATTACAATGATCAATATTAAATCGTCTCGGACATAAATTCATCATTACGGCTACTAAATACTTTACCAAGTGGGTCAAAGCAACTCCTCCTGGATGAGCACTTGGGTACAGATATTTGTAACTTTCTTACCACACATATTATCACACATTTTGGTGTACCTTCTAGCTATCATCGTTGATAATGGAACTTCGTTCAAAAATAAAGATGTTAAGAAATTTTGTGCTAAATTCAAAATCAAACAATCCTTCTCTACACCTTATTATCCACGGGAAATGGCCAAGATGAGGCCACCAACAAAACTATTATTAAAATCTTACGCAAGACTATTGACTCTAGTGGTACCGATTGACATAACTAACTCTTTTACGCACTATGGGCTTATCGCACTAGTGTTCGTACCCCTACTAATGTTATCCCTTTTTCATTAGTTTATGGTGCTGATGTTGTTATCCCACTTGAACTTGAGATACCATCCTTGTGAATCTCTCTCAAAGGTATCCTTAAAGACAATGAATATCATGAAAACCGATTACATGAACTAGAAATGTTGGACTCGCGTCATGTCCAAACATCTCCGTGCATATCAATCTTGCATTGCTCATGCCTACAATCAAAAGAATTGCTCTCGAGAATTCAATATCAAGACCTTGTCTTGAAAGAAAACCAAAAAAATACAAATGTTGATGCACCTCTTAAAGGAAAATTTATGCCTAATTGGCTTGGTCCCTACATTGTCACAGATAAACTTGGTGGTGGTGTATATCGCCTCACCATTATTTTAGGGATACCACTCAAAAATCCACTAAACGTAGTGCATCTTAAGAAATACTACACTTAGATTATCACAATACGATCACTACCCGATGACGCAGTCTTGTGCTTTGGTTCACACTTGACTATTGAGGGATTACTATTACACTAAACCCCACACACCACACTATAGGTGTTACACTTTACATTACACATCGCCATTATACACCAACACATTCTACACTTAGTCTACATTCTAATATTGTTTTACACATATCTTGCATCATATCTAAGTCATTCTACGTATCATACATTACATACATTATTAGGGCATCTACGCACATATTTTCTACATATTATGCTAGGTTACATTAAATACAGGTCTATCTTTACATTTTCATCCCCGCATACTACCTTATTACACACCATACATTACATGTTGCTTGCATTTAGTATTTTACACACTTTGTGCATTTTCAAACCCCGCTCACCATATGGTCGTGTCATCATTTCTCATACTACATTGTTTTCTACGTGTTGTACTCACCACCCTATGACACACTTTAGTTCCTCGGTCCATACTCGAGTGCCAAGGGTTTACAAATAAAATGGACCTTACACTCATCACACATGCGCAAATCATATGCTAGTGACATACGCTTTAGGCTAAATCATCACCTATTCTATAAATTTGTAGTGGTATACACCTTCGGTTACATCACCACTCCCTCCTTCCATCATATAGTGATATACGCTTAGTGTTAAATCATCACTCATCCTTTCATATTATAATGATATATGCTTAGGGCTAAATCATCACTCATCCATTCACCAAGTTGTGATATATGCTTCACCGTATGGTTCACACTCATCCTTTCTATATGTCACATTTCATCACCACTACATACACACTCATCACATCACGTTAGACACAACAAACACTGCTCAACCATTTCCCGATGACGCACTCTCGTTTATAGTTCATTCTTGACTACTGAGGGGGAAAAAAATGAACCTCATTACATACACTTCTATCCACTCGGGGGCACGTGGCTCCTATCACTCCATCTTGCATTCCATTCCATCCATCCACTGCATACTACATTGTTTTGGGAGCATTTATTCTCGCTTTCTAGTATTTTACACGTTATCCTTATTACACATGTTATATTGATTTCTTATATGTCATTATCTATACCATCCACACATGCGCATTCTCACATTTGTTTAGTGTGCTTGCAAATATAGGACTTCTACAAGTGTTATGGATGCTTGCCTTCTACATTTACTATATTGGTCGTTGGGGGCATCCACATTCGTATCATCCAAGCGCTATTGTTGTTTCATTTTTTACTTAGCATCTTACATTACTTGATCATACACGCTTTTAACATATTGGTTATTTATCTAACATGCTAATGGGTGTTCCATGTGTAGCACTTGTTTTGTAGGATTCTATGTTTCCATGACTCCTTGTTTGTTTGTTTGTACTTGTTTGTTATTGTCTACGGACTTTACCCTATAATTTGTGTGCACACTTGCTTGTTGTTTGTGGACATGATGGCCTTGCGTGTCTCGTGACATCATGAGTGATGTCCCATGTTTGCAACCTACTTTATGCAACTTACTTTGTCTTCTTGCGCATGTTTACATTACTACATTCTTTGCGTCACTTACACATGTTTTATATATGCATGCATTGTTTGCTTTACACTTGTCTTTGGCCAACCATCCTTGTTTGTACGTGCTTTGGTTTCTACCAAGCACCTTCCCTTTCCCCCTGCAAGGTAGAGTTACAGAGTACATGTGGTTGGTCCTCTTTTGGGGCCGCATTCTCCTATTTGTGACATCGCATGCACCCTCAAAGAGGGGGAAATCATTTGGGGTTTACATACTAACACAATGCAGTTACACCGATTCAATATAGTGCACTTTCTACCCTTGGCATTATGGGTTTACATACAAAAAGTGGGTTCATACCAGTCTACAAACCCCATACACAATGTATTTTACGAACATGGTGTCTTTATCATTTCGGGAAGCAGATTATAGGCTTGGGGTTACAATGTGTGTGTCTCTCTACACTATTTCAACCAGTGGTGTTGGATCGCCAAAAAAACTAGGACAATACAAATATCTCTTCACACACATTTCAGCAGAAGTGGTTAAAGCTTCGAGTACATAGAGCATTTCCTCCCTACACTTCTTCAGTCAAGGTGGCGTGAGATCACCCAAAAACTTGTAATACATGATATCATTCTACACTCTTCCTCTCAACCTGGATCAGGCGCACATGTTCCATTTACACTTTTTCATTTTGTGTATTTTACATTTGCGTACTTTACATATACATGTTTATCTCACATAGCATTTTTACATACATACATATTTGATTACTTTGGATTGTTTTCTCCTTGCAGTCTATTGGGGCAAACACAACACCAACATTGTGTGACAACACATGCTTTACTAACCATACAGGTACACTACACACTGCAATAGCTACACATGTTTTTCCCTAGGTTCACTCTCATCACCTTTTTATTTATGTATTTTTCATCTTTAGTTTCCATGCTCCTCCATCTTATTTTTGTCATTCCACACTTTTATCTAATCCTTCATCACATTTCTACTACACTATTCATGGACAAAAGGTACGCATTTATAATTACTTTATGTTACTGTGGATTTCAGCTCACCAACATAAAGTGGGGGCAAAATGTAGTCACAAATTCATGTACTTTAGACAATTATTTATCCCGGTCTCATACTACTATTTAGAAGGTTCTTGAGTGAAGAAAGTACTAATCAACCCCATCTTTTGGCCATCTTATTTTACTTTTATTTCATCATTCCCACACATTTTTATCCACATGCCCAGATCTGTTTCAACACTTTCCTATCATTTTAGCTTCAAGTGGGGCGCCAGGGGTAGTGTTGTTCATATGGTTCTTAAGTGAAAAGAGTAATAATTAACCCATGTCTTTGGCCATTTTTCATTTTCTTAAGTTTTAATAATCATTATTTTAGATCTTACACCTTTTTGTCTTTCCTTAACCTTTACTTTCCTAGTATGTTTCATACCATGTTTTCCTTTTTTTAATTGGGGCACCCAACCCAGGGACTAGGGAGTCCTAGCCCTTGTCCCCTCTAGGCACTCCTTGATCCTCTTTGTACTTTCCTCTCACTTTTTGGGCACTTTCTAGCCATTTGAGCTTCTTATATTTTTGGTGGTCAGCCTTTTTGGGGTTAATTACAAATTAAAGCAAGAGAACCATATAAATATAAAGTTATGTGACCATAATGAGGACCAAGCACTAAGCTTACTATCACCACCACCTAAGGTTGCATCCATCAAAGGCATCTATAGCTACATTTGCATCCATCTAGCTCCATCACAAGGCACACAAGGCTGGTTCATCTACATCACACTTCATAGGAGGGGAGTCTATTGTTTCCATGCACACATTTACTACATTCTACATCTAGTTATTTTCTCACTACTTCACAAAGTGTGACTGACACAAGAGCACCTAGGGCACAATTACACACACACACACACACACCTAGAACTACATTGGGTCTTGAGATGTAGTGCAACACTCAATGATAAGTCCATCCATTTTGGCAAGTTGAGGACAGTCCACCCCTTCATATGCATCTTTCTTTTTTAGGGTTTTGATGCTTTGTTTGGGGTTTTATAGGTGATTCTTCATTGCAGGTTTACTACAACATTTGGTGATCACACAACGACATTCACACGATAGAAGTGAACACAGGTGAACATCTTTACGACACTCTAGAGGAGGTTTCTTGGTCATTTTTACAGACCAGGCACCCAAATCTTAGACCAGGTGCCCACGAGCCCCTATCCCTCTCCAGGTGCCCCAATCTATCCAGAAGTCATCTAGATATGCACTTTTTCAGGCTCTTGTGTGAAGGTTTCCTCCTCCTATTCATCTGGTCTCCACTTGACACATATCCTGTGACATCATCAAATCAACTAAGGATTTTCTTAACCCTCTTTGCACATTAGGGTTTCACATTTCATTGCTTAGATTTCTTGGGTATTATTTTTAGTATTTTATTACTTTCATTTATTTAGTTATTTTACTGCTCCTATAACATTAGATTACACTAGAATATTTTATTTTAGTTAATCATTTTGGTGAACCCCACGCTCAACACCACCTTCCACTTAGGATCTCTTTCTCTTATTTACTATGGCTCAATCTTTTGAAGATTTTATTGAAGCCCATCTTAAATCCATTAATGATCATATCGTTGAGCATCCCCAAGATCTAGACTTGATTTTATATGTTTTGTGAGGAAGCTACAAACCTTGTGGAGCTTAATGCTTAATGTTGCTATTCCCACCATTTACTACAACCACTTTTCTTCTACTCTTCCACCCATCTCTACCATTCCATCATTTTGTTTTGTCCCTACTCCTACTAATCACTATACCCCACCTCTTGTTTCTCATACATGGCCTTCCTCCATTTGACACTCAAGATCTAGCCTCCCTTTATCAAGACCTTCAAGTGCAAATTCATCAATTATGGTACAAGCTACTTCTCATGTGTCTCCATCTTTGGATTCCACTCTATTATTGCATACTCCATTCACACCCGCTATATCCACTTATCCACTTCCACCAAATTTCATTTCACCCCTAAACTACCCATTTTTAATGGCCATGGTGACCCACAAGAGCACCTCTTGAGAATTTCCATGTGGTTTGTCTAGATTTTGTGGATGATCACATTCTCTAGCTAAGCTCTTTCCTCGTAGTCTTCATGATTATGTGATGCATTGGTTTTACGACCTACCTATCCATTTGGTAACCTCTTTCACACATCTATTGATGCCTTTCTCACTCACTTCTCTATCAATATCAGCTCTAAGATCTCATATGCCCAACTCACACAACTTAAACAGGGATCTAACAAACACTTAGAAAATTATGTTTTGAGATACAAAAAAACTTAGCTAAGATGTCAAATGTTCTTGCAGACTAAGCTTTAGGACTTTATTCATCTAGAGTCTACTACCACCTCTCTCAAGAAAGTGTACTCTTTGAGACCTCTCCTTCATTCGATCAACTTTGTCATACCCTTAAGCTTCACAAAACCAAGATTTTATCCATTAGGTAAGCTTAAGTATCAGAAAAAGCATCATCATCTACACATTTTCAAAGAAAGTCAACATTTAAACCATCCACCACAAAACCTATTGATGCAAAAAAATCATTGTCAATGTGGTAACTACTACTAAAGAAGTTCACAACCACCTCAACGTACATTCACCAAATTTCCTATTGCCCCACATCTCATATTACAACAACTTCTTGAAAGAAATCTTATCACGCTTCCTCCACCACTTGAATTAGATCCATCATGACCAAAAGGAAGAAATTACAATGAAAAATTTTGATGTGATTATCACCATGTGTGGGGCACTCTACAAATAGGTGTCTCAAACTCCACCATCATCCAGATCTTATCGATAACAAAACTTGAATTTCCAAAGGCTACAAACTCCTTACCAATTAATGAAAATCATAAGCTCAAAATATTTAATAACCCACTCCACAACATGAAAAAAAAAATGTCTTATTCATCAACTAATCATACATTATCACACAGTAGTACCTCCTCCCTACATCATCGGGCCCTTGATTTCTTAGTTTCTAACACAATGGTGTTTCTCCACCGATTATTTCTTTCTCTGATCATGATTACCATGCCACATTCTCTTCTAATCACTTACACATTAGTGCCTCTATCGGATCTGTCCCTATCAATAATACTAAGGTTGATCCATCATAGCCCATCAACACATGTTCTATTCCACTTCTTGATGTTATGGTTATCATCGTTCATGAAAATCCTATCGATGAACAATTCATATGGTGTTGTCAAAATTTTCATTACTTGGTCCTCTCTCACTATGCTTGTACCCTTTCTCGTGGGACAAGCAATCGATGGGTGTGACATGCTCTTAGGTCTTAACTGGATTCGTAGGTCATAATCTATCATTTCCATGAATCATTTGTGATCTAAATTCATTCATAACAATCAAGTTATTTCTATCATGGTGTACCTCCATCTACTCCCATGGTCATTCTCTCCTCATCATCAATGGTTAACACATCTCCTACTTCATCTAGTACATCACAATCCATGTTACTTAAAGCACATCTACTCCTAGTTCACCTACTCACACACCATCTACATGGCCTCATCATCTCTCTAGTCCCACACATCGATATAGACCCATTCCTAGGATGGTTACTACATCTAGACATAAATCTCCACCTCATTTTATTCCACACGTAGGTGTCCATCACCTCCACACTCTTGCTTCTCATAGGTCTCCATCACCTACACATTTTTTTACACCACACCATCTCATCATATACTCATCCATCACATGCACATAGACTTCACTCACCTACATATGCAATGCCTATCTCATATACCACCACTCTTAGAGCATGGTCACACACCTTCATCACCACTTACATCGAGTGGAGGACCATCATCCTTCACTTTCATTAGATAGTCTATTCATCAACACACACTTGGGGGGCATGACATCTATACTCCCCCTAACATCATGTGACATCTTATTCTCTCATCACTTTTTCCACATACTTACACATACATCTTAGCATACACATCTACATCATCATTACCTGATGACACACTCTTGTGCTTCAGTTCACACTTGACTGTTGAGGGCATTCTCTACACATGAACCCCACACACTACACATACTACACTACACATTACACATTCACACATACATCTACATCATTCATCTTACACATCATACATATTACATATCATTTATCATACATCCTACATCATTACATTTTCTACTACATGTTCTCACATCACATCATACATACTCACACATTTTACACACATGTCATTTTTACATTACATCATATCTTACATTTTACATATATACATCTATGCATCTTACATCTATCTTATGATCATCTACATATCTTCATCTTCTTACATCTACATCTTGCATTACATCTACATACACACACCTACACTACACATATACATTCATTTTACACTCTCTTCTACGCGTTGCACTCACTACCCTGATGACACACTCTAGTCTCACGGTCCATACTGGACTATTTGAGGGTATACATCACAAATGGACCTCATCACCCTTACACATTCATCATTCAATATTTTCTCATGTGACATACCTAGATTAAGTGATATACACTTTAGGCTATAGGGTCACTTCTTCTAGCATCATCTTGTGATAGGCTACATCATCACTTTTTCTTACATCATTTAGTGGTATACACTTTAGGCTAATCACCACTCCTTTTCTATTCATCTTGTCATGATATACACTTAGGCTACAATGTCACACACATACTTCATCATCTATGTCACATATCATCACTACACACTCATCACAATTGCTGCACACAACACATAGTTCGACCATTTCCCGATGATGCACTCTCATTTATGGTTCATTCTTGACTATTGAGGGGGCATACTAAATGAACCTCACTACATACAATTCCATTCACTCGGGGGCACATGGCTCCTATCATTCACTCTACATTCCATTCCATCCATCCACAACATACTACATTTTATGGTTGCATTTACTCTTTTCTTGCACTTGCTTTTACATGTTCACTTTATTACACATGCTAGATAGATATCTTGTATGTCATTATCATTATCATACACACATGCATGTTTCACTTGATTTTTCTAGTTGTGATCGCAGACTATATATGGATACTACACACAACATGGATGCTTGACTACCAGTCCCACAATGGCTCTCTAAGGGCATCCACATTCATACACTACATGTGTTATTGTTTCATTTTTTTTCATAACACACTACTTTTTTTTTATACATTTGACATATGTTTTATCTTTCTAACATGCTAATGGGTGTTTCATGTGCAACATTTTTTTTGCAGGGATACTTGTTTCCATACTTGTTTGTTATTTTTTTTGTTTGTTCTTGTTTGTTTGGGATTTTCCCTTTGTCTTGTGTGCACACTTGTTTGTTTGCAACCACTATGGCCTTGAGTGTCTTGCATGACACCATGAGTGGTGTCCCATGTTTGCAACCCACTTTGTGCACCTACATTGTCTTCTTGGGTGTTTACATTATCTTCTTATGTTCTAGCTTACACATTATTTTTTTTGGCTTACACTTGTTTTCTACATGCATGTTCATACTAACACTTGTTTTCTAGCTACCTTGTTTGTTTGTGCCTTGGTTTCTACCAAGCACATCCCTCCCCCTACAGGGCACAATTTCAGTATCCATGGTCAGGTCCTCTTTTGGGGCCACATTCTCCTATCCATGACATGATGTCACATGCACCCCCAAAGAGGGGGGCATCATTTGGGTTTACACACACTAATATAGTTTTTTTTTTTTTTTCCATGACACAGTGGGTTACACAAATGAGTGGGTTCAGACTAGTCTACAAACTCCATACACAACAAATTTTATAGGACAGATTGTCCTTAGCACATTCTAGGGAGTAGTTAAAGGATTAGAGGATAAAACATACCTTCCTCTCTACACTACTTGGCCAATGGCATTGATCATCCCAAAAACCAAACAATACAAAGATCTCTTCACTCTGGGAAGCGATTAGTTAGGTTGAGGATAAATCAAACTTTCCTCCCTACACTTCTTTGGCCAGTGGTGTGAGATCACCCAAAAATCTCACATTACATCAATAGGATCCTTTCTACACCCTTTTTCTCATCACGGATCAGGTGCACATGTTCCTTTTTCATTTTCATACTTTCTTTACATGTTTTTACATATATACATGCATTTTTTTACACATTACACATATACATGTATATTTGACTACTTGATCATCTTCTCTTTTGTAGGTCCATCCATATGGGAAGCAAGTAGTCAACAACACACACATGGGGGTACATCACACACACGATACTAACCATGTAGGTACACACACACACATTGGCATCTACACACACGTTTTCACCCCTAGGTTCACTCTCATCACTTTTTACACTTTTACATCTTTAGTCTCCACGCTCCATGTTTTTATCACTCCACGCTTTGTCTAGTCCTTCAACATGCATTCTACATCACTCTACATGGATATCAGGTATGCATCTCTATCTACTTTATGTTACTGAGATTTCCGCTCACCAACATAAAGTGGGGGAAAATGTAGACACAAAATCACACACTTTGAGTCATTATTTAGTCTCGGTCTCATACTACTATTCATATGGTTCTTAAGTGAAAAGAGTAATAATTAACCCATGTCTTTGGCCATTTTTTATTGCTTTTTGTCATTATTTTTGATCTTACACCCATACTTTCCCAATCTGTATTTTCATACTATTTTTCCTATTTCTAATTGGGGCACCCAACGAACTGGGGCCAGCCCCCTAGGGTGCCCTGGTCCCCTCTGGGCACCTGATCCTCTTTACACTTTCCTCTCACTTTTGGGCACTTTCTAGCCATTTGAGCTTTCTTATATTTTTGGTGGTCATCCTTTTCAAGGGTTAATTATGAAATTAAAGCAAGAGAACCATATAAATATAAAGTTATGTGACCATAATGAGGGACCAAGCACTAAGCACTTACTATCTATCACACCTAAGGTTGCATCCATCAAAGGCATCTATAGCTACATTTGCATCCATCTAGCTCCATCACAAGGCACACAAGGTTGGTTCATCTACATCACACTTCATAGGAGGGAGTTCTATTGTTTCCATGCACACATTTACTACATTCTACATCTAGTTACTTGCTCACTACTTCACAAAGTGTGATTGACACAAGAGCACCTAGGGCACAACACACACACACACACACACACACACACACCTAGAACTACATTGGGTCTGAGATGTAGTGCAATGCTCAGTGATAAGTCCATCAATTTGGTAGTTGAGGATAGTCCAACCCCTTCATATGCATCTTTCTTTTTTAGGGTTTTGATGCTTTGTTTGGGGTTTTGTAGGTGATTCTTCATTGCACAGGTTTATGATGATATCTAGCAAATCATACATTGATATTCACACGAAAGGAAGTGAACATAGGAAAACATCTGCAACACCTCAAAGGAGGTTTTATAGTCATTTATGCATCCAAATCTCAAGGTGCCCACGAGTGCCCCTATCCATCTCTAAGTGCTCTAGTCTAGCTAGATAGTCCAGATTTTACTTTTTCAAGCTCTTGTGCAAAGGTTTCCTCTTCATGTTCATCCGGTCTCCACTCCATGACACAGTCTCACAACATCATCAAATCAACTAAGGATTTCTTAGTCCTCTTTTCACATTAGAGTTTCACATTCCATTGCTTACTTGGGTACTATTTCAAGTATTTTATTACTTCATTTATTCAGTTATTTTACTGCTCCAATAACATTAGATTACACTATAATATTTTATTTTAGTTAAATCACAAGAAGATGTGTATGTATGAGATGAGGTTCATTTACAAAATATCCCTCGAAAGTCAAGAATGAACCATAGAACAAGAGTGCATCATCGGAAATGGTTTGATAATATATGTGCTAGAAAGATGGACCAATGAAGCATAAAGTGTAATGAGTGAATGGGGTGAGGTTCATTTCATATTTATAACCTCAGCAGTCGAGTATGAATCATGAAACAAGAGTGTGTCATAGGGTAGTGGCAATACAAGGTGTGTGTATCAAGTTGTGTGATTGATGCTTAGAAATAGGAAGTATGAAGTGCGGAGCGTAATAGTATAAATGATAGACACCCAATAATGCTAGGAAGGGGAAGAATAAGCCGTGATGCCTCCAAGTGTAGAAAATAATCAAGTAACATCATCTAAGAGATCATCATTTTCATTGTCAAATTTGAATGGAGAAGTGTTAGAGACTTGATAAGCAATAGTGTGAGGTTGATCACATAAAGAGCCATTGTGGTGTAAAATATACATGCCCATTACGTATTCTTCATCAGTAAAAGGTGGTAATGGAAAATGATGTGCATACCAAAGTGAGTAATATTTTGTGTATAACTAAGAAATGAAATATTGCAAATAAAAACATGGTTGAAGGGCATGGGAAATGTGATATCAATATGACCAGGATCCAAAATGCCACCAAGCCAAGATTACCCAAGTGTAAGTGGAGAAGTGGGAGAAGTGCGTGAAAGTAAGTCGATAAACAGAAGACCCGAATGCCATAAGTAGCATGAATGCGAGACATATCCATGATAGAGGTGAGGAGAATGAGATAGAGGAAGGACTTCATCATGTTTAAATCCTAACCGAGCCAAACCATCATGTGTGCAAAACAATATCAAAACAAGTAGGATCAAATGGAATGTGATGTCAATAAGAGTTGTTCATGAAAAGAGTGTATGTGAAAGGAGGAAGCGTCGATGTAGGTTGCACATGGGAAGATGAGGTGGATGGTACAATGTCAAGTGCTTAAATAGTACCCTCGAGTGTGGCAAATGGAGGCGGGATGTTTCGTGAATTGATCATCATCAATGGGCTACATACAAGGGATACAAAGTGGAGTAGGTAATGCGGTTGATGGGATCTAGGTGAAAATATTTGAATGGGTCACGGTTAACAACAATAGTATGTTCATAGCCATCATGTAAGAATTTAACATATCGATGAATCAGAGAAGGAACACCTTTCATAACGTGAAGTCATGGCCAACCAAATAAGCAATTGTACTAAAATGGGATATCGATAACAAAAAAACAATAAGAATAGTTTTTGGGCCGACTGTAATAGGGAAAGTGATGGCGCATATGCATGGATGCGTAGAAGAATCATACACAAGGAGAGAAATGGATGATGGGCTAACATGAATCGAAGAGAGGCCGAGTCTCTCGAAGGAGTGATAAAGTACACAAATTGAGCTTAGATCCATTATCGATTATTGTTTTCTTAGTAACCATGTTATAGATGCGAGCCGATATATATAGGGGAGGATCATTTTCATAAATAGAAAGAGTGACAACTATATCAGATGGAAAATTAAGTTGTTCCAAAAATGTAGCTACGAATAACTGATATACAAGGTTTAGATGAGTATTGACGGGAATATGAGTATTATCCAAGAAAGAGCCTTGAAATCGGATTGGTAGCAAGAAAATCATGGATGGAGACATCCATGATGAGAGGATCCTAGGAAAACGATGCTAGGAATGAAGGAGGATTCAAGAGTGTTTGAATGCGGTTAACTAAATGATTTAACAAAAATAGAATTTAGGTTTATTGTTAAACCATAGATATTGCAAAGTCATGTATGATAAAAAATTCTAAAGTACATATTTGACACTAGTAATAAGATAGACAAATATGAAACCCTAAATGCAAGAGGGAGAGTAGAAGACTTAGCTGATTTCGACTTGATCCGTAAGTGTTCTCAATTGGAATAATGATGAATAAGAAGGAAAGATTGTCGCATTTCCTATGTAGAAGTCGGGAGCTATCGGATAAGGTCGACCAGGTGCCTAGAACAAGGCTAGGGTGCCTAGGTGGTAGGGACCTCTACTAGGTGCATGTGATTGAGTAGAAGCTCAAAAACTAGTTTTTGTTGTGTTGCACAAGTGTTGCTAACCTTAATTATTAGTCGTTGGATGATCACAACATTTACTTGTAACCTTTAAAGAGAAGATGACTTGTAAAACCCTAAAAATACATGAAATACCAAAAAGAAAAGATATGATATGGGGAGTCGGAATGACCTCGATGGTCACCCAACTAAGTGAACTTATGACCAAGTGTTGCATCACATCTCAAACTCCATGTAGTTCTTGTGCGTGTGTGAAAGAATTATTCCTTAGGAATCCCTTGTGCAAGTGCACTTGATAATAGTGATAACTAGATGTATCAATGTAAATAGATGCGTGGATGGGAAAATGAACTTTCCCTTTATATGAATGTATGCAGAAAATGCAATCCCTTTTCCTCTTGAATGAATGCTAGATGGATGCCTTTAATGCTATTAGATGCCTTTGGATGCAAGCTTAGGTGATAAATAGTAATTCTTAAAGCTTGGTTCTTTATTTTGGTCACATAACATTGTATTTATATGATTCACTTGGTTGAGTTTTGTAATTGAAAATTAGAAGGTGACCCATAAGAAAACAAGATGCCCAAAAGATAAAAAGGCCCAAAAGAGGCGAGTAAGATAGAAAGAGGTCAAGGGCACCCAGGGGATGAGGGGCACCTAGGCATTGGTATCCAAAGCCAAGAAATATAAAGCAATGAAGTTCGATCGGGTCAGGGTGTGTAAGACCAAAGAGGAAATAAGAAAGATAGAAAAAAGGCCAAAGATAGTTGTCAATTACTAGTTTTCTCGCTTATGCATCATATGAATACAAGTATGTTGTTAAGACCTAGAAATGTACCCAACTACATGATTTTATGTCTACAATCACGATAGGATAGTGATGGAGGACCACATGATTCCAAATCATTACGATGGGAAATGAAGAAGGATAATGATGAAAATAAGATCGTTAATGTGACTAATAACACATAAGTAGGAGTGTTTACAATAGATGGGTCAGTAAGTGCAAGGCATTGAGAGGTTCCTTTTCAGGTTTACCATTGAGGGAGTCTAAGTAGTAAGCCCCAGACCCATACTTATGAGTGATAATGTATGGTCCAATCCAATTTGGAGAAAACTTCCTACATTGGCTTCTTTCCAACGTAGTGACATTCTGATTCTCTTTTAAGACAATGTCACCGATGTTAAAGTCATGTTATTTTATATGTTTATTGTAAGCGCACTTGATATGTTCTTGATAGATGTGATGATCTTGGAGGGTAATTAAGTGAATTTTTTCTAATAGTTTAAGTTATGCTAGATGCTCTTGGGGATAGTCCTCGAGATAAATTCACGAAGAGAAACATGAAAAGATGGGATTTGAATTTCAAGAGGGAGGAAGATTTCAAAGTTATAGAAGAGAGAGAAGGGAGTAGTGCCCGTAGGAGTGTAGCTATTATTCCGATAAGCCCAAATAGAGAAGGGGATATGAAGGTGCTAATATCAACCTTCCTTAGTAATAATTTTGGCAAGAAATTCTTTGAGAATTTTGTCGGTAGCTTTGGCTTTGTCGTTATCTCATGGATAATATGGAGAAGAGAATCTAAGATTGATATTGAAAGTGTCAAAAAGATTCTTAAGTTATTTTTTTTGAAGGAAATTCATTTGTTCATGATGATTTTGTGAGGAATGTCGAATCGACAGATGATGTGTTGATAGAAAAGTCGATGATTTTGTTAGCTTCGGTTGACACGAGTGGAATGGCTTCCACCAATTTAGTGAAATATTCGGTAGCGATGAGGATTAAATGATGAAGTTGAGAAGAACATGGATTAATGATACCAATGAGGTCGAGTCCCCATTGTGAGAAAGGCCATAGATCTTGAGTCAGTTACAAATCTTGGCTAGGGATATGGGTGAGATTGGAATGTTGTTGGCACTTAACACACTTCTTAACATATTCAAAGCAATCTTGGTTGAAGGTGGGATAATAGTAACCCACCCGAAGAACGTGCTTGATATGGCTAAACCACTAAAGTGTTCACCATAGATGTCATCATGGATTTCTTGTATGGCTCGGATAACTTCATGGGTTTTAAGGCATCATAGTAAAATATTGTCAAACCCATGTTTATAGAGGATTTCACCAAGGATAACATAGCAGTTGACATGTTAAAGGAATGACCTCCTACCATTTTTGGATAGGTTAGAGGGAATTTTGGATTGAGAGAGATAATCAAAGAACTGGGTATACTAGAGATCAGATTGGTTGGTTTCGATGAGATTGATAAAAGGAAGCTCATTGGTATGGGATGGTTGATCAATGCGATGCACAATAATGAAGAGTTTGGATTCTTTTGTTGTCAAAGGGATGAGTGATGCAAGGTATGCCATGGTGTCTGGATTAATGTATAATATATGATCTCATCTTACTCTCCTTTTTATTAAGTTTGATTGTATTTTGTGACTTTTAGTTAATCTGATATGAGTTAGAATGTAATTGTCTGTCTTTTGATTGATTGTGATTCTAATGCTTAAAGCTCTGAAATTCCTGACGAAGTGTGTGTTAAAATTCAGTTTGGTAATAAAGCAGGTCTAATCATTCAAGGAAATGAAGCAGGTGACGTTTAATATGTTTTTGATAGCATCTATTCCTACAGAACTTAGTTCTGGAACTTCCAAGCTAGTTCTGGAACTCCATCACATAGTCATCATTTAGTTTCAAAACTTTTGGACTTAGTTCAGAAACTCCAGTATTTAGTTCTAGAATTTTTGAACTTAGTTCCGAACTCCCGGTATAGCTCCTAAACTCTCTCACGGTGTTGATCCTTAACATTTCCTATGGTTTTCAAACTTCTCTCGAAGTTCCTAACCGATGGGAGTTATCTTTCTAACCACATCCGGAGATTTTGCATCTATGACCCTTTCAATCAAGAAAGGATGAGAAGATTTTGAACGTAGATCCAGGAGATTTATCCTATAGCTATCTGATCAACTACAATCTGACTCATCATCTATTATGGGCATGATTTGATTTCATCAGAATCATTGAGACAACTGTGATTATAAAATGTATATAAAAGCAAACTCACAGTAGATATATTTATATATATATATATATATATATATATATATATATATATGATATAAGATAGATATAGAACAGAGAAGAGAAATAGACTAAGTACTCAAATCTAGTACGTTTGTAATACTGAATGTTTTATCAATAAAATATCCATTCTTATTTGAGAGAATTCTAAGTTGTTAAATCTTGATTCGAGGAGGAGCAAGGGCCCACTCCCCCAAGGACTAGGATATTTGTTTATTTGGTATTTATATTTCTTCAACAAATAGCTTAGATTTGTTAATTTTGTATTGTTTTAATTCTTTCAGTTAAACTATGTTGTATACTTGTTCCTGTAGGTGTTTAGATAGATTCTTATATTTCTTGCAATTGTTTTCAAGCATTCTAAATTAAGTGTGTTTATTTCCAACAACAAGTGTGTTTACTTTCAAAAGCAAGTGTGTTTCCATTCTGCACAGTGTGTTTCCTTTCAGCAAAGCTTTCAGTGTGTTTACTTTCAACAAGTTTTCATAGTTTGATTTAAATAAGGTTTTACCAAGAAGTTCTTAAGACATTGAAGAGATCCCCCAAAAATACAAAAATAACTACAGTCAACTATTAGATTGATTAGATTACTCTTGTTGCATAAAACTTTAGACACACCCATGGTTTGATATGACATCAACAAGAAGTTGATTAAATGAAGGGAATGATGAAACCCCATCATTTTTGGTGCCATTTCGGGGATCACTAGTTGGAACTTTCTAATTAAGTGTTAGCAAGAGCAATAAAACATACATCTAGTAGTTGAAGGATCTTCCCTGCTATATCACAAAATATATGAGTAGACCAAGAGACTCACATGGTAGATTCCTCCAAAAACATCTTCACAAGAATTCATAACATCCTCTAGTCAAAGTAAGGAAATTGATCAAGAATTGGAGGCACCATCATCCCCTATCAGACAAGAAACAAAATTGCCACCTTTGGAATTCTTAGATCAGTCACCTGAAGGAAGTGGAACTTTTAGGAGAAGGCTTATTACTCAAGATCCATTTAGGGTGAGTTTCGATTCTCAATTGAGTAGTCAACCTCCTACTCCTGATTTTTCACCTTCCCCAAGGCATACCGCTTACCACATTGATTGGGAGGAAAATTCAAAAAATATTTTTAAAATGGCACGAGAAGCTGAGAGAGAACCTGATAGGACCTTTACCTATCCAATCCAATTGGGAGATGATGATACATCAATGAAAAATATCTCACCTGCACATTTACCCACATTTAGAGGGATGTCATCTAAATATCTTGACCAATTTTTGTTTGAGTTCAAGGTACTATGTCAGACCTATGATTATAAAATAGATAATCAAAAACTCAAGTTGTTTCCATCCACTTTGAAGGATGCAACAATGAGGTGGTTCATGGGATTACCATCCAACTCTATTAGCACTTGGGCACAAATGGAGACTTGCCTTCCTAGATAAATACCAAGATTATTATAGAGGGAGAAATAGGAAGGAAGAATTCTTCAAAATCAAGCAAGAGGATGATGAAAACATAGAAGACTATTTAGATAGATTCCTCTTTATTAGAAAAAGATGTGGATTTGTGCTTTCAGAGGAGTTAAGTAAAACCATTTTTCTTAAAGGTTTGGATGACGAATCTAGAGAAGCCCTTAACTTGATAGGAGGTGGAGACATTGATTAGATAAGAATGAATGGAATTAAAGAGATTTGTAGAAGCTATTCTAGAATGAGAGGTGGACCTAGAAAAGGAAAATCAGTGAAAAGTCTGAATCCAAATATGAACAAACTAATGGATGAGTTAGAAAACTTTAAAATAGACATTTTAGTGCAATTAACCTCTATTATGGATGGATTACAAGCTAAAGAAAATTCCAAAATTGAACCATTGGCTATGTATTGTCCTAGATGCAGGAAGAAGCATGCATTAAGAGATTGTCCTTTGGATAAATAGAAATGTGTCTTATCTATGAATCTAAAGAACATGATACTGATGTTTGTTCTTTACTTCATGTTATTAAGAATTAGCTTAAACAAACTAGTGCCTCATCTACAATAGAAGAATTGAATTTTGTTCAGAGACAACCTAACCAAGGGTAGTTTATGCCAAGATCAGCTCCTAATCCATGGATGATGCCATGGGCTAGCTCAGTTAGTACCACAAAATTGGGGACAACCACCTTGGGTACCTCAACCAACTTGGAACCCTCAAGATTGGGCAAAATCAAGCTTGGTATGCTCAGGGACATCAACAACCATGGGCTGGTCAAGGAAATCCTTATGCTTGGTCACAACCTAGATGGAACCCTAGTAATTATGCTCAAGGAAGAACATATCCAAATCAGAATCAATAGGCCATCATGGGATCCCCTGCACAAAATTCACAAACTGAGAATGTAGTCCAAACACAAATGCCAACACAACCAGTAGCAAATCCAAGAAACAAACAAACAACTCCTGTTTATGGAACAGAACCAGAAAAATCAGTTGATTTACATGCTATGGATTGTAAGGATATTCAAACTAGATCTGGGAAAATCATTAACAATCCACCCCTTGTAATCATTGAAATGATAGAAGAAAATGAAATTCCTAGTACTGTTGTTCCAAAAGAGGATATAGAAAGAAAAGAAAAGGAGCCAGATAGCAACACTACTGAGACTCCATTTCCAGAAAGATTCAAAGAAGCTATAGAAATCAAAGAGTCTAAATTGGTACAGGAATTAAGGAAATTGAATATCGAAATACCATTTTTACAAGCAATTAAGGACATTCCATAATTGAACAAATTAATCAAAATATTATGTTTGAAAAAGCCTGGAAGGAAGAAACAATACCCCAAGACTATCAAAGTAGATGGGAAACTTGCTTGATTTATTAGCAGAAAAATTTTACTTCCCAAATACGGAGATCCTGGAAGTCCTGTTATTTCTGTCTCTATAGGAAATAAGGATGTACATAATGTTTTGATAGATTTGGGAGTTTCTATCAATGTAATGACAGTGGATACTCTGAAAACATTACCATTAATGGGTATACAACCTACTAATACCATATTGTAGATGGCAGACTAGTCTGTAGCAAAACCAAAAGGAATTATTGAAGACGTGGTAAAGTATGGTGGAGTCATGGGAATATCTAGTTGACTTCCTTATACTGCAGCCAAAAGGTAAAACATTGGGTTATCCCATTATTTTGGGTAGACCATGGTTAGCTACAGTTGTTGCTTTAATAGATTGCAGGTCAGGTGATATGACAATCTCGAATGGTAAGAACTCTAAACAAATTTCCTTATATCCTACCGCACAACCTTTTACTGACAATCATGAACAATTATGGGTTGATTCTCTTGAAACTAATAAGCAAAATTTGTCTTCTTTGGCTATGATCACATTGCAGGATCATGTAAGAGAAGTAGAAGAGATGATTAATCCACCATTGGATGAGAACATGCTATCCTCAAAGCAATTAGAAATAGTTCTAGAACCCATGAACTTAGTTAGTTCTGAAACCTGAACTTAGTTCTAACTATATTGTTCTGGAACCACCACATTTAGTTCCGAACCACGTCAACAATAATTCTCTTTGATTAAAAATGATTTCACTCAGAGGAACGAGATTTCTCGTGGGGAGAGGATGAATCAGTAGCTTCAGTTTCAAGTACATCAAGAAGTGGTGAAGAATTTATGGAAAGTAGCAATGATGAAGAATTTGGCCTGTAAAGAGATAAGTATCATAATTCTCATTACTGTCCTTTTCCAGTATTTTGTCTCAAGGAACTTTTGGAGATGTTGCTACATACCATATGTTTGTTACCACATGCATGTCCATTAAATACTTTAATGAAACCCTTCCCACAAATCAGTTCATCACATATTGGAACCAAGCATGTTGAAATTCAACCGGTAAAACTTTAAACATTAACAATTGGTTGAAGGAGGATGAAGAAGCTAAATTGTTTGATGTTCTAAAAAATCATACTAAAGCTTTTGCTTGGGATTACAAAGACATGAAGGGATTCATCCAAGTATCTACACTCATCACATCTATACTAAAAACATTAAACCAGTTAGGTAGCCTCAAAGAAGGATTAACCTAGCTTTAAGGGATATAGTCAAACAAGAAATTGAAAAACTATTACAAGTAGGTTTCATCTACCCTATCTCAGATAGCCAGTGGGTATCTCCTCTTGTAATTGTTCCCAAAAAAATGAAAATGGAGAATATGTGTTGACTATAGGGAACTAAACAAAGCCACAATGAGAGATTATTTTCCCTTACCATTCATAGATCAAGTCCTAGATAACCTTTCAGGTAAAAATAATTTTCTTTCTTGGATGGCTTTAGTGGGTACAATCAGATCATAGTTGTTACTGAAGATCAGGAAAAACTACATTTACATGTCCATGGGGAACCTTTTCCTATAGGGTGTTACCATTTGGTTTATGCAATGCTCCTGTAACTTTCCAGAGAGTTGTACTTGCAATCTTTGTTGATCTAACAAATGATTGTGTTGAGGTATATATGGATGACTTCACTGTACATGGAGATACATTTGAAGATGCTTTAAGAAATCTGGACAGAGTGTTAACAAGATGTGAACAACACAACTTGTCTCTTAGTGATGAAAAGTGTTTGATGATGGTGGATGAGGGGATTATATTAGGACACCATATTTCAAAAAGAGGAATTCAGGTGGATCAAAACAAAATTAGGATCATTTCAGATTTACCTATTCCTCAGACACCCACATATATCAAATCATTTCTAGGGCATGTTGGGTATTATAGGTGCTTTATAAAAGATTTCAATAAAATTGTTGCCCCCATGTTTAATTTGCTAACCAAGGACTGTGAATTTCTTTGGGATGAAAAGTGTCAGCATGCTTTTGAAGAAATTAAGGCAAAATTAATCAGTGCCCCAATATTGAGAGGACCTAATTGGGAAAATCCATTTCATATCCAAATAGATGCCTCAAATTATTCCATTGGTGCAGTATTGGGACAGAAAGATGAAGAAGGAAAGATGTATGCCATTTATTATCTTAGCAAGAATCTTACTCCCACTGAAAAGAATTACACCACCACTGAAAAGGAATTTCTTGTTGTGATTTATGCAATCAATAAATTTAGACATTACATTACAGGTACAAGATATTTATACACACAGATCATTCAACAATTAAGTATTTAATGAACAAACTAGTGGTTGGAGGAAGAATAATTAGATGGTTATTACTTTTGCAAGAATTTGATATTTCCATTATGGACAATCCAGTAAATCTAATGTGGTAGCTGATTTTTGTCAAGACTAACCACCACAGGGGAGCAAGATCCAGTCAAGGATAACTTTCCAGATGAACAACTATTTGCAATCTCAGCAAGTACACCATGGTTTGCTGATATGGAAAATTATCTTACAACAGGAAGTTTCCTCCTTCTTTCACTAAGAAACAAATAAAGAAGTTAATTAAAACTAGTGCATAATTCAAATGGTTAAATGGAATGCTATTTAAATGTGGTCTTAATTTTGTCTTACGCAGGTGTGTAAGAGAGGATGAAATCTTTGACATCCTCAGAGCATGTCATGATGAACCAAGTGGAGGACACTATTCAGTGAAAAGAACATCTCATAAGATACTTGACACTGGTTATTATTGGCCATCTCTGTACAAGGATGTGAAGAGATATATCAAGAGGTGTGATCCTTGTCAAAGGATGGGACAACCAACTTTCACCAATGAAATGCCTCTTCAGCCTCAAGTTGTGGTTGAACCATTTGAGAGATGGGGATTGGATTTTGTTGGTCCCTTTAATCCTCCTTCACAAGGGAAGGAATATATTCTTGTGTGTACTAACTATGTGACAAAATGGGTAGAAGTGCAGGCATTGACAAATGCCACTGAAGAAGCAGTTGTTGATTTCCTTTGGAACATAATTATGATAAAGTTTGGAGCACCAAGGAGCATAGTTTTAGATCAGGGACCACAATTCATGTCTAATATGATCCAAGCTTTCACAAGGTATTACCAAATCAATCATAGGAAGTCATCTCCTTACCACCCACAGTCAAATGGACAAGCTAAAGTAACAAACAAAGAATTGGAGAACATCCTTACCAAAACAGTTGAAGCTGGGAGAAAAGATTGGGTAAAGAGACTACCTGAAGTTGTCTGGGCTTATAATACAACTTGGAAAACTACAACAGGGTTTTCACCATATGAATTAGTCTATGGGAAAATCCTTGTTGCCTATAGAGTTTGAACTTCAGACATTGAGGACAACAATAAAGGTGGGAATTGAGTTAAATGCAGCTCAAAAGAAAGAATCCTTCAACTCAATGAGTTGGATGAATTAAGGTTGGAAGCACTTCAACAGACATAGAGATAATTCAAGAGCAAAGGAAACAATGACATGACACACATATCAAGAAAAGGCAATTCAAAGTAGGAGACTGGGCATTGTTGTTCGATTCTAAGTACCAACAATTCAAGGGAAAATTGAGAACCAGATGGTTGGGACCCTATCAAATTGAGCAGATATTTGACAATGGTTCTATTCAGTTACTTCCCATTGATGGCAATAGAAGAACACTCTTGGTTAATGGACATAGGCTGAAACTCTATAGGAAGCCTCCCACTAAGGATGAATTCTTGAGGAAGATTGAAGCAGATAAAGAATTTGATCATATGGAAGAACCCAGTTCTTCCAAAATGATCAAATAACTAGATGATAGATCCAAAATAAAGGAAAGAAGATGAAAACCAACAAATGGCGTTTTCTTCCCAAAAAAAAAAATAAAATAATAATAATAATAAATATAATAAAATTCTCTCAAAGGTCAATTGAAAACCAACAAATGGTAGTTGACCTCTTTTTGGCTAGTTCAAATAAGGGAATTCTTTTGAATTCCAGTTGTCTTATCTAATCATGTTTTGTTCCACTTGTAGGAATGACGAGTCATCATAGCAAAAGGGATTACATCATCAAGGACAATAATTATATCTTTTAACTTATTTAGGGTTGATTAAATGTTTGCATGTGTGATTTGACTTAATTTAAAAGTAGGTATGATGAGTCATCTATTTATACATTATGATTACAAGTGTGTAATCATGAAGTTGATTTGGATGGAATAAGTGGTGGCATGGTTATCATTAGTAATCATTATTGCAAAAATCAAGTGAAATAAGTTGCAGAGATATTTTGAGAAAGGAGCATCAAATTAAGTTTGTGTTAAGCAAAAGAAAAAGAATTCAGAATTCAAAGTTCCGCAAGAAGAAGAGGTTCCGCAGCCAAAGTCATCAATTCCGTAGCTAAGAAAAAAAAGGCCTGCAACCAATTCACACAAAATCAAAAGAGACAGAACTCAAGCCGATATGGGGATTAAGAAGAAATCAGAACTAGAGGATGATTCCCTGCTACTCGCAGAGATGAAGAAGTGGCATCTATCTTTGAGCATGCAGGATGGCTAGAGTTCTTGAAGAAATTTTCAAGACATAATGATGAATTGGTAAGAGAATTTTTCATAAACCTAGAACAATCCAGACAAAGGTGAGAAATATATTTATTCCTTTTTCTAAATACTGTAAGTAATGTGTAGAGTGCCAATTGTGCATGTCCCACAACCTACCAAGGGGAATTTGAAAGAACTGGTTGAAGTCTTACTGTAAGAAGGAGAAACTAAACCCCAGTACATCTATAATACAAAGAAAATCATAAAAGGGGTCAGAAGGGCTAGTTTTCCCAAACCCTTTTACAGGTAGCATTTTGGGTAGTGAAATATTTAACTGTGATGGTCAGTTTGGGTGTAGGAAAAGAAGTCTTAAAAGTGCTCATATATCTAAAGTATGGAGCCACAAAACCTGAGTACATAATAAACCTTCCAAGGTTTCTTTTTTACTCTATCCATACCATGGCTCAGAGGTATTCTTGGGGTGTTGGGACAATCAGGCATCACGATCTAATTCATTTAATATGCCAACACCATTTTCTGTCAAAGAAGAATGGAGAAGAAATTTGGGACAAGTTTCTTAGCAAGTTCAAGAAAAACCCTAATATTATCAGAAGGACAATTCCAGCCCCATTCTCTCCTTCAAATAATCTAGAAATTGATGCCCCTGCAGAAGAACAGAGGGAAATAGAAAGAGAAAATATACCAAAAAGAAGAAGGTCGGTGAGAAAGATTAAAACAATAGAGCCTTCTGTACCTGTGAAGGAAATTCCTTCTTCTGCAGTAGCTTCAGGAGCCAATATCTGTCTCTGACGGTGATAGCTCACCCATGCAAGAGCAAGAAAGAATAATAAGAAGAATCTCTAAAAGAAATCCACTACTGGGCATGTTGAACTTCCCTAGAGAAGAAAAATTCATAAGAGGTCAAGGGAAACCCTAGAGGGAAGGAGTGAGCAGGAAAGGATGGAAAAGGAAGTTGCTGACATTTTGGGCAGCATGGCCATGACTCCACCTGAGCCAAGTCAAGTTGAAATGGACAGAGGAGAGGAGAGACTTGAAGAGCAAGATTTTCAGGAATTGGCTGAACCATCAACATTGCCACATGAAGAAGAAGAGTTGGCATCCTGGAGAAGAAAAGGAAAATTTCCTTTGATAGAGGAAGAATGCCCAACTCCTCAAGTAATTTCAGAGGAAGAAGAAAGACATCAAGTTAAACAAGATCTATTTTCTGTCTAGAGCAGAGCTCATTATCAAAGAAAAAGATGAGGAATTGGATTTCCTCAAACTCAAATTAGAACAAAGGGAAATGCTCATTAGAGAGCTAACAACTCATCTTGCAGCCAGGACTGAGGAATTATCAACAACCAAGAAGTAACTGATAGAAAAAGAGGAAGAATTTCAGACTTCTAGAAAATAGAGTGTTGTGTCCACAGTCTCTACACAAACTGAGTTAACCTATTTTCCACTCAAACAACTATGGAATGACACTTGCAGGGAGCTCAGAGAAGCCAAAACATCAAATAAAGAATTGAAGACCAAGATGGAAGAAGAGATGAAGGCAAGAAAATAATGGGAAGAAAATTTTTACAAGGAGGAAGGAAATAAATATAAATGTCTTGTAAAAATTCATATGGTCTGTATTATGAGTGAGAAATTACTTGCCTGCAGGAGGCCCTCTCCTACATATAGTGTGTTTTTAGAAGAGTAGTTCATTCACTGGACAACTATCAAGAATTGCATGTGGGCTTCCACATGAACTAAAAGATGAATCTAAATTCATGGCAACTTACTCTCTATCCAGCCCTGAGCAGAAAAATCTCCTGTGTGAATTTTATCTTTGTAATTTTATGCTAGAGAAAAACATAAGATTTATGATCAACTTGTATGTGGGGGAGAGCCATCTCAATGCATTTGTCTCTGTTTTGCAAAACCAAATTACATGGAAGGAAAGGGAATCTGAGTTTTTAGTAAAAGCTAGCTCAATTGGTCTCTGTATGAGAGCTCACTATGGTAAACCTTCTACCTTCCTCATGCATTTTAGAACTCATGCCTTTGATATGAGATTCAAGACACATTACCTTGCCATTCTGCAAAAGAGTATTGATGCCTTCACCTCCTATGAGGAGGAAAAATTTGAAGATATTTATGAAGGATGCTCAAAGAGGTGGGAACTCCTTACTTGTTTCTTTGAAAATAAGGGAAGTAATTTCCCCTACAAATCTGATCTGGAGTTTAGAAAGGAAAAAGCGTTATGCACAATAATTCCCCAAGTCAATGAAACCTACGGGAAAATATGGATGGGAATGCGAACAAGGCCCCCTCTACTTCTCACCCCCATGTCTCCTTGGCAAAATAGAGAACCTCAAGATCTTGCTTTGAATTTGAAAAGTGGGAGAGGAAAATAGAAGCAGGAGCCGGTACATGGTACATCATCGATCTTAAGCATTGGGAAATCTAGTTTCAGCCATTTGATCTGAGCAATCAAATGGAATGAACATATGACCCCACTTTTGAAGAATGAAGTTTGTAAAGGGACTTACAAACAAGTAAGTTTGGGGGAAATGATGAGGCCAGAATATGTCCGATTAATGTATAATATATGATCTCATCTTACTCTCCTTTTTATTAAGTTTGATTGCATTTTGTGACTTTTAGTTAATCTGATATGAGTTAGAATGTAATTGTTTGTCTTTTGATTGATTGTGATTCTAATGCTTAAAAGATCTGAAATTCCTGATGAAGTGTGTGTTGAAATTTAGTTTTGTAATAAAGTAGGTCTAATCAGTCGAGGAAATGAAGCAGGTGGCGTTCAATATGTTTTTGATAGCATTTGTTCCTACACAACTTAGTTCTGGAACTTCCAAGCTAGTTCGAACTCCATCACACAGTCATCATTTAGTTTCTAACTTTCGGACTTAGTTCTGGAACTCCAGTATTTAGTTCCAAAATTTTCGACTTAGTTCCGAAACTCCTGGGTATAGCTCGAAACTCTCACGGTGTTGATCCTTAACGATTTCCTATGGTTTTGGAACTTCTCTGAAGTTTTGGAACCGATGGGAGTTATCTTTCTAACCACATACAAATATTTTACATCTACGACCCTTTCAATCAGGAAAGGATGAGAAGATTTCTGAACGCAGATCCAGGAGATTTATCCTACAACTATCTGATCAACCCAATCAATCTGACTCAACATCTATTTTGGGCATGATTCGATTTCATCAGAATCGTTGAGACATATGTGATTATAAAATGTATATAAAAGTAAACCTGTAGTAGTATATATATATATATATAATCTGATATAAGATAGATATAGAACAAAGAAGAGAAATAGACTAAGTACTCAGATCTAGTACGTTTGTAATACCGAATGTTTTATCAATAAAATAGCCATTCTTATTTGAGAGAATTATGAGTTGTTAAATCTTGATTCAAGGAGGAGCAAGGGCCCACTCCCCAAGGACTAGGATATTTGTTTATTTGGTATTTATATTTCTTCAACAAATAGCTTAGATCTGTTAATTCTATATTGTTTTAATTATTTCATTCAAACTTTGTTGTATACTTGTTCTTGCACGTGTTTAGATAGATTCTTATATTTCTTTCAATTGTTTTCAAGCATTCTAAATTGAGTGTGTTTATTTCCAACAACAAGTGTGTTTACTTTCAGAAGCAAGTGTGTTTCCATTCTGCACAGTGTGTTTCCTTTCAACAAAGCTTTCAATGTGTTTACTTTCAACAAGTTTTCATAGTTTGATTTAAATAAGGTTTTACCAAGAAGTCCTTAAGACATTGAAGAGATCCCCAAAAATAAATACAAAAATAAATACAGTCAACTACTAGATTGATTAGATTACTCTTGTTGCATATAGCTTTAGACACACCCCTGGTTTGATATGACATCAACAAGAAGTTTATTAAATGAAGGGAATGATGACACCCATTAGTCAACACTTAGAACCATCGAAGAATAGTGTCATTCTAAGGAGATAATACTCATGATCAATTGTGTTGATGGATTTTTTGGGAAATTTCTTGTGGGGAGTTGATTATCAGGAAGAGGGCTTCGACGAGTTGATCAACAATAGCTTGACCCTAATTGATTTTTGGGAGATGAACTATGAGTCAAACTCAGTCATGAGCATGATCCATCGAGTGATGCAATCATTGTGACAGGGTTTGGAATGCATGGTTTTAAATGGGTTGAAGCTAGTGACGACGTATGTCTTATGATTGAGAAGGTAGTGTCCAATCTTGGAAGTTGTGAAATAAAGAGTGCAACACAAATTATTGGCATCAATGTAACATTTTTCATAGTCATGAAAAGTTTGGTGATATAATAGATATCCCGCTCCCTACCCTACTCATCGTGGTGTGACAACATGATACCTAAAGCATGGTTAGTGGTAAAAATGTAGAGATAGAATAGATCCCATTACATGGAGGCATGAGCACAAGTGACAATATAATATATTGCTTAAGTTTATCAAAATTTTTGAAAATTGTTATCCCACTTGAAGTGGGTATCTTTCCAAAGGAGATGATGGAAAGGTTGGAAATGATAGGAAAGTTGCGAGATGAAGTGGTAGACTGATTGAAGTTAGTCCTAGAGACTACGAAGTTACTTTAGATTGATAGGGAGCATGTCAAGAATGGAATTAATCTTGGCGGGGTCAACTTCAATACCCCTAATGGAAATGATGAAGCCAAGGAGTTTTCCAGTTAGAACTCTAAATAAACACTTGGAAGGATTGAGATGAAGGAAGCATCGAGATAAGGCGGTGAAGAGGATTTCAAGGACAGTAAGATGATCATGTTGATGCTTGGATTTACCCAAGAGGTCATCGACATAATCCTTTATGGTTGTATAAATGAGATCGTGGAAGATATAGGTGATAGCGCGTTGGTACGTGGCCCTTACATTTTTCAAACCAAAGGGCATGATGTAGTAACAAAAGGTTCCCCAAGGGGTGACGAAGGATGTATTATGTTGGTCTTCTAATGCGATAAGGATTTGATTGTAACCAGAAAAACCATCCATAAGAGAAATCATTTCGTGGCCAGCTATTAGGTCGATAAGATGATCAATGTTAGGAAGGGGGAAGTCATCCTTAGGACAAGTGAGATTTAAGTCTCAAAAATCCATGCAGATGCAAAGCTTCCCAAATGCTTTAGCAATGGGAAGGATGTTAGAAACCCATCAAGGATAATCAATGGGTTGGATGAACTTGGCTGAAAAAGACATTACAATTCTTCTTTAATGAGGAGGGTTACATGAGAATGCATACGACGTAGCTTCTACTTAACTAGCTTGGCATTAGGGATGTTGATGATATTATGAATGGTTATACCATGATCAAGATATGACATGTTGGTATACGATCATGTGAAGCCTTGGATAAGCTTGAGAGGAAAGCGTTGAAGGATTCTAGCTCTCATGGATCAAGAGATTGGATGACTTTGAGAATGCGAGGCTCTTGTGAAGTCCCTATGTTGATATCAATGGTGGATTTGTTAAGAAGGGTGGATGTATCAGGAGGTAAGGCCTTATGAAGATGATAATATTCTACCCCCATATAGGAAATGATAGAGTCATCATCGTTGCATTGAAGAATGTCGATGGTAGGGGAATCCTCCTCTACCATGTTGGGGAATTTAAGAGGAAGGGACCTAGTTTCACCTTTGCTTTGATAGGTGACTCGGTCTTAGAGTAATTGTGGAGATTGAAAAAGTCGGGGAAGGGACATGGTGTCATCTATGTCCATGGGGTCGTTGGATGAGGAAGGGGTGATGGATCTGTGTTCATGGGGCTTTCATATGAATAACATGCAAAAAGAGTTGGTGGGGGTTGTTGGAATCATAATCCGTACTTCTTGTGGGGTTTACAGAATTGATCAAGGACAAGATCATGTATACCTTGTTCGTAGCATCCCAAACCAAATCCCTTCCATGCAAGATGGTGGAGATAGGTGTAGGTGAAAGACTTATTGTAAAGGAAATCAAATCCATTGGTGTATGGCTTGGTATGGGGTCAATTATCAACATGGGAAGAAGGGTGATCAATGCCACCGTAAACAAGATTGGTTTTTAAGTAAGGTGGGATGAAAGAGATAATATCCTCGGCATTATATTGGTACATGGGAGATTTTTGGGTCTGCCAAGTTGATTTAGTGTGGGGAGGGCATTAAAAGTGAGGATTATATACTCCCCAGGTGAGATACGTTGCATCATAGCATTAAAAGATTCATTCTTTGGGAAACTTAGATGTAGGTATAAACGAACTAGTGGAAGCTTTAGAAGATGAGTCTTACTTTGGGATGAGCACATCATTTGGCCCGTGGGTCATATGAAATGATTTGAAATGAGTAATATTGGCGGGGTGTGTGTATTTTCCCCTCGTGTTCATACTTAAGAGAACGATGAAGGGTGGATGAGACACAACACATAGCGCAAATCCATGGGTGTCCAATTAAGATGTTGTATTGAAATTCCCCTTCTTTGATGTAGAAGAGTTTATGAAGGAGTTTATCACCAACACAAATAGGAAGGATGATTATTCCCAATGCAGGGGTAATTACATCATTAAAGGCTCAAAGGACTGTAGGTGATTAGACGATAATAGTGTAGGGAAACTTGAGTTGATTGAAAGTGTGGGATGAAATAATTTTAGTGCTTTGGCACCATTATCAATCATGGATCATTTGATGAAGGTGTTTTTGATACGAATGGTGATAAAGAGGGGAAGGTCATAATCATCGTAAAAGCTAGGGATCTCCAAGTCATCAAAGGAAATAGTGGCAGAAGCTATAAGATCTCAAATGAGGGCCACAAAAGGTTGGGGTTAATTGGTTATGATTGGGATGTGTTGTAAAGCTTTGATTAGAGTTTGTTGATGTAGCCTAGAATTCACTGCAAATAGCCCAAGGCACGCTGACACATCACTTAGCCTCGAGCCGAGAGCTCACCCAAAGCGCGTAAGGGTACCAGTCCCTCTTAGTGAAGCTTGTCCAAGATGTTAGTATGAATGATTGTATATTTCAGATCTATAACAAATAATTGATTAAACCATAGTGCGCAAACTAGATCTAGATCTAACCCATATGAAGAAATAACTAAATAATTACTATAATCAGATTTACCATACAAGATGCTTACTCAGTTACATCCAACACCAATATCCAACAAATAAGATCCATTATATTAAATACTATAAAACTCATAAGCTTCTTACATACATCATGAAGTCACCATGGTTATGCGCGCTAAGATTCACAACATAACACTACAATAATCAAGAACTCCCTAAACCGTGTAAATAAATACATATTTATAGGGGTGGGGACTTTCCCTTCACCACCTATGCACCTTCCAAAAAAAGGCTACATGCTAATAATAGTCATGCGCCCTTACATAAGAATACAAAAGCATGCAAGTGCTAATAATAGATATCCTATAGTTAACTCCTAGTACAAATCCTATTATTAGTTCAAAAATCTGCATGGCACTCGATCTTTCGCTTATCCAAAATAGCCTTGTGTATCCTGTAAGTCTTCATACCTTTACGTGCTCTGCACTCCATGTCCAAAAATAGCCTTGATCTGCAAAAGTGGTTAAGTCCTATTTTCAACTTGTTTATGGGTGCACCTGTTTTGCTATACTTGCTCGCTCTTCCATACGCCATGTGCCCACGTGCCCAAACTTTATGTGCTTCCATATTTTAGTTGTATTTCCTCAACTTAACATTACCGCACACTAAATTATTTTATGCCCCGATAATGGGTAGTCATAACTTATATCTCTAGAATCAAAGAATATGAATGAAAGAATCTCAATAAAAAAGAATGAATAACTATTTGGTGCCTTGCTCTTCTATAGGCAAGATTAACTCTGAATATTTATTTTTAATCTCTACCTCTAATATTTGTCAATCACTCAGCGCTTCACCTATTTTATCTCGGACGTCTGTAACCATGGCTTCCAACTCATCCTGAGTCATGTTTTCTTATTCATTCTGCAAAATTCTAACAATGTTAGACATGCTAGAGACCATCCCCTCCATGAAATCCATCTTCTACATGATGATCTTCCCAATTTCATTCATTCTTTCCTTGTATGGATCATGGGGTTTTGCAAGTGCTTTTCACAATTTTCTTCCACTAGAGAAAGCCTCTCTATGTGCCAGCGTCTCATTCTTTACTACCTTTAGGACCTCGTTATCCTCTTCAATTTCCCGAGTCCCGATAATCAAATCTAGTGCCGTGCACATATTCGAGCTTGATCTCCTTCTTCAACTTGTCCTTTATTACTCGCAAAATGATTCATAACTCATAAATTTCCTTGCAATCGTGGCCTTGGCCTCGCGCCTCCTCTACAACATCCTTTAGTGCTGGTATACGCATGGGCCTTTCATTGACTACCAACTTTACCAGAGTGCGTAGGTAATGCATCGTAGAAGGAAATTTTTCTGGAACTTGTGATTCCATGTGTGGCCGTACCTTCAAAATGTCATCTCTAATTTCCTTTTCCATACTCACCAATGCTTCCACCTTTGCCTTAGAACTTTCATTCTCTACTATCAGGAACTTAATATCCTTATCCTTATCCTTATCCTTGTTATCATCCATCAACGCCCTAAGGGTTATTACTTTATCTATGTTCCTACGCGTAACCTTTGCAGATACCTTCACTAAAGCATTGCTCACCGCTCATTTAACATGACAATGGGCTTGACATTCACATGCTTGACACAGGGCACTTTCTTCATCTTGTGTAAAACACATGACTCCTCACATATGTCGAAGTCAGACTCATCCATATGGGTCTGCATAGACCAAGATAATTAATTTTGTGTTCATGCGTTCACCATTTCTACATCCAAAAGTTCCCACCCATATAAAACCTTAGGATCTAATATGCTTTGGAACCACACACATTTTTTTTTTATCATTAACATACCCAACTACAGGGGGGTCTCATAGTCTTCGTCCCCTTTCTCTTTCCCGGTGTGCTTACCTTTGAGAATTTGGTCACCCAAGTCTAGTACTTTGGTCCTTCACCTTCTTGTGTAGTATGGGGCGCGCCTAAGGCACACCCTCTTCTATTTCTAGACATGTCTTTTTCAGATCCTCTTCATCTCCCTTTATCTCTTCCTCCTCCTAAGGCTCGGTAGTATCCTCAACTATTACTAGAGTGTGAGGTGCGCTATCCTTAGACCCTTCTTCCTCATCATCCTTCCGAAAGATGTACTTGTGTCTCTTCTTTTTCTCGAGTTCGCCTTCTTAGGAGAAGTACTGGCAACCTTCTTGGGGGATGGGAAGTTCTTGCGCCCTGAGTCCTTGTTTTCCTAAGCACCCTTTTAAATAGAGGCTCCTTAGTGGTTTGTTCTACATCTATCTCCATGATGCCCATTTCTAACACTTCATCCTTTTGTTTCTGTAATGGAGGAGTTACCTCGTGCTCTCTCTTCTCTCCAACCATAGCCTTTGTATTCTTCCCATATGTTCTAGGCCACTAATATCTTCATGAATTTCTTCTTCTCCTTCTTCCTCTTCAATGGGTAGAATATCTTCTTCCTCTAAGGTCCCACAATATGTTTTCCCTTAGGTGGTCCAGGAATCTTGAATTCATTCTCCAAATACTTCTTGTTTTATAATTTAGGCTTCAAGTATATATATACTAGAGTTGTGCCCAACTCTCCAATGACCAAAATGACAACCTTCATGTTAATATCATCGAAAATCAGCCTTTCAATATAATCAATCTTACTTGGATAAATGTAAGACTTCCTCTGTGTGTGGTAGTCACAATCTACCTTGTCAGCATTGAATAACAAGCTGGCGCATGTTTGAGAGCCTATGTGTAGATGGTTGAAAATAGCACGCAATGAAGCCATATGACAACTTACACCAAGGGCCCTATTTTCCATCCTTCATCCCAATACACCCAATAAAAAAGTGTTGATACATTGGAAACTGTATTTATTTATCCAATACTGAAGGTAACTCCTTGGGTATCCTCCATTGTTCTTCAAACGTGGTGCGCAAGTGCTCGCACTACCACATTTCTGCCCTTTTCTTGAAGGGTCACTCATTGATCCATCACGGTATAGTTGGAAAATATTTCGCCAAGGACTTCTTCTCTTCAAGAAACTGCCAAATATTGTCTTTTGGTCCCATGAGGCACTCTAATTTTAACAAAGACTAATGACAAAAGTATAACGCCAAAGACGATTTTCTCACCTTCTTGTGCTTCCTCAATAATTGTCTCAGCAATGAAATTTGATAAGTTATACACAATACCTTATGTCATCTTTTACGCAACATGGATCCAAGCCTTATTTACCTGAGACCAATGCTCTTGATTTTTTATCTTTGTCAAGAGATGGGATGCTGCTTAAATAACTAGATACTTCTTTAATTTAGGGATATCCATCCTCCACCCTCCTTTAGTGTATCCAAGCACCTTCTTTGTCTTTTCTATGGCCTATTTGTTAGTGAGGTGGATATTCAAATGAACACCGTACTCCTCGATCTATCAAACTTCTAATCAAAGGCACGGTGATCCTCATTCGGTGCCCAACAAAATAAAATAAGTCCTCATGGACTCTACCCACGAGCCACTGGTATAGCATTTCAAGTTTTCCAAAATATGGGAGCTCATACAACTATAAAACTCCTACCTTGTCAATAAATTTTCGTTCGCATCATTGTAGACTACCATGTCATCTGCTGTTCTCTTCAAAGTCTTCACCACAAGAAATTTATCCAATTCCTTCTTGGTATCTTTGTTTATGTAGTTATAATCGTTAACCTTATAGCGACGAATGTGTGAATCCCAATCGCAGCCTATGAAAACACCTTCTGGGTATTGCATTTCAGAAAACCTACTCTCGGGAGCATCACCGCACCATCGAGCATCTGACTTCAATCTCAACTTCCTTTTTCTTCATTCCCCATGTACCTACTCCAGGTGCTCTTTTTGGTGCCATAATAGCTATAAAAGTGTGCTCTTTTCCCCGGCTTGAGCTCTACAACTCAATTCCATGTGCCCTAGCTTAAAACCACATGCCCTAGCTCAAAACCAAACTCTATCTATCAATCCTCTTCCCCACACGCCTCTGCTTTGCTCAAACACTTCACCAAATGGAGCGCAAGATTACACTGTGCACAAATATGATAGAATACAATTGGTTTGTAGCTCTCCACTCTTCATAATTGCCTTGCTAGCTTGTTGTCCTTCACTTACTTGAAATATCTTATATGAAAAGGTAAAAAGGATTTTGTAACACGTCCTTATATAGATTTTCAAAAAGTTATCACATTTATTTCTCTCCACCTACCACCTTCCCCAACATTAATTCATCATTTCAATAACTTTTCAATATTGCTCATCTCCACACCAAAGTCATAACCTTCTAGTGCGCCTTCTAATTTTTGGCCACAGACCTCCTTCCACGTACCCTCACATGCTGAAGTACTTCGCCACTACGCCTTCTTCTAAGTAGTTTCCACTGTTGTAGCCTACCTCGTGTTACACTGTGCATCCATCCATAAGTGGTCTTCAATCAAGAGAAATATTTTTCTATCTTGCACCCTTCCCTTAAAGCACCCACACAAAATTTTCTTTATGCATACCCATCTTCAATTAATATTAAAACTTGAAATGAACCCTATATATAAACCACCCCACACTAAGGGTATGTGCAGTCCTCTGCATGCATGAAAACACTTAGATAGTAATCAGCTTATGGCGTGCAAGCACGCTTATTACATAAAACACTGAACTAAATTGACAAAGCATAACAACGATGAAAGGAAACACATATAAAGGAAATGCATTAAGGAAATCTAATCTAAGTGGAAATAATGCCTTATTACAAACACCAAGAAGACTTATTTATAGTAGGGCTTCAACTTACTCCCATTGAAGTAATCGGGAAACCGTGTTCCATCCAATGCCTCTAATTGGAAAGTGCTTGAATCAAGTATATAAGTGATAACATATGGTCCAAACCAATCCACCTTAAGCTTTCTAGGGTGGTAAAAAAACTTTGAATCATACAAAAGTACCATTTGTCTAACCTCAAGCTTCTTATCCTTGATGTGCCTGTCATGCCATGCCTTCTACTTGGATTTTTCTTGCTTCGACTCCATCTTGCTATGGCACACCTTTCATCCAGCTGCATCAGCTTGTCAATTCATTCTTCCAATGCTTTCTCATCAACTAGACCTCTTGTGCACATAATACACAAAGAAGGTAGCGTGAATTCCATTGGTAGAACTACCTTTGCACCAAACAACAACTGAAAGGGTGTTGCTTTATTCAATCTCTTGTAGGTTGTCATGTATGTCTAAAGTACAACATAGAATTTATCATCCCAATCTCTCCTTCCAACATCATAATTTGTTGTCAATGTATGGCTCAAGATCTTGTTGAACGCCTCAGCCGTTCTATTTTCGTGAGGGCGATAAGGTGTTGTCCTATGGTGTACAACTATAAATTCATTCAAGAATATCCCGATAGTCTCATTAAGGAAATGAGTACTCCTATCAATGGTTATAATTAAAGGGTATCCATACCTACCGATAATATTTTCCCACTTAAACCTTGGTGTAGTAGTTGCAGTGTAATCCTTTGTAGGTGCCGCTTCTTCCCATCTTTTAAGATAGTTTGTATAAGTTATAATGTAGCGTAATCATGTCCTACGCGCGGCTGGGGAGATAGGGCCCACAAATTCAATTGCCCAAAGTCAATTGCCCACTTCTCAAAAGGTTATGCTCTAGAATAGGCCTCAAAGGCATCTCATATCTATACCCGAGCTTTCCAAGGCACTGAAAATGGTCACATGCCTTACAATAATCTTTGCAATCCTTGTACAATGTTTCCCATCATAGACCAACTAATAGAATCTTACACATGGTGGCATCCCCTGCATAGTGTCCACTTGCAATGCCACTATGAGCCTCTTCCATAATTGCTTCGTGCTCATGCTCAAGTGCACACCAAGGTGTAAAACTTCATCCCCGACTAATTTGTATAGGTCTCCATTGATAAACATATAAGGCGCAACATGTATGATAAGTTGTTTCTTCTCCAAATCCTTCATTCCTTCAGGTGCAACACCTATGCGTAAAAAGAAAGCACTATCATCTAAGTTTGAAGGCACACAATTTAACCTAAACAACTGTGCATCTGGCATTTTGTCCTCAATGCTTTGTGCATCCTTTCCCGATTGAATCCTTGATAAATGGTCCTAACAAAATTTTTCTTACTTGGCTTGACCACCAAAGTAAAGTTAATATCTTGAAATAACATAACCCAATGGCATATGCGCCTTGTAAAATAGGCTTGTTTACCAAATGCTTCAGTGCCATGTGGTCTATATAAAATATGAATGGGGTAGCAAGTAAATACTGTCAAAACTTATGAAGCGCATAAATCATAGACAACACTTCACGCTCTGTTGTTGTGTAATTATGCTCTCTTGAGTTAACTTTTTACTCGTAAAGCAAATAAGATGATAAAAAATCCCTTCTCCAAGTTGGGCTAGTACTATGCCAATGGCCATGTCGAGGCATCTACATGAACGTGAAAAGTTTTGGACCATGAAGGAAAGCACAAAATAGACATTGTAGTAAGTCTTTCTTTTAGAGTCTTAAACGCGTCTTTGTTGCACCTCACCCTAATAGAAATTTCCTTTTCCCTTTAATAATTTTTCTAAGGGCGCGCGATCTTGGCATATCCCTTAATAAAATTTATGTAATATCCCATGTGCCCCAAAAATCACACCTCACTTTAGCTAGCGAGGTTCGTCTAAACCCAAAATCACAGAAACCTTAGCAGGATCCACTAGTAAGCCCTCCTTATAGATGATGTGTCCCAACAAAATTCCAAAGGGTGTGGTAAATACACACTTCTTAATATTTAAAGATATTCTCAACTGACGATACCTCTCAAACATCACCTCAAATTATCACAATGATCCTTCACAAGCCATAAACTATCCAATCATCCACATATACCAGTAAGAACTTATGAATAAAGTCATGAAATGCTTACACCATTATGTGTGAAAATACTATAGGCACATTATTTAATCCAAAGGGCATAACCATGTATGTAAAAATCCCCATTCATCTTGAAAGTTGTCTTTTCTTGGTCCTCTTTCACTATCCTCACCGATGATACCTAGAAAATCCATTAGTGAAGGAGTAGATCTCGCACCCTGCAACACCTTCCAGAATTTCTTCAATAAATGGTGTGGTAAAGGGATCAATAACACACGCATCATTTAATTCCCTATAATCCAAACAAATATGGATTCTTTCATCTTTCTTGATGTTGATCACCATAGGGCTCACCCATTCCAACTCCTTGATGGGCACAATGATCCCAAAAATTAAAATTTTGTAAATTTATTCTTTTACTTTAACATGCAAGTTTGGATTCACCCTGTAATTTCCTCTTCGACATGGTAAAATACCTTCCTTCGGTTTGCTTCTCATCCCTCCCAAAGACTCATGTACCCCTTTTAATTCATGATAGCCTCTAGGGAATAGATCCTGGAAGTCACGCAATAGCTCAATTATCTTAGTAACTTTAGAGTCAGACCAATAATATCCAATGATGGCCTCCTTAGGCTTAACATCCATTCCAATGTTCACTTTCTTGGTATTCTTGGGTGCATGGTAAGTGTGCTCCTTCTCATCCACATTATCTAAGACTTCACGTGTACCTTTTGTATGCTCAACATCTAAGTTTTCCACTTCCTCATCATCAACTATATAGACCATCTTACCCTTTTCTCTTTCTAGGCAGGCATGCCCAAGCTGTTCAACATCTATTTCTTCCTCTTCAAAATACGCCCTAGGTCCGACTCTCTAATAACTCTTGAAGGAGCTCTCCACTCTCTGTATTATCTCACATAGTTAAGAACTTCATAACCTGTAATGCCTCATTCACTCGGAGGTTTAGTGGAAAAATAGTCAAAGGTCTGAATCATACATACAATAAGCTTTTGCCAATTTCCAGTCTCTCTATTCAACTCTGCGTAGATATACCATGCACGTGCATAACCTCAAAGGTCAAATAAAGCTTTTACAACCATAGCGAAGGTGGTAAAGCTTCCTACCCTCTATCCAAAGTCTCAACACATCAACTGCTTGAACAAGATCATTACCATGAAATGCACATATCTGAGTAGGCACATTACTCCTTAAAAATATAGCAGATAAAGTAATCTTGACTTCTCTCCACTCCAAAATATTATCTCTGTGAACCATCCACCAACGCATTGTCATCCCACCCAGAGTATAAACTAGTATATTCCTTCTTTCCACCTGACATTCCCACTAAAATTCCATCGTAGCGGGAATACTTCTAGATTCTCTTCACTAGTGTACCTTGGTATATGGTTGCTAAATAAATGCATGATACTTTGTGTGGCTTACTAACACACACAAATACACTTTGTACCTCACACCCAACCATTTTATAAGTGTCATGTGCCCAATTGTCACATACAACACTTGTAGTATCACTCATGGACTGTGCATCATCTCATTGGAGAACTCCTTCCTTTGATGGCTTAAGAAATTTTAGATCTCGAATGATGCACACATAAATTTTGTTCAATGATGCATCCTTTAAAACTCCAATTGACATGGCTTTGGTCTTGTTTGCCATAAATAGAACATTTGAAGATGGTTGCAATGGTGTTCTACCCATCTGAACCGATGCACCTAAAGTGAGCACATTCACTTTCGTGCCTGTGTCAATCAAGATATTACTCAAAAGCCAGCCATCAACAACAACATTTAGAGTGATCTCTTTGTCATAATCTAGGCTATGAGGGGGAGATTAGCATACAAAATATCCCTCTCATGTTCAATCCTAGCATGTGGAGTGTTTCCCTTTAACCAGTTCATTCTCCCGATGCAACATCTTGCAAACCTCCTTTAAATCATCAACATCTATTTGATGGAACTCAACTGCCTTCTTTTGTTCTAACTTCCACGACTTCTCTTTCAAACATTATATCTCACCCTATAAATTCCAAATTACCTCCATGGTTTCTTGATAAACCTCCTTTTGATGCATAGGGTCTAGATAATTTGCATGAAGAACCTCCTCCTTAGTAATGGTAGGATTTGATTTTAGAACTTCTCTGGTGCGCAAAACCTCAAAATGTGTAGTAATCTTCATAGGTACTAACTCGAATCCAGCGCTAACTTCGGCATCTACCGATATTCCACGGTGTGCTTCACTCTAACCATTCCCGTGCCTTTGTTATCTTGTTTGTGTTTCTTACTCAAATGTTCATATAAGTCTAGGCATTCTTCATAGTTGTGATTCTATCCAAAAAAAAAAAACAATGTTACGAGGAGACTCGCATTGGTAATGATTAGGGGATCCACATGTATAATAAGTTACACGAGGGAAATCAATTCTTCCACTACCACAACCCCAACCTCTAAATCCTCCTCGATAACCTTGACCTCTACCATGGCCTCCATCAGAACGCCCTTCATTATGATCATGGTCATGATGCTCACCTTTCTCCTTAGAATTATTTACAACGCCAGTCTGTCATATGCCAATATCAATGGCATCATGAATCTGATCAATCAACCTGTAATCTTTAGTATCATGAGTGGAAGACCTACAAATTTTGCAGTAATAATACACGTTCTTTCTTATCGTGTGCTACAACAATAGGCACCGACTTGAATTGTGGTCCAAGTGAAAAATTTCACAATCCAACAACAAGGAGCACACTGATTTACAAGGACAACTATCCTTAGTATGCCCCTCTACTTCATAATCTGTACACCAAATTCCACTGCACGTCTCATGTGCTGAATTAGCAGATAATTTCTCCAATTTTTAGCCATTGCTGTAATCTGAGCTTCCAAAAATGGACTCACTCCTGTGTCTACACTCCCTACCACGTCAACGTGCAGAGCTACTTCAAGTGCCTCATATGGATTTGTATAAGTATTATGGGAAAGCACCCTCCTAAAAGGTGTAATTGGTATTCCAACAAACCATTGTGCATGTTGGCTCACATGTATGTCATAAGATAACTTACATAAAAAAATTGAACTTAGCATTAAACTCCCAAACACTCTTAGTAGTGTCATGCTTAATATTTTCAACGTGTTGATGCTATTTTGTTTAAACTCGTGATATAAAATTATTTCAAGAAAGCATCCCGCAACGTGGTATAGTCTACACAATTATGGTTAGGATCAAACTTTCTGTACCAACTATGCATGCACCCCTGTAATGTAGTTACAAACTAACTCACCTTGCGCTCTGGAGTAGTGATCCCCTTTACACGTCATAGTATCTCACACATATGCACATGCTTGGCTACATCTTCAATGCCTCTATATTCTAGAAGATGAAGGGACATTTCCATATAAATCTACTAGGGTTGGTGCGGACCTTGCCCACCAGATCTAGTACATGTGTTTCCTCATGTGTTTCCCTTGCCTTGAGATCCACCGGATCTGCTAACACCCAAGCCACTTGACTCTCTTAATTCTCCTCCTAAAGTAGGCAATGGACTAGAGGATGGACTACCTTGTGCTCCAATGTTCATGATGAACCGGACTCCCATAGCCTATGAAGTTGTGCTACTTCTAGATGTTATACCAATGTTTTGCGCGCCCACATTATGTGCCAATGATGCACTAGAAAAGATGCCTCTATTTGGACCTCCAAATAACATAGATGACGATTGCACCACCATAGATGAATACGCTCCCTGATTAACTCCTGAACTTGACTATAAATTGACTCTATCTATTGCAACTCTATTGCTCACACTAGCTTGCTTACTTGTTAGCTACCATAGAATTTGTAAGACCAAGCACAAATGCTAGGTCACTAGGTAGGTTTAGATGCACGCCCGCGGTCGAAAGTCTTTCATTTAATGCACCCTCATCCAAAGCCGAGGAGGGTTCTTTGCCATGCTTTCTCAAATGGGGGAGTTTAAGATGATCTGGCTCCATGTCCTCTTCATGAGCTCCAAATCCTTCATGAGTCATCTCCCTCCACAACACCATTCTTTTTGTGATCTCTTGTTGCTTCATTAGATCCCTCTCACGTGCTTCATTAAACTTAAGCCATCTTTCTTCTCTCTGTCTCTCTACCACTAGGTCCGCCATCTTTACCAAACCTACTCCTACCCCCACACATGGTGGGGTTTAGCTAGACATAGGCTTCTTTTCAAATGATCAAGATTTTTATTGCCAAAGGGATATCGTGTAAGTAAGACCGTCTAGGATCACGCAAAAATTGAAACTCAACAACTCTTTGGGGAAGAGTAAGTGGAAACTGCATACTCAAGAATATAGTTGTTCAAAACACCATGAAACCAAACATCCACAGAGCATGTCCAAATCATATTTGCATCATACAAGGCCTGGAATTCTTCATGCATCCAAACAAGTGTTTGAAACCTTTAATTCCTCTTAGATGTGTAAGCAACCAACCACTTGTACAACTCTACGAGAAAGATAGCAAAGAACGTCTCATACAATGCATCATACAGATTCTACTCAACCCATACACGTGCATTAAACTCAGGTCCAGTGCTAAATATACAAGCATACTCTTCTTCTAGATTGTCTAACCACTCTTCAATACTAGCCAAGGTCAACCAGTAGTCTTCATCATGCAACATCCTAAAAATCAGCTGAGAAAGAGGTCCCAAAAATGGAACCAATGATGTAGCCTAAAATTCACTGGAAATAGCCAAGGCACGCTGACACATCACTCATCTTGAGCTGAGTGCTCACCCAAAGAACACAAGGGTACCAGGTCCCTCTTAGTGAATCTTGTCCAAGATGTTAGCATGAATGATTGTATATTTCAGATCCATAACAGATAATTGATTAAACCATAGTGTGTAAACCATATCTAGATCTAAGCCATACGAGGAAATAACTAAATAATTACTATAATCAGATTTACCATACAAGATCCTTGCTCAGTTACATCTAACACCAATATCCAACAAATAAGATCCATTTTATTAAATACTTTGTAAAACTCGAAGCTTCTTACATACCTCAAGAAGTCACCATAGTTATGCGCGCTAACAAATTCACAACATAACACTGCAATAATCAAGAACTCCCTAAACCGTGCAAACAAATACATATTTATAGGGGTGGGGACTTTCCCTTCACCACCCATGCACCTTCCAAAAAATAGGCTACAATATAATCATAGTCATGCGCCTTTACATAAGAATACAAAAGCATGCAAGTGCTAATAATAGATCTCCTATAGTTAACTCCTAGTACAAATCCTATTATTAGTTCAAAACTTTGCATGGCACTCGATCTTCTGCTTATCCAAAATATCCTTACGTAGCTTGTAAGTCTTCATACCTTTATGCACTCTGCACTCCATGTCCAAAAATAGCCTTGATCTGCAAAAGCGGTTAAGTCATGTTTTCAACTTGTTTCTGGGTGCGCCCCTATTTTGCTATACTTGCTCGCTCTTCCATACACCATGTGCCCACGTGCCCAAACTTTATGTGCTTCCATATTTTAGTTGTATTTCCTCAACTCAACATTTTTCAATTGTGAGGTGAGATTTGGATAAGCTCGTAAAGGGAAATTTTGAGGGGAGCTCGATGCGGTTGTTTCACGATGCTTTGTTTTATCGCAAAAAGCCTTTGGGCTCATGGAGTGGCTAGAATAGATACCTTAGCCTTGGATGAAGAGGGAGATGAAATAGGTTCATTAGGAGGAGAAATGATGATAACTCTCAATTTTTTTTTGGGTGGATGGTTGAGAGTCATAGAGGCGAGATAGAGTGGTAAAATGAATGTAATTTATGTAAAGAGGGGGACCCTCTTTAGAAGGGGTATAATTTGGTGGAGGGATTATGACTAAAGGTGTGGATGGAGGGCCAAATTTAAAGGCCTTGGAAGTTGCAGATTTGGTTTGGGGGTTATGTTTAGGTGTAGATGATCTAGTGGATGGAAGGGGGTGGTCTTATTTGATGAGAAGATCATCCTCTTGTACAAGGTTGTTGATAAGTAGTTGAGAACATTATAATGTTATGTGTTGTTCCCAGTGCACACGATGATAGGAGCAGACGATGTTGTAATCAAAACATACGTGCTTTAATTCATGTCAATCAAAGGACTTGATGGGGGAAGAGTAATTCTACATTCTTGGATAAGGTGATGTAGTATTTCGAGTAAGACCAAATAGGGGCTTTGGGAGTGGAGTTTTGTGAATTTTGGATTGATTTGATTTAGGTAGGGAAGGTGAAGAAAAAGAGGTGCCTTATTCTTATGGGATTTTGTAGTATCCTTAGACTCAAATTTGGATTTGGAAATAAGAGTAGATGATTTTGGTTTGGATTTGGTGGTGATGGGAGACTTAGATGAAGGACACGGTCCTAAAATGGATGGTCGAGGTCCTAAGATGGATGGTTGGATATTGGGTTTTTGGATTCATGGGGCTTTAGAGGGGTAGTTATAATTTCTTGTGTGGATGAGTAATGGATCTTTGGATTGGGGTGCCAAGGCTCTTAGATGTCTGTTGTGAAGTTTTACCTTTGGTAGGGATAACAATGATTTCGATAGTGGAGTCATCTTTAGAAGTGGGATCAGATGGTTTGGACATGGGTTGTGTTGTAGATGTGATGGTTGAGGATGGGGATGATTCTTGAGTAGCACCATTGGTAGAATCATAAGGGCTTGTGGATTTTGTGGAATTTAGAATTGCTGATATAGTTGTGTTGTTTTTTGGAGGTAAGGATGGGATTAAGACATCACTTGTGACATAATGGAGGGGAGATTCCTATTTGGTAGAGGTTTCAAGAGATGATGTGGACATGGGTGTGGATGATGTGTAAATGGGTATAGATGCGAGATGTAAAATGTGGTGTAGAAGTAGATGTGGGTATAGATGCAAATGTATATATGGGTGTAGATGTGGGTATAGATGTTGAATCCTAACTTAAGGTGTTGATTGCATGGGCATCAAGCGCTTGAGATGTGGGACCATTTGCTTGGTTTCTCGGTGGATGATTCGAAATGGTTGTTTGAAAACATCTAATGGTTGATTAGGGGGAGCATTTGGATTGTCTAGTTGGAGGTCTCTGCGATCGATAAGTCATTGCACTAAATCCTTAAAGGTACGACATTTTTGATGTCATGGCCACGGACTTGATGATATTTATAGTAATGATCCTCATGATACCATGCGGGTTTAGGACATGAATCATCAATAGGGTGGATGGGAGGAAGTTAGATAAGGTGTACGGCCATGAGCTTGTCAAAGATGGAGCTATATGATTTACCAAGAGGAGTATAGTTGGGGGATGGTCAAGGTGCTCTTTGCGTGGAGGATTGGTATGAGATGTGGATTGGGAGGAAGTTTTGATGACAATAACATTTTCCACATTCTTGTATTTTTCATTATGGGTGAATGGTTTTGTGAATTCAGTCTTGGGTTTATTAGAGAAAAGTTTAACATGGCCTTGCTCAAGGGCGATAGTAGTTCTAACTTGTGAGCCATAGTAAAAGCTTCCTCAAAGGTTTGGAAGGACTGAATTTTAAGGGTAAATGAAATGTGCTTGGTGCATGATCTAGAAAAGAGCTCAATAAATTCAGTTTGAGGTAGTGAGAAGGATAGTTGGTTAATAATCCCGCGCCACCTAGCAATGAAATCAAAATTGATTCATCCTCAAATTATTTGATGGCGTAAAGGTTAGTGATGGTTATCTTACATGCTATGTTGATGGAGAAGTGTTCTAGGAAAATTTGTGCAAGTTATGTGAAGGAAAAGAGGGAATGTTGAGGGATGCCATTGTACCAGTCTAGAGCGGGCTCGACCAATGACATGGGAAAGGTATGAAGCATAAGATCTTGATCATGTGTAATAAGGTAACATGAGTGCCTAAAGGCACAAATATGTTGTTGGGGATCTTATTTTCTATGGAATTTAGAGAATTTTAGAAGCTCCCAATGTGGAGGATATGGCTTAACAGGCATGGATGGATTGATGGGTTCATTACATATTTTCTCATAAGTAAATGTATTTTTGGGGCCTAAGGTAAGTGGCCTCTAAGTTATCCATTCTACTCAACAAGGATTACATAAGATCATTTGATGTATGAGAAGGGGACCTGATTGATGTTGTTGTGGATTGTAGGAAGTAGATGGATTAGGTTGTGAGTAAGATTGATAATGTTGGGTATAATTAGGAGTTTGTGGGGGTGGTTGATAGGAAGGAACATAATTAAAGGTTTGTGATTGGGTGGGTTGTGAAGTAGGATGTGGTAAAGGGATGTAGTTGGATGGGTAAGATTGTGAAGGTTGTTGTTGAGTGATAGGGGGATTGGATTGGATTTTTGTTGGATGAGTTTGGGTATGTGTATGAGGTGGTTGGGATGTTTGAAGGGATTGATTGGGAAACGTATGCCAAAGATGCTTCAGAGTGGAGGTTGGTTAGTTTGAGTCAAATCCAAAGGGAGAGGTTGTGAGATAGAAACATTGGGATGGACATGGGATGTTAAAAGAGGCACCAAGCTTTAAAAGTGTTCTTAGGTGGTGGAGGAGGTATGTTGGAGTCTTGAAGAGTTTGGGAGGGAGAATTTATGATAATGATAGATGAGGAGGGAATAGGAATGGAGGATGTAGGGATGGTCTTCGTGGTATTGATATGTGGTAGATTAGGGGGATGAGTACCAATAATTGTGTTGATGGCTTGGTCTGGGAACCATGATAGAGGATTCATGAGGGACATGTTTGTTTTGGGCTAATGCTAGCTCATTCATGGCCCTAGGGAAAAAGAAACGAGTTGGGAGGTGAGGACTTCAATATATTCAGATTGTGGGGATAACTATAAATTTGTTAAAGAGGGGTCCATCAATATGGTGTTTAGTGGATTTATGAACTAGATATTCATGGAGGGTGATGAGGTTAGCATCGAGGATTTCTTGAAATTCCAAGCATCTACGAGGGATAGTGGGGGTCCAAGTGCTCCTAAGGAAGTAGCAAAAGGAGGAGGTGTGGCTAGTCTAGAAGGGACAAAGTGATGGTAGATAAAGGGATTGGTCTTGATATGGGGATTTCCTTGAACCACATGGGGCTCCATGAGGAGGAACCATAGGAATAGTGGATAGGGAGGCCAAGGATGAGGTCATCAAAGGTGTAGAAGAAACAAGAGTGAGTGCAGATGTTTGTTGTGAGGGGTTGGTTGAGATGGGGATGTCATTAGAAGTGGTTGATTGCTCCATTCTCTTAGCTTGGGAGTGAGTAACAATGGGCATGAAATAAACAAGAAAAATCCTATGCAAACTATTAATGCAACACATAAGTCAAGCAGCAATTTTTTTTTATCTTGTTTATTTATAGAATGTGAAGAGGGAAGAGGCTCAAAGGGAACCTAGAGAAATGGACACTCTATGGATGGTTTCAAGTGTGTTTAAGGATGGAGTCCTCGATATACCCAAAGGTATGTGAGGCCTGAATTTATGATGACTATTGGTACATGGCTTGATATAAGGGCATATCCCCGCACTTCTCGCACCGCAACAATAAGCGTATTGGGCACTTAGCTTATATAAGAATAGTCAAAAATATTACATAACCAGAAAACATCGCGGTGGATTCCTTATGTGGTGATGAAATCCCAATAGCTCCACTTAGGTAGATTTTTTTAGATGTGTAGATTGTGCATGTGGTTTGGTTGTGTGTGAAGAAAATGTGAATGTAAAGTGTTACCACCTAATTAAGCTATGTGATCAAGAAAATATGAAAAGTTTGTTTTAGATCCAAACCCAAATATGATGTTCGATGAAAACAAAAAGCAAAGGAAGGGAAGAATGATGCAAGAAATGAAAAAAACAAAAATCAAAAGAGGAATACCTAGATACGATTTTCCTTTTTCCAAATTACATACGTGTTGTTGAGAAAACAAGCAAACTCCCAAGCACACAAGTAAAGAACTCCAACCTGTAGAGTTAGTGGAAAGAAAAAAATAAAATATAGAATAGAATTGAAAATGAATAAGGAACTCACCAAAGGAATAGGTCCCACCAGTGTGCTAGAATGTTTGACAAGTTTTCCACTCTTGTTCCAAGTTAATGAAATAACATGCTAGAAAACAAGAAACTCCAAATATGGGAATACCTCCAATGTTTGATAGTGATGGTGATGGAAGACATGTGCACAAATCCTTTCCACAGCGAGCTTGATGACCTACACAACACAAAGGATAGCTACACAAGAAAAGATTAGTAGATTTATATGGTGGGTTGCTTGACCAAAGCCAATCTCAAGAAGTGATGAACTTCCTAGGAAGGATGTCAACCCACTTGTTTAGAAAATTGATTGAAAACAAGGAATAGGTAACATACAAAAGATAACTAGAACATAAATGTTCAAAGATATGCTAAAATAGATATCAGATAATGAATGCAATGATAAATTGAGACAAATAATGCAAACCAAATAGGGTTCGATGATGACTAGAGGCAATAGAACAATGATGATTAGAGAATGAAAAGAAAATCAAAAGGTTGAAAACAACAGATCTGGAATAGGCTTCTAGATTTTGAAGATGTCTTGGGTTAAGTACAAGGACACATGAAGTAGAGAAAACACATATTGTAGGTAGATGTGTAATTAGGCCGAGAGGAGGTTGACAATGATTGAGGCATTGACAATGAATGTGATAGAAAAATGAGGTTTTGGGATGTATGATAGAAGGACACAAATATTTGAAGAATCTAGGTGTTGCGAGGATAGAAAAATGATAGTAGAAGGCACATGATGCAAGAAAATAGTTGAGACTAATTGGGTCAAACGCCTGAGGGAAGCATTTTATGGTGACCAAGGCTGAGTTAGGGCTTGATGAGGGTTGATGGATTCCAAATGAGCTATGTGAAGGAAAAACAAGTTTGATGATGTGATGAAAAATTTGTAAAATGAAGAACGAACCTCCAAATGGATGATGAAGAAGTGATGAAAATAAGATATGTCTTCCAACAATCTCCAAGATCCAAATCTTCCAAAGGGTAGACAAAGGATCCAAAGTGGCTTTAAGAGGTTGGTGGCAACTTAGAAGAAGACAAGAAACCTACAAAAGTTTGCTAGAATTCAGATCTCAAGAGTTTCATCCTTTTAGGAAGGGGGTGATAATGTATATATAGGGTCATTGTCATGCCATAGGGTCATCATCGATTACGGGGAATTGATTTTGATTTGATGATGATGTAAAACTCGAGGGATGAAGCCCCATCAGTGGTAATTATCATTAAAAATTGATTTGGAAAGTTGGAGTTGCATGGGGATGAGAAATAGTGGTTGGATGGGGTGGAAGTGTATTTAATAAAGGCAAGGGTGGTTGGAAATATTAAATGGGGGTAGGTGGTGAGTCTAGAAAGGATAAATGAGAGATTTAGGGATGTAATTAAGATAATAAATATGTTTAGGGATGACTAATATGATTATGGGTGATAAGTGTAATTAGGATGCATAAGGGGAGATGAAATAATGTGACAATGGGATTAAAGTGATTAAGATAGGAAAATAGAAATTAAGGGACATGAGTTTGATTTAGGAGGAAAATGGGATTTTAAATGGGTGGATGGGTGCAAGTGTGCACAATGATGACGAAGGGTAAGCGAACACGAAATGGGGGGCTAGTGAACCAAAATTTGATGTCTACATATAAACACCGCTAATTGTTTGCAGGAGAAATCAGACATATCATTGAAAGGTATCTTTTATTTGTTAATCAAGCTTGTTTTTTATTGAATGACATCAAGGTTTTCGATTGGACAAAATTTAATTGGATAGGTAAGATGTAAACATGAATGGATTGTTGTAAATTAAAAGGTGGGAAATTATATACCTGCATGCCCCACACCTATTCCATGAAACATATTGTTCCTTCCCAAAAATAGCTATTATATGTGCTCCACTTAATCATCATAATGTCATGCGATTTATTCACGTGAGTGTAATGTGAGCTTAAAGGGGCCAAAATAAAAATGTACGAAACTTATTTACGACATTTTTTTGTGGTTTGAAGCTCAAGAAATTATATTGAAGTGGGTGATGGAGGAACACTCATTGATAAATAAGGCCATATGGGGAAGGGATGTATGGGGTAGAAGAAGACGTTATCTAACAAATGATCAATGTTATTTTTTCATTTTACGTATTTTATGGTGGAAAGGTTTTTTGACTGCATGACATTTAGTGTGTAAATTGTTTGAAATAAAAAGTGCATACGGTGTGAAGGAGGTCGGGAAACATATTTTTGGAGATATCTAAAAATAAAAGAGCAATCAATAAGTACTTTTGATGTCAATAGTTGTTATTTGTAATTTCAGCTCTTGCACTTTACATGTAGCTAGAACATAAATAAATGCAAGGGGAATTCACTTATGTGTTTCAAGGGTTAATTTAGAAATAAGGATTTGTGGTGTGGACCTAAAATTCTAGGGTAAGGGTTGCATACACAATTACAATTAGGGTTTCATTGTAGTTATTAGGGCATTGAATCGGGGTGTGTCTCTAATTGCGAAGGTGGTAGTTTTTCTAGGTGTGCATGATGTATGTGAAGTACACCAAGAAATGCGAAGGGAGACATAACATACTTGTGGCTAGGGTGATGCTTGCAACTAGGATGGAGGTCTTCTAAGATTGCAACCCAATAACTAACATTACTCCCTTCGGATCAGGTAGAAAGGATGCATAAAAGGAATGTTCAAGGAAGGAAAAGACATGAATTGAAGGTTAAAAATTAAAACGCATTATGTGATCCATTTTTTCATCTCTTTCTCACATGTATTATGTACATGAATGCAACTTGCATTTAAAGGGACAAAAATGAAAAAAATGAGGTAAGCCCAATAAACATCTTTTTTCAATTTCAAGCTTGAGTATTTGTTGGGGAATATGTGATTCTTGAACAATCATTGATAATCGAGCCACTGTAGTGATTGGCCATATGAGCAAAAGGTGTATTTTTTGTCATTCAAAAGAGGGATTTTAAAATAAAAACATGGGAATTAAATACCTACATGCCCCATGCCTATTCCACAACTTAGTAAAAATGTGGGAATTAAATTTGTTCATGTCCCACACCTATTCCTTGGTTCAGATCATTCCTACCCAAATAATATATGTTATGTGCTCTACCTTACACACAAATGCAAAAAGGGTTCTATACATAATTTCTCATTCCAATACACATGCATACCGACCACTCTGTGCACATCACTATTGAAAATCGTATTAAAAATTCCATTTGTCAAACTATGATTACCAGTTGTTGCAGGTCAAAAAGGGAACTTAAAACTGACATGGACATTGACGAAGACATGGGCAATGAGGATTGTGATAATACGTGGATGTTGATACGACTAAAGACGTGGATGACACTAACTAAAAGCTATTGTCGAGCTCCCGGATTTCTACTTGAGATAACACCGTTCGGCGTAAAGAGACTATAATGAGTGACCTATGTCAAAGCACACTTATAGATCTCCAGTATTGTAGTATTTTTCCTTGTATATACATACTTATGGATAGTTGTTTTACACTAACAAGGATTAAATCATTTTAATTTAACTCGATAAATTCAATTTAATTATAAAAATGAATATTCGAATTGTAAAGAAGAGATGGTCAAATTGATGCGACTCACATAGAAACATGGAATCCGTGATCCATAATGGAAACGACAAGCCAACAAATTTTATCGAACTGTTAGCATATTTGATGTACGATATAATTGAATGCTAAACATAGTTTGTGTGATTCAATCTTTAATATTATTATTATTATTATTTTAATAATATTGCCTTTTTTAAAAGTATGAATTTAAATTTTTAATGCAGAGACAATTTTTTAAAACAAAATATATCATAACATATATAAAATTGAAAAAATAAAAATAAAAAAAAAATTGGCAAATCAACCATTAAAATCCAAACCGACATACCTTACACCTCATTCCCTCCGCCCAAAACCTTCATGTATATAATTTGTTAGTTTGTTTGGTAAAAAAAATCAAGAAACAATTGAAGGTTGTTTGATATTTCGATGGAGGATTAAAATATGAATTAATGGTCTCCATTCCCACCGGTGTAGGTAGTACATGCACATGCAAGATGTAAAATTGGAAGTAGGACCACGTAGAAGGTGGCTAATGCTTATGCAATCTTGTGTAACCTCCATCCTTCACATGGTAAGCATAAGTAATTTTTTTAATTTTTTAAAAAATCTAATTTTGATTCATGGATTTGAACTGATGATATTTTAGCGGCCATTGCAGGGCGTAATGGAAGTGCCACATATGGTGTGATTTAAAAAATATTAAAATGTGATAAACCCTAGATGTTTTAGAGTCACATATGATAAATTAACACTAAAGCACATATCCGACACAAACAATAAGCTAATAAAAATTGAAACCCTAAGTGCAAGAGAGAAGATAAAAACTTAGTTAATTTTGCAATAAATATCGAAGTGTACTAGACTCGGAAAATTGTTGAATATGAGGAGGAGACTATCGCAACCGTACCTTTTTTTTTTTGGTAATTGTCGAATATTTTGGACCAGGTGCCTAGACTAGGGAAAGGGCACCTAGGCATCGAGACTTTTATCGATCTCCCGTGACCACTCAGACCTCAAAACTGATTTTTCTTATGTTGTCAAGTGGTCGTTAACCTTCACTATTGGTCTCATGTATGTCACACTATGTCCGTAGAATTCACTTGTAACTTGCGAAACCCCAAAACACATCAAATCCTAAAAAGAAAAAGATGCAAATGGGGAGTTGGACTGACCCCAATGGTCACCCGACAAAGTGAACTTATGATCGAGCATTGCACTACATTTCAAACTCCATGTAGTTATTGTGTGTGTGTGTGCAAGAATCATGCCCTAAGATGTTCTTATGCAAGATGCACTTGATAACGGGCGATAGCTAGATGTACCAATGTAAATAAATGCGTGGATGGAAAAATGAACTTCCCTCCTATACGTGTATGTAAAAAAGAAGTCCCTTGTCCCTTATATGTGTGCTTTAGATGAATGTCTTTGATGCTCTTAGAATGCCTTTGGATACAACCTTAAGTGATGATAGTAGATTCTAAGAGCTTGTTTCTTTATTTTGGTCACATGGCTTTATATTTATATAATTCCCTTGTTTGAATTTCGTAATTGAAAATTAAAAGGCTAACCCATAAAAAACAAGATGCCCAAAAGGGGCGAGTAAGATACAAAGAGGCCTCGGGGTGCCCAGGAAGAACAAGGGCACACTGAGCGCTAACATCCCTACTGGCGGGCATTGACGTCCATGGTCAAGAAAGATAAAGCAATAAAGCATCAAATGGACCATGGGGTGTGTAAGACCAAAGAGAAAGAAAGAAATAGGCCAAAGACAATAGTCAATTACTTTTCTCACTCAGAATAATATGAATAACAATACGTGATTAGGACCTAGAAATGTACCGAAGTGTGTGATTTAGTGTCTACATTTGCCCCCACTTTATGTTGTTTAGTGAATACTCGATAACATAAAGTAGATAAGAGATGCATACCTATAACCATGTAGATTGATGGCATAAGTGTGCCGAGAGACAAGTGAAAGAGTGGAATGATAAAAATGAAGCGTGGAAACTAAGAAAGAGGAATTAACCCTAGGGGTGAAGTGTATGATGTTGTATGGTGTTGTACTGTTGTTGTACTTGATGAAGGGCTAATTCTTGTTGTGTATTAAGGCCGAATCTATAAAAGAAGAGTGAAATACTAATCAAAGTCATGTGTTATGAAAACTCTGTAAAAAGCGTGTAAAAATATGTGAAAATGTGAAATAGTAGTAAAATGAAAGTGTGCACCCGATCCGTGACAAGTGGAAAAGGATAGAAAGTGTCTTGATTTGCTGTAGAAGAGAAATTTTTTCAGGAAATCTCACTTCAAGTGTGAGTTTTTTGGGAAATCTCATGCCACGATCAAGAGTGTTAGGGAGAATGATCTAGTTTTATCCTCCATCCCCGATCGCTTCCCGAAATTTATACACCACTACAAAAGGTGTGATTCTGCTTTGTTTCGTGTTTGATCCAAGTAGAAAAAGAAGATAGAATGCATTTTGATTATTGGAGGACTGTGCTTATATTGTGAAAAATACTCAGTAGACTATTGAAAAATGCGTTGATCTTAGAAAGTGACCGAACTGCCCTTGGTCATAGGCACCTAGGAAAGGTGAAGAGCGCCCAGACGCTAGTGTTTGTATTTGGGCGTTGTTGTGCTCCAGACTTGAACTAAGGACCCAATTCATAATCTGGTCCATTCTAATAATGTAAATTTTTTTGTTCTGTACTTATGTAGTCATGTATCAAGCTCTACGAGATGTTAAATGGGGTGATTGATTCACCTAATGTATGCCCCCTTGTTTAGGGTGTATGTGATCTCGCTAGAGTATGTGGTCTAAATGTTGATAGAGACTCGTAACCTTGCAGGGGAGGGAATGTGCATGGTTAAAACTAAGGCACATGCAAACAAAGGGGACTAAAACATGTGTTAGTAGAAAAGTAGAAAGCATGTAATAGGAAAACAATGTAAAAAGTAATAATGCAAACAAGTTAGACTGTAAAAAGTGTGTTTCAAACATGGGACATCACTCATAATGTCACAAGACAATCAAGGCCAAAGTGGCCAAAAACATACATGCAAAGTGATCAAATAAGACATGGGGAAAAGCCCACAAACAATGACATATAATGGAAAATAATGGCAAACCGTACCAAACAAAGTATCAGACAACCATGGTGGTAAATAGTTCCTACAAGGAAAATGTTACACATGAAGCACTCGTTAGCATGTTAGAAAGATAAAAAGTATGTCGAGACATGTATACATCAATAGAGTAGTGTCATAGCAAGAATAATATGAAGTAGTATAAAATAAAACAATAACACCTGGTGTGTGAAAGAAAGTAGATACCTCTAGGAGCCTCATGGGGACCGGTAAGAGGTACAATGTGCCAAACATCCATGCGGTGTAAAGCTCTATAGGAACTCAACATTCACAACTAGAGAACAAGTGAACGTGCATGTGTATATAGAAAAGATAATGACATACAAAGTATCTGTCTAGCATGTGAAACAAAGTGTACATATGAGCATAAGTAAGCAAGATTAAGTGCAACCAAGATATGCAGTATGTAGTGGATAAGTGAGGTGGAATGGTATGTAATGTGAATGTGATTGGAGCGTACGCCCCCAGTGGATATGTGTGTGTATGAGTGAGATGAGGCTCATTTATAAAAGACCCCTCAGTAGTCAAGAATGCACCATAGAACAAGATTCCATCATCAGGAAATGGTTTGAATGAAGTGTATGCTAAAAATATGTGATCATGAAGTGAAGAGTGTGAAATGTGAGGTTCATTTCAGATTTAGACCCTCGAGTAGTTGAGCATTAATTGTGGAACTAGAGTGCATCATAGGGTAGTGAGTGTGAAATGTACGAATGCTAGAAAGATGTGATCATGGAGCGCTAAGTGTGATGTGTAGAATGATGTGAGGTTCAATTCATATTTAGACCCTCAATATTCGAGTATGAACCATAGAACTAGAATGTGTCATAGGGTAGTGAGGATACAAATTGTGTTAGATTGATGCTTAGAAATAGGAAGTATGAAGCGCAAAACATGATAGTAGAGATGGAAGACACTGATAAAGCTAGGAGGGGAGGGATTAAGCATGATGCCTCCCAAATGCATAAAAATGATCGAGTTGTCCAATGAAAGTGAAGGGCAAGAGTCCTCCACCTGATGTCTAAGTAGATAACGGTGTGTGACCATGCTCTAATATCGGTGATATATGAGACTCATAATGTACATGTGACATGATCCTAGGTGGTGAACATGTATGCAGAGTAGACCGAGGAGGTGATGAACACCTATGTGGAGAAGACCATGGAGGTGATGTGCACCTATGTGAAGGAGACCGAGGAGGTGATGTGTACCTAGACCGATGAGATGGACTAGTGGACCGATGAAGCTGAGTGGGTCATGTCCAAATATGAGAGCTAGGAACAAATTGGGCCTTAGGTTGGAGAGGTCTAGGGGACCTAGATGCTCTAAGTAGCTTAAGGGCAACCTCAAGAGGAGGCTGAGGCAACGTCATGCATGGAGGGACACCTTTGATAGCGATAAATTACTTATTGTGAATGAATTTAAGACATAAGTGATTCATACACATGTTATCTTTAAAGGCACGGATCTAAGGAAGACCTAAGAACATGTCACAACCTTTTATGCTAGGTTCCACAAGGAACAACACAAAGCATGATGAGATGACTAACTTGAACTGGAAGCTTGACATAACCATAAGATTTAGGCATTGGATATGAAATATGAGAAATTGGATAGTTGATAGTGATGAGTAGTATAATAGAGCATACACCCGTATGAATCGATGGATCAATCATTGTATTATTGATAGCATGAGGCCCGATAGAAGCATTGATATGTAATGTGTCAGAAGAGAATGTAGTATGATAATCATGATCAGAAAATGCAATGAATGGTGGAGATACATCCGCATAATCAACTAGAAAATCAAGAGCCCCCGATGAAGGAGGAGGTACTACTCAATATGTATGATTAGCTGAAGAGTTAACATCTTGCTTGTAACACTTAGGGAGAGGGTTGTTAAATATTTTGAGCTTTTTATTTTCGTTGACCAGTGTGGATGCCAAAGGCTCTAGAAGCTCGATTTCATTATTATCAATAAGATCTTGAATGAGATGACGAAGTTTTAAACATCAATCAGTAGAATGCATAATGCATTGGTCATAGTCACATTTATTTAAAAATTTGTTGTAATTATGTCCTTTAGGGTGAGATGGGTCCAAATTAAGTGGAGGAGGAAGCGTAATAAGATTTCTCTCAATAATTTTTGGTAATAGAATGTGTGGAGCACAAGGCAATTTAGTAAATGTACACTTTAAAGGTTGCTATTAAAGTCTTGTCGAGAGTGAAATAGCGTTGATATTAACTTTTTGCTTCATTGGGCTTAGTAGATGACTTGAAAGTTGTTTTGGTTTAAAAATAATTAGAAGATGATGATGCTTGATCATGATACTTGAGTTTTCCCATAGAGATAAGCTTTCCTTCACGTAATTTAAGAGTATGACATAATTAATCAAATGAAGGAGAATTCTCGAAGATGGCACTCTTCGTAGAGAGGAGGTAAGAGAATTTGAACAAATATATCTTGTAATTCAATCAACGAGCACATTGGTCATCTTAGCTAAGTTTTTCTTATATCATAAAACATAATCCGTTAGATGCTCATTAGATCCTTGTTTTATTTGTGTGAGTTAAGAATACAATATTTAAGAACCGATATTGATTGAAAAGTGAGCTAGAAAAACATCAGCTAAATGCGTAAATGATGTTACTTGAATGGATAGATAGATCATAGAACCAACACATAGCATAGTCTTGGAGACTTCGGGGAAAGAGCTTTCCTAGTAGAGTATGATCATCCACATAATCTAGACATGTCGAATGGAAAGATCAAAGATGCTCTTGAGGGTCACCATGGCCATTGAAGGTGGGGAGGTTAGGAGTGACAAAATTTGAAGGAGTGCATATGTGGAGATGATGGGTGCAAAAGGAGTGTGAAGGAGTAAAGTGGAATCAAGAGATGGAGAAGCAAGAAAATTATCCTGTTGAAGTTGACAGATTTGAACTTGAAGATCTTGATAGAGAGAGGCTAGATCTTGAGTGCCGAAGGAAGATACTTGATGCTGTGCGAAGTAAGAGGTGAAGTGAAATAGTTGGTAGGAGTAGGAATAGAGACGATGGGAAAAATTTAAAGGGCCCCTCTGAAAAAATCCTTAGAAAATATTTGGTGAATATTGGTGAATCCACTTTCGCTTGTATGGCAAATTGTAGGAAAATTTGTTTCACACAGAGGTGATTTTTTAAGATGTTTTTTAACTGACGAGAGAATGTAAATACTACTTGCATTCATATTGGTACCATTATGTATGTTAATGATGTGTAGGATACAAAACACTACCACTCCTGTAGCATTCTACATTCTACATGTCACCAACCGGTAGCATTTTACACACTATCGATCAAGAGCATTATCCTCAATCTACCACCACCGCTAGCATGCGTAATGCTATCGAACCGATCACATATAGAATGATACGAGCGATTGCAGCATGCGTAATGCTATCGGCCAAGATCTTTACATGCTACCAGTCGGTAACATGGAGAATGCTACTGACCGGTAGAGGGAGAACATTGTGCATGCTACCGACCAGTAGAGCATTATGCATGTTACCACGACCAAGAATATTGTGCATGATATAACTTTCACTCCTATAAATACATAAAAGGCGGTCATTTTCACTCCACACAAAAAAGAAGTCAGAGCATTGGAGTTGCGAGCATTAAGGAAAAACACAAGAAGAAACTTGAACGCCAAAGGACATCAAACATATAAGAAGGAAAAATCTAGAATGCCAAAGCACAACTACAAACAGAAAAATTTATAACAGTTTGAAAAAATGCCAAGAAGAAAGAACACTTCTAGAGAGCCGAAGAGCCCAGTTGCTTCAACAACAAATATGAAGAAGTTTTCATATAAGATCCTGGTATTTCCTCAATTACAAAATTTAAAGAGATCCTAATACGTTTCCCAATGGATCGAAGAAACCAGTTTCAAAGGCTACTATATATGCCCCAATTTAAGACAGAGCACAGGCACATATCACTTAACAATCTTCTACTCAACTATGACACTTCCACTTTCACATTTCATTATACACTCCCATCTCATGCAAAGTCATTTGGAACATCACCTAATGACATTGAGCATCTCACAGGACTACCACACAAAGATGTGGATCCTGTCATGACGAAGGTTGTTTTAACGGATGAAGAATGCAAGTATTTGGAGTCTAATTTTCAGTTTTCTATTGATGCAGTTGTAGCTTCTTCTTGTAAGTTTATTTTCTTTTTACAACATTACATTTTCATTATTTTCAATTTAACAAAGTTTTTATGTTTAAAATTTACTAACAAAATGTTTCTCTTTGTTGTATTGACAATTACAACTTCCCAAAACCCTTCAAAAAGAGGGATTCAACTCAAGGATTTCAGTCACCCATTTCTGTAGGTCGTTGTGCAGTTCTTCCAGAGCCAAAATTATTTTACAAGGTCGATATATGAATATTCCTTGGTGGGCTTTAGCATATATCATTCATACCTTAAATGGGCAAAAATTTGACTGGTGTAACTACTTATCCTCTAGGATAAGAGCTGATTTGGAAAATATTCATTTGAATGAGAATGTTACCATCAGCTCAACAAATTTTATTCTTGGTTTATATTATGAGTCTCTATATAATTTACATGGCACCTCTCCTCCGACAACAATGCATTCAAAGCTAACAGCTTTGAATTTAACACTAACAATTGAAGAGCAAGAGGTGAGTCCCAATTTGTTATTAGATGGTTTTTAATTATTGTTTTTCATATTGTAATTATTAATATTTATCTTTTAAATTTAATATTTTAAATGAATTAACAGTTTACTATTAAATTATAACAGAAGGTGGTTTGCGGCTGCATCATCACGAAGGGATGTTGCTATCAGAGGTCACTTACTACCAGGTTCTGGAGATTTTGTTACTATTTTTGATGATCAACAAATAGAGGAGGACACCCCTCCACATGCTAAAAAGATGAGGAGTTCCATAAACCCTCATACCCAATCATCCAAAATACCACAGGCATTAATCATAGGTATTTTAATTTATGATGTATATATGTTTCAATTTTTTTAAAATAAATGTAATTAATTATATAAAACTTGTATGTGTTTCAAAATTTCTTACAATTTATATTGCTTTGTTGCAGAAAACTACCAAGTAGAGAAATAGATCGTATCATCGACCTCAAACACAGGAAGTAGAAATATCTTCAATACCTCAGTCTTGTTGCCCCAGGTTTGAATCTCTTGTTTTTATATGTTTACTGATAATTGATGATATAAAATTCAACACTCTAATAGATCTTTAATTATTAATTATATTTTAGATCACATCTACCAGTATTTCTAGTCTACTCCTCCACAACCACTACATCAATAAATCAGCTTCATTTGCACCTCAACAACATTCCTCTCATCAAAGTAATTTTAATTTTTAATAATCTTATATGAATTTATTTATTTTTCATTTCTATTATGTTTGAATTTTGAATTTCGTCATATTATTTACAAAATTACAATTCAATGTCTTAGGGCCTCCATTTCAACGATCCACCACAAATGCACATGCCACCTCCACCACCCCCACCAAGAAATATGAGGACAATGTTCACTGGAAAGAATATTTCATTTTCTCAGCCAACTACAAGCAGGGGCACACTTAATTTTGCCTTTGATTTTCCAATGTTGTCAGTGGGCAAATTTTCCTAGTGGACAGGTGTTTCAATGTTGAACAATATTGATTTAGATGAGGAGTATCTTGGGATTGAAAGAAGACTTCAGAGCATGGAACATTCAATCCCCAAGATATGATTCATGCAGCAAGGCAACCTTCTCCAAGAAGACATGATAGATCAAGAACACCATCTCCAGTACAGTGGCAGCACTATCTTAACTGATGACCAGAAAACTACTTTTCCACTTGGTGTTCTTTTGGCTGATAACATAAAAGCCAATATTGATATTATTTCAAGGAGGTTGAAGAATTTAAAATTGTGGGAGTTTAGGGCTAAATTTATGATTAAAGAAATAAATTCATGATATAAAAATCACAACCAAAGACATATATTGTATTCTTCACATCAAAATGAGCCAGAAATATTGATATTTTGTTGAATCAGTTGTGTCTGGTTCTGTATCATTTGATAATAATTATGAAGATGAAGTGTTGAACATTATGTTGAATAGAGTTGAGAATTTAAATGCAGAAGCACAAGCCTACCACAATATGTGGTCATGAGACAAGGGCCTTGTAGTTATAGCAAATGCGGAACGAGATAAGGCATTGGTAAGTCTTACTAAATTTTCAAGTATTATTTTCATTTTTTGAAATTTTACTAATAGTTTTTCTCTTGTGAAATGCAGTCAAAGTATGAAAATTTGAAAAATGAGGCTAGTGTGCTTAATTTGCATTTACAAAGTGCAAGGAAAAGTGTAAATGCAACAATTGAATTGAAAGAGAAGCTTGTTATCCTAAACAAGTAGAATAATACCTTGAGAAGAATTATAAAGGCAAATGCAATGGATCTAAACATACTATTGAAGAAGCAAGTTGAAGATGATCAAACATTATTGTTTCTGTTGTGAAGTGGAAATCAAGAAAAAGTGATTCTTTCAAATATTGAAGTTGCTTTGCAAAGGATTTGGTTCAATCTGGTGTTGTCAAAGAAAGTTCTTTAGTGCAGGAGAAAGAATCACATAGAGAAGAATCTTCTCAAAGTTGAATATGCAAAAAAACATTATGAAATTATAATTGTTTGTTTAATCTTTTTATAAAATTGTTTTTGATTATATGACAATATGAAAGTTTCAAACTTTAATCAATGTGGATTGTGGCATTTTACTTTTACTTTTGTTATATTGTGATTGTTTTTCTATTCAAACTGATTCTGAATGTGATTGTTATTCTCGATTATATTTGTTATATTTATTACATGGTAAATTTCTTATTATTATCATTTTAAAATACTTTGTTGACATAGAGAAGAATCTTCTCAAAGTTGAATCTATGTAAAAGACATTATGAAATTATAATTGTTGTTGTTGAATCTTTTTATAAAATTGTTTCAGATTATATGACAATATTGAAAGTTTCAAACTTTAATCAATGTGGATTATGGCATTTTACTTTTACTTTTGTTATAATATATTGTTAATTTGACTTTTTCTATTCAAACTAATTCTTAATGTGATTGTTATTCTTGATTATATTTGTTATATTTATTACATGGTAAATTTCTTATTATTATCATTTTAAAATACTTTGTTGACAAAATAATGAACTACAAGTAGCATTTATATTTCAAAGAACAAAAACAGAAATTATCTAAAAATAGTGAAAATTCTCTAATAATGTAATTATATTTTTTTCATTTAAAAGACAACAAAACAATAAGTATGACACATTTAAAAAATCTAAATAGTAAACACATTGCAACATTGAAAATAATATTAAAAATGTACAAGTGTATATAAAAAAATAACAATATACATAATTATAATCAAGAATCTTGATATGAAAATTTCTTTCCAGAATAAAAATGTACAGTCAGTCTTCTTTATTCAATATCAGCTAGATCAAATGCAAAGTTATCCTTGAAAAGATTGTTGCCCAACACTTTTATCTAATCTTTCATTGTGATTTTCAGTCATTGATTCATTGTTATCTGCACTCCATGTATTAGTATTACTTGATCCCTCTCCTCTCTGCAAGAGAATTCCATACAACCATTACCCATTCGTAAGGAAAGGTATCCACATCATATCTTGAAACGTACAATCTCAAGCAGGTCTCAAGATTTTTATCAAGCCTGTTTTGATATTTTGATTTTATAAATGTTAATGTGCTGAAAACTCTTTCATCTTCAATTGATCCCAATATCATTATCTGACACAAGTTCATACAATCGAAATACTCACTTATGCTTTCACGAAGGATGGAACTAGGATACAACCTTTTCCATAGAAGTGTTATTGCTCCCTTCTCTGTTGGATCTTTCAGTTCATCAAATTGTTCCTTCATTACCTATCTAAATCATTTGATTGCAATGCAAGAGTTTCCTTTTGAAGAATACCATTAATCTAAAATCCATTACATTCAACTGATTGTGAAAAATGTTTAATTATAGTACCCATGTGTCTTTTAAATGTATCAACAAAAGCACTCCTAGAGGATTCCAAAAGTTAGGATTGACAACTCCCATGGCCTCAAGAAGCTCTCCTTTTTTGAAATGATCTCTGATCTCATTTGATAAGCATTGTGAGATTTTCTGAATTTTTTTCCTTGTTTCAGATATAATAACATCATATAAATTACATGTAATAGGCACTTCTTCAAGCTCTACTCCAGCAATATCAACTCATTTTTCGAATGTGTGCATTTTAATCTCTTTCCCGTTAACAAAGATACACAGATGACCAAATATATTGAATCTAAGTAGTTGTTAGGATCTTTTAAATCTTTAGAGATTTCCAGTGATTGAAAACATGTCCTTTAAAGCATTCATCAGAGTTATATAACATATCTAGAGTCTGACACACCCTTTTTCTGAACCTAATGAAGTCAGCTATATATATGGACCATTCTTGTGCAAGTTTTGTTATGCAATTCATCTCATGCAACATTGGAAGAATCCCACAAAGTGTTAACAATGTTTCAAAGTCTATAAGTCGGTAAAGAAAATATTTTTCCATGTCAACTTGCCTATGGTTCTTATACATGAAACCAGTTAAAGATGGATATTCCTCAAAAACTCTGTGTGCAGCTCATACATAGAAATCCATCTAGTATCAACATCTTTAAGAAGTTTCTTACCATCTGTGACCCCAAGTGAAAACTTCTAAAACTCTAGAAATATTTTTAGACTACTTGACATATAGGCATGCACTTCATGGATAAGCTCTTCAACTTTCTCAACACATTCGAATGTGCTTACTATCCTATATGCAAGATTCATCCTGTGAGCCATGCAATGAATAAGAATCATGTAAGGAGAAAAAATGTTTGGAGACGCACACATAGACCATTTATGTGACCCTACATCACTTGATGCACCATCAACACCAACACAAATCAGCTTTGTGGCTATAGAATAATTATCCATTCTTGTTATGTCCTTCAAATTAGATATCACCAATTTGGAAGATTTTCAACATTGCAATTTTCTTGCATTTTATGAACCGATAGTAGATGAGGTGTTTTGGTGTGGTTCTGGAATGTATATACATGCATGCAAACCCAAGAAGTGTTGTCAATGGCTATAACTTCATCAATTGAAAGGGAGATGAAACTTGCATTCTTTACATTTTCTTTCAAATCTTCTTGTTCAATCATCACAAGACATCTCACCATTTCCCAGAACTTCTCTCTGACCAATGTGAATTTGGAAGGTTTGGAAACCCATTAAACTTGAACAATTTTTTATATTCTGAAAAGTCTGAAATTGGTCTGCCCATTTTCAAAATAAAGAATATGGTTGAAAACTACGAGGTTTTTGCCTTCATATTTTCATTTGCAGCTTTTCCAAAATTTGCATTTATGGTACCTCCTTTCTCCTAAAGTTTTTGTGTGTGTTTCATCTTATTTTCATACTCCTCCTTATATCTTACATGCATGCACTCCTTTGCAGTTTTCCATCTATGAGTCTTTGTTTTTTTCCATCATTGTCAATGACTGTGTAATAGACTTTTCCACAATGTTTCTCTATAGTGTCCAATTTAAGTTGCATTCTATGTTCTTTACCCAATTTCCAAGTACAAATAGTACATCTACATTATTTGGGAGTATCACTACCATTATCTGGTTGTATAAAGCTCAATAAATGGGTATTTTCTACCCAATCTACTTGAAATGACCTTCCAATTGTCCAAGATGTTTTCTTCTTTCTCCCAGACTTATTTTTTTGAAGGTTTTTATCATTATCATCTTCTGTTGGAATCTTTTCATTTGAACCTTCATCTCTTAAACGCATTTGGCATTCAGGAAATCTTCAAGCTCTGGCATGTCTAGGTCAATATAATCTTCATCTACTGAAATAATTGTTTCCTTAGGGTTTATGTTTTGGTTTACTTATTTCATTATGAATAAAATTAACATAAGGGGTTTCTATTTTCAAAAATGAAAAATGTTTTGACCATTACAAAATTATTAAAAAAAATTTAATATACTGATGAAAAACTTAAAACAGAAAATGCCAAATGGTTATGATAGTCTATTACAACTTACCAATAGGAATATCTTCAAGCTCTGGCATGTCTGGGTCAATATAATCTTCATCTACTGAAATAATTGTTTCCTTAGGGTTTATGTTTTGGTTTATTGGTTCATTCTGAATAAAATTAACATAAGGGGTTTCTGTTTTCAAAAATGAAAAATGTTTTGACCATTAGAAAATTATTAAAAAATTAAATTGTATTGATGAAAAACTTAAAAGAGAAAAAATGCCAAATAGTTATGATAGTTTATTATAACTTACTAAAACCCTTGTTCATGTTTCTGGTAGCAACTTGGGTCTTCATTTTTTTGTGGGGCTGAAAAAAATTTTTGCTATGCTACCTTTTCTTTTTGTGTTTCTACCTTTCATTGATTGTTCAGAGAAGCCATTTTACCTATACATGAAAATATTTAAATTAGATAAATGTAATCAACATCTAAATAGTTCTAAATTTTTTAAATGCAATCAAAAGAACAATGGATGCTATATTGGTAGCATGGTAATGCTATCGATAGGCATCAAGGTAGTACATGCTCATGCATACCGCTATTGGTAGCATTCTAAATGCTATCAACCATAAGTTAGCATTCTAAATGCTACCGACATGCAACATACAAATGCTACCAACCGACAGCATGCTATGTAATGCTATCGATCCGATAATAGCATGACAATGTGCTATGTTACGTCGATAGCATGTAGAATGCTATGCCCAATAGCATACAACATGACATCGATAGTAGCATACAATATGCATGTGCGTAGCAACATGCTAACATGGCATTGTGCTCTGATTAGTATATGATGTTATCGGCCAATGACATGCTACCAAATGGTAGTGTAAATATTCGCATACATGCTCTGACAACATGCTAGCATTTTTGCATTCGAATGCTACAAAATGCTACCGACAACATACATGCAAAATGCTACTACTATCAAGAAGCATTTCATGTTGTTGGCATCATTGCAATTCTAAATGCTACCGAATGGTACCATGATGAATGCTACTGATACCATGTTGAATGCTACTGGACCAGTAGCATTTTTCATGTCTACCAAAACAATATGCCACATACATGCTACAAGTACATAACAAACCAAAGTACCTTGAAAGTAGAAAGAAAATATCCTCTGACTCACCAGTCCTCCAATTTTGAAAAGTAGAAAGCCTTAATGAAATATTTGGTAATCACAAATTTACGAGGTTCCAAAGTTTGATGTTTAGAACTATGAATAATAAACTATAAATACTTACATATAATATATATATGAGGTGAATTTGACATATTTTAATTTTCTATAAGGGTGATTTTAATGATAACAATGTCGGTTGTTGGTGGAAAACTCCTAGGTGAACCGACCCCTAACATTAACTTGACCCGTGACTAAAAATTCAACTTTACGGAATTAAATTGAATTAATCCTGTATATAAGTTCACTTTCTGAAGTGGGTTATGGATACTGAAATTTATTACATTCATTCCATTCTTCCGATTTAACAATGAAAATGCTTAATCAAATATATATTTTTTTAATTAAAAGCTTCATGAAAATCGTAAAAGGACTCCCAAGATGACATAAATTGATTATGGAGTTCAAAAATTGCCTACGTCTCTGGGTTCATTCAGAACTGATTTATAACCAATGAAATAATTACAAGTCTAGAAATATTTCCCAGTTACAATTAAAGGAACAATAATTACAATTAAAATGAAATGGAATTTCGAAAGACAAGAGTGATAATAATGCACTTGACATCCACCTTACCGATTCATCGACGATTAAAATAAGCTCCCTTTGCAAACGGTCTAAGACTCCTTCTACTTGCTCGCTTTCAGTGCATTGATCACCTATTAACAAATAATAATAGGCCTTTACAACTATCAAATAACAAATAATAGGCCAAAATGCAAAATTACAAATAATTCCTTAAACAATATTAAGGACTTTTTAAAATACACAATAATGCCTTTTCTAAAGCTAGAAAAGCTTTGGGCTTCTGTGTGTTTGATTACAATGGAGAGGGGCCTTTATATAGGCCTGCTAGCAGTCCTTTTATTGGATAAATATTATATCCATAGGCCATTTTTAGCCTTCTCCTCGTGGAACAATGGTCGGGCTCATTATTTTGATCGAGGGGTGCGAGGTTCAATCCCATTATCTACTAAGTCATGGTCAATCTATAAAGGGTGGTATTCCCATCTCTTATCCTAATCCACCCGCCGCCGAGTTGGTCAAGACGCACGTCTATTGGAGGAAGGTCATGGGGTCGATTTGCACCCCTATCTTCTTTTTCCCATCGCCGCTTTATGTTTGGGTGGGATTAATCCCACATTCACCAGATTATGGTGGGTCGGTGGTTTATATGGCCACCACCCTACCTCCTTATACATGGATTTGGCCACATCCCGAGCTCCTTTTGTTTGGCCACGTAATGTGGTGAGTTGTTCATAGTTTGAATGCCCATGTGGGCCGAGCTAGGTTGATCCTCCGAGTTGACTATGAAACTTGCCGAGTCGTATGTTGAGTTGATTAATATGGAATCCTTTCCTAAATATTGAGGTAGCATTGCCAAACATAATGAGTTGGAAAATAATATGGTGAATAAAGTAATATAGAATTCAACCATAGAAATATTATAATATTCCAATAACGAGATATGGAAAAAATATAAAGTGAACCTATAATCATAGTCCACTTGTCGAACCTCGATAGACATGTCAAGAAAAATCAAACTCATGGTGGCTTGAGGACCCACCATGTCGGCAAAATAATAAAATAGTCCTCACGGTGGCCAGGCTCTCCCTTCCATTATTAAAGTTGAGCCTCTTGTTCTCGCGACTAACTTCTCACTCATCGAAGACCAGAGGTGAATTTCCTAGTGTCACGTAATCTCCAGTTGACTCCCGTTGACCACTAGGTTGACTAAACTTTGACCAGCTACACCGAGAGCATACATTCTCCGATCCATGCATTCCAATATGCATTGGAAAGCTATCGAAGGATCTTCCATACTAACTAGGTTGTGGACAATTATGGGAAGATTAAAAGATCAAAAATGTCCTCCAGATCACTCCTCCCTAATGGGAAAGGCTTTTTGTCCTCAAAAAAATCTTACTGGAACATTTTTCCATCTTGTCCTGAATCTGAATATTTTTTCACATCGAAGTTGAATTCTTCTCACTTTTTCAACTTGATTTTGATCCTAGCCCTGTGGGTTATGGTCCCACCATGCTTCAGAAAACCTCAATGCCTCCGCTTTACGGTGCTAAGTCTCTTTCAAGACCTCAACGCTTCCATTGTGTGGTGCTAAGTCCTCTTCCAAACCTCAATGCTTATGCATGTGATGCTAAGTCCTCTTCCAACCTCAATTCTTTCGATGCGTGTTAAGTCCTCTTCTGATCTCAACTACTATTCAAATGTACGTTAAGTTTGATGATGCCTTACCATTTAGATGTAATTCAATGCTTTTCTTGAGCTAATCTCATCCAGCTAATCTCTTATGAGCTCCTCTTGTTGACACAAATTATCAGGTACCACTCTTTATTGTATGGCCATGATGGCCTCTTCACAAAATGAAGATCTCGACCGATGTTGAATGCCAATGGTAATCAACTACCATCCTGTTGTATGGTCACAATGCCACAATATAGAATGAAGATCCAAACTAATACCTATAAGCTCAACTATCTGTAAAAATGGCTGACAAATCTCCAAGCTTATAAATATGAGTTAAATCATGTTTCAAGTTGTAACAGGCACTCAAAATCTGATTAGGAGATGTAAATGGAGTAATCCAAATTTAAATGTGAGAAAAATGTTGAGTATGGTAAACATGTCCCCCAACTATTCTCACTAAATTTGAACTCCAAAAGTGTTTGTCTCCTCCCTACTTGGACAAATAACTCAACAAGGAAAAATATATTGCATAATAATAGCCCTCAAGGGGTTCATAATGCAAGTAAAAAAATGAGTACAAACATTGTCCAAAAAATTTGGTCTTTTATTACTATGCCATAATTAGTTAGATGTATACAAACATTGCCCTCAAGGGGTCTTATTTATACATTCTACCTAGCACAATAGTTTGTTGGTTTTATTATAATAAGAGAAATAAATAATGCTCAAAAGGCATTTACAATAGTTGAATAGAAATTCAACTTTATTCACCGCATATTTCTTACTAGCTGGAATCTTCGGTGTGGGCCTAAGCATCCTTAATAGGTGCCCTCTAGACCATCATGTGATCTCTCTCTGCATAAGGATCTTGATGATCTATCGGAATGTAGGAGACCTCTGCCTCAGGATTTGGTGATCCGTAGGGACATATGAGCTTGACTTTGCCTCCTGAGTTGGACGCTCTGCTAGAATATGTGCGACCTCTGTAGGAGATTCTGCGGAGATGCTAGAGCATATGAGCTAGTAGTGCTTCTATTGTGTGTAGGTGTAAAATGAATTACACATCTCATCTCAAACTCCATAATCCAACTGTGACGAAGCCGAAGCTCCACTCCATTCTTATCATCGGTCATATAGCCCTGCTGAGCCACAAGGTAGAATTTTCCCAAAGCCACTTCGCCCACCTCCAAGGGGACAATGTCAAGTGTGAATGTATCAATGAAACTCCCCCAAAGATGAAGCTCATAGTGTAAATCTCGGGCCAATCCATGAAGAACACCATCTTCTCATGCAAATCTCTTAGCACGAGGAAGTGGCATAGTCATCAACCATAGTCTATGTACAACATCCATAGTCACATAGCCTACCTCGATAGTCCAATCAAGAATAATAGTGACTGGCTGCCCTCGAGAGATCACCGGAATGTTCTATCTCGAGGCACCCATGTGTCGCAACACTATATCTGGAGACGCTTTCTTCAAGAGTCTCGGTCCCCCAAAAACTGATGTTTGTCTAGAGATGGGTTTAGTAATAGCCTTTCCTTTCCTTCCCACTACATCCATGTTGACCTCTTCTCTGGGTATAAGTCCCAACACTTCTCAGTTTCATGTCCCAAACTACAATGGCTACACACGGCTAGGTTCTAGTGCAGTACAATTTCAATACGACATTTCCATAGTTGGATTGCTTCGATTACCCTTCTAGGGGTATCGATGCTTTTCTACATCTCCATAAGGCACTATTATTTTTCTTTGCCGCTTTATCCCTCACATTAGCAAGGTGAGTCTACAAATCCACAATCTGGCATGCGTGCTCCTCCATCTGTTGATCATGCTCTCGGTGACAAGTTATCATGACTCATACCATTGTGCCCAATAAGGCCAACATAACCAAGAAACTAGAAGAAAAGATATAGATCCATCTCTGACTACAACACACTCCATTATACCTGCTTTAATACCAAAACTTGATCCAAAATGTAAGTTGAAAATTATAACTCTAAACATTCACAAGGACCCAGGACTAAAAATTCAACTTTGCATAATTAAATTGAATTAATCCTATATATCGGTTCACTTTCTGAAGTGGGTTATGGATACTAAATTTATTACATTCAATCCATTCTTTCGATTTAACAATGAAAATGCTTAATCAAATATAATTTTTTTATCTGATTAAAAGCTTCATGAAAATCGTAAAAGGACTCCCAAGATGACAAAAATTGATTATGGAGTTCAATTGCCTACGTCTCCAAGTTCATTCAAAACCAATTTATAACCAATGAAATAATTACAAGTCTAGAAATCTTTCCCAATTACAATTAAAGGAACAATAATCATAATTAAAATGAAATGGAATTTTGAAAGACAAGAGTGATAATAACGCTCGACTTCCACCTTACCGATTCACCGACGATTAAAATAAGCTCCTTTTCAAACGGTGTAAGACTCCTTCTGCTTGTTCACTTTCAGTGCATTGCTCACCTATTAACAAATAATAATAGGCCTTTACAACTATCACGTAACAAATAATAGGCCAAAATGCAAATATACAAATAATGCCTTAACCAATATTAAGGAGTTTTTTTAATACACAATAATGCCTTTACTAAAGCTAGAAAAGCTTTGGGCTTCTATGTATTTGATTACAATGGAGAGGGGCCTTTATATAGGCATGCTAGGCCACTTTTATTAAATAAATATTATATCCACTAGGCTATTTTTAGCCTTCTCCTCATGGCACAATGGTCAGGCCTCATTATTTTGGCCGAGGGGTGTGAGGTTCAAATCCCCTTATCTGCTAAGTCACGGCCAATCTTCTATAAAGGGTGATATGCCCATCTCTTATCCCGATCCACCCGCCGACCGAGTTGGTGGGTCATTGCATTATTGGAGGGAGGTTGTGGGGTCGAGTCACACCCCTATCTCCTTTTCTACCGCCATCGCTTTATGTTTGGGTGGGATTAATCCCACATTCACTAGGATTATGGTGGGTCGGTGGTTTATATGGTAACTTCCCTACCTCCTTATATGTGGCTTTGGCCACATCCCGAGCTTCTTTTGTTTGGCCATGTAATGTGGTGAGATGTTCATAGTTTGAATGCCCATGTGGGCCGAGCTAGGTTGATCCTCCGAGTGGACTGTGAAACCCGCCGAGTCATATGTCAAGTCTGATTAATATGGAATCCTTGCCCAAATATTGAGGTAACATTGCCAAACACAATGAGTTGGAAAATAATATGGTGAATAAAGTAATATAGAAGTCAACCATATAAATATTATAATATTCTAATAACAAGATATGGAAAAAATATAAAGTGAACCTATAATCATAGTCCACTTGTCAAACCTCGATAGACATGTTGAGAAAAAATTGAATTGTGGTGGATTGAGGACCCACCACGTCGGCAAGAACGATAAAATATTCCTCACGGTGGCTGGGCTCCCTTATGTGAAAAAATTTGAGCCTCTTTTTCTCGTGACTAACTTCTCGCTCATCGAAGATCGAAGGTGAAAACACAACCCTTTTTTCCCAATGCCACATAATCACTAGTTGACTCCCGTTGACCGTTGGGTTGACTGAAATTTGACCACCAGCTGACCGGGATCATACATTCTTTGATTCACATGTTCTAATATGCATTTGAAAGATATCATAAGGCTCTTCCATACTAACTAGGTTGTGGAAGATTCTGGGAAGATTACAAGATCAAAAATGTCCTCCGATCATCAAAATATGTTAAACACTAGATATTTTAGTCTTATGTATGATAAATTAATGCTAAAGCACAAATCTAACACAAGCAATAATCTAATAAAATTTGAAACCCTAAGTGTAAGAGATAAGATAAAATACTTAGCTAATTTTGTAATAAATTATGAAGTTGATTGGACTGGAAAACTATTGAACAAGAGGAGGAGACTGTTGAAATTGCACTTGGAAATTTTGTAGAATCGTTTAATAAGTTGGACCAGTGCGCTGGATTGGGGCAAGGGCTCCCGGTATCGAGACCTCTGTTTGGCTCCCGTGATCACTCAGACCTTGGAAATTTATTTTTCTTGTGTCTCCAAGTGGTCACTAACCTTTGTTGTTGGTCACCTATATATCGCACTATGTTTGTAGAATTTTCCTGTAACCTACAAAACAAATGATCTCCTGCAAAATCCCAAAACACATCAAAACTTGAAAAAGAAAAGACGCAAATGGGGAGTCGATCGACCCCAACAACGGTTGCCCAACCAGAGTGAACTTACAACCTAGAGTAGCACTACATTTCAAAATCCATGTAGTTCTTGTATGTGTGTGCAAGAATCTTGCCCTAAGAGGCTCTTGCGCAAGATGCACTTGATAACAAGTAATAGTTAGATGTACCAATGTAAATAGATGTGTAGATGGAAAAATGAACTTCCTCTCCTATGGGTTTATGCAAAAATACATTCCATTGGCCCTTATATGAGTGCTTGATGGATTCCTTTGAAGCTCTTATAATGCCTTTGGATGCAACCTTAGGTGATGATAGTAGATGCTTAGATCTTAGTCCTTTATTTTGGTCACATAGATTTATATTTATATGATTCCCTTGTTTAAATTTTGTAATTAACAATTAAATGGTCGACCCATAAGAAAATAAGATTCCCAAAAGATAAAAGAGGCCCAAAACGGGTGAGTAAGATACAAAGAGGTTAGGGGGTGCCCAAAAGGATAAGGGTGCCTGACAATGGTGTCCAGAGTAAAGAAAGATAAAGCAATAAAGCATCAATGGGTCAGGGTGTGTGTAAAACCAAAGATAAAGCAAGAAAGACAAGAAAGAGGCCAAAGACAATAGTTAATTACTAGATTTCTCGCTTGGGATTAATATGAATAATAATATGTGATTAAGACCTATAAATATACCCAAGTGTGTGATTTAAGTATCTACATGGTGGAAATGGCTCTCAAGAAAATCAACATGAGAGCCCTCGACCAAGCAAAGAACTTGTGCCTTAGCCGATTGGTAATTTTTTTGCCTCTAGGCTTCTAATTTTAGGGGAAAAGTTGTGGTATACGATCCGATTATGGAATAATTAATTTTTTGCCCCTAGTCTATAATTTTGTGTATAATTTGTAGGTGCAACTTATTAAAGTGGATGGTTGAGGGTGATTCAAGGAACATGTTGTGTCACGCAATTAACTTTTTTTCCTTTCGTATTTCCATTGTGACGATGACCCAAAGTCAACTTAGCATCCAATGCTTGACCCGACCTATTAAATAGGGAACTTAACATTGTCGTGGACATTGAAGAAGACGTGGGACAGCTATGATTTTCCTAGTATGAGGATGACAATACAGAGAAATCGTAGATGAAACCGATTAAAATTTGTTGTCAGATCCCCCAAACTTTCTACTTGAGACAACGCCTTTCAAAGATAACAAGGATATTTCAATGAGTGGCAAGGAAAGATCAAAAAGGAGATCGAATAATGGGATGGAGAGGATGTGATCTTATAACAAATACAACGTCCCCAACCTCAAGGTTTTATACCCCTTTCAATTCTAAGTTTTCATACCTTTACTTCGAGACAATAGTGGAGGTAACTATTTTTGCTTTTGATGTTTTTAGGAAAATAATAATAAAAAGTTACCAATTGGCCTCCAATGAACAAGACAACCTCAAAAAAATTCACCGCCTCCATGCAAAAGACATGCGAAGCAGATATGACAAGACAAGCTTCAACGACACAAAGTAAAAAAAATCTCCACGAATGAAGGCAAATCCAAACATGGTCAATGTAGAGTGCAAGTTGAGCAGAGGCTAAATAATTGGCTATGTAGGTTGAGATCCAAGTTGATCTAGTAAGAGAAATGCAAATAAAGGATTTGGCCAAGGAGCTTGACTAGCTATACAGTCAAAGAATAATTCAAGCTCAACAAAGAAGTTGATCATAAACTAAAAACAACGTTGCCTCCCAAAGTAAATCTACATAAAAAGAAATTTTATGGCCTCCTAGCTAAAACCATATACTCTGATATGAACAAAGCAAATAAAAACAAAGTAGAAATGAGTTACAAAGTGAAATCGAGGTTGATCCACCAAAATCAACACCGTATCCATGTCGCATATAGGATTACCATAATAGAGGCTTGAGCTAGCAAATCCGAGAAAGGGAATTTAGACCTAAAATGATTCGTTTGACCATGCAATTTGAGCCAATATTGTGAAAATACCAGAAGATGTATGCAATAAGAGAATCACAAGGCATAAAATGGTGAAGGCAACAGGGCATGGTGAGTTAAACCAAGGTCGAGCCCAAGGAACTGATCCATACTGGAGCAAGGGCATCCTCAATATTAATTAACTCAACCATACTAAAGGGCTGATCCGGAAGGTACATTAACGAAGACGTGGATGGTTATGATTTTACTAGTATGAGGATGATGATACATTGGGTCAAGACGTGGATGACGCCAATTAAATTTTTGCGAGCCCCACAGATTTCTACTCCGAGACAACACCTTTCAAGTGTAAATATAATATAATGAGTATATTTTAATAAAGGCGTGCATATGAAATACATCAATAGATATCAATTTCAAGGTTCTTACTTTTGATTTTTTACATAGCTCCTTAATAAAAAACATCATCAAATTTTTTATGATTTGTGGTAAATGGAATCATTTAGTTACACAATTGTGTCATTTTATAAAATATCTATTCAACGAAAAAAGATCCAAACATTACTACATAACCAAGATATTACTATTTTTTATTGACTTATTAAAAAAACTATTTAAGTGAGAGTATGATTAACTAAAATGTGAATATTCTTAGTGTAATCTGATGTTATTGAGCAGAAAATAATTGAATAAATGAAGTAATAAAATACTGAAATAGTACCCAAGCAATCTAAGCAATGAAATGTAAAACCCTAATGTGCAAAGAGGGTTAAGAAAGCCTTAGTTGATTCGATGATGTTATAGGACTATTTCATAGTGGAGACCTGATGAAGAGGAGGAGAAAACCTTAGCACAATATCTTTAAAAAGTATAGATCCAAACTGTCTGGATAGAGTATGTTGCCTAAAGAGGGATAGGGGTGCTCGTGGGTGCCTTGTCCGAGATCCGGTGCCCAGTCGGCCGGAGATGACCATAAAACCTCCTCTAAGGTGTCGTTGAGTGTTCACCTATGTTTATTTCCTATTATGTGAATGTCACTTTACTTCGCCGATGTCACCGTAAACTCCGCATTGAAGAATCACCTACAGAACCCCAAGCAAAGCATCAAAACCCTAAAAAAGAAAGATGCATATGAAGGGGTCAGACTGTCTTCAGCTGCCAAATTGATGGACTTATCATTGAGTGCTACACTACATATCAGACCTAATGTAGTTCTAGGTGTGTGTGTGTGTGCGGAATTGTGCCCTAGGGTGCTCTGTGTCGACGCACACTTTGTGAGTAGTGAGAAAGTAACTAGATGTAGAATGTAGTAAATGTGTGCATGGAAACAATAGAATCCCTCCTATGAATTGTGATTTTGATGAACCAACCTTGTGTGCCTTTTCATGGAGCTAGAAGGATGCAAATGTAGCTATAGATTCCTTTGATGGATGCAACCTTAAGTGGTGATAGTAAGTGCTTAGTGCTTGTTCCCTCATTATGTTCACATAACTTTATATTTATATGGTTCTCTTACTTTAATTTCGTAATTAACCCCGAAAAGGCCGACCACCAAAAATATAAGAAGATCAAATGGCTAGAAAGTGCCCAAAAAGTGAGAGGAAAGTACAAAGAGGATTAGGGCACCCAGAGGGGACTAGGGCACTGGGCGCCCAGATCTGGGCTAGGGTGCCCCAAAATAGGGAAGACACATATGAAAGGTACATAATAGGAAAGTAAAGGTGTAAGATCAAAAATAATGATAGAAAGCCATGCAAAAATGGCCAAATACATGGGTTAATTATTACTCTTTTCACTTAAGAACCATATGAATAGTAGTATAAGACCAAGAGTATATAATGACTAAAAGTGTGTGATTTAGTGTCTACAGAGTCCAATAGAAGTCAAATTTGTGAATAAATTTTCACGTGTCACCAAATGAATGTCAAATTTAATGTCAATAATAAAAGTGAACAACACACTATGTTACACCATTTCCTGCTATCAGAGAATGCCTCTTGCATAATTTAAAATTGTTTCACATGCTCACTCTTTTTAATTAAAAACTGAAATTTTTTCAATTAATAATAAAAATACACAAGTCAAAACGTTAAAGCATGGTATGGTTTAAGATAAATATTGTTTTTTATTTTAATTTTAGTGGCGAGAATAGATCGTGTTCATGGTGATGTTGTTCCTCTACCCTACAACCTAGTGAGGATGTTGCAAAAATTGTTGTTTGTTTGTAGTTATACTTGTGCTTTCACGGTCTTCTCTACGATTATGTCTATATGGGCATATGTTTCAACGTTTCGTTCTAGTTCATGGCTAAATATAAAAATTTCATGGTTAGATAGAACATAAATCTAGGGTTAGATTAGGATATAAATTTAAAAAATGAAATTGATTTTGATAGGGAAACCATTACTAATATTGGTGTTCCCTAATCCATTATTGAATTTGCACACAACCCACTATTGAAGATATTGTTGATTGAGAAAGGAGAGGTGATCCTCGACCATGTTTTAATAGGAACCTCATATGAGGAAGAGTTAGAGGTGAAGGAGTTAATTTTTACCAAGTTCCACGAGGGAGGAAATGATGGAGTCTCGAGGATTTTTGTTCAAAATCACTAGCGAGGAACGAGTGTAGAGAAAGGATGAGATTTGAGGCCTCTTTATACTACCCACCAAGTAGTCGAGAAAATATGGAGGTTCATGTAAGGTGGCTTTAAATCCCAATGATAGTGAGGCAAATTTTAGTAAAAGTAAGCAATATAGAATATAAAGAACTCTAAAGCTAAATCAACAAAGGAGTTTATTTTCTATGCGTAGCAAAAGGGTGTCCACAGTACTTGGTAATCCTCGTTATATATTGCTAATAGGTATACACCAATATATTGAGCCACCATGCAAACGTGTTAGATATATATCACATAAATCAACTCAAATCATGTTACTAAAATGATGGGTTTACATCGCCATTATATTTGTGAAGTACAATCATGAGATTTTTTCCATGGATAGAGTAGGTTAATCGTTGAATTTGAATTTGTAATAAAAAACTATGGGAAAATGTTAGTTTGTTTTTTTGGTTAGGAAATACCTCAATTAAATCCCTAGCAATTTTCAAGGTTGATGAAAGAACGTGTAAAACATACAAAGGATAAATGAAATGCTATACATGTTTGGGGCTCTGGGACAAAATTGTAGTACAAGGTTTATTAATAAAAATTTGTTAATTGTGAATGGTGTGTTAGTCGATTGGATGTTTTCACTAGTCACAAATTAGTCACATGAGAGATTACAAAGAATTGTTGAGCGTTAAAGAAACCAATCACTTTTGTGACAATCTCCTATATTGAAAATATGAAATCTGGTTGTGTTGTGAGCATTAGGCTATTCAAATGATCCTCTTTCTCCTTCAAAAAAACCTAGGAGCAAGAGCTAAAATTATGAAACAATGAAAATGGATGAAGGGATAGGGTTTGTGTTATTTTATAGATTTGGGGTGTATAGAATATTTGGATGGATATGGATTCAATGCATTCAAGATGTTGTAGACACCCTAAAATATACCATTATATATTCTAAACATCCGAAATCACCCCGTAAACACTCCATAACACATTATAAACATTTATGACTTATTACGACCAATTTTGATACATTTCACTACTTTATGACTCTTAACGACATTCTCCCAAATCACACTTCTATCATCCCCACAACTTCCCTAATTACTTTTATCACTTACATACAATATTGAATAATTAAATATTCACACTCATTACATTATTACACATTTACGCCACTCTCAAGATTAATTAATTAATCTTATCACTCTCATTATATACCCCTTACCCCATTAGCTAATTTTATTAGCTAATTTAATATCAAAATAATTAAATAAATCATCCACCTATCCATTTCCACCTCATCTCCAACTCACTTCCACCTCACTAGTTGAAAAATCGAGTTGGCTAAAACAAATCAAATCATGACTAAAGAAAATCAAATTAATTAAGGATAAATCAACAAGTTTAAATTAAATCAAATCATAGATTCGAGTTAAACTAAAACATATCCCTTAAGTCATGGCTTTCCAAATTAATGCAAAACTCTCTCCAATATAAAACTAAAGTCAACTTTTTGGATGACTAAAAAAAAATCCATAAATTAATATTTAAAGCATACTTTAATGGAAATTCACCCAATCAAGCTCAAAACAACATTTTATTTTTCCAATCAAATTAGAAACTCAAACAAATCATTCCAATCATGCTTTAGTCATACCTCGATCATAAAAATCAATCACACAAATCAAGGCTCTGGGATTCTCTTCCTCGGTATAAATAAACACTCATTCCTCTCCATTAATCATCTTTGGAAGCTTAAGAATTTGCATTGTTATTGTGTCAAATTTCCATTCAATTTTACACACTATTATGTTGTCCATTTGATCAAGAATCTACCAATCATTCATTTTTATTGCTCGTAACTTAAATCTACTTTTATTTGGAACACTTTTGGAGTAGCCACATTCATTTGATCATATACGATTCCAACAAGCTCGTGCTTCATTCCAAGCTTCATCCAATCTCATATGAGGTTGTAAGGAGATACAAAGGAAGAATTAGGTTTGCACATTGTGTTTGTTTTCTTCCCTTATTTTGTATTTCATCTTTTATACATTCAGGCGTGCTTGGGGGGACACCCACATTTGTAATCATTTTTTTTACAAAACTAACATTATTTTTGTGTTCTTATTAGTTTTTAAAGGTCACTAACCAATTTTTAGGATATTCCATAAACAATTTTGAGATCAATTTACAAAAAAACCATACATTTTGGCCATGTTCTAACATTTTTTTGCAATTACAAGTGGTTTACATCTCCGTAACACCATTTGCGCTAGGTATCTCATAATCTGTGTTAGCATGTCTTTTGTTGTCTTTTTTACAAATCTGTTTCTAGTTCAATCCATGTATTTACGTGTTAGTCCCTACACTTTAGATCGCTAAGTAGTCCATGTGCTAGCATGTTATTCCCTACATTAATGTGTTAGTCTTACGCTAGTGCGTGTAAGTCCCTACATTAGTGTAAACTTGTGTTAGCATTGATATCCTTGCATTAGTGTTATAGTCTCTACACTAGCATGCATTCAAGGTGTGTTATTATATGATTTAAAGTGTGTTTCATGTGTAGTCTATATTTCCATTTCATTCCTTGCGTTAGCGTGCTAGTCTCTCGTGTTAGTGTTATGTGTAAAACTTATGATTTTTTTTTGTAATTTCCAAAACGTTGAAACTTTCTTCCTTAAGTTTTTTTTTTACATTTATGACACTTTTTTGCAGATTAATTCATAAAAAATAGGGCTAACATTTATAGTCTATCCTTTCCTATTATTCTCTTTCATGATCAAAACTCGTGTATGCTCTTCTCTCGCACCCTTTGGGTGATCTTGAGAATCAAAAGCGGTTGAGATCCTTCTATCATTTGTTTTAATAGTTGTTTTTACTTTTCACTTATCATTGTTCATTTCATATGTCCATGATCAAAAACCATGCATGATCTTCTCTTGTGCCTTTGGGTGATCTTGAGAATAAAAATAGTTGAGATATTTTGCATACCTAACTTTGTTTTGCAAGAAAACTAATAATCATTTTTGTGCAGGACCAATCCAATTAGAACAACTTACCAAACATGAAAAAAAAAACTACTAACTAGTTTGCATGCAAGATTCCTTTGTCAAATATTACTAAAAATTGCTAAAATGTAGGTATAATTTCATTTATGCTTGTCAACTACACATTTCTATTACACATTTCAAAGTTGGAAAGAACATGCTTTCTAAACACTCATACTTGTATTTACACGTAGCGATGTGGATTTCATCACCACTTAGCTACATGACGTGGACTTCACTACCACACACCACTCATATTGCATTACATTGCACTTGAGACCTAGTCTCAAAACAACATTTGACACTTTCCTCGCCTCCCCCGTCCCTTATAGGTAAAGTTGTCACAATGGGTTACTATGAGCATATTCTAAAAATAGTTGTAATAATGAAGTTTATGGTATCGTCCCTATAAATTATTTGGGGAGAAATAAAGACACCATTCACATATCATTCCCTATTTACCCTATAACTTAGTCATAAAAACCATCATGAGAGTGGTGATTTACTCCACTAAGAGGGTTAGTAATGATTAGATGAGTCTCTTTCAGTATTTCAAGGGTTCCTCGTACCACTTCTGTCCTCGTACACATTTGGTATATCAGGTATGAGATATATCGAAATACGCATCTATTGGAGTTATAAGAGTCCTACATCCATCCATTTCATGACATCTTGATTGTTGTATTATCATAATTAACTTCACATTTCCCATCAACAGAGCCTTTAAGACAAAACAAAGCAAAATCATATCATATTTTTTGCTTGTTATTTGTAAAAAAGAAAAGTAAATTCAAATCACTAGATCAAAAATTGTGTTCCACATCCTATATCAAAATCCAATAAAATCAACCAATCCTATCAAACAAATCATACTATTTGGTATACAAACTTTGATCATCTAGTCCAATTTGACTATCTTAAACACTATTACAACACAATCCTATCCAAAATCCAACACTTATCCATTTTCCTAGTTTACTAGGACCATTTACATGAACCTCCTTTAACAAAATGGTGGTTACTCGCAACAAAAGCCATAATATCTTTGACAATTTTGATAGAACCAATCCCTTAGAAAAGATAGTTTTTATGAAGAAGACAATGATAAGACAACCTAAAATCACCGAAGAAGAAAAAGGAAAACATATGAACTTTTAAGACAAAAAGAATCAATACCTTCTTTGCATACCTACTTTGGGCGTGTTAGAGAACTTGGGTAAGGGGACTTGAGAATATTTAAAGACTGGTTTTGAGGAGTGCCATGGGCCAGAAGTATGTTCCTTAACAAATTGGCTCTATAGGGCCATTGTTTCCAGTGTCGCATTGGCTTGAGTTGATTTGTTCTTGTTTTTTCATACTCCAATAATTTACCACCCTTCTTCCCCGCGGGGTTTGAAAAATTTGAAATCCACTTTAGGAATTGGGAAATTACGTGACACATAGAGCAGAATTCCTTGATATTGTGATCGTGAGGTCTAGAGCGAAAACATGTGTTAGGTAAGTTAATGTAAATAATTATCTCGAGAATAGTGAGTGTTACCCATTTGAATCTCCATGAATTATTTTAATTCTTGCGAGAGGTCTACTTCTACGCATACCCGTTTCTACAAAAGTGAATTGTAGAAGCGATGCGATGTTCTATGCAAATGACTCACCCAATAGAGGAGGCAATTGTTATGTTTCTGGAGCCTATTTTCATGTTAGAGTGTGGTACACTTTCTATGTGTTACACTCGAGTATTTTTACAGCAGTCCCATGGGTTAATTTTCATGGGTGGTTTATTAACCCATGGGTAATGGGTAACCGTTATGGGCTGTTTTTGGGCCCATGGTTTTTCGGTACCCATTGTTTTGTAAAACCGCCTCTTCGGCTACCCCTAGGTTTATGGGATGGTTTTGTTTTTGCCCATTGTTTGATACCCATGGTTTTTAAAAATTGCTTAAGCAGTTGTCTATTTATATGTTCTTATGCATATGATAGAAATAAAAGCAAATGTATTGCAGATGTGCTTTGAATTCGGTGTGAATTCTCAGAGTTTGTTGAGCATAGCTCCAAACGGATCTGGGTATTGTATTGAGAGAGTGGAGGCTTGTAATAAAATCCGAGCAAGTGATTCTTGGTGACGTAGCCCATATTGGGTGAACCACGTTAAATATTGTCTCTCTCGTGTTGTGTTATTTATTCTGCACTTTTATTTGAGATCTGTAATATTTTTTGCATATTAGTTTCTACTGTTGTGATTCTATAAGGGATTATTCCATATTTTATCTCTTATTTCCTAACAATTGGTATCAGAGCTTGGTTTAGTTTGCTAAAGTGTTGAATCACAGGAAAATTTTATCTTGAGTGGGAGCTATGGCAGATGATGGAAGATCTAGGGTTGATAAATTCAACGGCAGAATTTCAGTCTTTAGAAGATGTAGATGGAAGATTACCTTTATCAAAAGGATCTTTATACTCCGTTGTCTGAGAAGGTGAACAAACCCTCGAGTATGACAGATGCGGAATGGGATTTGTTGGATCGGAAGGCACTTGGAACGATCCGGCTGTGTCTTGCATCTTCGGTATTATTTAATGTTTCAAAGGAAAAGACTACAAAAGATCTAATGGATGCATTAGGGAAGTTGTATGAAAAACCCTCTGCCTCTAACAAGATATTTTTAATGAAAAAGTTGTTTAATATGAAGATGTCTGAGAATAGTTCAGTAGCAGATCATTTAAATGATTTCAATACGGTTGTGAATATGCTAGCTTCGGTTACAATAGAATTTGATGAAGAAGTTAGGGCTTTATTAATTATGTGCTCTTTACCTGAAAGTTGGAATAGCCTGGTAATGGCGGTAAGCAACTCGGTTCCATATAACTCAAAGTCAAGTTTGAGGATGTCAGTAGGGGTGATTCTAAGTGAGGAAATGTGAAGAAAAAGCTCCGGGAATCTTCTACTTCAGGGAATGCTTGACAAAGGAAACTAGAGGGAGACAAGAATAGAGGAAACCGTGGAAAATCGAAAGATCGGGCAAGGTCAAAATCCAAGAGCAAGATTGTATGTTAGAACTGTGGAAAGTCTGGGCATGCAAAGAAGGATTGTTGGGAGCTTCGGACAAGAAGAAACAATAGGAAGAAAACAAGGAGGCAAATGTGGCATCGGGTAATGTATGCGTGATGCTTTGATTCTTTCTTTTCAGCATAATATTATCAATCTTGGGTTTTAGATTCAGGGGCTTCTTTTCATGCTACTCCACATAGGCATTATTTTGTTGATTATGTTCAAGGGGATTTTGGGCATGTTTTTCTTGGTGATGATGAGCCTTGCAAAGATAGTTGAAAAGGTTCTGTCAGTTAAGATGCAAAATGGGAATACATGGCTATTGAAGGATGTCGACATGTGCCTACATTAAGGAGAAATTTGATATCGGCGGGGCAATCGGGAAGTGATGGTCAGTCTTATGATATTTACAACTAACTCTTGGAAGGTTACCAAGGGTGCTCTTGTGGTGGCAAGAGGTAAGAAGGTTGGAACCTTGTATTTAACCACTGATAGTACTAATGATTGTAATCTTGTGGCTTCAGATGCAGATACAACATTATGGCACTATAGGCTCGGTCATATGAGCCATAAGGGCATGAACATCATAAAGAAGAATTTGCCTGGATATACAGAAACATGTTTGGATTTCTGTGAGAACTGCATATATGGGAAACAGAAGTGAGTAAGGTTTCTCAAGGTTGGACCTACGAAGAAAGAGAGTAAGTTAGAGCTGGTACATTCTGATGTGGGGGTCGGCTCAGGTATCATCTCTTGGGGGTTCAAGTTATTATGTTACTTTTATTGATGATGCAACAAGGAAAGTTTGGGTTTATTGTATTAGAAACAAATATGATGTATTTGACACTTTTGTTAAATGGAAAGCCTTTGTAGAGAATGAAACAGGTCTTAAGCTAAAATGTCTCAGGTCGATAATGGAGGGGAGTATCACAGCAATGAATTTAATGATTACTATTCTAAGAATGGAATCCATAGGCAAAAGACGGTTCCAGAACTCCACAAAGAATGGGGTATCGTAAAGGATGAATAGAACAATAATGGAACATGCTAGAGAGCATGAGGTTACATGCAGGATCGCTTTTTTTTTTTGGGCAGGTAAGGTGAGCACAACTGTACTTGATAAACAGAGGACCCTCAAGTGCCTTGGATGGAGGCATACCTGAGGAGGCATGGTATGGTAAGAAAGTTGATTATTCATTTCTTAGAGTCTTTGGATGTGAGGTGTTTGTTCATATAGACAAGGATGATAGGACCAAGCTAGAGGCTAAATCATAAAAATGTACTTTCATTGGTTATGGTGGTGATGACTTTGGGTTTAAATGTTGGAGTATTAAGGACAAGAAAATCATTCGGTCTAGGGATGTGGTCTTTAATGAGAAAGTCATGTATAAGCAACAATTACAGGAAAACAAGGAAGAATCCAAGAAAGAATATGCAGTGGTAGAGAGATCTTCCTGATGGAAAGTGACCCATGAATCAGCCCAGAACCTACTCAACAGGAACCCCAAACTCCTACAGTGAGGAGGTCTTCTAGGGTAAGAAAAGAACCTGAATGTTTTTCTCCTTCTCTTTATTATTTATTACTCACTAATAGTGGAGAGCTAGAGAGCTTTGATGAAGCAATGCGGTAGATGCCAGGAAGAAGTGGAGCAAGCCATGGATGAGGAGCATAAGTCTCTCATGGAGAACCAGACTTGGGATTCGGTGAAGCTACCGGAAGGCAAAAGAGCATTGCAGAACAAGTGGGTGTACAAAGTTAAAGACGAAGAAGGAGGAAAGAAAAGATATAAGGCCCAATTGGTGGTCAAGGGGTTTACACAGAAATAAGGTATAGATTTTGATGAGATATTTTCTCCTGTAGTAAAAATGACTTCTATTAGAACTGTTCTTGGAATAGTGGCAGCAAAAGACTTGCACTTAGAACAGTTAGATGTAAAGACTACATTTCTCCATGGTGATTTGGAGGAGGAACTATATATGCAAAGAACCAGAGGGCTATGAGGTCAAAGGTAAAGAGGAGATGGTGTGTAAACCGAAGAAGAGCTTGTATGGCTTGAAACAAGCTCCACGTCAATGGTATAAGAAGTTTGATAGCTTCATGATGGAGCAAGGTTATATTAGATGTCATTCTGACCATTGCGTGTATACAAAGAAATTTGAGGATGGAAGTTATATTATCCTATTTTTGTATGTTGATGACATGTTGGTTGCAGGTAAAAACATGCAGAAATAAAAGTACTCAAGAAACAACTAAGTGAATCCTTTGATATGAAGGATTTGGGGGCAGCCAGACAAATCCTTGGTATGAGGATAACTCGGGATAGGAAGGAATGGAAGTTGAATTTATCTCAGGAAGAGTACATTAAGAAGGTATTGGACATGTTTAACATGCAAGATGCTAAACCGGTTGGGACTCCTTTGGCAGGCCATTTTAAGTTATCAAAGGAGCAGTGTCCCAAGACAGAGCAGGAAAGAAACTAGATGTCCAAGGTACCTTACTCATCAATGCCATGCGCGCTTGATGTATGCTATGGTGTGCACTAGGCTGATATTGCCCATGCAAAGGGGAGCCGTGAGTAGATTTATGAGTGATCCGTAAAGAGCATCGGCAAGCAGTAAAGTGGATCCTTCGGTATTTGAGAGGAACCATGGGGACAGTTTTGTGCTACAATGGATCAGACACCACTTTACGTGGTTATGTAGATTCAGACATGGCTGGAGATGTAGACAGCAGGAGGAGCACGACAGGTTATATTTATACTATAGGTGGGACAGCAGTGAGCTGGATTTCACGACTACAGAAGCTGGTGGCTTTGTCAACCACGGAGGCTGAGTATGTTGCTGCCACAGAGGCAAGCAAAGAGATGATTTGGTTACAACAATTGCTTGAGGAGTTGGGGCATAAGTAGGAGGAATGTAAGCTACATAGTGATAGTCAGAGTGCTATACACCTAGCTAAGAACTCTGTTTTCCACTCCAGGACGAAGCATATATAGTTGAGATATCACTTCATCAGGACAACTTTGGAGGAAGATAAGTTAAAGTTGGAGAAGATTCATACCACTCGAATCCTCGACATGATGACCAAGGTGGTCACAAGGGATAAACTAAAGCTATGTTCAGCTTTGGTTGGCCTTCACGGATGACAGTGAAGGGTTGAGAAGCTTGCTTAGTGGAAATCAGTCTCCAAGTGGGAGATTGTTATGTTTGTGGAGCCTATTTTCATGTTAGAGTGTGGTACACCTTCTATGTGTTACACTCGGTATTTTTACGGTGGTCCCGCTCACCGGTGAGCAGGTCAGGGGGGTTCGGGGCGAAGCCCCCAAAGCAAATTTTCATGGGTGGTTTATTAACCCATGGGTAATGGGTAACCATTATGGGTTGTTTTTGGGCCCATGGTTTTTCGGTACCCATTGTTTTGTAAAACCGCCTCTTCGGCTACCCATAGGTTTATGGGATGGTTTTGTTTTTTGCCCATTGTTTGATACCCATGGTTTTGTAAACCGCTTAAGCAAATGTTTATTTATATGGTCTTATGCATATGATAGAAATACAAGCAAATGTATTGTAGATGTGCTTTGAATTCGGTGTGAATTTCAGAGAGTTTGTTGAGCATAGCTCCAAACAGATCTAGGTATTGTATTGAGAGAGTGGAGGCTTGTAATAAAATCTGAGCAAGTGATTCTTGGTGGACATAGCCCATATTGGGTGAACCACGTTAAATATTGTCTCTCTGTGTTGTGTTATTTATTTTGCTCTTTTATTTGAGATCTGTAATATTTTTTTACATATTAGTTTCTATTATTGCAATTCTGTAAGGGATTATTCCTCATATTTTATCTCTTATTTCCTAACAGAAAATTGGTGAAGAAAATGCATGCAGGGCAATGGAAACCCAAGGAACTCCACCCAGATTGGGACTTTAAGAGCCACAAACTCAAACACCAAAAAGTCCTTAGTCCAAGGAAAGGACGAATAGAGAGTTATGAACATACCACCCGTAGCCAATTAGTTCAGGATAGTGGGGGCATGCAAAGGGTTAGAGAAGTGGACAAGGGAAAATCCATTAGTCATGTTTTGTATGCTTTCCATCTTGATGCCATGAGTAGCTCGTAGGATGAGTTAACCCAAGACTTAAGCATGCTTTTGGAGGGGATATGACCCACAAAATAAATGATAAGGAAAAATTACTCAAGTCATTGGCACATAACATTAAATTCAGAAAATGATAATACAACATTAGGAGGAGAAACATTACCTCGTTGAGACAAATTTCTAGGGAAGTTTCTATGGCGTCATTACTCATATCTCCACTAGATCTATCCTTGGCATCAATATCGAGGATCAAAGTGGAGGGGGCACTATATAGGCAGAGCCCAAAGGGTAAGAAACCCTTGAAATTGACAAGAGAAGTACTTTCCTGCAGCTCTCGAAGAGGTCGTGGTATGACATGTAAATAGTAGAGTAATTTCTCCATATTAATATTATTTTCAGCTTTATTGCTTCATTCAAAATACTCGGTCATGTGAATAGTCCATGATTCCATGTTTTTGCAAAGTGATGAGCTTAAGCTCTTAAGAATGGCATTAAAGTAACTTTCTTGGGATTTTGGTCCCACATGCCTTATGTAAATGACAATTTAGTAATATAAATATAAAATTGGTTTATATGTTATGTGGAGTCAAGTAATCTTTTACAAAACTCACTAGTGTCTTCTTTAGTGATTTCAACTGTAATGTTTCCAAAGGCGAGCTTGGCCAATGCATAGTAATATGGGCTCAGTTCAATGTCACTTGTCACTAAAGTAACTTGGGCATGATGTGTTGGTTGCAATGTAAATCGGTTAAAATAATGCAAATAATTTAGTTGCAAAATTCAAACAAAATCATTAGGGATATAATCCCAAAACCTTTTTTTTGTTGAAAATGTACTTATTTTATTCTTTTTAATAATAATGTTATGATTACTATTTTTCTCGAGCTATTCTTTGTAATAATGATATCGAAAAATGCAATAAACAACGTATGGAGTAATAATGAAACACAAATGATCCATTGTAATAAAGCGACAATGCACTTCTTTACACTAATGCCTATAGAGATTTCAATGCCCATTTCTAGTGTGAGAGAGTGCGACTATATCTCATTATTGAAACACAACTAATTAACCCATCACACACAATGACACAGAAAACCGATAAATCATATAAAAATGAAATTTATGACTTTAATTGTGGTTTTTATCATTGTTTTATATCTATTGGGTCACACATGGCACCTCTTTATCTATACCCATTAATCACATCTTCTTGTCTCTCCTCGATAATACCCTTTCTCACTTTGAGAACACTCCGCACACATGCACACAACAATACCCAGTACATTATTTGTTTCATAAAAATAAAATCAACTGATTTCAATTAAAACAACATATATAAAGAGTAATCCATAGTGTAATGTAAAGCTAAAATATCAATTATTGAAAACAAATAAACTGTTATAATGTTTTCTTCTAAAAACATATCATAATACTAATTAAATCAAATCAAAGTAATCAATTATGATATATCAAATGCATCCACCACCTAAGCACCTAAATGTTCTAGAACATAGGTATGCTATTTAGGAATGTGAAAAATTATGAATATCATAAACATCTCTCATCACCACCGCTTTGCGATAATTTTGCACATATGGAAATCAACCAATGTATAATTGTATGATAGAAGTAACCAAAGTTTCTATAATAATAAACCAATAATTCTAAGATAGTGAAAGTGAACTAAGAAAATGAACGTGAAACCTTAAAATGTAAACTAAAGTACATAATAAAATTTGGACCGGTAAGAAGTAAATAATGGTATTGGCAAATTAACACCCCTTCTAAATTTGCTCTCATTTTAACATTAATATTTTTTCTCAAACCCACGATGACTATCTACCTTCCCCTACAAACCAACACCACCTTTATTTCAAATTTCCTTCCTCTTGGTGGCCTTAATATTTATTTATTTATTTTTGAAAGGATGGTTCAAAATAACCAAGCCTTAATCCTAACAAAAAGTAATCAAGCATGCAAAATGATCCCTTCCTATAACATATAGCTACTAATAAATATATCCCAAACTTAGATTACCTTGTGCTTGTGATATGATTCATTCATGTAACATATAACTATTAGTAGATATATCCAAAACATAGTTTACTTTGGATGAAAGATAACAAAAATAAAAATAAATGGTTATTTCAAATATTTTCTCAAATCATTCATGGTAATGAAAAACATGTTAACAAGTCTTTATTTTATATAGTTATCTATCTATCTCGTGTCTCGTATGTGTGTGTGTGTGTGTGTGTGTGTGTGTGTGTGTGTGTGTGTGTGTGTGTGTGTGTGTGTGTGTGTGTGTGTGTGTGTGAGAGAGAGAGAGAGAGAGAGAGAGAGAGAGAGAGAGAGATTACATATATAACGAGTAAAGACATGTTAACATGTTTTTCGTTTCTATGGATGATTTGTGAATAAAATTTGAATGTGTGTGTGTGTGTGTGTGTGTGTGTGTGGCGATTCAAAATAACTACTACATGTATCCTATAATTTATATGCAAATAAGACCCATGCATGCGTAGTAATTATTCTAAACTATGTTCTAAAATACATTAGAATATATCTTATAGAAATGGCAATCGATTCACAAATATAAGAAATTTAATCAAATTTGGGATAGTCAAATAATCAAATTTTCTCACAATCATCCATTTTCAAGAGGACAAAAAAATATTTTTAGACAAATGGTGAATATTATCTACTAAAATTACCCATTAATAGAAATATATGATGACTAACTCTCTCTATATGTTTTATTTTAGTCTCAAGTCACTCACTTGATAAGAAATCCCATGTTGTATTGATAGTGAAATAATCTTCATGGATGAATAATTTCAACCACCGATAACTACAAAAATCACATACATGGTCTCCTTCCGAAATGCAATCCTCTAAAAAAATTTCTCAACCATTGGGTTACTGAACAAACATGATTTTGTAGACACAAAATCACACACTTGGGTACATTTCTAGGTCCAAATCACATACTTGCATTCATATTATTCCTAAGTAAGAAAACTAGTAACCGACAACTATCTTCGGCCTATTTACTTTGTGTAATGTCTTCTTTTTGGTCTTTCACACCCTACAACCCAATCTGATCTTCATTGCTTTATCTTTCTTGACTCGGATAACAGGGCCTAGCTAAAATGCTAATGCCTAGGCATCCTCGTCTCCTTTGGATGCCCCCAACCTCTTTATATATTACTCACCTCTTTTGGCCTCTTTTATCTTTTGGGCCTCTTTTTTTCTTATGGGTCAGCCTTTTAGTTGTCAATTACGAAATTAAAACAAGGGAATCATATAAATACAAAGTTATGTGACCAAAGTAAAGGACCAAGCTCTAAGCATCTATTATCACCACCTAAGGTTGTATCCAAAGGAATTTTAGAGCATCAAACGCATACATTTAGCTTCCATTCAAGGGATAGGGGATTGTATTTTCTGCATACATGCATAGGAGGGGAAGTTCATTTTTTCATACATGCATCTATTTACATTGGTACATCTAGTTATCATCCGTTATCACATACACTTGCACAAGGGATTCCTAGGGCATGATTATGTCACACACACACACAAGAACTACATGGAGTCTGAGATATAGTGCAATGCTCGGTTGTAAGTTCACTCATTCAGGTGATTGCCGAGGTTAGTCCGACTCCTCATATCAGCATCTTTTCATTTTGGGATTTGATGTACTTTGAGGGTTTTACAGGTCATCTTCTCTTTGTAGGTTACAGGCGAATTCGGCGATCATCCAACAACATATAAGAGACCAACAACGAAGCTTAGTGACCATTTTGCGATACCAAAAAAAACAAATTCTAAGCTCTTGCATAGTCATAGGCGCTAATAGAGGTTGTTAGGAAATAAGGGATAAAATATGCGAAACAATCCCACATATAATCATAATAATATAAACTACTATGTAAAAAAATATCACGCAGATTCAAAATAAAAGTGCGTAAAATAAAACAACACAATATAAAGACCATATTTAACATGGTTCACCCAATTTGGGCTATGTCTGCCATAAATCACTTGCTCATATTTTATTACAAGCCACCTCTTTCTCTTAATATAATACCCAGATCTGTTTGGAAATGTGCTCAACAAACTCTCCCGAATTCTCACTTGAACTCACACACCTCTACCATGTTATGTCTCCCTAGATCAATAAGTAATTGCTTAAGCGGTTTTATAATATTGTGGGTACCAAAACCATGTGCCAAAATTGCCCCATAAACCTATGGATCAAAAATCCCGCCTATATGAGAGAAGAGGACGTTTCCTAAGATATCTATGGAGAGTGTATAATAATTTTGGTGTACTGAGACTTCAACACTTCCACACATGAAAATAGACTCCACAACATAACATAGGTCTTTAACACCTAGGTGCCCTAGCTCCATTCCAGGACATCTTGTTCCAAGCTTGTTTGATATTTACAAAAATTCCTAAGCATAGTCGCAATAGTCCACCCTTATATTTCATCGCTTTTCTAATCTAGCATTCTTTAGGATCAAGTGCAAAATAAACCAAGTCTTCTATTCCTTCTCTTGTACATAGGGTTTTACATTTTCTTTAGCTCGTTGCTTGTATCCTGGAGACACCTAAAATATGCTTACACTTAGCATTTCATCCAATCCAATAAATTAACGACACTTTGTTAAATCCTATATTTCACTCCATTCTCGAATTCCCAATCATGACACTCTTTCGGTCGTATTCCTCCTATAATCAGCTTATTTGGCTAATATCTCTCTTGTTAGCTAAACATTCCTCCTTTGACCATTCGAACCTCCCTAGTTCTCTCTAGACCACTTCTATTGGCTTTGTAGGCTATTTATCACCACAATTGGTTATCCAGACCCCCCCAACTCTCAATGAGTCTCTAATCACTTGCTAATCAAGTTTAAATAGCCTAATCCTAGCTTAACTAAGCCTAAAGCATGTTTATCCTAATCTAATCTAAAAGTGCTTTTTGAGCTTTAGTCCCACATGCACCCAAATTCCAAATTCTCCCAAGTGGAAAACTATAAATACAAGGCTAAGCCTACCCATTCAAACTACAACTTTACATAAGCTAAAGCCAAAACAAGCCTAAGAAAGCTTAAGAGCTCATTTGCATTAGCCAAGCTAATAAGGCATTTGATCTTGGGTCATCCACCATTAAAATAGCTTCATCTTGCACCCATGTTAGGTTAGTAATGAAATAGCTAAACTTGGCCATGTAGCCATTTAGTGAGATTCATTCACCCTCATGGAGTAAACACATCTAATTTGATTGCTTAGAATCTAACTAGGTTCATTTTTATTAAGCTTTCATGGAGTAGAGAGTAGTATATATGCTAGGGTTTGAATATTTGTTTCAAATTTATATATGCATAGATAGTTTCTTGTTTAGCTCTTATCTCATGGTGCATGGATGAGTAAAGCAAAGCTTTGAGGTTCTTTTGCCTCATTCCATAGCTTGTGCAACTTTCCATTGCATACAAAGTGTTGGATTTGTACTTTAGCATTTATTTATCATATGTGACTCCGTAATTAGGATTTCACAAATTCAATATTTTAGTTAAATCATTTGGTGAACCCCACTCGTGATTAGACCTTTAGATCCTTCTTTTGCACACTGTAATTTTTTTCATGGCTTCTAAGGTTTCTCAAGTCTCCGGTGTCAATTGTTACAAATGGACTCACCTTGCAAAGATGTTCTTCTAAAATCCATAGACACTATGTACCTTCCTAGCGATACACCACCTGCTCAAGTTAGTGTTATATCCGATCGTCTTTCTGATGAATCTCTTGGTTCTAATTCCACTAAATATATTTGTAAGCGGGGTTCATTTTAAGAAAACCCCTTTGAAAAATTACTTTCGAATTATTGGTGAATCTCATAAAACGACTTTCAAATCATTGGTGAATTTAAAAAAATGTTTCGTGGCAAAGGTGATTTCACAGAGCATTGGTCTCTCATTTTTTCACATTTTTTGGCCAAGTAGGTTGGATGGGGGTTGGACGGGTGGGTTGGACGGAGTGGGTTGGATGGGAGGGTTGGACGGGTGGGTTGGGGGTAGTGGTTGGACGGGGTTGGATGTGTGGGTTTTGGACGTGGGGGGTTGGACAGGGGTTAGGACGAGTGGGTTGGGCCGGTGGGGGTTGGATGGGAAGGGGTTAGACAGGTGTGTTAGACGAGTGGGGGTTGGACGGTGAGTTGGATACATGAGGGTTGGATGGGAAGTGGTTGGACGGGAAGGGGTTGGGCGGGCAGTGGTTGGATGGGTGGATTGGACGGATATGAGTTGGACGGGGCGGGGTTAGACAGAAGGGAAGGGATAGACGGGCAATGGTTTGTAGGGTGGGTTGGACGAGTGAGGGTTGGTCGGCTAAGGTTTGGACGGGTGGGTTGATGGGTGAGGGGTCGGGATTTCGGAGTGTGTTGGGCATTATTACCAATGTATTTAATGCTCATTAATGATACCCCTGGACTCTATAAATACCGTTTCAAGGTTCATTTTTACACTTTTATCCGTAAATTTCCAGTGCTTTGAGCTCTCTAATTTTACACCCAAATTTCACTTCTCCCTAATTTCAAAATGGCCAGTACCACATCTATTCCTACACCCAAATTTCAATACAAAAACCTCATGTGCCCACATATTTTAGCTCTACTAAAACTAAAAGACACTCCAAAGGATTGGTTGGAAAAATAAAAATTTTGCTTGTGAACATGCCCCAATTCGACACTGATACATCATGTCCTTGATTACCTACTCGCCTCTTACAATGACAAAGATGGAAAATTTTCCATTCTTGTCATGCATCTGAAACATCATCAAATTTATTTTTCTATTGAACCCGAGGATGTGCATCGCTAACAGGTTTACCTTTCAAAATAAGCCACCTGTTACTACAAAGGCAGTCCTTACAAACAAAGACAAAAAGTTTTTGGAGTCTCATTACAATGTACAAGTTGATGGTAAGTTTATTATTTTCAAATGCTTTTTTTTAACATTACTCACCACACAAAGGATCTAACGTTTCCTTTCTATAATTGCAGCTCCTCTTAATCGATCATCAAGAGGCCTTCTTCTACAAGGTATTACAAACAAATTCTTTATTGCAGTTGCTTCACTTTTTCAGGCCAGGATTATATTACAGGGAGATGTGCAGACATTCCCTATTGGCGTTTAATATTTATTACGGACACTAGCAGGTCAACAATTCGATTGGTGCAGTTATTTGTCCAATAAATAAAATCAAATATCTCCCATGCCCGCAAAGGTAATCAAATTGATAAATCGAGGATTGTATTTTCTTGTTGCAATTTTATTCTTGCTTTCTATAATGAAGCATACTACAAATTGACGCAACATACTGATTCCTACTACAATCAATGATAAGATGATTGGTCTTAGTCTCAAGAACAACAGGTAAAAGTTACTTTTATTGTTTACTTGTTATAACAATTTCAATTTGAATATTTAAAATAAAATAATAATTGTATGATTTTATTTTGCAGAGAAAAATTATAGTTAAAGATCTCATAAGGAGGCAATTGCTAGAGGTAAAGCCCCTCCAGAGGTCTCTGCTGATTCTGACATGGATTCAACAAAATCAACACCAATAAGACCTCACAAAAGTGACCTAGGGGGTCGATATGCACAACACGTTTACCATCACATTTAACTACAAGTATGAATAATGAAGTTATCTTTATATATAAATTACAAATTCAAACAATTACTATAGATTATGTATTCTAATATTTCTACTGATCTTTTCTACATGTATTGTATTCAGAAACTACTGAGATGGATGATGAAGATCAAACTCATTCTAGGTCTCTGAGATCAAAATATCACGATTGTGTCTCCGTCTATGCGAGGTATATTATACGGTAGTTTGATTTGCATGTTTTGTTTCCTTACAATTTTTTAGCATTTACAAAGCCCAACCATTATATTCTAACAATTTGTTGTTTGCTTCATGTAGGTAATATGGCTTCAGGTCATTTTCCACTTGCAAGGAGGCCACCAATTCCTCCAACACGTCAAGTACAAACACAAAGGAGGACTTCAGGAAAGAATATTAGGTTTCCTGCAGAGTCAGTAGGAATAGTTCATCCTGCTACAACCAAATTTCCTGGGTTGTCACTAGGTGGGGTTTTAAGTGTAACAACCACACAAATTTTCAACAACATCACCCTTGATGAGGAGTATTTAGGCTTCGATAGTGGGGATGCAGCAAGAGTAACTATTTTGACACCCACGACATGATTCAATCTACTCCGCCTCAACAAAAAAATGTGCATGGAATACAAGGCAGTGACTCTCCTCCTCCCCAAGGGCTGCTCCACAAATAGATGATGAAAAAACACACTTTATATTAGAAAATATGATATCATATAGCATGGGGGAAACAATTCAAGAGGTTGTAATGTCTGATGTGGATTTGGTGTGGTCTTGGGAAAGGAGAGCAAAAATTTTGATAAAAGAAATAAATACTAGATACCATAATCATGCTCAAAGGCATTCATTGTTCACTTCCGTAGAGAGCCAACCAACATGGCAGGATGTTTTGCTAAACAAAGCTCAATCAGGGACAATTTCATATAGTAATGATTACAATGATGAAATTGTAGACATAATGCTAAACAGGTTGGAAAATCTCAATGTTGAAGCACATGCTTACTACAACAAATGGTCTAAAGACAAGACTAATGTTTTAATAGCAAATGTAGAAAAAGAGAAAGTTGTTGTGAGTGGGCATTTACTTTTACATGAAAAACTAAAAATTATCTGATATTATAACCACTGCAATATATTTTTTTTTCATATTATTTGATAGACTAAAAATTTAATATTTCTATTTTACAGGCAAAATATGAAAATTTAAAGAAAGAAGCAGTTATTTTTGAAGCACATTTGAAGAATGCCCGCAAAATCCTGAATTATTTTATACAGTTGAAGGAAAAACTCATTGTTATTAATAAACAAAATAATACATTGAGAAGGATAATAAAGGAGCATAATATGGATCCAAAAGTCTTACTGAAGGAAAAGACAGATGCAGATGCAACACTTTTGTCTACAGGAGATGTAGCGAGGGAGGAGCTGAATATACTAGAAAATATCAACACTACAGCAGGAGATCTTCAGGCATCAGGAGTTATTCCTCCATCTCTTACACAGAAAAAGAAAAACCTTCACCTACATCATAAAATTTGATAAGTTAGTTAAGTTCACCATGTGACAGGTGTGTTGTCACAATTCCGACACTGGCGTAGGAATTAAAAGATAGTGGCCAGCCCTTTTTAGTTTTTATTCCGTGTGGCAGATGTAAGGACAACTATGATTTTGAATCATAGGCAGAAAAGAGGATGACCTCATAATGTGTCCTTATATGACAAAACTTGTCCGAAGCTTTGAGATGTTATAACAACCCTTTTTTTTAATTGTATTGGCCAACAATGCTTTATGAATTTGTACTTTTTCATAAAGTAATCCGCCACATGAGAAATCAATTTCATATGAACTTTGGAAGTTAGAATTGTATAATGTTACTATATATTAATACAAACTATGTTTCTTTTCTATTGTTTACGTAAATGTTGCTTAAATTTACACTATTTTGTTTCATTACATTTCTGAATTCTTGTAGATGTAAAATAAATAAATTAACAGATATAAAAGATGAATGTGTTCTTATTTCAGTCTGAATTTGAAAACCAAACATAAAAAAAAATGGCATAATTGAAACAAATAATGACATTGTTGTAATGACGAAGGATCAAATAATGACAAATATAATATTACATTTATTGAAAGTTGTAATCACTGAATGAAGTACATAAGTAGTCTCAATAATGTATAGAAGAAATGAAATCTATGTGAATTCGAATAGTCCTGGAGCAACACTTTCATTTGTGTCTTGGAAATCAACTGCAACATGATTTGTGGATGTGTCTCGATCCCCTGGGTTTAGGCGAATATTACTTACTCCTCTTCTATCTACTAGTGAATTCCACAATGCCAGTGCTCTATCATAAGGAAAAGACTCCACTGAGTAACTCGATACATACAATCTGAGACAACTTTCTAGATTCCTATCCAATTTGTTTCAAACTTTTGACTTTAAAAAGGATAGTGCACTGAAAACCCTCTCATCTTCCACTGAACCTAGAATCATTGTTTGACAGAGCTCATACAACTTAATATACTCACTCAAATCTTCACTTAGAATACTACTAGAACATATATCCTTCCAAATCCTTTTCATGGCACTGTAATCCTGTGGGTTTTGTAGAAGTTGAACTTGTCGTATCATTGTATTAGTAAAATCCATTGACTATGAACTAAGTAGTTTTCTTTCCAAAATTCCTTCTACTGAAACTCCATTTACCTCTACAGTCTTACAGAAATGATTAGTAAGATCACCCATGTTTTTGACAAATAAAGGACTAATAGATGTATAAGGTTTTCCACTAGACAAATTCCAAAACTATGGATTTACAACTCCCATTGCTTCAAGTATTTTATCATTTTTTAATCTTTCCCAGATCTCTTTAGCTAACGATTCAGAGATCTTTCTCAACTTATTCCTAGTTTTGATTAATACTGCATCATATAAATTTCGTGTCACTTTTACTTCTTCTATTTCTAAGTTAGCCATATCAATTATTTTTTGGTACGTATGAAGTGGAATCTCTTTTCCATGTGTTGTTATACACAGATGATCATTTATATTGTACTTTAAGAAGCACCTAGAATTTTTCAAATCTGTCAATGCATTCCAGTTTTCAAAAGTAGCACCCTGAAAACTCCCATCATAAATATATAAACTTTCTAGACTCCAACAAACACGTCTTCTGAGTCTTATAAAGTTTGTAATGTAGAAAGACCGATCTTGAGCATGCTTCATTAAAATATTAAGCTCCCTCAACATGGGAAAAATACCACAAAGTGTGAGTAAAGTTTCTATGTCAGTTAGATGGCACAATAGATCTTTAGCTTTATCTACATCCCTGTGGTATTTAAACATAAATCCTATCAGTGAAGGATATTCATCATATATTCTACAGCAGGTTCGTACATAGATATCCATCTGGTATCTACATCTTTGAGAAGTTTTTTTCCCTCTGTTAGTCCAATAGAAATTTTTGAAATTCTAAAAATCTCTTAGGACTGCAAGAATAATAGGCATGGAGATCACGTATCAATTCCTCCACTTTAGCTACATTTTCAAATGTGCTCACAATTTTGTATGTGAGATTCATTCTGTGAGCCATGCAATGGACAACAACCATATACGGAGCAATAGTTGTCTGAAGTCTAACACATAGACCATTTCTGGCTCCTTGCATTACAACTGCACCATCGGTTCCAACACAAACTAATTTTGTTACAATGGAAAAGTCATCCATTCCGTGATATCCTTCAGATTTGATACCACCAATTTATAAATATTCTCATAATTGCAATTCTCTGTCATTTTATGAATTTCCAAGAGGTGTGGAGTCCTCATTTCATTAGTAAATGTGTAAACATGAATACATATCCATGAAGTATTATCGACTGTGGTAACCTCATCTAAAGAAAGGGAAATATACTTTTCCTTTTGAACACACAGTTTTAGATCCTCCTTCTCTACTAGAGATAGACATTTTGCAATCTCCCACCATTGTATCTGACCAATGAGATTGTGGAATGTTCTTTAAACCAATAACTTGATACAACATTCTATTTTCTCCAAAATCTGACATCGGTCTTCCCCTTTTCATTATATGAAATACGGTTGCAAATTGAATACCCTTTACTTGCATTTCTTGCCTCCATAGCTTTGCTCAATTTTTCTACTATGGTCCCACCTTTTTCATTTACATATTTGATACGTTTTTGTTCCTTTTCATACTCTTCTATGTATTTGACATGTAGACAATCTTTTGCATCTTTCCATTTATGTGTTCTGACTATGTTGCCATCCTTGAGCTTTTGGGAAATGTATATTTTCCCACAGTGTTTTTCAATTGTGTCTAGTTTGAGCTGCATCGTGTGATCCTTCCCCTGTTTCCAACCACATATTTTACATCGACATTGTGTTGGAACATCATTACAATTTTCAGTGTGCACAGGTTCAATAAAAGGATATTTTATGAGCCCATTCGAACTAGAATTTCCTTCCAATTGTCTAGTTTGTCATCTTTCTTCTAACATATTTTTTTTTTTTCCTTGGGATTCAACTTCTGCATCTAGGTTGTCAGCAGAAATATTTTGAATCTCATGTCTCCTCTTTCTGGAAATAGACCTTGGAGTAGAAGCTTCCTCTGCTGGTGTATCCTGGGAGTTCGATGAATTTTCTTGTACTTCTATTTCATCAAGGGATGGAATGTTTGCCTCAACATATATTGGATCATCAATATCTATAAATTGATTATTCTGTGAAGGAATTTCTGAAAATTCTATAAATAATTTTATAAAATTGTTACTTATATAGTATTAATCTTATCTATAGTTAAATTTTTACAGAGTACAAATGTCAAAGAGTTCCAAGAACAGTATCATAAACATAATTATTAAATTTTGTTAGATAAAATAACCAGTAAATAACACTTGCCACATACTGATATTTTCAACTGAAGCAAAAACCGACTTCATCTTTTGTGATTTTCCAAAATAGCCAAGCAAAGTATTGGCACCCTTTTTTGAACTTACTGAATTTGTAATCTTTTTGCCCTGATTTCTAGTATCCATGACTACTTACTGCTTAGGGCCTTATGAGTGGCTTTTATGTTCCAAGGCTCTGAGAATGGATGGTAAAGGGTTGGACGGCTAAGGGTTGGATGGCTATAGGTTGGACAACTAGGGGTTGGACGGATAGGGGTTGGATGGATAGGGGTTGGATGGTTGGGGTTAGACGGATAGGGGTTGGATGGATAGGGGTTGGATAGATAGGGGTTGGACGGCTAGGGTTGGATGGCTAGGGGTTGGATGGCTAGGGGGTTGGATGGCTCAGGTTGGATGGAATAGAGTTGGATGTTTCAAATTGTAGAGTATGTCGGATCAAGGCTAGACGGCTCAGAGTTGGATGCCTTACAATTGGATGACTCAGATTTCAAACTTCAGTGTTGGCGGCTGATATATGTTTACTTCGGTGAATATGCGCATGATATGATTCAAATGGTGGCGAATTACATTCATAACCTCTTATATATGTGTAAAATCTAGGCGAAAGGAATAGTATAAGGGACATGTCAGCTGAATTTTTCGGTGAATAAGTTGGCTCTAAACAAAAAAATATTCACCTTTTGAATTTCCATAATCCTAGATTTTTGTGAGTTTACGAAAATTAGCCACTAAAATTTTCCCTATGGACGCTTCTTGGGCTCATTCTTCTTCTACTCCTCATCCTCATTTTATGTATTCTTCATGTGCTCATATCAGTGAACCTCAAATATTACCACTCTTTGCACCTCTCAAGTTTGATCTCAATACTAAGTAACAAGATATTCTTCCACATCTCCTCACTCATCAATTGATCAACTTGCCATCTACTCATTGTTATCCTCCTTATCGGCTTGCACAATATCAAGGTCATCCATATTGCAATTATCATCGAATCAATGGACATAATGACAATGATTGTTATGCTCTTAAATGAAAAATTGGCCACCTTAAGCATTATGGTCTCATCTCATTAGCTATACAAAATGTTGATGCATGTTCATATCCAATTTCTACATCTCAATTGGTTCATAAAATTTGATTCATCTATGTCTAATGAGCATCATGACATCGTTACTTATATTCCTTTTATAGTAAGTCAAGAGCCTCCTAAGAAAACTCCTCTCAAAATCGGTCAAACCCTCCTCCTCTCAATTCTTCTACAACATTACCAAGACAAACTAGGCATCTGCCTCTCAAAATCACTCCACCCTCCTCTCTTATCAATTCTTCTACAACATTATTAATTCCACATAAGCTACCACCATTCAAGATCCCTCCCCATCCTACTCCACTTTTGTTTCCAATTCATTTTTTCAAACAAACAATTCCTTATACTTGATGGCCGAGACACATTTCAAGCTCCGCCACTATGGTATGGTCCTACTGTTGCTTCTTCCTAACATTGTGTTGACTCTCTCTATTCTCATGACATGGATAATGTTTTCCCACAATTGCATGGTATCTCTTGCATCACCACATAGATCTCCGTCATTGGCACACTTGGGGAGAATTTCGCTTCTTCTCCCCCTACTAGCATTATCAGGTGTCTCTCATTTCTACTATTACATTATGTGCTTCACATTTCTTATTTCCAAGCATCAATATTACACAACTTGATACACCATTTGTATCGCTAATACCCTAAGCGCACTCTAGTTCCATGATTCATAATCAATTACTGAGGGTATGAATATGAAATGAAACTTACCACATTCACACTCTTTATGCTTTATGCTTCATTGATCTATCTATCTAACGCACATTTTTAAACTATTTCCCAATGATGTACTTTTGTTCTATGGTTCATTTTTTACTTTCAAGGGGTCTTTTATAAATGAACCTCATCTCATACTCATCCACATACGCTCGGGGCATGTTTCTCTTATCACATTCAAATTGCATATCATTCCATATCACACATTCACTGCATCTTGCATATCTTGGTTGCATATTACTCTTGCTTACTTATACTCACATGCACACTTTGCTTACTATGCTAGTCAAATATTTTGTATGTCATTATCTTTCTAGATACACATGCGCATTCACTTGGTCTTTAGTTGTGAATACAAACTTCTTACAAATCTTTAAACATAGCAATGATGATTGGCATTGTACCTCTTACTAGTCCCACTGAGGCTCATGGGGACATCTACATTTACTTTCTCACACATTACAGGTGTTATCATGTCATTATCTATTAATTTTCACTTTTACTAGCACACTACTTATTCTATCGATATATAAATGTCTTCACATACATTTTATCTTTCTAACATGCTAACGGGTGCTTCATGTGCAGCACTTGCCCTGTAGGAACTATTTTCCACCATGGTTGTTTGATACTTACTTGTTATTGTTTTCCATTATTTTCCATTATATGCCATTGTTTATGAGCTTTTCCCTATGTCTTGTATGATCATTTCTTATATGCTTTTGGCCACTTCGGCCCTGATTGTCTTGCGAAATTTTGAGTGATGTCCCATGTTTGAAACCCACTTTTCGTGGTCTACGTTGTCTGCACTATTGCTTATTTCCATTGTCTTCTATAGCATGTTTGTCACTTTTTCTACTAACACATGTTTCTAACCACTTTGTTTGCATGTGCCTTGGTTTTTACCATGTGCATTTGCTCCCCTTATAAGGATATAGTTTCATATCAACATCGGATCCTCTCCTTTGGGCGTCATCCTCATAGTGACGTCGCATGCACCCCCCAATGAGGAGGGAATACATTGGGTGAATCAGTCACCCTATACATCAAGATAGAGCTATAGTTTAGACATGCATAATACAAGAACATAGCAGTCTATAGTTATAGAAATGGTCCAAAATCTGACTTGGGTCCTCGCTTAAACACAAATGCCGGTGCTCATATACAAACACTAACACCTAGGTGATTCTCGACCTTTCCCCGGATGCCTATCACTAGGGGGGAAGTTATAGTTACTTTCTCATATCAACACAATTTTCAGTAGTTTTCACAAGATAAGCACAATTCTTCAAAGAACCATAATGCATTCTATCTCCTTGGATCAACAAAGAATAAAGTAGGATCACACTATCTACAGTGGTGTATAAATTCGAGAAGTAGTCATAGAAGGAGAGTAAAACCAAACCTCTTTCACCAACACTCTTTTGTTGTGGCGTGAGATCACCCAAAAAAATCATTCTTCTATAGTCATTCAGGACATTTTCTATCCTTTTGACTCTTCATGAATCAGTGCACACTTTTCTTTTACACATTTTTCACATATTTATGCAAAATTTTCATACACACGTATTCGAGTACTTTTTGCTCTTCTTTTGCAGTCCATCCTTAATACACAACGAGAAGCAACCCCACATCAATAAACACAATCACAAAAAAAAGTACAACATGGTACAATACATATTCCCCACCCTTAGGTTCACTTCCTCTTTCTTAGCTTCTACGCTTCATTTTTATCACTTCACACTTTTTCTTGTCTCTTTGCACGCTTTCGCCATTGATATACAAGGAATAAAAGGTACACATATTTTATCTATTTTATGTTATCAAGTATTCACTTAAAAACATAAATTGGGGAAATGTAGACATAAAATCATGCACTTGGGGTACATTTCTAGGTCTAAAGCATGTACTTGCATTCATATGACTCCCAAGTGAGAAAACTAGTAATTGACAATTATCTTTGGCATCTTTGCTTTGTTTATTGTCTTCTTTCTCGGTCTTTCACACCCTACACCCCGGATCGATCTTCATTGCTTTATCTTTCTTGACTTTGGACAGCAACACCCAACTAGGACACCAAAGCACCTAGGTGCCCTCGTCCCCTCTGGGCACCCCGACCTCTTTGTATTTTACTTGCCTCTTTTGGGCCTCTTTTATCTTTTGGGCATCTTGATTTCTTATGGGTCAGCCTTTAAGTTTTCAATAACAAGGGAATCATATAAATACAAATTTATGTGAATAAAATAAAGGACCAAGCTCTAAACATCTATTATCACCACCTAAGGTTGCACCCAAAGGCATTTTAGAGCATCAAAGGCATACATATAACTTTCATTCAAGGGACAAGGGAAAGCATTTTCTGCATACACGCATAGGAGGGGAAGTTCATTTTTCCATCCACATATCTATTTACATTGGTACATCTAGCTATCACCCGCTATTATGTTCACTTACACAAGGGCTTCCTAGGGCACGATTCTATCACATGTGCACAAGAAATACATGGATTATGAGATGTAGTGCAATGCTCGACCATGAGTTCACTTAGTTGGGTGACCATCGGGTTTGCCCAACTCCCCATATTGTATTTTTATTTTTGGGATTTGATATAGTTTGAGGGTTTTCTAGGTCATATTCTATTTTTACAGGTGAATTGGGTGATCATCCAACAACATACATGTGATTAACAACAAAGGTTAAAGAACCATCTTGTGACACCAAAAAAACTATATTTTGAGTTCTTACGTAGTCAAAGGATCCTAGTAGAGGTATTTGGCACCTACTAGGTGCCCTAGCCCCATTCCATGTGCCCTAGTACAGGCTTTTTCAACATTTACATAATTCCTTGAGCATAGTTGTGACGGTCTTCCCTTTTGTTTCATCAATTTTCTAGTCCAACATACTTCAGGATCAAGTGTGAAATCAACTATGTCTTCTATTCCTTCTCTTACACTTGGGGTTTTACATTTTCTTTAGCTTATTGCTTGTATCATATCTATACTTTAGCATTTATTTATCATATGGGACTCTAAAATTAGGATTTCACAAATTCAGTTTTTTTTGTTAAATTAGATTTTCCCTATTTATTCAAATTATACACTTCCTTCACCATTTTCAAGTCGGTTTCACCCTTGAAAATGTGCCTCCTTAATCTACTAACAGTAGTCAAACCCCCTTGTGGATCTTACTAAATGATCATGCAAGTGTTGGATTGAATACATGCTAACATGTAAGCATTTTGTAATAAAAATTCATGCAAATATAAGAAATTTTGGCTTGAATGACTAGTATAGCACATAATATTAAGTGGGGTGCACCAAATCATTATTTCCCCTCAATTTCCCTTGTCGATAACCATGACAATGTAATCTCACAACCACCTATTCATAATATTTTTTTATTCAAACATTACAAAAAGGAATCTTCAACACATTACATATCTCATAGCATGGACATTGGCGTAGTAAGGCCAACAATAATCTATGTTAGATTATCGAATCCCACCCTTCAACTTAAGGATTTTTCAGAATGTATACCATGGATGGATTATTACAAACTCTTAAATGATGCCTAATATTGGTTCCATTAACTTAATCTTAACTCAATTGTCAAATTAAAAGGTTTAAGTAATGATTTAGTTTAAGAATTCCATCATCATGACTTACTCGAAAACAACTTGAGTAACTCACAATTGTACACAATTTGAAAATGGCATAGATGAACGATTGATTAAACAATGGAATCTTTGGCAAAAAAATCAAAACACAACATAACTAATGATAACCTCTTGAGACTCATCTTTAATACAAATTTTGGTCCTCTTTAAAATAGTTACAGGAATCCCAAGAGAAATATGAAAGTCAAGACTATCTCATGAGATAATTTATGGTACCTCCACGTAAGACCTTAACATTATAATATAACCTCGGTATTATAATATAAGGATCATCATTTATTCTTAATTAATTATATGTTATCTATTAATTAATGTTTAGTTATAATAACCTCAACCATTTTTAGCCCATCTCTTGTATGATACAATGATGGACACACAATTGATCTACAATGTGTGCATTTATATTCCTCTTTATTAAATTTCTTTAGTATCATATCCATCGGCACAAACAACATTTGTGGGAAATAATTAAGGATGGATAGAATTTGAAGAAGAAGACACCTAAGGAACATTAAAAAAATACGAAGCTCGCGAGGCTTTAGGGTAGGCAAATTAAATCACAAACCAAAAGAGATGAATAATTTTTTAAAAACATCGATTTCATCAAATATAAAATTATAAGGTAAAAAGTGTAAAACCAATATGAAGAATACAATGGTGGGTGGCACAAGAATTTGACAAAAATAAATTACAATCACAATTTTAAGGCACATGACTACAATTGTGTTTAAGCAAAAAAATCCCTCTCTATTCAAGTCGAAAGGGAAGATTTTATCTACGATTTGTAGGTTAGGGAAAAAAATTGAGTATCAAATTTTTTGGACAAGGAATTAGTAGTTAGAAAACAAAATATAAATTGTATATTTCTATTGTGTAATTTTTTTAGTAAAAACTAGGTTGTACATTACTATATTGTTGAATATAGACTATAACCTTCATTTTTTTGCATTAATTTACATATATATTTAATCACATAATCTTTAAAATGGATGAAAAATTCATTATATCTAGCCATATAAATAATCTAAGGTCTCTCATTAGATAACTAGAAGAAGTCAATGCTAAATTAAATGATTAAGATGTCAAAGTTATATTACTAAGTAGTTTTCCTTCTAAATACAACAAGGGAAATCTCAAAGATAAATTGAATGGGTGAAAAATCGATGATAGAGAATACATATTTTAAATAATCCCCACACTTTTAAGACAATAAAGGATGGGGTGTGGATGAATCTCAACACAAATGATTGCAAGTTAGTTTTGGAGTTCATGGATCTCGAGATCTATTTTCTTACTAGAGTAGTGAGACAATTTGATGGAGCACTATAGATGTCGCTCATTATGGATGGTTTTTAATAATTCAAAATTTTGGGGAGGTGAAATTTGGGAAGGTGAAATTTGGGAACTTAGGTATTCAAATAAGAAACTATGTGACCTTTACAAGGGTTATAAGGAAGTTTGATGGAGATATACTTGGTTAAAGAACTATTTTTAAAAATAAATCTTATGAAAAATGTGTGGCTCTATTTAGTTATGTTGTTTCGATTTTCTATCAATGTGTTTGTTTTGGCCTTTCGTATTTGACAATATTTAAAAGGGATTATTATAATATAAGACTTACCTTTTGTTATTAAGTCACTATTAATTATGTATTAACTAATGTTCAATTGTAACCACCTCAACCATTTTTTAATTATCTCTTGCACTGTAAAATTGTGGAATGTAATCTATAATGTCTGTATTTTGATTCCTATTCATTCTTTTTTTACAATCACACGCACGCACACACACACACACACTTTGAATTGAAAAATAAAAGGTACTAAAAACTTAAATCTAAAAATGCTAATATATCCATGGAATGCAAAATATAAATATATGAATCAAACATTTACAAACTGAAATTACGAACCGACTAAAGAGAGGAATAATATTTTCAAACCGCATCCACTTAAAACCTCAAAATAAATACCAAGATGCACACTTTTAATACCATCCAAAATTAAATAAAAGTATTATTTCAAATACCACAAAAATATGATAGTAAGAAGATAGATTCCAATGACATATTTATTAACCATTTGAATTAAGAATTTCTTTCTTTTAAGATTTTTCCAAATGCCTTTTCCAAACTTTAAATTGAAAGTGATAAATTTTTAATATTATTGTTTTTATTAAAAATATTGTTTCAAGAAATTATAATATGAGAATATTGTGTACATGTTTTTGTTAGAATGCAAAAAGAGTTAGAACTAACACCTAGTAGTCCTCTCAAACAAAGCTAAATCAAATTCAATGCACTACCATGCTTAGAGCTTAAGCAAAACTAATCTACTAACATCATTGCATTAGAACATGAACAAATATTCAAACTAACATGTTAATCCATTAATCTCTATCTCTATTGAATGCTAATCAAATGAAATGAACCTATTTAGATCCTTAGCAATCAAAGGTTTGATTGTATGTTTGAATCCCAAGGTTTTCAAGAATGGAGTCTTGTCAATCCATAGCTACAAGACCATTTGACATATCCCCATATGACTTCAAAACTTGGGTGGATGAATACAAGAAATGAAAGTAGCTAGCTTCTCCAATGAAGAATGCTCCAAGATGACAAATGGCTATAGCTTATTTCTTATATGCTCAATTTTTGTTTCTCAAGGAATAGGTGTAAGTGTAAAGGTAGGAGGAGGGCTCTTTATATAGCCCAATGGATAGAAGAATCTCTACATCCTTTTTGTATGTGGGATAATAGAGATGTTGAGTTAGTTGTGGATAAGGGGGTTTAGAAAGGGTTGAGTCAACTTTAGGAGAGTTTAATTTGTCCTTTAGTGACTCATGGGGATAAAGGGGGTTTATTAATTAACCAAAGTGATTAATTAATAGGTGTGTAAGCTTATAAAAGCTTTTTAGAGGAATATTAGCATGATTTAGACTATAGAAGGGAATTAAATCAACTAAATAATGATTTATTGATTTAATGAAAGGGGAAGCTAATTAATTAATAATAATTAATTAGTCTAGATAGAAGGAAGGATTAATTAATGGAAGGTCGTTAATTAGGGTATTTGTTGAATAGAAGACTTAATTAATTAACGTAATGTAATTAATTAATGATTATAGGAGAGAAGATGAGCATTATTGACGATATGTCACCAATTTGTGGGAAAGGGGATAATTAGCACAATTTAAGTATTTAAATTGTTTAGGATAAATTATAGGTGTCTACAAATACCTATCACTTTTATGTTAAGTCTTTTGATTTGGGTGATGGAGGCCATTGAAAACTTTAAATTGAAAATGATTAATATTTAATATATATATTTTTATTTAAAGTATTGTTTTGAAGAAATTATAATATAAGAATACCAATCACTTTTATGTAATTATTTTGATAAGGGTGGTGAAGGCCATTGAAATTTGTAAACATATATTAAATTTGAATATGGATGAAGGTTTGGACTTGAATCATGTTTGGAGGTCAATTAGTAATATTTAATTATTATAGATATATTAAATATACTTATTTAAATGTGGCGCCATATTCCAAACTTGCGATGAGAGAAAAACCCCGAGTGATGAGATGGGGTATGATCTCGAAAAAAGAATGTCCGGCCGTGGTGATCGAAGAGTAATCATTAGTTGTCACCTCAAAATTCTACTACTAAGATATCATGACATGATCGGGCCAACTCAAAAGAATGTCCGATAGGTGGTGATCAAGAGTAACTCAACTCTTTCGAGGTTTCCACGACATTTGTGGATCATTATACTTTGGTTTTTCGTGCCCAATAACCTTCATCTTAAAGTCAAGCAACTTTGCAACAATGTATTGAGGTTGTCCCATGCAAGTTGACTCAGTAAGACATGAAACATCTGTGATGCCTCTCTCTCGTCGAAGAGCTTCATAGTGCCCTCATGTGTCTTGCTGATGAAAAATATCTTGGAATAGATGGTTTCCCTTGTGAATTCTATAAAGCTTCTTGGTTGATTATTTGTTAGGACATGTTGAGCATCAAGAAGCTTTGCAAAACTAGTCCCTAGGAGATGTTATCAATAAAGGAAATATTAAGTTTTTCCCTAAAGTTGGGAATCCAGAGGTTATCACTAGCTGGTGACCCAAAACTCTTCTTAATGTTTCCTACAAAATTTTAGCTAAAGCTCTCACCTTGCGTGTTGCTTCTCTTTTCCCTGAGATTGTGTGACCTGAACAATTTGGATTTGTTAAAGGTTGTTATATTCTGGACAACCTTATAGCAGTTTGGGAAGGCATGGAATGGGCTCGAACTTCTCTATAGAGGGTGATTTTTAAAAAATAGATTTTGAGAAGGCTTATGATCGTATTGAATGGCCATTCATTCTTGTTATGCTTCATGCTTTGGGTTTTGGCACTTTTTTACCAATGTCTTTCGACTCTCTTTGTGGATGCTTCCTCTTGTCTTACAATTAATGGTCACCAATGTTATGCTATTGGTTTGTTTCGATCCATAATACAGGGTTGTCCTCTTGCTCCTGATCTCTTTGTCCTAGTTGTTAATGCTCTTGGATACATCATTGCTAGCAGAGCAGAGCAAGGGCACATTCATGGCATTTATCTCCTCGATCATAAGAATAAGCTCATCAATGGCCACTTTGCAGATGACTCTTTTCTCCTCTAGTTAAATCTGAGAAAAAATACATGAGACCTTCTCTTTCCTTGACATTTTTCGAAAAGCTTCAGGGTCTAATGTCCAACTTACTAAGTCTTTAGGTTTCTGCCAAAGCTCCTGGCCTATGCCAGATTGGTTAGTAGCTTACCCCTGAAATGGATTCAAGAAGGAAAATATTTTAGTTTCGGGATCCCTTTGCATTTGACAATGATTTCTTCCACTCTTTAGCAGCTTTGTCATTGATCGGGTAGATAATAAAGTGCAAAAGTGGGTCTCCCAACATTTATCACTACCGGTAAATTTCAAGAGTGCACTAAGATTTTGGTCACGACTCGGTTTACTTATGTAGCTTATCGGTGTCTCTCTCGGGCTTCATTTGACAAATTGACAAAGCTTTTAAGGGATTTCCTTTGGTCAAGTTACATGCAGGGTGGCTTCCACAAGGTGGCATGGGAAATTTGTATGCTTCCTCAAGACCAAGGTGGAATGGGTATTATTGATGTTTACAAACAGAGCATCTCTCTTTGTGCCAAATGGGTTATTTGTTACATTCATAGTAATAAAGATTAGAAAATTATTTTACGACATCAGATCTCTTTTGGATCTCCTTATGATAAGAAATGTTGGAAAACATTGATTAAATACCTTATTAGTTATTAGAGTGTCACCAAAATACCTAGTACCTTTGTGGTGAAGAGCATCTAGAAATATTTTGAGGTAGTGAAACATTTGATGCGATGGGTCACGATGGCTTTTGATCTCATCTTTCTTTCAATGATCATAACATCTGGTGGTCACCATTTCTCTACTCCTGATAGCCTACCTCATGGGAACTTCCTAATATCAAGGCTTTGAGGCGGATTGGAAAGACATTTCTACTATTAGAGATTTGGTTTCCAAAGAAGGATTGGCTTCCATGGGTAGAGCTTAAAAAAATTCCAATTAGCCAATTCTAATCTGCCCTCTAGCCTTAAAATTTAGTCTCTCATACCAAATGTCATGTCACATAAACTTGGGCTTCAACCACCGTTGCACTCGTGGAAGGATTGAAGATTGAATGTGGATATTCCTTACCGAAATATAATTATGGGGTTATTTATTCTCTTCTCTCTTATGGTTCTCCCGCTCTTAATGAGCTTAACTCTAGATGGAATTCACATTTCTTCACCATAACTTGGATTCACTACCTCCATCATGCTTGAAGCCCTTATTTGACCCCAAAGTTGAACTTCTTTCTCTGGTGCCTCATTTACCAAGGCCTTCCATTGGGGGAACGGTTAAGCCACATTGGCATTCCCAACACCAAATGCCTCTATTGTGGTCATCTTGAATCCTTTAAGCATGGTTTTCCCCCATGCTAAAAGTGCTTCAGCATTGAATACATACTATTTTTCAACCTTATCATCTTGAGTTTTTTATTGGAAGATTGATTTTTTTTGGGACTATGCTAACTGGCCTGCTTACATTACTTCTATTTGGAAATTTTTTCACTCGCTTATTCTCTTCGAGGTCCAAAAGGCTCAGAATAATGTTTTGTTTCAGCAATGTGAGCTCACTTTAGAGATTTCTATTAATGAAAAGGTAGCAATTTTATCTTTTGTGTGTTTGTAGATCCAAGCCCAAGCCCAAAAATCGGCTCTGGATTTTTCTCACCTTCAACATTTTCTTGATCATTGGGGTAACGTGGCATGCACCATGAGTCGGGTCCCCCAATGATGATCGCATCCTCTACCTCCTCGCCGTACCCGAGACATAAAGCGGTCGCTCACGCAGCCACTCTCGGAGTGATTAGCTTTCTCCTCCATCGGCTCGCCCGGCCTTCCTCTTCCAGGGCTTGGTTGGAGCCCTCCTCGCGAGAGGTAAAACTATTTCCGGTTCTTTGAACTAGGGGTCTCTACCTAGGGAGCTTCTTAGTTTAAGCAGGTCACCTCCACCTAGTTGGGGGATCATGGTTCTACTCGGTTTTAGATGTCATATCGGACGAATGGATGATCAACCCTCCTTCGATGAGACTCCTACACTCGGATTGTTTTTGTCGAGAGATGATCCACCTCCACCTCCAAGTGTTGTTGTCTCGTGTGCTTAATATTTATGTAATTTAGTCTCTTCTTAGCGGTTTTGTGTTGCCCTTGTGGTCATTTTCATTGCCTTTGTGCCATGTTTTTGATGCCTTCGTGGTTTTTTTTTTTCCTTTGAGCCTGGTTGATTTTTGGGCGTTGTTCTCTGCCGCCAAGCCCTTACTATGTAATACTTTGTATTATTATGTTTATAATATAAAGGTGGTTCCAATAGTAAATATATCTATTTAAATATGTTTTACTTATATTAATTTCAATTTTTTTATCTTAATAGTTCTAACTACTTTACTATCTCAAGTAGAATATACATATGAAGTGTTTTTTTGGAAATGTTTATAACCACATCAATTATTAATTTTATTACATTCTCTTTTATAATTATACTTATTGTTGATAAATTTGGTATCAATGTATACACTATTTTGTTAGTTCCAAAAATTATTATTTAAAAAAAAGGTCTCCCAAACTCTACAATATGGTCTAGATATTACCATTTTTTAATTGACTTCTCAAAGGGAAAAGGAAAAAATTGATACCCGAATGAGGACCAAATTCAAGATAAAAATTATTGTGTGAGAATCAAATGAACATTAAATTTAATATCAACAATAATAATATAAATGGCACAACACCATGTCCTTCCACTCTCTGTTGATATTGTAATAACATCTCAATATAATTATTAAATATTTTAAAACAGACATTTAATGAATAATGAGTTGTTTATACAATATTTAATATATATGTAAATGTTATTAGTCCCTGCCAAGGGGGTAACTATAGTAATCACTTTCTTATTACTTAATCTTTTTTCAACCAATCACAATCAACTATTTTTATTTCATATGGTCTATGCAATAGTTTTAAACAATATATAATTTTTTATTCATTTACAAATACTAATTTTCATGTATGTGATTGGTTGATAGATTTTTCTCCTTATTCCCATACAACAAAATGATGTCATAATTCATTCTATTTTCATGGAACACTTCCCTATTTTCATGGATCACTTCCCTATTTTCATGGAACACTTTCAAGCAATATTTTTAATTAAAATTATACCAAGTTATAATTCATTCTATTTTCATGGAACACTTCCTATTTTCTTTTTTAGATAGATAAACGCTTTTGACCGAAGCCATGAACCTGAGTACATTCAACCAAGATATAACATTTAAGCTCAACAATTGATGAACCATATCCACCACACTTAAACACACTTCTAGATAAGCAGCAATCTCGAATCGAATCCACCTCTCGTTAAATCAGCCGCCATCCGCACCACCTCGAACATTACCACTCCGAACGGGATCGTGCCTAAGTGGGATTTGAACCTAGGTGGAGTCGGATACAATCATCTGTCTTAACCACTCCATCCAAACCCCATCGATAACACTTCCCTATTTTCACGGAACAATTCCCAAGCAATTTTTTTAATTGGAGAGCAATATAATCCCTATTTTCATGGCCTCATGTCTCACTTTTGAAGCTATTTGATGCTAAATATTTAAAAAAACAATACTATGTCATAATTAATTCTATTTTCATGGAACACTTCTTTATTTTCATGGAACAATTGCACAAAAAAATTAATTGACAACAATTTTTTTTTGGATTTAAATTAACAACTCAAAATACAAAATAGCCCTAAAAGTCAACCAACTATTTGTATTTCATATGGTATATGCAATAGTTTTTAACAATATATAATTTTTTATTCATTTACAAATACTAATTTTTATGTATGTGATTGGTTGATAGATTTTTCTCCTTATTCTTCGTATTTCCATACAAAAAAATGATGTCATAATTCATTTTATTTTCATGGAACAGCTTAAACAATTTTTTATTAAAGGATCTTCTAAATCCATTAATATATTCTCCCAACCTCTCTTGTAACATTAAGTTAGAAAATGTTGTGTGAAAAGGATCATAAGTAGTAAAATCATTATAGTCATGATACCATGAGTTCATATAAGGATCTTCTAAATCCATTACTATATTCTTGTGATTTGTATCCTCACAATACATATGGATGCCATCCGAATCTAAATGCTCATGCTCTTCAATGGCGAAGAAGCGAGAGGGTTCTTATGGAGTCGATTATCTTGCAGGGATCCTTCAAATCTCGCCACGCGCCTCTGCGGTTTCAGTAGGTCACAAAGGCTTACCCTTTCAATCTATCAATGTCTCTTTGCATTATAACTTTACAATCTTCCACCTCTTTGTATAGAGAAAATATGGAATTCAAGGTCTCTGCAGGTGGTGTTCCATGCAAGGCCGCAAATGAAAATATTTCTGTGACTAGGATTCATAACGGCCACTTCCCTTATGTTTTCCCTGTGTTGGGTGTCTTTGAGGGCAATGGCATTGAGAAAGTGGAGCAGCTGCTCTTTGTTGAAGGGATTCAAGTAAAACCTTTTATTTTCTTCCATATCTTCTTAGTACTCCTCGCTTATAGAACTCATCTTTTCTTTCTCCTCAATAATTTTCGAATATCTATTCCTACATTAATTACTTGAGATGTCTTCACCTCCTCGATATTAGTCTTCATGGCATCCATCACTATACTTTTCACAACAAATCACAACTGTAAAACCTGGATAAAATGAGGATGCAAAGTTTAATTTGATGTGAACAAGGGTGGATATGGTGTTTTATATGGTGTTGTTTATGAATGTATAATATAATCTTCCATATTTATGACCTCATTGTCACACATACATTCCACGCCAACTACATTTCTATGTTTCCTAATTTTGGTAGTACATTTACCATTACAAATTCCCTTTTTAATCTCTTTTTTTTATTGAAAAGCATAACCATATATTAAATATGACAAAAGAAGTACAATGTTAATCATACAAAATCAGGTGGAAAAGATCACACCCCATAAGCAAGATCAAAGTAGCCATAAAGAGGCTACGAGTAGCAAAGTGTCATATTAAAAGTAGCATTTTCAATAAAAAAAAAAGTAAAACAGAAGTGCAGAGAACCAGAGAAAACTCCAAACATGGAGCTAGGCAGTAGCAACAAACATGGAAGATGGTGGCGGTGGCAGTGGACTCTTTGGACGGTCACCCTAATCACCTAGAGTACTATCGGTGTGTCATCGTGCTCCTCCTAGCCATCTGCTGTCATGCGATGTTGTTCCTCCTCATCTCCCTACTGGGAGGGCAAGATAGCCAAAGAGAGTCAAGGAAACTTTGATTGGTCAAGCACCCGCCACCCGAAACCATCACTGCCAAAGCCCAATCGACCAAATACCCTGGTGGTGGGCGAGTCCAAGACTAACGCAGATAAAGGACCCACTTTGGTGAGGAGAGGTGCTACACCACCCATGAGCCAGACCCCGATCGAAATTACACCACCCATGGGAAAGTGAGCGGCGGCGAGGGGAATCTGGTGGAACGTAACTAACAGCACAAGGGGCACTCCCCCAATGCTCCAGAAGAGTTTACAAGTGCTCAACATCTATGTGGACTTTCTCTGCTTGCACCTGGATCTGAAGCAAAACATTGGAGATGACATCAAGCTTGTTAGAAATAGAAAAAATTCTATCCACTGTCTCCTTATTAAAAATAACAACATTTCTAGATTTCCAATGTTATATAAAATAGCCGCTCTGAAAGAATGCCAAATGTTGTAAAATTTTGCAGGAATAAAGGCTAGATCCCCCAGAAGAACCATTTTCCATGTGAAGAAGGTGGGCAAAAATGTTGGAAAAGGGTATGAATCTAGTGCCAGTAAACCGAGCATGAGAGCATAACCAAAATAGATGAAGAAGAGTCTCAATGTGGTTGTAGAAAGGGCAACATAGTGGGGGAGCTCCCCTAGAAGAACAAGGCACTTACCCACAGAAGCCCTTGATGAAGAATGCTCCAAAGAAAGTGTGCAACTTTGGGCTCTATAGGAATGGTCCAAACAATAGTGAAGCGTTGCTTCCACCCAAAACGAGTGGAATGCAGGCTCCAGTGAGCATTTAACTTATTGAGAGGAAGTTGCTTCTAGGTGAGAAGCTTGTAGCCCAACCAAGGTTTATAATTTTTGAAGGGGGTGGCAGAGGGCCAATGCCAATCAAACCACCACGGGTGTTGCGTAGTAACACCAATTTTATGCAAAACAATCGCTAGGTATGAGATCTTGAATGATAGAAATGGCTTGTTTGTCATTGTCATTTAGAGCAAAATTAGCTTTTAGGACATCCCATGGAAGCCAATGCCTGGTGATAGGAAAAAAGGTCCTGAATATATTGAATCCCTTTTTTGAAAAGACACAAACCCTTGAGCTGCAAGGAAAGAGCAAGGGGTTTGTCATGAAATTGAAACACCGAATTCCACCACAAACTAAGAGAGTTAAGAGAGAGCCCGTTCCAAACCATCACCCTACCAGAGCAGATGGGGTTTGAGAAGTTCCCAAGCTTTCCATATGCTTTTGGCCACAAAAGAGCCACCTATTTTAACAGTAGCAGGGCATAGGAGTAAGGAGTAGTAGTTCAAACCCTGCCATGCCTTTCGATTAAGCAGACCCTTGAGATATACAATTTCTGAGAAGAATTTTCCAAGATTCCTCACCTTCAAGTTTACAAATAAGCCATTTGGCGAAGAGAAAACCCCGCATATGAATGTTGATTAGGCCAAGACCACCAATGTCCTTGGGCGTACAAAGATATGTCCCAAGCAACTCTGTGAAAACCATGGTTCCCTTTGGAGTTGGCCCACATGAAATCATGCAGAATTTTCTCCAGTCTGTGGTAAGCGGCTTTAGAAGGTGCCCAACATGATGAGTAATAGACATGAGTGGTAGCCAGAACCTTGGAGTAGACTTGGAATTTTCCAACAAGAGACAGATGCTTGGTAATCCAAAAAGAGATTTTTTTCTCAACTCATTAATCACATAGTTCCAAAGGTCAAATAGGGATGTCATAAAGGCAAAAGGAATGCCTAAAAATTTGAATTGAACACCAGGTTCAATCCAAAGCCATTGGAATCCCTCTAGCCAAGGAGGTTTGGGACCCATCGCCTATCTGTAACATTGGGTTTTCTTCCATTGGATAGTAGAACCAGAAGCAAGACAAAAAATATCAATACATTTCATGGCATTAGCGATAAAGGCCTCTGTTTCACCTAAAGTGAGAAAAGAGTCATTTGTAAAATGACCATTAATTAATTGCTTAGGAGATGAAGGTAGTTGAATACCTTTAGCCAAACCAACATTAATGACATTAGCAAGCAAGTAGCTTAGACCTTCAGCAAAGAATGACATAGAGAGAAGGAGCAAGAGGGAAACCTTGTTGGATGGAACGATGCAGAGAGAATTTCTCACGATCTACTGACCATTGATAGAATACTGAGCACCCACATTTTGAAAGAGCATATTAACAGAGCAGATGAATCTGGGTCCAAAATCGATATCTTGTAGCCACTCAACTCAACTCACATAGGCTTTTTCAAAATCAATTTCAAAAACAGAGCTGAGAAGTCTCAAGGGGCATATTCCAGCCCTCCCAAACTGCAATAATGTTGTCCAAAATATATCTGTTTTGATAAATCTGGTTTGCTCGACTTTGATAGCAAGAGCTTTGGCAATAATTTTGTACGAGACATTGAGTAGAGTTATTGGCCGCCAACTGGTGATAAGCTCGGGATCCCCAGATTTGGGAATGAATTTGATGTTGCCTTGGTTGATTAGATCACCTAGGGTGTTGGAGGACATAGCTTCCAGATAGACCTGATGAAGATCCGGACCAACAGTCATCCATAGAGACTGGTAAAACTCACAGGGAAAACCATCAACACCGGGGGCTTTATCAGAGGCCATCTGCATAACAACTTCCTTCAAATCATCAAGAGTGAGAGGTCTATCACAAGCAATGCATTGACTTTCAGAGAGCTTGCAGGGAACAACTTCAATGCATTGGAGGAGAGCAGATCACAAGCTTTGGAGTAAAGAGTTGAGCAGCAAAAACATCATGATAGTGATGCACAAAGCTTTCTGAAATGTCGGGTAAGAGAGTAAGCCTTTAATTGACATCCTTGATAGCTTTGATTTTGGTGAAATTTTGATTAGATCTAAGGGAAGAAAAAAATTCCTTAGTAACTTTGTCACCAATGTGAAGCCGGTGCGGATGAGCTCGAACTTAGGCTCCTCTAGCCTTACAAGTGCTCCTCAATTTGAAGCTTATGTTTCAAATGAGCAGCTTGTACTTGCAGTGGTTGTTAAAAGCGACTGATTAAGCTCTTGAATAGCCCTTGAATATTCAATATGAGAGAATTCATGAGCATTCTTGCAAAAAGAGCAAATTGTTTCCCATAGAGCAGAAGGAAAGAAGTGGTACGAGTGATGGCATGAGACCACTAGTCAATCCAGCCAATCCCATCAATAGGTCTCAGGTCAAGATTCCAAATACGTCTTATATATTCAAAAGTTTTGGGATGAGAAAGGTGGGATGTATTTAAATAGAAGCGGTGAACTTGGGCTTGGGACACCGAAAGTTCCATTGAATCCCAAAGAAGATAGGCTTATGGCCAGATACCAAAGCAATGTCCACCACCGAGACCGAGAGGCTATATGAAGATTCAAAGGAAAACCATTGCTGCTCTGAAAGTAGAGCTCTATCAAGACGCTTATAAAATCTGTCATCGCTAACTCTAAAATTAGACCAAGTGAACCAAGGAGTGGCAAGCAAAAGAGTACTTGCGGTGGTTGGGATAAAAAGACAAAGTTTGTTGTGCAAGTAAAACCAGGGCTTCATGTTCACTGAAGACACCAACGCATTGGAAGCAGGCCCAATTTGTCTTCGAGGATTCCACCATGTTGAAATTACCACAAAAATTCCAAGTAATAGAGGGAAGATGATAAGCCAACCACCGCCAAAAATAAGAACATTCAGAGGCATCGTTGGAAGCATAGATATTGGCCAACCCAATAATGTGGCCATCAAAATAAAAAAGGGTCCACACTACCTGATGAGTGGGGTCGAACCCTAAGATATGATATTAGAGGTGAGGTCGGGGCTTAAAAGAGGGACAACACCACCTCTACCATTATCATGAGCTAACATCTGGTAGAGAGAACCATGCCCAGATGGTATGCATAGAATAGAAAGATGGAAGCCAAAGATTTTGACTTCCTGCAAACACAACACCTGAAACTTTGTAAAATGCTTACAACTGTCTCTGACAAGATATCTATGAGTCAGATCAGTAAGCCCCCTAACATTCCATGAGTAAACTAACATGGAGAACTATCAAGGTGCATGGTTTCCTCCTCGAGGCCGGATAACGCTCTAAAACGGTTAGAGAAAGCAACTTGCCATGCATTCCCATGATTAAAATCACCAAGATCAAATCTGCAGGCGGGGTCTCTGCGAGAAATCTTCCTTAGAAGGAGGGGAAGGACTTTGGGAACGGTGTAAGGCAGCCTTTCTATCTATTTGAGTAGCCGAACCACCACCATGTTATCCAGAAAGCTTGAGGTCTCGGGAAATGAGGGGTGTGAAAGAGCAGGAGCTGAGGGGTGAGAGCTGATGACAATTGTAGCTTGCAGAGTCCAAGAGATGGCGGATGCGGGCTTGGGAGGGGTTGTAGCAGATGGCTTCAAAGGAGCAGAAGCGGAAGTAACCACCGGTTTGTAAGTAGCCTGTTGGGGCTTATTTCGGGTTGAGGCCAAAGGTTTTCTACCATTGACAGTAGTCCATCCATCAAAGGAGGGAGTGTTGGATTTAGGGTCCATCGGGGTTTTCTCTCGAAACCAACGGTGGACTTGGAGTCATGAGAGGACAATCCTTGATCATATGGTCAACAGATTGGCACCGAAAACAAGTGTTGGGCAGATTGATGTATAGAACTTTCTGCAAAGCGTGTGTCTCCAACCTGGATATCGAGGGTATCTTTGAGGTCTTTTGAAAGATCAATTTCAACACAGACCCGTTTCTAGGGTCGAGCCGAGTAGAACTTATGTTGCTCATGGTAGATGAGGTGACCCAAGGGTTTGATAAGTTGATCAACGAATCCCCACAGAAGCAAAGGAAGGCCTAGAAATTCAAATCAAACAAGAATTTTGAGTTTGGCTTGATCGAGACTTGAAAATCTCAAGTCCAAAGGGGGAGAAAACCAAGAGTATTGTGAATAAACCAAGGACTGTGGTTAACAATGGCTTTGCAATGTTCAACATTGGTAAAGCGAAATAGAAAGAAACCCTTGGTCATGTTTTGGACTCCCTCCACCTTGACTTCATGAGGTTGCCAATGATTATGAATCCATTGGCAGAGGATACCTTTAGGGGGAACTCAGCCCACAAAATAAGCAACAAGAGAAAATGATTCAAACCAGTTGCAAGCTTTGTCAAAAGCTAGTAAATCAAGAACAGTATCCAAGGAAGGAGTATCAGTATCCTTACCTCGTTGAATACCTTCGAGACAAACTTCCTCGCTCGTTTCGATGCCATTTTCCAAAGCGCCTGTGATAAGACCAACATCAATAGATGCATGGTCCGAGGAGGTGGTCATTTTATAAGCCACCACCCAAGGGGCGGAATAGCAATCAATACAAAATTAATGCGAGATAATCCCACCGGATCTGCAGATCGACAAAGATGTGACGCGATGGCGGTGTGCACGAGGCCGAGCATTCACTACGAAAATAACTTGCTGAGCCTAAACCCTAGCAGAGAAAAAAATCTCTTCCTTCCACCCCCTTTTAATCTTAAAAAATATTAAAGAATTTTGAAAAATCGAATGATATAATAAATTATTCAAAAAATATTACTTAGTTTAAAGAAATGAATACTATTTGAAGATAATTTGGTATTTATGGGTTAAATTTTTTTTAGTTTTTTTTGTTTTGTTTGGTTAATAGATTTTTTAATTGATTATATATAATTATTATAGTTTTTAATGTGATATGATTTACTATTGGAACTACCCATTATATTAATAATATAAGATAGTTACATTAGCGAGGGTGACCCAAAACTTGCGTTCCCACAAAAGCACCACATGGGTAATGTAAAGCTTGAAAATTACATAAGAAATGAGAGCATTAAGCACAAGTCACTGCTCCATGAGGAGGGGAGAGGATCATCTCGGGAGGGATATATACTCCACTAGATGGCTCGGCCGAAGGAGGATCAATCTACTAACCATCTTGGTCGAGAATTTACATTTGTAATGGACCAATTATCCCCCAACCAGGGGGTGGAGAGCCAACCAAAGTATGAACTCCAGGTGGGGTAAGGGCCCACCACGGAGAGCTAGCAACGCCCTTCCCCCTTGAAGCCAGGCTCTAACCCGGTCTAGAAGAGGATGGAGTTAAAGGGTGGCTACGTGGAGAGGCAAAGTGGTGGTTGTGAGAGTGGCTCTTGTGACGTAGTCACCGGTGGAGGCAGCTGTTGAGGAAAAGACGATCGAGGTGGTGGAGGCGAGAGAGTCCGAGGACCTAGATCATCATGCATGACACACTCCCCTAGTGTGCAAGCAACTCCTGCAAATGAGCAAATTCAAGGGCAACCTTCTCCACTTGAGCTTGAATATGTATGCGCACAATAGACAAGATAACCACTTTGTCATTAGTGGAAAACAAAGCAATAGAATGATCATTCGGAATAACATAGAATTTCATGCTTTCCAAATATGAAATAAAATGCAAGCTCTAAATAGTTGTCACAGAGTATCAATATACTAAGGCCATGGGTTGAAATCCTTAAACAAGGCCAGACACTAGTGGAATAATTCAAGGTGGAAGGGTTGAAATAATGAATGAATCTAAGACCCGGATGGCTTTGAGCACGGGGCAAGAGCAAAAAAATTCTTAAAAGATTCAAGTTTGGAACAGAAAGGGCATTTAGGATTGGGGATGCCAATGTGACTTAATCTTTCACCAACGAGAAGGCCTTGATAAATAAGACACCACAAAAATGATTAACTTTGGGCTCTAGAAAATAATTCCAAGCACGAGAAAGTTTGCAAAGCTAGGTGGAATGAGTAGAGTGTAGGCCCCAGTGAGCATTAAGTTTGGAAATAGTAGGTGAGAGAGGGCTTAGAAGCTGGTAAATGGTGCCGACATTATAGCGGAGGAAGCAATCTCTTAATTACATCTCCAGTCCCACCACTATGCATCCGAGGGTTTAAGCCCAAGTTTATGAAGCATAACGTCTGACATCAATTCTTGAATTTTACAGATAGATGGGAGGTCCAAATTGGCAAGATTAAATTTTGTCTTGAGCTCGGGCCATGACATCTAGTCTCTAAGGAGATCAAATCCATAATGGTGTGAATTCCTTTGCGAGAGAGCCATAGAGATTTGATTCATGTAGTTTTTGCAAACGTAAGTTTATCATTAGTGATGATAGGAGACCACCATATGTTATGAGAATTGAATGAGAGTCTAGTAGAAAATTTGTCGATAATCCGATGCATCGGGGCTTCACTAATTTGAATGCTTTCCTTATGCTTTTAGCCACAAAAGTTTTGAAATTCTTGACCATGACCCTAGTGATAATTAAGGTGTGTAACCCGACATTGTTCCACCATTTTTTTCCATAGGGAGCACTAGAAGCAATACAATGTCAAAGCATGATTTTCCACGCTTTATTTCCTAAGAGACATTGCATGACCCATTTAGAACATAAAGCCATGCTTTTCCTATAAACATCAATAATTCTAATGTCACCTTGATTATAGGGGAGACAACAGACATTCAAAGCAACTTGATAAAATATACTTGAACCAGAAATTTTACACCAAAGGTAGTGACAAAACGGCTTGGTAAGCTTGACGAAGGAGGCACAAGAAGGATACTGACAAGAATAATAATACACATGGGTGGTGGCCAGAATCTTGGTACATGCTTGGAATTTACTAGCGAGATAGAGGGATTTAGAAGACCACCGAGAATCTTTGTGTTCAACTCGCCAATCACATGTTGCCATAAGCGTGGTCGAGTCAACTTTACCAAAGGTAAAAGGAATGACCAAGAATTTAAATTGTTCACGTCTTCTAATCCATTTCCAGGTAAGCTTTCAACTAGTATGGCATTGGAAAACTACTCAGTTTATAGCCCAATATCTTAGCCATCTCAATGTTGGATCCTAAAGTAAGGTAGAAATATCTAGGTAGTCAAACATCGTAGCCACATTCTATTCAGACTTGTCATCACCAATCCGGCACTATGATAATTCTTCACCGAGAACTCCTCGTGCTATGATTATTTACTAATGCACAGCCTTTAGTTTGGTGGATGTAATCTGGAAACAAAACAACAACATAACACAAGAATACCATCGACTATGATAAGACGGAATGATGACAAATCTGAAATATCAAAGTAAATTATAATATTAACATGAAATTGTTACAATCTCACCCATGAGGTACTTCAAGTGTTATTGACTTCACTTGCCTTTCACCAAGACTATGGGAGAAACTTTATAATTACACCTCTTAATAGCTTCTTCAACACACCTTTAAACTGATGGCTTCTTTTGCACACTTCCTACAATATTTCTCACTACTTCCTTCTATGCTAAATGAGGGGGGTGGCCTCTCTATTTATAGAACTTCCAGACTTATCCATCTTATCTCTAAGATAGGATAAGAAATCCACTCTGACAAATCATATTCCATACCTTAACTCTTATCTGTACATGTAAGCTTATCTTTTAAGATAAGATAAACCTTATCATTTTACATGGGTTCCACATTTTTAGACTCTTTACAAATAAAATATACAAAATATTTATGACCTCACTCCTTGTCCTTATTACCAATATAATATTTCTAATTCCTAATCACGTAGACCCTACTTCTCTAATTACCCAAACTTTGACATTTTGACATTACCGGACCACTTACGACAAATATTTACTTTTACAACATTCCTATTGTACTTTGGTATTACCGTACTCCACATTATTGGCGGCACCGTCTTGACGGCGCCGTTATATTATATCGATGCTACTACTAATTATACTTAACAACATCCTATTCCTAATACATACATTAATGAAATAGAAATTACGGAGGAAAATTTTAGTGTCGACAGACTCAACCAGAGTTAGAAAGGAATCATTAGTGAAATTCCCCTTAATAAGCTGATTTGCATGATTCGAAAGGAAAATCCCCGAATGTGACCTTGATTGGTATGATGAGCAATTAGATAGCCTATGGCGTAAATGACAAGAACAAATAAGGCGACGCAAGAGGTCACCCTTGTATGATAGAGCGAAAGAGGCCAATCGCAACCAACTTATGACCATTGATGGTTAGGCAAGCATACGCATTGGAAAATAGAGTTCGGATCGTGGAAGTGAAGAATTCATCAAAACCTAAGGTTATGAGCATAGCTAAAATGAATGGCCATTTGATGTGATCATAAGCCTTTTCAAAGTCAAATTTGAGAAACAACGGACGTTGCAGAGAAAACTAAGCCCATTCCATGCCCTCCCAAAAGACTATAAGATTATCTCGTAATATAATGGCCTTTAAAAAACCTATCTACTTAGGACAAACAATTTTCAATAGCGAGATAAACAATACGAAGATTCAATGCCTCCAACTAGTTATATGCTCTATATCTCCCACTTTAGGAATGAATTTGATGTTTCCTTGATTGATGAAACTCCCAAAGAAATGGATTGGAGATATTCATTGTAGACACGAAGCAGATCGAGGCCAACAAAAGACCTAGTTATTGTATAAAATTAACAAGGAAAGCCATCCAATCTTGGAGATTTATCATCGACGAGCCAGGGGGTGGCATAGAGCTCATCCAAAGAAAGAAGGACATTGCAACAGTCCCACTCCTTAGGAGAAAGATTGATTGGCACAACCTTGATGAATTGTTGTAACACAAAATCTCACTTAATCATAGCCTCTTAAGCTTGGAAGACTAACCAATAATGCTCAACAAAGGTAGTAGATATCTCAGGTATCTCCGTGAGTCACTGATGTGAATCATGGATAGTTTTGATATGTTGATGATTATGCTTGGATTGGAGGGATTTGAAGAAGTATTTTGACACTTTTTCTCCCACCTTAAGCTAGTGTAGCCTTGACCGATTTGCATACCATGGGTTAAATGAGATTCAATGAGATTGAGCTTATACCGAAATTCGAAACCTAAATCTAAAAGGCAATGTTGAAAGGGTTGGCCTCAAGAAAAAGTGAAATCCTTTTGAATTCTTTTTGCAGATCAGAGTCGGACCATTTACGAACTCAAGCAACCCGCTTGCCGAAATGGCGAAGGAAATGGGTGGTACATAGAATCACCACTTCCCACCACTCGTTGCACTCACAAATGACGGATGTGTGACGCCATGTTCTAAACCTTAGCTATAAGTGGGACCACCCTTGGATGACTTAGCAAAGAGACATTAAGAAGGAATTGATTTGAAGGGACTTTAAAAGGGGACTTGCACCAATTAACCTTAAATGAGATCGATGATGATCTGAAAAAAGCACATCTAACCACACCATGACAGGAGAGGAGCCTTGCATGTCAAAATAAAAAATAGTCTATTGTGAAAGAATTACATGATCAAGCCTTTTAAAACCTAATCATATCCTTCTCGAATATTGGTCCAAGTATACCAAGTTTGGGCCTTAAATTCTTACATTGGTTGAGCAACGGATCGGAAATTCCCCAACAACTTTTAAATAAATATTAGGCCGAACACTCATTGATATACCGGCGCATAGGGAGGGCGCCAAATTTATCATCTGCATGTTGTATCATATTAAAGTATCCACACACCAACCAATAAGCTAAAGGTAAGTTATCACCTAACAATTTCCATAAAGTCATTCTTAAGTTAAAGGTGATTAAGGCCGAGAATTTCAGCACTATGGAAATGCTCGCACCACCTTTGTCATCAATGTGTTGAGTATGAAAATTTGAAAAAGTTAGGGCAATACAAGTTAGCGTATTCTTAAGTAAGAAACCAAAAATATTAATTTTCTGCAAATAAATAATATCAAGGTTATTTAAATGTTCGAAAGCTAAACAAATAGAGTATTTATGAGAGGGCTCTATAAGACCTTGAACATTCCATGAGATGAAAACCATGAAAAATTAGACATATAAAACTCCCCCTACCCATCTATAATACCATCCTCTGAGACAAGAATGGAAAAGTTGTTAGCAAGTAGGTCTGGTCTGAATTAAAAAGCTCAACTTGAATAAAGTGGCGTTTGGCCCCATTATCTCCTCTCATGTTATGAGACACCTCCCGGGGTGGACTGCGAGAGTGTCGTAGAAGAAGAGAAGTTAAAGAAGAATCTAGGTATTCTCGAACTTGAAGGAAGAACCTAGCCCTGTGAGGGTTTAGAAGGAATGGAAGGCGATGAGTGGGGCAGCTCAGAGCCCTATTCATCCTTGGATGGAGGGGGGGAAGGAGAGGGGGTAAATGAAACCACGAGAGTATTTTTCATACCGGGGCCCTTTGTATTCCCCACCGTAGTCCAGTGGCTTAGAATTCACTACAAATAACCCAAGGTGCATTGGCACATCACTCACTGAACCGAGCGTTCACCAAGCACGCAGTACTAGGCCCCTCTTTAGAGTTGCTTGTCCAAAATGTTATCATGATTGAGCATGCATATATTACAATATATAATAGGTAATTAAGTAAACTACGGTTGCATGAATCAAATCTAGATCTAAACCATATGAAAGATTTACTAAACCATGATTATAATGAGATTTACCATGCAAGAACCATTTTGAGTCACATATAACACCAATATCCAGCCAATATGTTCCATTATATTAAATCTTTGTGAAACACAAAAGTTTCATACATTCAAGATACAGTCTCCATGGTTATGCGTGCTATCAAATCCACATCATAACTCTCTGATAATCATGACTCTCAAAACCATGTAAATCAATACATATATATAGGGGTGGGGAATTTCCCTTCACCACCTGGCACCTTCCAAAAATAGGCTACATGCTAATAATATCCATGCACCTTTACAAAGGAATACAAAAGCATGCAAGTGCTCTAATAATAGATTTCCTATAGTTAACTCTAAGTAGAAATCCTATTATTAAACCAAAACTCTACATGGTGCTCAAGATGTTGCACATCCCAAAATAGCCTTGCATGAGCTGCAAGTCTTTATGTTATCACGTGCTCAACAATCCATATCCAAAAATAGCCATGATCCACAACAAGTGGCTAAGTCCTGAATTCAAACTATTCTGGCATGCTCATGTTTCTCTATGATTTTGTGCCTTCCCGCGCACCTGGTTCTTATGCACCCTTTCCATATGTGTTTTCATACTTGAGCTATATTCCATGCGCTCAACATTAACCCACACTAATTACATTATCACCCCCAATGAACGGAAATCCCCTTATATCTCCAAAGCAAATAAAAAGAATGAGACATCACTCAACGCTTTCCTCCTCAACTGGCAGTATCAATTCCGGATACTCATTCTTAATTTATGCCTCCAATGTTTGTCATTCACTCAGTGCCTCCCCTATCTTATCTAGGATGTTTGTCACTATGGCATCCAGTTCATCTTGAGTCATGTTATATTTTTCATTCTATAGAACCCTAACAATGTTAGCCATGTTTGACATTATTCCCTCCATGAAGTCCATTTTCTATGCGTAATAATCTTCCCAATTTCATCTATTATGTCCTTATGTGGATCTTGGGCTATTGTAAGGGCCTCGCGCTTTTATTTTACCAGAGCAAGTCTATATGCACACCTAAGTGTCTCATCCTTCATGGCCTTCAGGACTTCATTATCTTTTTCAAGGGTCCTTGTTCTAATTATTGCATGCGGCACTGCGCACATGTTCGAGCCTTATTTCCCATCTTTAGCTCATCCTTAAAGGCTTGTAATAAAGATTCATAGCTCACAATATTTATGCCAATGGTGGCCTTGGCTCTTACGACTTCCTCTACAGGATCCTTTGGTGTGGACACATACACGGGCCCTTCATCTATGACTAGTTTAACCAATTTTCGGACATAGTGCATTGTAGAAGGAAATTTATGAGGAAGTTGAGACTCTAGATGAGGTCTTACCTTCAGAATGTCATCCCCAATTTCCTCAACCATATTGATCAATGCCTCATTCTTTTCCTCTTCTCATTCCTTTTATGCTTTCAGGCGCTCTATTTCTTCATCCTTCTCCTTGATGTCTTTGACTAATGCTCTAATGGTTGTTGCTTTATCTACGTTCTGCATGCAACCTCTACAGATACCTTTACTAAGGCATTGTTTACCTACTCATCCAACATGGTCATGGGCTTAATATTCATGTGTCGAGATGTGGAGAATTTTTCATCTGGTGTGACATGCAGGACTCTTCGCATACATCAAAATTTGGCTCATCCATGTGAGTTTGCATGGACCAAGATAGTTGTTTCTTGGTGTGCGCGTTGGCCATATCTACATCCATTAACTCTCTATCATATAAATATTTTCTCTCTACAGTGCTCTGAAATCAAGTGCATATGATTTTACTTGTATCATTTACATAGCCAGTAGCAAGATTCACGTAATCTTCACCCACTTTTTCCTTCTTCACCCCCTACCTTTAGGAACACGGGTGCTGAGTCCAAAATCGGGTCTTTACCTTTCTGTGTATCATTGGGCATGTTGGAAGGCTCACCCTTATCCGATTCTACACCCTGCTCCTTATGCCCTTCTTCATCACTCTTCATACCTTCATCATGAGGCTCTTCTGCGTCCTTGGGCTTAACTGGTGTGTTAGGTGCGCTTTCACCGACTCATCCTCCTCCTCGTCCTTCATTCTTAGCTTGTGCCTTCTCTTCTTCTCAGGTTCTACTTTGGGCGGTGAAGTCCTAGGTGATCTCCTTAGTGGTTGTGACATCCCTGCACTCTAAGCCCTTGTCCTCCTAAACACCCTTTTGAACTGTGGCTCTTTTGAGTCTGCTCTATGTCTATCTTCACCACGCCTAACTCCTCATCTTGTTCTTGCAATGGGTAACTTGGTTCACACTCCCTATTCTTTCCAACAGGTGGGTTTGCTTTACGCCCATGTGCTCTAGACCCGTCGTCATCTTCATGCAGTTCCTCTTCCTCTCCTTCTTCTTCTTCATCCATAGTGGGTAGAACATTTTCTTCCTCCTCTAAGGTACCCACTATGTGCTTCCCTTTAGGTGGCCCAGGTAACTTGAACTCATTTTCCAAGTACTTTCCATTTTGTAGTTTAGGCTTTAAGTACACATACACCAAAGTCACGCCCAACTTGCCAATGGCCAAGCTCACAACCTTCATATTAATGTCATATGATATTAAACATTGATGTAAGTAGTCTTACCTGGGTAGACATAGGTTTTCCTCAGTGTATGGTAGTCACAATCTACCTTATCTACATTGAATATCAAGCGGTGCACGTCGGAAAATTTGTGAACAGACGCTTGGAAATAGCATGTGGTAAAAACATAAGGTAGTTTGCACCATGGGCTCCATTTTCCATCTTTCATTATGAAGCGCCCAATGCAATAGTGTTGGTATACTGCCAGTTGTACCTATTTACCCACAACTGAAGGTAACTCCTTAGGGATCCTCCATTCTTCCTCAAACACGGTGTGCAACCGCTCATACCATAGCTCTGCCCTTTTTTTGAAGGGTCCGCTCATTGAACCATCACAAGTGTAATCTGTAAATCTCTCTGCCAAGGAATTCTCTTACGAGGGAACATCCATATATTGTCCTTTGGCCCATCGGGCACACCAATTTCCACAAAAACTAAGGATAAAAGGATAACGCCAAAACTTATCTTTTCACCTTCATGTGCCTCCTCAATGATGGTCTCAACAATAAAGTTGGAGATGTTGTAGACAACCCCTCTTTCATTCTACACATGACATGAAGCCATGCCCTATTGACTTGAGACCAGTGTTCTTGATTATTGATCTTTTTTAGAAGATGTGTTGTTGCCTGGACAATTGGGTACTTCTGCAACTTGGGGATATCCATCTCATGCCCACCTTTAGTGTAACCCAACTCCTTCCTTATTTTTTCTATAGTCTCCTTGTCAGTGAGGTCATTATTTATCTTTACGCCTGAGATCCTCAACCTGTCAAGCTAGCAATCAATGTCACGGTAATCCTCATTCGGTGCCCAACGAAGTAAAAGAAATCTTCATGCACTCATCTCATGAGCCATTGGTATAGTTTTTCAGGTTTTTTGAAGTATGGGAGCTCATACAATTGTAACACTCCTACCTTGGCTAACAATTTCTTACCTGCATCATCATAAATTGGCATGTCATCTGTTTTCCTCTTCATCATCTTCACTACGAGCAACTTTTCCAAATCCTCCTTCATGTCCTTGGTTCTGTGGTTGTAATCGCTAACTTTGCAGCGAATGTGTGAATCCTAGTCACACCCCATAAGAATGCCCTCTAGGTATTACATTTCTGAAAACCTACCTTTGGGGGCATCTTCTACTTTGAATTCGACCTCCACCTTCTTCTTCCCCTTTTTCCCACTTTAAGTGCTCTCCTTGGTGCCATAGTAATTAAAAAGGTGTGCTTTTTACCTCTGTTGAGTTGTGTGACTCAAACTTTCATGCCCTAGCTCGAAAACGCATGCCCTAGCTCCAATTCAAACCATAGTGCTTGATTTCTCCTCCCTGCATGCCTCTACTTCACTCAAACCCTTCTCTAATGGGAGCACAAGTCAATCCCATGCACAAATCTGATCACAACGCCTAGTTTCTCAGCTCTCTGCACTCTCTAACAACATCTCACTAGCTCGTTCGTAAATATCTCGCTCAAAAATTCGTAATTGCAAAGGTAAAAATGAATCGCATTCCATCCTTATATAGATTTTAAAATTTGTCACATTTATTGCTCCTTTACCTACCACCGATCCCAACATTAATACATCATTTTCCAATGTTTTCGCGTTGCTCATTTCCATGCCACAGTCATAACCTTTTGGCATGCCTCCTACTTCTTGGCCACACACACCTCTCATGCTCTTTTATGAGCCAAAGTAATTCGCCATTGCACCTTCTTCTAAGTAGTTTCCCCTACTACAACCTACCTCGTGTTATATTGTGTGTGTATATTTTCATCTATGGTCTTCATTTAGGAGTATTAATCTGCACCCTTCCAAAAATCACCTGCACCAAAGTTTCCTTATGCATACCCATCTTCAGATTATAATCAACTATATTCAACTTAGTAATGAACCTTGTATGTAACCCACCCCTAACTAAAGGTATGCATGGTCCTCTACACATGAAAACACTTTACATTGAAATCATCTTCTAGCATGCAAGCACGCTTATTACACAAAACACTCAACTAAATTGACAAAGCATAACAACAATGAAGGAAACACATATAAAGGAAATGCATTAAGGAAACCTAAGCTAAGTGGCAATACTACCTTATTACAAACACCAAGAAGGATTATTTATAGTAGGGCTTCAGCCTACTCCCATTAAAGTAACCTGGGCAACAAGTGTTCCATCCAGGTGCCTCTAACCGACAAGTGCCTAAATCAAGTATATGAGTGATAATATACGGTCCCAACCAATGCACTTTAAGCTTTCTAAGGTGGCACAAAAATTGAATCATACAGAAGTACCATTTTCCCAACATTAAGCTTCTTATCATTGATGTTCTGTCATGCCATGCCTTTTGCCTAGATTTTTCTTGCTTCTGACTCCATCTTGCTATGGCGCGCCTTTCATCCACCGCATCAACTTGTCGATCCGTTCTTCCAGTGCTTACTCATTAGCTATACCTCCAATGCATGTAATACGCAAAGAAGGTAACATGAATTCGATGGGGAGAAGCGCCTTTCATGCAAACACTAGCTGAAATGGCATTGCTTTATTCAACTTCTTATAGGTTGTGCAGTATGCCCAAAGTACTACAGAAACCTTGTCATCCCAATCTCGTTTTCCAACATCACAAATTTTTCTCAAGGTATGGCTCAATATCTTGTTGAAGACCTCAACAGTTTCTATTTTCTTGAGGGTAATAAGGGGTTGTTTGATGGTGTGTAACCATGAATTCATCCAACGATATCCTGATAGTCTCATTAAGGAAATAAGTACCCCTATCACTTGTTAAACTTAAAGGGCATCCATACCTGCTAATAATATTTTCTCACAGAAACCTTGTTGTCATAGTTGTTATGTAATCCTTTGTAGGCATCACTTCTACCCACCTTGTAAGATAATCTATACAATTTATAATGTAGCGCGATCTGTCCTATGTGCGGCTAGGGAAATAGGGCCCACAAAGTCAATTTCCCACTTCTCAAAATGTTCTACACTAGAAATAGGGCTTAAAGGCATTTCATCACATTACCTAGGCTTTCTAAGGCACTGACAATGGTCACATGCCTTACAATATGCTTTACAATCCTTGTACAATGTTTCCCACCATAGACCAACTAGCAGAATCTTGCGGACGATGGCATCCCCTGCATAGTGTCCACCTGCAATACCCCCATGAGACTCAATCCTAATTATGTCACACTCATGCCCAAACACACACTGGCACAAAACTTCATCATGACCTAATTTGTACAAGTCTTCATTAATTAACATGTCGAGTGCGACGCGCGGATAGCAAGTTTTTTTCTTCTCTAAAGCCTTTATTTCTTTAGGCGCCACACATGTGCGTAAAAAGACAACAATATCTTCCAAGTCCTAGGGTGTGCGGTTCAACCTGAACAAATGTGCATTTGACATTATATCCTCAATGCTTTACGGGTCCTCTGCTGATTGAATCCTTGATAAATGGTCTGGACCAAAATTTCTCTTATCGGGCTTAACTACCACTGTAAAATTGAACTCCTAAAAATAACAGTACCCAACGACATACACACCCCTGCAAAACGGGATTGTTCACCAAGTACTTCAATGCCATGTGGTTTGTATAAAAGATGAATGGTGTAGCCAGCAAATACTGTCAAAACTTATGGAGTGTGTAGATCATATACAAGGCCTCGCGCTCTCCGTCATTGTATAATTTTGTTATGCTGAGTCAACTTTACTGCTAGTAAAACAAATAGGATTATCGACAATCCCTTCTCTAGGATGAGCTAATACATCACCAATGGTCATGCCAGAAGCATCTATATGAACGTGAAAAGGCTTAGACCATGAAGGAAAGTGCAAAATAGACACTATAGTAATCCTTTCCATAAGTGTGTCAAATGTGTAACACCACTGAATCTGTTGTTACTTTCTCCTGAGCATACAAGTGTTGATATGTGATTTCTTGTAAAAGGATGTGTTCCTCGATTGAGAAATCATGCTTGATATGTACTGTATTTCTTTGCAGATCTTTGACTGAGTCAGAATATGATTAGACTCTTTTATCTATTTCATTTTGTATCTGAGTTTAATCTGATCTCGGAATAAATTATAGAGTTATCCATCTATAAGATCTAGTCTTGGATCAGTGGAATTGATCCAAGTAATGCTTTAAGTTTGTTCATGATGATTTAAAATCACAGACCTTGAACAGGTTGCAAGGTTTAGCAGCATTGAATAAGCTAGTCAGGAGTATGACTCAGGCTGATCAAGTGAAATGGATTGGTTCCCGATATCGAAGAATATCTGGAAGGTCTCGATCGTGGACCAGGTAATAATTCGTTTACATACGATTACGCGGCGAGCAGAGGCTAACCTGTTCGAAAGGTAAGAGGTAGGTCTTTTCTGAGTGTACAGAATGTAGACCTAACTGGAATTATTAAATGATTAGTAACCTAAGACTAAACCTAACCTAGGGGTTAGATTAGTGTTAATCTAACCTAGACCTAGGCTATGTGTTAATGTCCTAAGTTAGTATCTATGTGTAATATGGTTAGAATGAGTATTATCCTAAATTCTAACCTAAGATACTAACCTAACTATGAGCAAGAGTATAAAGGGGCCTATGGAGGGGTGCGAACCATGGGCGGCGTTTTCTATGTTATTAAATGCATGGGATAAGGATGAGGGACAGGTCTTGGCGGAGGTTTTGGGGACGGCTAATCTGTGCCGACGTGGCAGGTCGCCAAAACTGGAAATGAACTTGGGATTTTGTTTGACTATCGCCAATTCTGGCGGTCGGTGGAAGTGGAGTTTTAGCGGGAAAGTTGGTTTAATTGCATTCAATATTCTCGGTAGTCGAGCTCGGAACTCGCGAGAAGGCATGCAAACAGGAAGTTTGTTGGTTTGTTTGGCTTGTCGCGATTTTCGGGTTTCTCTCTGCCTGTTCACTGGTTCTTCGCACCAGTCTTCTCTGTGTTGCATGGCAAGTATGAACTTATCTAGCTCTTTTCTCTGTCAAGGAGGATATATATGTGATGGAGATAGCAAAATTTTGTTGGTCGCTCTAACTTGGAAAAGGAAAAGAAAGTCTGAGCTCTTCCAGTGGTCTGCTTCGGAAATTTGAGCAAAAATCCAGGCATGTTAGGCCCTAACCTTTAAAAATCTTACTGTCTTTCAAGTGATTTCATTAGAACAACTCTGTTCAAATGTTTTGAGAAAATAGATGATTTTCTATGAAGGTCTTGTTTGATTTTGGTACTGTATCTCTTCTGGTTCGAAATTTTCATTTATCCTTTGATGGGTGTTTATTAAATTCGAACTGTAGCATTAATTACTTGTGTTTGCATTCTGGCTTAATTATGCAAAACATGTGAAATGTAAGATTGCTCGGCCTGTTCGGCGTGAGCCCATGAATCGTTCCTGTGATGGGTATAGGCCATTGATTGTCTGTCGATTTTTGGTCGTTGATTCTTGTTTTGGAAACAGTCGGAAGAAATATTGATGGAACTGTTTGTTTGTTCAGTATTATGAAATCATTGTAAGCTCTGTCGTGGGTTTTAATGACAGTGGCTAATGATACTTTTTGGTTTCGTTCTGTCTTTTAAAATTGTTTAGGAACAGGTAACTATTGTGTTACAGTTTTCCTTTCGACTCGGTGGTAGTTGTTTTTCCTTGTTATTTTGGTAACGGGATCTAACCCGTTGACAGTGTACAGTATGGATATATGTATTTTATTCGGACGACTCTGTTGAGTCCATTGAATGATTCATATTGTGGACCACTTTGTTGAACTTCGTTTGAATATCTATTTGGATACTGGTAATTCGATTTTGTACTCGAAGAGTAACGGGTAGCACGACCTTTGTTATTTTACCTTTGTGTTGCAAGAATTTGTGGTTTAAACTCTTTGGATGAAATTCTACGTTTCTTTCCTGTGCCATCTTGTGCGAAATGTTGGTAAGGGTACCGTTGGATTCCTTGTTTTGGAATTTCAGTATTCTGGTTCGTTTTTGCCTGATTATAATGTTGCCATTGTTGGCACGGATGGTTTATCATCTTACATTATTTTGAATTCTTGTTGTTGTTAGGACTCGAGTTGAATTCTTGATGAGATGGACGAGTGTATTGTTTCAATTAGGACTGTTGGGTTTATTCTGTTGTTTGACCCTGTGGAGGGTATCTTGTTTCTTTTGGCTTCTGTATAAGCCTGAGATTGAACTCGTGATGTTTATTTGGCCTTGATGGATTTATGTGAATAGTTTGACATCTTGTATATCGGCTTTATGATATAGGTCATGGATAATAACCCGTAACAGTATGCAATTGTTTGACTTGTTACCACTGTTGGAATCATTTGAATTCTTGGATGGTAACTTGTATTTTTGTCTCTTATTGAACCTAATACTTGGACACTGTCGTTTGTCACTGTTTGAGTTCCTTGAGTATGGATAATTATTTCGTGTTCTGGCTCTGTTGAGGTGAGTCGCGAATACCATACTTTAGACTTGCATGTGCGAGTAAGAATAGATTGGTTGTATTCCTTTCCGTTTACTCCTGTCTGAGTGAGACTGAGCATGTTTCGGTATTACTGTGTGGTCGTCTTGGCATAGTCTTTAGGAAACCTCAAATTGCTTAATGCAATGAAGTCTGTTGGTTCTGACTTTATCTTTAAAAGTTCCTTGATTTCAACTTGTGTTGAAAAGCCATACTGTGTATAAAAGGAACCAGTGTTGGGCTTAAGGTTGATATATGGGATTGTTGATGTGTTAGCTGCTGTACAGGAGTTTTGTTGTGTTTTATTTCTTGATTTAAAACAGCGATCCTTCTTGTGGCTTGTCGGACTTGTTCATATACATACTGGGTGAATGTTTTTCATATGTGTAGACAGTACAGTAATGAACTTATGTGAAAGGAAGTATGAATGATTTGGTTCTTTCTCTTCTTTTATTTTAATATTTGTTGATATCTGTCTAACAGTGGGAATTGTTTTGTAACATATTGGTGGAATTACGAACTGTTATGATATTTTCCTTTTTGGATGAATGAAACGATCTGCCCAATGTTGTGATTTTGGATTCAATGATTGTTTGTATACATTCGTCCCTTGATTCTTAATATTCGATGAAATATTTGAGAAGTGTTTAGGACTATTCTGTAACGGTGATAGAGTTACATAATCGTAGTCATTTTGGATTACAAAGGAATAGTCTGAATCATGTTTACTTGTTTGGATTATTGATATCATTTAAACAGGGTGTTTAATGAAAACAATTGATGGATTGCAATTGTTTTAAAAGTTAGTGCTTATCATGCTCAGTTCATTGAACTGACTCATGTTGACTATTTTGCAGATGGTTGCCGTAAGTGGTAAAAGCGTGCGGATCGACGGGATGATCGAGTTATTTAATTTGTTTCATAATGAATTACAGCTTGATTATATAAATGTACTGTATGTGGAAAGATGTTTCTTTTCCGTTAAGCATTGTATCAAGTATGCTGCTTGCATAAAATGTAATTGTATAATTTTGAAAGGAATGGAAATAAGTGTTTGATACTTATGTATTGTATTCTATTTCTGATAGTTGACCTTCTTCGGTTTATATACCGGAATGGCAATGATATCTTTGTAAAATTTTGGATGCTTTTGGGATTAACTATGAAAGCTTACAAGAAAATGTGGTTGAATTCATATGAGTGTTTAGCAGATCTTATTGTTCTAGCGAAAGCAATATTGAATTTAAATAATTGTCTTTCTAAAATATAGGTTAAAAATGAACCTAAGCGAGCGCTAAACAAGCTGGATTAAATTACTAATCCTAGTCACAGTATGACAGACAATATTAAATTGGATTCTTAATCATTTATATCCTTATACTAATAAGTATGATATAAATTCAGTTAAGAGAACTGATATAAATCAAATGAAGTTCGGATGGCAATCTCATGTGAAGGGTATGAGATATTGTCCAATTCTGTTGTTTAGAAACAGGTGTATTCTAATGACTCCTTGATGAGAGTTTGACCTTAATACCTCTACCATGTAATGGGTTTTATAGAGGAGGGTCATCTTAAGACGAAGAATCCAGGGATCGGGAAAGGCTAACCTTAGGGAAAAGTCTTTAAAGTAATTTAAACTCAAGTGCGTAACGCATGTTGTTAAGTAGATCTTTTCGAGGCGGATTTAAAGGTTGACGACACAAGTCAACTGCAGGGTTGTACCTCCGAGAAGATTAGGATCTTCTCGAAGTTACAACAATGCAGGAGACTTCTGGCGACACCCTTTGCATTGATCGCTAAGATTTACACTTTGTTCTCGCACGAGTTACTCAGGGTCCGATTATGAACGTGGTCATGTTATAAGGCTGCCTAGGAGATTCGGGGTATCATGACACACTGGTTGAACTGCAAGGTTGAACCAGTATGTCACCATATCCCTAATCCTCGTGGGCATCCATATAACATTATCACCTTGATAATCTACCTCCGAGCGATTCGTTTGTGAAAGGAAGGACTGACAGTAGTCAGTGTAAGACATTCTATATAACATAAGAATGGGGTGAAGGACGTATTCCAGATTGACGAGTATGCCGTTAAGGAATACGAGACATAAACAGTATGTTTCAAATCTTTGGCCAAAGTATCGCAAGCTGCTGATTGCGTTGTCCTAATTCACCTAGTCTAAGGGATGAGATGCCGATGAATAATGGTAACAATTATTCAGTTAGGTTCCTTGGACAGAGCATTCTGAATCCCAGAATAGGGAAGAGAACCACAAGAGTGAAGGGTTAAGTAATAACGCCAACTCTTATTACTCATGAATAGATCGGTAGATTACCGAGTCATGGAATGAATAGATCGGAAGTAATCCGAGTCATTACAGCTGCATATGGTTGTCTGTTATATGAATGGTTATTTGATTTGTGAGTTCTAAATTATGTATTTAGAACCAGAATGCATTTATCAAAAAATAAAAATAAAAATCGACTTGTTCTATTGTCTAAAATGAGGATGTTACAAAATGTGCGTGGTTATGCCTCACCCCAACATAACTTTCCTTTTCCCCGAGTAATTCTTACGAGGGCACAGTGATCTTGGTATATCACTTAATGAACTTTTTGTAATAACCAATTTGCCCCAAGAATCTGCTCACCTCACTTTGGCTAGTAGGCTCCTCCAAGCCCAAAATTATGACTACCTTAACGGGATCGATTAACAAGCCCTCTTTACAGATGATGTGCCCCAACAAAATTCCAAAGGGTGTGGCAAATATACACTTCTTAATGTTCAAGGAGATGCTCAACTGCCTACATCTCTCAAACATCAGCCTCAAATTATCACAGTGATCTTTCACAAGCCCATGAACTGTCCAATCATCTAGATACACCTATAAGAACTTGTGAATAAAATCCTAGAATGCTTGCACCACTATGCGCGAAAATATGGCAGGCGTATTCTTTAATCCAAAGGGCATAACCGTGTATGAAAAACTTCCCAACTCAGTTGTGAAAGTCATCTTCTCTTGATCCTCAGTAGTTATCCTCACTTGATGATATTCGGATAATCCATCAGTGAAGGAGTAGATTTCATGCCCTGCAACACCCTCCAAGATTTCCTCAGTAAAAGGTGTGTGAAAGGTATCAATCACACATGCAACATTTAACTCCCTGTAATCCACAGAAATTATAATTCTGCCATATTTCTTGATGTTGATCACCATAGGACTTACTGATTCTGACACCTCAATAGGTACAACAATTCCAAAAACTAACATTTTGTCAATTTCTTTTTTTACTTTGACACACAAGTTTGGATTCATCTTGTAAGGCCTCTTCCGGATAGGACGTGCACCTTCTTTTAGCTTTATCTTCATTTCTCCCAATGATTCATGCACACCTTTCAATTCATGACAACTTTGTAGTGCATTGCTTTATCGGCTTTAATTTTGGCTTCACAAAATTAATAAGCATGAAAATTTTGAAATTTTTCAAAAGTATTCTTTTGTGTGTATTATCACCCTCATCATGATCATCTTGTTCTTGTGATCATTTTGATCTTCTTTTGTTCATTTCGAGTGAGAACTCCTCCCACTAGGTCATAAACTGCGTTAATAATTAATTAATTTATTGCCCTTTATTTGATAAAATCAATTTTATTCATTTTTGGGTTTTTAATTAAATAAATATTAATATAATATTTATTGAAAATCAATCGACAAGTTTTTCTTTATTGCCGGGGGAAAATAAAGCTTCCGCTTCCAATTGTCGGGGATGTCAACTTGGCTTCACGTACCCGGATTTCCCCTTTCCTGGAAAATTCTTCTTATTTCCCTGCTCATGGGATTTCTTCTATTGATTGCCAATCAACCGGTTGTGCAAACGGGTAAAAAATATTCTAATATCCCACATGGGAAATAGAGTGGTAATTTTCAGCCTACCTTGCCATTTTTATTAGCAAATGTTGGGGTGTGGAGCCTATTTTTGGTCTTCTTGAATCAGTGTTGAAGTGTTGGAGCTCGAATGGTTAAGTTTCTAGACTTCAGGAGCATTCTGTAGTCGTTTGCTATTATGTTCTTTGTGTAGTCACTATGCCGTTGTTGCGACGTTGTTGTTAACATGTTGTTAATTGGCAGTTAACGTCGGGATTGTTTTTCTAGCCATGGGAAGTTGAAAGATTGCGACTTTCAAACTTCTAGGGTCGGCTTTAGGACTTCTTAAGAGGATTTTAATCCTATAAGTAGAGGTGTTAGGGTATCTTAAAGATATCTTGAGTGTTCAAGAGGTCTTGAGTCTTAATGATCAAGAGGTGATCAAGAGTGATCAAGGTTATGCAATTGGGTGTCAATTATGGTTTAGATGTGGTTTAGCATCTTTGGAATTACTGTTGTGAGTTCATAATTAAGAGAGTTGTTTTGCTCTTGTTGATAATAAAATCGAGTAAGTTCTTGGTGGACGTAGCCCACATTGGGTGAACCACGTTAAATCTTGTCTTGTCTTCTTTTGTGCATTGTTAATTTATCTTTGTTATATTTACGCAAATATAATTATGCTATATATAGTTTCCCTACTGCTTTGTGGTTTGAGGAATTGTTTCCGCATATTTGTTCTCTAATTCCTAACAATTGGTATCGAGCTTTGGTGTTTTTGCTGAAATTGTAAATCACAAGGAAATTTTAGCTTGAGTGGGAGCTATGGCGGATGATGAGGGCGGATCGAGGGTTGAGAAGTTCATGGGCGAGAACTTTGGTTTATGGAAGATGCAAATGGAGGATTACTTATATCGAAGGACCTCCATATTCCTCTGGGCCGGAAAAGCAAAGAAACCTACACCATGTCGGATGAGGATTGGGAGTTCTTTAGATAGAAAGGCACTCGGGAAATCCATTTATGCCTTGCATCTTGATTTGCTTTCAACATATCGCGTGAAGACCACGAAAGGTATCATGAGTGTGTTGGGAAGTTATATGAAAAACCCTTTGCCTCTAATAAAATATTTTTGATGAAAAAGTTATTTAATATGAAGATGTCTGAGAATGGTTTTGTTGTTGATCATTTGAAAAAATTTAATACGGTTGTATGTTAAACTCAGTAAAAATTGACTTTGATGATGAGGTCGGGGCTTTGTTGATTTTGTGCTCCTTGCCGGATATTTGAGACTGACTTGGTTATGGCTATAAGTAATTGATCTCTAATAAATCAAAGCTGAAGTTTGAGGATGTAATAGGTGTGATCCTAAGGGAGGAAATGTGAAGGAAGAGCACCTTGGAGATTCTTCTACTTCGGAAATGCTTTGACGGTGGAGAGCAGAGGGAGACAAAATAATAGAGGGAAAGGTAACCATGGGAATTTGAATGATCGTGGAAGGTCAAAGTCAAAGAGTAAGTTAGAATGTTGGCATTGTGGGAAGTTTGGTCATGCTTTAAGAAAGATTGTTGAGCTCTACGGGATAAGAAGAACAAGAAGGAAGAAACTAAAGAGATAAATTTGGTAGTAGGTGATGTTTTTCAAGATGCCTTAATTCTTTCTTTAGATAATATTGTTGAATCTTAGGTGTTAGATTCAGGGGCTTCTTTCCATGCAACCCCACATAGACATTACTTTACTAATTTTGTTCAAGGTGATTTTGGACATGTATATCTTGGTGATGATGAACCATGCAGCATAGTAGGGAAAGGTTGTGTTCGGGTGAAAATGCGAGAATGGGAACACATGGCTACTTAAGGACGTCGAGGCATGTGCCTAAGTTGAGGTAGAACTTGATATCGGGGGACAATTTTGGGTAGTGATGGTATGTACGGTCAATTTTACGGTGGATTCTTGGGAGGTTACCAGGGATCTCTTGTGGTTGCGAGGTAAGTAGAAAACCGGTACTTTGTATTTAACCGGTGGTGTTGATTATTATAAATTAGTTGTTGTAGATGGAGATGTAACTTTGTGGCACCGGAGACTCGGTCATATGAATCATAAGGGCATACAAATTATAAAGGACGGGTTGCTGGATTAAAGGAGTTAGATTTGGACTTCTGTGAGGAATTGTGTTTATGGAAACAAAAGCGGGTGAGATTCCTCAAGGTTGGACCTACCGGGAAGGAGAGTAAGTTGAAGTTAGTACATACGGATGTAAGGGGGCCAGGTAAGGTAAACTCTATTGGTGGTTCATGTTATTATGCCACTTTCATTGATGATGTAACTAGAAAAGTTTGGGTATATTGCATTAGAAATAAATCGATGTGTTTGAAACTTTCAAAAGATGGAAGCCTTGGTTGAGAATGAAATAGGTCTCAAGTTGAAATGTCTCAGGTCAGATAATGGAGGGGAATATTACAGTAATGAATTTCTTGATTACTATTCGGTAAGTGGGATCCACAGGTAAAGAACAGTTCCAAATACTCCACAGAAAAATGGAGTGTTAGAGAGAATGAACAGGACAATCATGGAGCGTGCTAGGTGCATGAGGTTACATGCAAGGCTGCCACTCATGTTTTGGGTGGAAGCGGTAAGCACAACTATTTATTTGATTAACAGAGGAACCTCTATGGCTTTGGATGGAGGTATACCTGAGGAGGCTTGGTCTAGTAAGAAAATTGATTACTCATTTCTTAGAGTATTTGGATGTGAGGTATTTGTTCACATTGATAAAGATGATAGGACCAAGTTAGAGGCTAAGTCTAAGAAATGCACCTTTGTTGGATATGGTGAAGATGATTTTGGTTTCCATGTTTGGAGTCTTAAAGACAAGAAAATATTTCGATCTAGAGATATTGTCTTTAATGAAAAAGTCATGTATAAAGATCAGTTGCAGGAACAGAAAGAGGAATCAAAGAAATAATACATAGTGTTAGAGGACATTGCGGACAACAAGGTGTCCAAGGGGCCGGTTTAGGTACAGCATGTTCCTAAGCACGCCCAATTGTCAGTACTACTCATCAGGGAACCCCAAACTCCCGAGGTGAGAAGGTCTTAAGGTAAGAAGGGAACCCGAGCGATTCACTCCATATTTGAATTATTTATTGCTCACTGACAGTGGAGAGCCAGAGTTCTTTGAGGAAGCAGTGCAGGTGGATGCCAGGAAGAAGTGGGAGTAGGCCATGGATGAAGAGCATAGATCTCTTATGGAAAACCAGACTTGGGATCTGGTGGAGCTACCCGAGGGCAAGAGAGCATTGCAGAACAAGTGGGTGTATAGAATCAAAGAGGAAGATGGAGGTAGGAAACGATCTGAGGCCGGTTGGTGGTCAAAGGATTTACACAGAAGAAAGGTATAGACTTTGATGAAATTTTTCTCTGGTTGTTAAAATGACTTCTATTAGGACTGTTCTTGGTTTAGTTGTAGTAGAAGACCTGCACTTAGAACAATTGGATGTGAAGACTGCATTCCTTCATGGTGAGTTGGAGGAGGAATTGTACATGCAACAACCACATGGTTATGAGGTCAAAGGGAAGGAGAGGTTAGTGTGCAAATTGAATAAGAGCTTGTATGGCCTAAAACAAACTCCATGGCAATGGTACATGAAGTTTGTGATTGTATGCGGGAGCGGGGTTACTCCGAGTGTCACTCGAGACCATTACGTGTACATCAAGAAGTTTTTATATTATTTTGTTCTGTATGTAGATGATATGCTTGTTGCGGGAAAGAACATGCGGGAAATAAAGGTACTCAAGAAGCAACTAGGTGACTCCTTTGCTATGAAGGATTTGGGGGCAGTAAAACAAATCCTTGGTATGAGAATAACTCGGAATAGGAAGGAGAGGAAACTGGTATTATCTTAAGAAGAGTACATAAAGAAGGTCTTGGAGAGGTTTAGTATGCAGGATGCTACACCAGTTGGTACTCCTTTGGCGAGTCACTTTAAACTATCAAAGGAGGCAGAGTCCCAAGGCCGAGGAGGATAGAATCCGGATGTCCAGGGTGTCATACTCATCAACAGGTTGGTAGCTTAATGTATGCTATGGTATGCACTAGACACGACATTTCCCATGCAAAGGGGGAGCGGTGAGCGAGTTTATGAGTGATCCGGGGAGAGAGAACGGCGAGGTAGTAAAGTGGATCCTTCGGTATTTGAGAGGGACCATGGGAGCAACATTGTGTAGTGGTGGATCGACACTACATTACGTGGATATGTAGATTCAAACATGGTAGGAGATTTGGGTATGTAGGAGGAGCATGATAGGTTATGTATTTACGGTTGGTGATCTGATGGTGAGTTGGATTTCATGGTTCTGAAAGTTGTGGCTTTATCGACCATAGAGGCTTGAGTATGTTGTTGCCATAGAGGCAAGTAAGGAGATGATTTGGCTACAACAGTTACTTGATGAGTTGGGTCATAAGCAGGAAGTTGGGAGACTACACAGTGATAGTCAGAGCGCTATTCATTTGGCGAAGAACTCCGCTTTCCACTCTAGGACAAAGCACATTCAGCTGAGATATCATTTCATCAGGACAACTTTGGAAGAAGATAAGTTAAAGCTAGAAAAGATTCATACCAGTCAAAATCCTGCAGATATGATGACCAAGGCGGTCACAAGGGAGAAGTTGAAGTTGTGTTTAACTTTGATTGGCCTTCATGGTTGATAATGAAGGGTTAAGAACTTTGCTTTCAGTGGAAACAGATCTCCAGTGGGAGATTGTTGGGGTGTGGAGCTTGTTTTGGTCTTCTTGAATCAGTGTTGAAGTGTTGGAGCTCGAACGGTTAAGTTTGGAGACTTCAGGAGCATTTTGTAGTTGTTTGTTGTGACGTTGTTGTGTAGTCGCTGTGTCATTGCTGCGACGTTGTTGTTAACATGTTGTTAATTGGCTATTAATGTCGGGACTATTTTTCCAGTCGTGGGAAGTTGAAAGATCGTGACTTTCAAACTTCTAGGATCGGCTTTAGGACTTCTTAAGAGGATTTTAACCCTATAAGTAGAGGTGTTAGGGTATCTAAAAGATATCTTGAGTGTTCAAGAGGTCTTGAGTCTTAATGATCAAGAGTGATCAAGGTTATGCAATTGGGTGTCAATTATGGTTTAGATGTGGTTTAGCATCTTTGGAATTCTGTTGTGAGTTCATAAGCGAGAGAGTTGTTTTACTCTTATTGATAATAAAATCTAAGCAAGTTCTTGGTGGACGTAGCCCACATTGGGTGAACCACGTTAAATCTTGTCTTGTCTTCTTTTGTGCATTATTCATTTATGTTGTTATATTTCTGCAAGTATAATTCTGCTATATAGTTTCCTACTGCTATGGTTTGAGGAATTGTTTCCGCATATTTGTTCTCTAATTCCTAACAACAAATGTTTATCTTTTCCCCATTTTCCCACAGCGATTAATGAGCCACTACCCGAAATAAGAGGAGTCAATTATTTCAACAGAAGGGGAAACAGCTTGATTATGGGAAGCTTCTTTAATTCTCGTAACCATTTCCCCATGAAACTAGTTGGAAGAATTTTTGTTTCTTATTCTCCATACTTGATTGCTTGTGTTATTGTTAAACTATTTTTTGCATTTCAATACAAAGAAGAAACAAAGAATAATAGTCCACTGTGAATGCATAAGCTGTGAGAAAAGAAAATTTTACAAATTTGAAATATCCACGCTAACATTTGGAATCCTACGTAGCTTTTGATTGAATTCCAACGTTGTCAAACACGAAAAATTAATTTAAAAAGAATGTTTTCTACACAAAAAGGAAAAAACAACCAGGGTAGAAGGATAAAGGAGGAAGGCCGTGCCTTGGCCAAGGATAAGGAAGAATTAATTAAAAAAGGAAGTTTAAACTATTGTTGAAGGAGGAAAGAATACCCAAAATCAAGCAATTGCCCATGCGAGTAAAGAAGAAAATTCCACGTGCCCAGGGATAAAAGGAAAGCCTACGCATTGGGTAGCGAGAACTAATTTCCACACATTTGTCTTAGGAGAACAATCCAAAAATAAATAAATTTTGTTTTGTTTTATTGAAAAGGCCACGTGGGAAAGCAAGAAAGTAGTTTAAAAAGATAAAATTCTCCATGCATTTTCCTAAGTAAAACAATAAATAAACCAACCCATGCATTCATTAAAAGAAAGTAAATTTCCACAAAAGAAGACAAAGAAGAACTCAGCAAAAGAAGACAAGGCCACGCATTGGTCAGGGAAAAGAAAATAACAGTCCACCACACATTCATAGACAATCACACATTTTCCAATAAAAAAATCAGAAGTTCCACACAACACATACGCTCAGGCAAATACGAATCTCCACGCCTAGTTTGAAAATAATTTCCAAGCAGTTGTTAATAAAAAGATTTCAATGCATAGCTTGAATCCATCTTGCAGGAGTCAAATCACGTTCCAGGCATTCAAAAAAAAATATCATGCATTCAAATGCATTACCGATGTATATCAACACAAAGGAAAATGAATTTAATGAAGAAGACGATAAGATGTGGAAAGAACGTGTCACGGGTTGTGTCTGATGAAGTAATCGATTTCGAGCTCAATATCTCAAAGCTGAGTGATTTTCGAGAAGAACGGTTTGTTTCGTTGAATTATTCCCATCTTCATGTACTTGTTTTCCAAATTTTAAATGAACAACACCTCATTTGATATTTTTCACGAACCCAAGAAAACGTAGTTTACTCGATTTTCTTTGCGTGCACGGTTTGACAAATGCGAAGGCCTACTTTGAGAATCCATATCTCGAGCCCAGATGATCGTCAAGAGAAATAGTTTAGTTTGTTAAATTATTCCCACATTCATGTACTTATTTTCAAAAATTTAAATGTACATCACTTTGTTTGATATTTTTCATAGAGTCAAATAAAATGTAGTTTGCATGATTTCGTTACGCGCATAGTTTTTAGCCTATCAAGGAGACTGACTTTGAGGGTCGATATTTTGAACTTGGATGATTTTCAAGAGAAAAGGATTGGTTTTTGAATTCTTCTCACATTCATATGCTTGCTTGCCAAGTTATAGATTCCGAGGGTGACGTTTGGTATTTTTCTCAGGCTAAAACCAAACAAGATTTTCGCAGTTTTACACTTGCATTTTCCTAACAGTTTCATAACAGTCAACTTTGACCTTTAATATTTGATTGAATAATTTTATTGGGAAAAAACCCTTTAACACAAAAAAATTGGTACCTTAATAGACTCCCTCATCCAGTGAGAGCTTCTTAGAATAAGATTTGTTATTTTTCCCAGGGTAGTTTCAGAGGTGATTTGTTTAGTTTTGAAGTCTGGAAGTAATAGCTAGAAATCAAGCTTTTGTCGCGTCTTCACAATCATGTCATCGCCAAAAAATGTAATGTTACGGTATGAGTTCCAGAGCATTCTATTCACCTTAATGCTCCATTCATAGTATGAGAACATCACCGATACCAACTTGGGACACTTGAATGTAAGTCGGTTCGCGATGGTGTATCAACCAATCACATTTTGAGATCTCAATCTTGTTTACGTGGTGTTAGCGCTTCTTGATGGCACCAATGGGTCACCTCTGACTTCCTCATTAGGTGGTATAAGTCATAGTTATTGGAAAAGGTCTCTTCGAGTCAAAATTCATGGTTATCGGTAGAGATCGATAATGGGAGAAGCGTGTCTACATAAATTATCTTCACTTGATCATTGTGGTGGATCTATTGATTGACAAACCAATACTAATGACAAGTGCAGATGTTTGGATCATCAAGTAAGGCAACATCATTCAAGTGTGTCCTGTCAACTCTCAGTTAGCAGTGGGTGCGATACTTCATCGGTCAGTCTTAAAGTTGGAGCGTTCTCGAATTGGATGATCGTAGCGGATCGAATGACAACACTTCGGGATGGTGATAAAGACAAAAGACATAACTCCAGGAAGTGAATTACAATCTCGACTCTTGGAATAGCTTCTCAATGATAAAAGATCGGGAGAGTGGATTACACAAGCCAAGGTGGCGTAACGACTATGGTCTCGCGACAAAATGAATAATTCATAGTGGAAAGTTATTTGGAGCATGTGGATAATTGTGTGTAATTGTGAATATGCATGTGAATAAAGATAAAATTTCTCACACCAGGATGTTGCTCAAATGGAGGGGTGGATGAATTGCTCAAGTTTCAATCTCGGATCTCTTGTCATTTGGAGGATTACAGAGCACGGTCAATGAGTTCATTCCGTCACGGCGGCCCGAGATAGGTGAACTCTTAGCCAATGGATAAGGCACTGATCCTAGGTGTTTTGATCTAGGTGGCACATTGTTGAATAGGATGTCTATGTGTATGTCTAAGTCATTTAAGTGGGGTCCACATGTACCCATTACTTTTATTTATAAAGTGATGTTATTGTTTAACTCACTTTTGGCAAACTTTAGATAACTCAAGTGATTTCTATTTTTAGTTGTTGTTTTTAAGTTGGTTGAAAAAGTCAATGTCATTTAAGATGCCCTATTTAATGTTTGTGTAAACTCTAACTACTTTGTAACCAGCTTTTAGGTTATAAAAGGGAGTCATGGGCTCATTTGTAAAGGTGACTTTGAGAGAGGAGAAGAAAATACTTTAGTATGCAAGCTTTATTTCAAAGAAATAAAGTGTATTCTTTCAAGAAGACATTTTGGAGTTAATGAAATATGAACTTTGTGTCTCATTCATTGTCTCTTATAAAATTTGATGTTCTTATGTTCATTAGATGTTAGTGTTTGAATCTTGCATGCACATATTATCTTGGATCTTATTGTCAACACTACTAATATGTTGTTCTACTTCACAGTGATCAAGCTCGTATTATCTACTTGCTCACATGTGCTCCCTTTTACTCATTCTTGTTTAGTTGATGTAAACTTCGTTTTATTTTTTTAGTTATTTATTGTTCTTCTCCATGAAATATTAGGCTTTTCTTTTACCTAACTATTGCATGTTCTTTCCATCCATTCCTTTCCTTCATTCCATTCCATTTCCCTCATTCAGTTTTCTTTCCATTGATGTTCCAAAACACCCCCACATACAATTTTGAATGTACAAATGTAAATACAGATTTTGGTTTTCAATAAAGGCGGCCTCAACTTCATTGAGGAGGTATTTCGTTCCCACACTATTATGTCATTTGCATGCGTGCAAATCCATATGCTAACAAGAACAAATATTGAAAGTCACGCAGCAGCTCAATGATCTTAGCAACTTCAGCTTTAGACTAGTAATCTCCTATAATAGCCTCATTAGGTTTAACATCCATGCCAATGTTCACTTTCTTGGTCTCCATAAGCTCATGGTAGACGCATGCCTTTTCATCTGCACTATCCAAGACTTTGTGCATACCATCTATGTGCTTAATATCTAGGCTCTCTACCTCTTCATCATCAACCATGTAGATCATCTTACCATTTTCTCTTTCTAGGTAGACGTGCTCAAGTTGTTAAACATCTATTTCTTCCTCTTCAAAGCACGCCACAAGGTTTGATTCTCTAACAAACCCTGAACCAACTCTTCACCTTTGCACTATCTCCCATAGTTAAGTGCTTCATAACTTGCAACACCTCATGTATGGGGGTTTAGAAGAAAAGTAATAAAAGGTATGAATCATACCTTTAACAATTTCTTTCCAATTTCCAGTCGCTCTATTCAACTCTGCATAGACATACCATGTGTGCGCGCAACCTCACAAGGTGAAATAAAACTTGTGCACCCACAACGAAGGTGGTAAAGCTTCCTATCATCCAGAGTCTCTCACACTGTTGCTAAACATGGTGTTGAACAAGATCATTACCATGAAAGGCACAAATCTAAGTAGGTGCATTGCTCCTTAGGAACCGAGTAGATAAAGCAATCCTTACTTCCCTCCATTCCAAAAGATTATCCCTATGAAAAATCCACAAGCACATTGTCATCCCGCGTAGGGTATATACTAAAATGTTCCTTCTTTCCACGTGACATTCCCATTGATCCTCCATAGCAAACAAGAATACTTCTGGATTATCTTTTCCCATGTACTTTGGTATCTGGCTCACTGTGTAAATGCTTAATACTGTGTGGTTTAATGATGCGCACGGTTGTACTCTGTGCTTTGCCCCACCCTTTCATAAGTTTCGTGTGCCCAATTTTCACATGAAACACTTGTAGTATCACTCATGGAATGTGCATCATCCCACTTGGAGAACCCCTTCCTTTGATGGCTCAAGAACTTCTGGATCTTGAATGGTGTGCACATAAATTTTGTTTAAGTCTTCTTCACTTAAGGGCTCTACATAAGGTGTAGATTTCCCATCTGATCAAAGGTATGATGACACATTCTTTCTTGTTCTCAAAGCTAATATAACCCTTATTAAAACACAAGTCAACATTGTTTGCATAACACCAAGGGCACCCAAGTAATGTGGGAAAATTATCTACTTCTGCAAGCGCTAAGACCTCAAAGTCCCCAGTGAACTTGGCCCCATGTATAGTAATTGATGCATCTTTTAAAACTCCCATGGGCGTTTCCTTAGTTTGCTTAGCCATGAACAAAACATTAGAATATGGTTAATGAAGGTCTTCCCATCTAAACCCATGCATCCAAAGTGAGCACATTCACTTCCATGCATGTGTCAATCAAGATGTTACTCAAGAGCCAACCATCAATAACAACATTTAAAGTAATCTCCTTGTCATAGTCCAAACTGTCTAGAGGAATATTAACATGCAAAATTTGTCTCTCATGTTCAGTCCCAGTGCGTGGTGGATTTCCCTTCAACCAACTCCCCATAAAGGAATAATGTTCTCTTGGCACAACATCTTGCAAACTTCTTTCAAATCATCAACATCTGTCTAATGGAGATCAACTGCTTTCTTTTGTTCCAACTTAGTGACTATTCCTTCAAACATTGTATCTCACCTTGTAAATTCTGAATTACCTCCATAGTTTCTTAATAAACCTCCTTCGATGCATTGGAGTGCGGATACTTGGCATGCGAGACTTCCTCCTTAGTGATAGTAGGCTTATATTGCAGAGTCTCCTGGCGCTCGTTGCCTTAGCATGTGTAGTAATCTTCACAGGTACTAACTCAGGATTTAGTGCTAACTTTGGCATCCATTGGTCTTCCATGACGCATTGTACTCTAACCATTCTTGCACCCTTATTTCCTATTTGTGTTTCTTTCTTAAGTGTTCATACAAGTTGAGGCACTCTTCATAACTATGATTCTTTCCATAAAAAGAACACACAATATTCTATGGACATTCACACCTATAGTGGTCAGGAGATCCACATGTATAACAAGTTCCATGAGGGAAATCACTCCTTCCTCCCCCACGACCTCGACCTTTGAATCCACCTCTATAACCTCGACCTCTACCATGGCTGCCATCAGAATGCCCTCACTATGATCATAGTCACGATGTTCACCCTTTTCCTTGGAATTATTTGCAACACCAGTTTGTCGTACGCCAACATAAATGGCATCATGGATATGATCAATCAACCTACAATATTTAGTATCATGAGTGGAAGAGCTACAAATTTTACAATAATTGGATACATTCTTCCTTCTCACATGCTACAATAATGCGCATTGGCTTAAACTGTGGTCCAAGTGATATATCTCACAATCTAGCAACAAGGAGCACACCAATTTCCGAGGGAATCTATCCTTAGTATGCCCCTCTACTTCACAATTTATACACCAAATCCCGCTATGTGTCTCATGTGCTGAATTAGCAGATAATTTATCCAACTATTTTTCCATTTCTACTATCTGTGCTTCCAAGAATGGGCTCACTCTTGTGTCCACACTTCCTACCGCCTCAAAAACGAGTTGCTTGAAGTACCTCACGTGGATTTGTATAAGTCCTATGAAAAATTGCCCTCCTAAAAGGTGTGATTAGTCCTCCAATGAACCACTTTGTGCATGTTAGCTCACGTGTATGTCATAAGATAACTTAGACAAAAGAGTCTTGAATCGAGCATCATATTCCCGAACACTTTCAGTAGTGCCTTGCTTAATGTCTTTAAGTGCACTTATGCTCTTCTACTCAAACTTATGGATATAAAATTCCTTCAAGAAAGCATCTCATAACGTCGTATAGTCCACACAAGCCTAATTAGGCTCAAAATTTCTGTACCAACTATGCGTGCATCCTTGGAGCGTAGTTATGAATTGGCTTGCCTTGCATTACGGAGATGTAATCCCCTTTGCACGCCACAATATCTCACACATATGCACGTGTTCAACTTCATCTTCAATACCTCTATACTCTGGCAGATGAAGAGACATCTCCATGTAAATTTGCTGAGGTTGGTGCGGACCCTACCCACCAGATCCAAAGCCTCTTGTGTTCCCTCTTATATTTCCACCACCACTAGATCTGCCAACGCTCGAGCCACTTGATCCTCCTGATCCACCTCCTCCAGAAGGTAACATGTTGGAGGATGTACTACCTTATATCCCAATGGTTGTGCTAAACTAAACGTCCACAGTCTGTGAAGTTGCACTACTTCTAGATGTAATGTCAAGGTTATGCGCACTTACGTTCTATGTTGATGCTGCGCCATAAAATATAGCTCTAAATGGTCCTCTAAATAAAGTATATGATGATTACGCCATAGATGAATAAGTTCCCTGATTAACTCCCGAACTTGACTATAAATTAACTCTATCTACCGCGTACACTAACTTGTAGATTACTTGATTGTGGTGTAAGCTGGAAACCAAGCGCAATGGCTAGGTCGCCAGGTAGATTCAGATGCGCACCCATGGCCCATGTCGTCTCCACTGGTGCACTCTTATATACGGCTGAAGAGGGTTCCCTACCATGCTTTCCCAAATGGGGGAGATCCAGATGCTCTTGCTCCATGTCTTTTATGTGAGCTCCAAATCCTTCACGAGTCATCTCTCTCCACAATGCCATCCATTCTACAACTTCATGATGCTTCTCTAGATCTCTCTCGCGTGCCTCAGTGAACTTAAGCCACCTTTCTTCCCTTTATGTCTTTGCCGCTAGGTCCACCATCCTTACCAAACCTACTCCTGCCCCCACGCATGGTGGGGTTTAGTTATCCATCGACTTCTTTTCCAAATCCAAGGTTACAATCAGGATCTTGATCACTAGTGGAATCTTTGCGCAAATATGATCCTCTTAGCTCTCACAAAAAACTAAAAATCGGCAACCTCCATGCAAGAGTAATTCAAACTGCGTACTCGAATATAGTTATTCAAAACACCATGGAACCAAACATCTACAGAGTGTGTTCAAATCAGATTTGCATTATACAAGGCCTGTAATTCCTCCTGTGTCCAAACAAGTGTGCAAAACCTTCAATTCCTCTTTGATGTATAAACAACCAGCCACTCGTATAGTTCTATCGGAAGACAAAAAAAGAAGCTCTCGTATAAGCGATCATATAGATTCTGCTCGACCCACACACGTGCATTAAAATCAAGTCTGGTGTTGAATCTATGAGCATACTCCTCTTCTAGATCTACTAACCACTCCTCAATACTAGCCAAGGTCAATCGGTATGTCTTCATCACGCAACATCCGAAAAATAACTGAGAAAGAGGTCCCGACAACGAAACCAATGATGTAGCCTAGAATTCACTGCAAATAACCCAAGGCGGGTTGGCGCATCACTCGGCCCTAAACGAGCGCTCACTGAAGCGCCAAAGAGTATCGAGTCCCTCTTTAGAGTTGTTTGTCCATAATGTTATCATGATTGAGCATGCATATATTCATATTCACAACAGTAATTAAGTCAACTACAACGCATGAATTAGATCTAGATCTAAACCATATGAAAGATTGACTAAACAATGATCATAATAATATTTACCATGCAAGAACCATATTCAGTCACATCTAACACCAATATCCAACCAATATGTTCCATTATATTAAATACTATGCAAAACACAGAAGCTTCATACATTCAAGATATAGTCTCCATGGTTATGCGTGCTAACAAATCCGTAACATAACTCTATAATAATCATGACTCTCAAAACCATGTAAATCAATACATATATATAGGGGTGGGGACTTGCCCTTCACCGCCCATACACCTTCCAAAAATAGGCTACATGTTAATAATAGCCATGCACCTTTATAAAGGAATACAAAAGCATGCAAGTGCTCTAATAATAGATTTCCTATAGTTAACTCTAAGTATAAATCCTATTATTAAACCAAAAATTTGCATGGCGCTCAAGATGCTACACATCCCAAAATAGCCTTGGTTCATGTTATCACGTGCTCAGCACCCCATCTCCAAAAATATCCTTGACCCGCAAAAAGTGGCTAAGTCCTAAATTTAAACTGCTCTGTACGCTCACATTTCTCTATGATTTCACGCCTTCCCGTGTGCCTGGTTCCTACATGCCCAATCCATATGCGTTTTCATACTTGAGCTATATTCCATGCACTCAACATGAGGCCAACCTCGACATATCACATGTTTGTTTAGATGAGTGTAAAAAAATGCTCTTATTCATGGCATATCACCCTACTAATGGGTTTCACTATCTCCGGAAGGAAAGACCAAAGGTGAACAGGGAAGACCGGGAAGTTTGATCCAAACTGGAATTTTCAATGAGACCTAGTTGGTGGGACTAAATTTGAGAGTCCACTGAGAAATCACTAACATGGTATTTCCCAAATACCAACAAACCACTTTAAGGATGAGGGCTTGGAACTGAAAGGCTCATGAAAGGAAAAGAGATAAAACCCTTTAGTAAGGTTATGGATACCTGAAACCAGGATACCATTGGACTCTTAATGGTTCTATATCTAGTTCTGAAGGTGGGATTTTGAGGGAATGTGGCCACAAAAATAAACAATAAGGAAATTATTACGATATCACTTGACCACATGGTCCAAACATTCATCATAAATAATAACATCCGAGGAGGATTCAAAATCCATACCTCATCGTATAACTTCAACACAAATTTTTGCACGTTTGTCCATTTATAGGAAGCCATCACCTTAGCGGCAGGGAAATAGACGTGTTTCACTATGATATGACAAAGTGGAAAACCCTAGAAAGGTTAAAATGACACAGAGCATGCGGTGGTGTAATAGGAGCGAAAGCATAAAAATCCTAGTAGAGTCGAAGTTAATGTTTTCTAATGTGATATGATTTTGATTTGAAACTTATATAATTTAATTTCATTGTATTTTATATAATTAAATATTATTAATAGAAGTGTATTTAGTGTCATCAAAAGAAATATGACATCCAAGAAAAGTAAATGTCTTAAAATTTTAAATTTATTAATAAAATTAAATTAAAAAATGAATGAAAATCATTTTGTATTATTTAAAAGAGACTATGGAATAAATATGGAGACCTATTCTTAATAAGATAAAAATGCCACTATGGTTGATTAGCTTTCTGAAACTAGTATAAAAGATTAAACTAAAATCTTAATGACCACAAACATCGAGTGCATTGATTAATTTTAAGGTAATAATTATTGGGTCTCTGAGAATGGTTTTTAAATTAAATTTATTATCAATGAGGCTATACTGACATGCCCTTGTGATATGTAAAGTGATGAATCGAAAGAAATGAAACCCCGTGTGATGAAGGGAAACAAATGAAACCCCATATGATATAGCTAACCTCACCATAATAATACATGCACCTCATCCATGGACTGTCATGAATTTTTCACTAGACAATATGTGGTTGTATATGAATTTGATGGGATAATGAATTAACAGGGGTGAGAATCAACACAAGATTGAGAGACCAAAACAATGATTTCCCCATCATAAATGATCTTTGAAAAAATTATTTGGCAAAATTCAGAGTTATGTACCCATATATTAGCTTAAATGTAAAGAGTAGCTTTGTATGTATGTTACTTTGAAAGGTCCACATTAATTTTTCATTTAGGTGTTCGCATGTCAAGTGGTCACTCCCTATCGACCAAAAACATTGATATGAAAAAATGAAGATTGAGGATACGATTATGCATGATCTACCATAGAGTATTGAGGATAGATAATCGAAACCTATAGGAGAACATGCCTACATTGACACGCTTTACTACCTCAAAACAACCACATAGTCACAATGAGGTAAATTGATGAGAAAAAGAATGTGATATATTCAACAACATGAGGCATGGTATTAGGATCTATTAAAGACAAACCTGTATTGGTTTTCATTATTTCTCGCTTGACGATTATTATCTTCAAAAGTGAAAACGTGGACCTCTAACTCAACATCACTATTCCATATCTCCATCATGATTTATCTGCTATCTTTTCTACTCCCTCAACTCGCTCAACTCTAGTCCTTATTCCCTACTTGAAGCACACTATTCCAATATCATGTAACATTGGCATTTTGATAGCGGCCCAACTAAGTCTCTACATTACCAAATCAAAAATTTTGTAAATACAACTTGACTTCAATCTCAAAAGTTATGACTTGGCACGTGAACTTGCCCCATGAATACCCCTCGAGCTCACACGGTGATTAACTTGGCTCCTCAAGATATCCAACACAAAGACCCATGTAGAAACCTTGGATCTATTGATATGGTGTTCCCTTTCAATGTTTGGTGGATAGTACTACATTCAACTTGGAGTTGTCATAGTTTTCCCACATATTTGAAAATTACTTTTTTCTTTAAACCACCCATATAATTTTCCAAGTTTCTCCAAAGCTCCACTTCTGCTCCATATATCTCTCGTATACTTTTTGACCTCCCATGCATCTTCTTTTCTTATTTTTTAGACTTTTTGGGTTAGTGGTTATTATGTGTATCGCTTAGGCTTACACATCCCAAGTGTAGTTTCATGAAAATTTCCTCATGGTTTCGAGTAGTGTCAAGGTCTAGAGAATAATTTTTTAGAGCAAGGCATAGTGGTAACTAACACTAGTAGGGAACAATGGAGGAAGCTCTTGAGTATTAGGAAGCAAATGCTACAACTAAATATCAAAGAAAATACGAATAAAAAACATTCATATATCTCAAAGATTAGGGCTTCCAAAGAATACCATCACGTCATTACATCTAAATGAGACAACACCGTAAATGATTTCAAAATCTATTTACATCAATGGTAAGTAGTATTAGGGGATTCTAAGGCTCTAAAAAGCTAGGGTAAGAGTAGTGGATATTAAAAGCACCCTAAACTCTACAAAGCAAATAACATGACTAATTAAGGGAGGCTAACACCATTTCCATCTATAGCCAAGGCTTTAAGTCTAGGAATGTAACACTAAAGATAAAATCTTAATGGAATGTTAACTAACATGAATATAATTCAAAATCTAGCTAATCATGCCTACTAATATATTGAATTGCTAAACTAACAAAGACCTAAATAGATCTAAGAGGGCAATCAAATTGGTATGTTTCTCTACTCCAAAAATGTGAATTGGCCTCTCCAAATGACTAAGTGGTCATTTTGGATATCCATCTACTAACCCCATTGAAGACTTTAGGCAAGGATTGAGCTTGGCTATAAATCATATATCTTATATGATATGCAAATCAAAGCATGGTGTGCACTTTAAAGGTATGTGGTGAGTCCTTTTTATAGTTTTCTCTTTGAGGAAAACTAGCATCTTGGTGCATGTGGGACTAAAAGCACAAATTATATTAAGAATTGCTAATCATGATTAAATTTTTCTAATCATGATTAGTGAATTAACAAGTGATTAGTGAATCAACCGCTTAGGGTCAACTAGGAGGCTAGGATAAGCTTTTGAAGCTTGCTGAGACATTTTGAGGGAACTGGGGTGATTTTGAGTGGTTGGAAGATGGGTTTGAGTCAATAATAGGGTATATTGATAAAAACATGAGCAAAATAGGCTTAATTAGCTAATAAATGCTAATTGTTTGTTTGGAAGAGGATTTTGACTTACGATTCGTAAGTAAAGTGACATCGTGAATGCGAAATAGGTTAGGTAATCAAAAAGTGTTGTTAATGGACAAAGTGGTAAGAAACGTTAGTTAATTAGTAGAAATCACTAATTATAACGGAAATGGTTAGAATGAGAGTGATTTGTGTGCATTTGGAAATAAGATTGCAAAAGCGGAAATTTACGTGTCTATATTTTCCCTGTTTGAGGTGAAGTAAGTGACTTCACTTCAAATATAGTAGACAAAGAATAAACAAGTAATTTTTTGAAGAAAAATTAGTAGGATGAAGCATGCCCCCTCGATTTTTGATGGGGTGATAGAAGAAGTCAATCGACGATCAAAAATATGATCGAAATGGATAGAATAAATAGGATAGAATGGGCGTGAAGGTTATTTAGAAGGAATAAGGATAGGGATAATCATGGTCATTTATTGCCCCATGCGATTTGGAAGAAAAATTAGTAGAGATAATAAATGATAATGGAGAAGAAAAGATAATGGAGAATATAGGACAAGCCCAATCTTTTCATCCAATCTTTCAATAAGCAACTTGGTTATATTATTTTGCTCCTAGATCTACATCATCGACCTTTATTGAAATAAACAAAAGTGTAATATAACATGAAAATCTAAATTACTAACATTTGTTCATTGCTAAAAATATGTATCTCCATGCAACATACATAGTGCAATGCAATACGAGAAAGTAAACCAGATAACCTATTAGAGAAACAAGTATAATCACACATACTCAAACAAACAACGTTCAAGACAGTTGCACCAATGTTTTTGTTATCAAGCCATGCAGCCCGAATGTTTGTGTTGTAACAAGGGTTAAAATGGTGCCCCAAGCAAGGATATATGTGAGGGGAATAATAAAGGACACAAGTAGTCCCATGGAAAGCATTCGTGCTCTATGACATAGTCTCTCTAACAACCGATTGTTGCATGGGAGTACCAACATAGTAAGTAAGTCAGATTTGTTAATGGAGGTAGATTACGATGATCCGCAAGTCATTTGAGACAAGAACAAGCAAGAACCTAATAAAGATGTTTTTGTAGGAAAAATTTGATGTTCAAGAACAATGCATTTGATATAGGCTTCAGCTGCATGCATGTTGTTTACCAATTTTTGAAAATTTTGAATTTTTGCAATTTTTTGGATTTTTAATGATTTTACAATTTTTTTAGGTTTTTGATGGTTTTACCAAATGTATTGGGTTTTTTTTTTTTTGAAACATATTTGAATGTTTTTGCAATTTTGAAAAAAATGAATGTTTTTTATTTTTAGAAGTTTTCTCAAGCTATGTAAAGGAAATTAAGAAACATGGATGTCCTAAAGTGATGAGATGGGATGTACAAGGGCTGAATGCCACATGTATGCACAAGAAAGTGAAGATGTAAAATCACCCCTAGTGTTAGATGGGAATATCTAAAGTAAAACTCTTCACGTGTAGAAGTTGTATCAAGGAAAATATGGATAAGTTCAACATGATGATGACTGTAACCCAATGATGTGCTATGAAGGAACAAGGATGCCCCCATGTAAGTTGGCCAAGAATCACATGATAGAAAAAATTGAAAGATTATTTTGAGAAAGGCAATAAATGTGCCCAAAAACATGGAAAAAAAAGCAATAGTATACATAACATGAATGTTGTGAATGTATCTTATAGTCCTCACGATGAAGAAGTGATTAGCTAAAGGCACGAATCATGAGACAAGATACAAACTAGAGTAAGAGTTTGAACAAGGTAAAAAAAAGACACTTGGTAACATACTATTCTTGTTTGCTCATAGAGATCCAGTGTGTGCACATGAAAATTTATTACCTCTTGGAGGGAATATTTGATAGAAAATAATTGAAGACACCATAGCTAATGTGTGAGAATGATTTATTTTTCAAAGTTAATTTTTTTTTGTGAATGGAATGTGGAAGGAGAGTCATACATTGTTTCGCTGCCCTAGGCATCCATAGCCCCGACGGAGATCCATTTGATTCTAATCATAACATTTCTCTCTGCCAGTCGGGCATCCATAGCCCCAGGTAGAGATTATTGGGAAATACCCCAAGAGAGAGTTATATATCAATTTACTTTTTGCTTTTAACTTTGGCTTTTTGATTTGATTGATATTGTTTTTCTTTATGAAAAAATATTTCAGCTCTCTTGTTTGACAAGGGGTTAAGAACCATTGATGTCTTGATGGAAGGAGGTGGAAGTGCTTGTGATGATGACATTAGCTAGTGTCAACAAAAATTTCTCAAAATTCTTCGCGACAAGTTTTTTAGATGTTGATTGTGATAGGATTTTTATGAGGTCAACCATTCTTTAATTTACTAAGGTGACGAAAGACCAAGGCCAAACGGATACCATAGAGGTAAATTTCGTAAAATGCATGTGAATTGGCTAACCAAAATATCATCAAAGGGATGAAAATGGTAGGAAGAATTGCAGAAGAAGAGAAAGAAAGGGAAGAAAGAACATCCATGTGTATTCAATACCGGATTGCAATGTTTGATCTTTACCTTTGATATTTTTGAAATGTTTTTTCATTTTTTTGTATTTTTATCTTTTTTGAAAAGTGGGATCGACAAATTCATTTAGCATGATAAGATCCAACAACAATGTTAGTGATTTCCTTGATAAGGAAGACTAGATGTGTTTTCTTATCAAGATTCATATTATCCCCGATCTTGATGATTGTGGTGAGCTCATACTCAATAGATGATTGTGTTTTATCATGAAACATGGATTTTGTAAGCGGGAGATTAAGTTCCCTATCTAGAGGTTTATGCACTTTATGCCATACTTGATGGGTGTGTTGATGAATATTTTTGAATCATGTTTGATTATAAACTTTAAGATCATTTGAATTGTTGGGAGCTTTGGAGCTCTTGGAATTTTTTATCTTAGTCTGATGAAGAAACTGTTTGGGTTTCTTATAAGCTACTACGTGAATTTTCTGATCTCGAGAAGTGGGAGAAGAAAGTGGACGAATAGAATTGATGTGAGGAATGACGGTGGGCTTGCCACAATCATTGATAGAAGGACAATGTGATGGACGTGAAGGGTACGATCAAAAATTGAAGAGGATGGGCTTCCGGAGGTGTCTCATGGGCCAAGATAAATGACTACTTGGATGCGGCCCTAAGATTGAAGATGAAGGACTACCTAGTGGTGTCCCATATATAGAAGAATATGGGCTACTATGATGTGGCCCAAGAATCGAAGATGAGGGATTTATAGGATGTGCCCCCAGTATAGATGAAGAGGGGCTACCCAGAGGTGTGCCACCTACGAAGAAAATGGGTTACTAGTAGGCGAGCCACATAAAGATGATGAAGGGATTCTTAGAGGTGGCCCAAGGATAGAAGAGGATGGGCTACCAGGAGGTGTCCCATAGACTAAAGATGAAGGACTACCTGGAGGTGTCCCATATGTAGAAGATGATGAGCTACTAGGACATGGCCCAAGAATCAAAGACGATGGGCTTAGGAGGTGAGCCACATATAGATGATGTGGGGCTACTTGGAGGGGGACACATATAGAAGAAGACGATGGGCTACCAGGTGGTGACCCAAGGTAAGATTGCGATGGAGGAATCCTGATAGATAAAGAATGATTAGGTAATGAGAAGATAGGTTGTGGATCAATGCCAGACTAGGAATTTCATCACACAATGAAGAATGTGAAGACAAAGAATAAGAGGAGGATCAATTTTGATGATCTTAGGGTCTTCCTCTATGGTCTGACAAACAAAATCAACTTCTTCTCCATAATACATGAGTGTATCAGTCTATAAAGATAATCCTTGATTGTCATCCTCTTGGGGAATGTCATTGTGTGACTCCATGATTTATGTGATTGCTTCGCCATTATTCGATGCGAGAACTTAATCGGCATGGGTATTTTTTCATCGACCATGGGAGGTTGACTAGAAGAAATGGATCCAACTGGTGTGGAATATTGAGAATATTATGACTTAAAAGACAAAGTAGAATTCAATTTGTATGTCTCACGAGTGGAAGAAGACACAAATTTGAAATAGCTTGGTATAGCTTTTCCTAGAAGATGACATATTGTCGAGAAAGTAATAGTATCATTCATCTAGGAAGGATATTGCGACGCAAGGGTCAACTTGGATGATTGATTAGAGGAACTTCAAGTTGGAGAGCTCTTCGACAAGGAAGGAGTCATTGAGGTGAATGACAAATGGGGTCTTGTGAAGATAGGGAGGACCGCCACTCAAGAGTCAAATTAGATGTTTGATTGAAGGTCCTTGAAGTCATATGGATCTTAAAAGGAAGAAGACTTCGTTTAGGAAAATGATAAGGGGAGTTTGACAAAGAGAGGGAGAACTATGACTTCATATTCAAATGAGGTGAATAGCTCTGATGAGAATCTTCAAAAGACTAAGGTGAATCCAAAGAATCAGAAGAACAGTTTGGATTGGAATTAGAAGAAGAGTAGGGGAACCCGGATAATAATTTGGATCAGAAGTGTCCAAACCATACCATCAACTATGAGATGAAGGTGGGGAATAGGGTACCCGATCGGGTTCTCTAGAAGAACCAAACGAGGCTTAGCCATGATGGGCATCCTTTGATGGGAATGCTAAAACTTTGATTCCTTAGTGTCGTACATATAAGGAACCTCATGATAGTTGGTCATTGTTGGCATTTGTAGGATATAAATGTCTAGACCAAGATAGTGTGATTGAACTCCTTCAATTGGAAGGAAGTCCTGTGTCGATTTGGGAAGCACAATGGAAACCAACTAGGCATTTGGAAACATGGGCCCTAGGACAAACCAAATGGCGTAACGATGTCAAATTGTTAAAAAGAATACCAACAATAAATGGTCATGAATATGAAGGATGAATATGAACCTAAGGACACCAAAGAATAAATATTGACCTACCCTAACAAGGTAATGTATGACAAGAGATATCTAGGACAATACAATGATGTATAATACTCAAAACTAGTCACAACAAAAATTTACTCCATATGTTTATTCGAGATAGGTTTGAAACCAAATAGTGACAACACAATATCACTAGTTAGGCCAAGTTTGAAACAAACAAGACCTAAATGATAAGAGAGTGTTGATGAAATCCTCCAACAAGGGATACTAAAAACCAATTTCTAAACACTAACAAAGTCTAAGTCTTGTAAAATGGATGATATAAATGTGAGTAGCATAACAACTCTATTTGGACACGTTAATCAAACTTTGCAAGAAAGCAAGATTTTAGTATCAAAATGGTGTTATAAGCGATGCTAACAAAGTAACCTCAATACTCACAAAACTCAAGACAAGGCTAGGATGTAAAAACTATGCCTAAGTATATTAAGGAATTACTATGCATGCGAGCAGTGTAACAATACAATGTAGAGATTTAGGCCAAGTTTCACAATGGAAACAAGACATAAATATCACAATTGTATGGTTATAATGCGGGCAACATAACAAATCTAAAGAAGACAATGATGATATAACCTAACTAAAAATGATAATAAGTCTCAAATATGGGTTTTGAGATAAGAGGGCCTACTAGATCGTGGGTACATACTACGCACACTTTCAATACTTGCACTTCGACATTCAGAACTTAGTCGTGCAGTAGAATACAAAAGCGGTAGAAACGTAATATGATCAAGTGATATCCACATATGTTGTTTCCTTTTAACCCAAAATGGGCAACAAGAAAACAAATGTGTAAACCAAATGGTGGTGAAAAATACTTGGCGTAACTTTGGCGAGTTTATGTTAGAGTAGGTATTTACCTTAGCTCATGTTCACCTAGGTACTTTATTTACCTTTATTGTATTTATCCTCACCCACTTACGTGTTTGGATATTTCTTTTTATTTATTTAGATATTAGGGGATATTATCTAGTTGTTAGGTATAGTTATTTCCTTTATCTATGATATTTACTAATTATTTCCTTGATCTATGGTATTGACTAGATCCTTGATGCCTAGTTTTCTCCTAAATATATAGTCTTGACTTGTTCTTTGATGACTAGTTCTTTCCTTGATTTATGGCTTGATCTACGACCTTGATTGGCTCTTAGATTGTTATTCCTTGCCTATATAAGCAAGGCCCATACTCATTGTATTTCATTGAGTTTCATAATAATATATGATATTGATGCTCATTTGTTCGCAAAGGTTTATGTAAAGTTATTTTGGCGAATTATTTTCATCTTATTGATCGTGGTGTTTGATTAAGCATCCGAGTTCCCGGCTTGGTATTGAAATCCTTAGCCCCTGGTCATATGGTATGGTCATATAAGGGCTTAAGCTTATGATTCCTACTAGTAGGTACTTAACTCAAACCCCTTTCATTTTATTTATGTGGTTAAGGAAAAAGTATTTTGTTTTGTTTTTTAGTGGCAACTAAAATAAATAGTAGAGCATAATATTGAAAAGCTTGTATCTTTTGATCGGTAACTTGGTTTTGAGTGTCATTTTTTTGCAAAAGTGATTTTTTTGCTCTTTTTATTAAAAATATTTATTTTAAGAATTACACTATAATTATAAAGTGTCAAATTGTAAACACGCACTCATTAGAAAGTGTCAAAATCTGGGAGGGCTCTTGTTGCATTGCTTGGGGGTCTACTTACATTGATTGGTTCTTGCATTTCTTTTGGTGATTTTTTTAGGATGGCATATTTATCTGCTTCTACATTAGATCATGTTGAGCCATTAACAACACATAATTACCACGCATGAAACCAAGAATGGAAACAATAATTAAGCAAAAAGGATTATGGGCTTTAACTTCTTTAGAACAACTAGTGTTCACTAGAGAATATGAGAAATTTCAGATACAGGTGAAAATTTGATGAGTGTTTGGGTTTGATAGGAACTTATGTAAGTGACATTCTTTTTTTTATTTAAAAAATGTGACTCTCCTTTCAAAATATGGGAAAATTGGAGGATTTATTTGGTAATGTGGATCATATGAGAACCATGCAACTTGAAATTGAGATCACCTCTCTTAATCCCGAAGATTTTCCAACAATTATAGACTATCTTACCAAGTTCAAGCATTTGTTAACATAGTTGAAGAGGAGTGGAAGAGATAAGAAAGATGAAGAGTGTGTTTACTTGATTCTATCCAATTTGAGAGGACCATTTAAAATATTTTCTTCTACCTTTTTCTCTAGCATGGATGCCTTAGGCGACACATTCAAAATTCCCGACTTAGAAACATTTTGTGAAAGACTTACTAGGAAGAATCCAATTTGTCTCACCTTGAGTCTTCCACCTCTCAAAAGGTATTAGTTGAATCTAATCCTAAGGGCAAGGGAAAATAAAAATTAAAACCAAATCCACCCTTCTCCATATCAAAGTGCTCTTAAACCCAAAGAAAACAACTCTAAACCCAAGGAGTCTTCAAAATCCAAGAATAAGTCTAGCCTTTCATGTTCTTTTTGTGGGGGTAGTGGTCATGAAGAACATAGGTGTTATAAGCAAATGCAAGCCTTAGAGGATGCAGTCAAGAAACACAAAAATTTTATCTCCACTCCACCTCCTTCTAATCAGCATGGCAAAGCACTTAATGTTGTTAGGAGATCTCAATCACCACTTGTAGACAATTGGGTTATAGATTCTGGTGCTTCTCATCACATGACTTCTTCCAAAGAGTCTTTTATTTCTCTAGGTGTGAGTTATACTTCCAAAATTGAGGTTGTATATTCTTTCTTTCTTTTGTTGAGGGAAAAGGTGATATACACCTTGATGGTGGCAGTATCCAAGATGCACTATATGTTCCTAACATTACCACAAATTTACTTTTTGTATATCAAATTTGTCATTCTGGTCAAGGAAAAACAATGACTTTTACACCACATGGAGAAGAAGTATGAACTTTGTTGGAGCCTCATTCACTTGTTGCTCAAGGTATTGTTGATCATAATTCTAGACTATATCACTTTAAGGGTTTTGATGACACTTCCTCTATAGGGATAGGATTGGTTTCTCATGCATGTTCGAGAGTAAGCTTTGGCATGAAAGATTTAGACATTTAAATTACGATATTTGAAGGAATTGAGAACTCATGGTATGGTAGATGGTATTCCTATAGTTTCTTGTCTTGAGGGAGTTTGCTCTGGCTATGCATTAGGAAACAACACCAAGATCCATTTCCTAATAATTTTTCCAAGAGATTTTCTTCACCACTTGAGCTTGTGCATAATGACTTGATGGTTTTTCCTACCCCCTCTTTCAATGGAGCTAAGTATGCACTTACCTTTATTGATAATTTCTCAAGGCATACTTGGGTTTATTTTCTCAAGTAAAAAAGTGATGTTTTTTCACACTTCAAATTTTTAAGGCTTTGGTCGAGAAATAATCTTCTAGTTATATAAAGAACCTTCACATTGATAATGAGAGGGAGTACTTTAGCAATGAGTTTTCTGATTTTTTGCAACTCAAGGCATTATTCACCAACATTTTATTCCTCATACTCCACAACAAAATAGCTTAACATAATGGAAGAATAGAACTTTGAAGGAAATGGCTAACTATATGATGCATTCTAGAGATTTACCTCCTATCTACTGGGTAGAAGTAGTTAATTGTGCTAACTACATTCAGAATCACACACCACATAGAGCACTTGAGCATTTGACTCTAGAGGAAGCTTGGTCCAACACTAAGCCATATGTCTCATTTATTTGAGTCTTTGAGAGCCATGCTTGGGCCTTTTTGTCAAAGAAGAAAAGGAAACATTTGGATAAAAAGAGCAAACCCTTGATCATTGTAAAGTATTGTGAGGACTTGAGAGCTTATCGACTTTTAGATTCTGATACTCATGACATTGTTTTTAGAACACATGTTCAGTTTGATGAACACTTCACTCCTCATGATTCTTCATCTTCTTCCATGCCTCCTCCTTCATCTCATCTTGAGGATCCTTTCTTTGAGGAGGTTGATGAGGATGTTATAAATGTCGATGACAATTTTTATTCTCACCGATGTTGTCACTATACCTAAGTTGGCTCGTACTACAGTTTCTGAGGCAACACTTTTCATACAGGATCTTCCACCCTCTATGCATCATCACGCACATTCTCAAGGTTGTTGAATTTTGTGTCGGAGTAGTTTCGAGGATCCATAGTCTTTTTCAAAGGCTTATGGGATACAAGAGTGGGATGATGCGATGGCAGATGAGTATTCTTCTTTGATGAAGAATCATACTTGGGATTTGGTATCTCTTCCTAAAGGAAGAAAGATGGTTAGGTGTAAGTGGGTATACCAACCAAATACATAGTTGATGGGTCCATTGATAAGTATAAGGCTCATCTTGTTGCAAATAGTTTTTCACAAGTTGAAGGTATTGATTACTCTGAGACTTTTACACCCATTGCTAAGATGGATTATGTACACCTTGTACTTTTATTGCTGCATCACAGGGGTGGCCCGTATACCAGATGGATGTGAAGAGTGCCTTCTTACATGGAGATTTACAAGAGGAAATATAAATGGAGCAACCTACTGGATTTGTTCAGGATTCTTCTCTTGTTTTGTAGGCTCAAAGGTCTCTCTATGGTCTCAAACAAGCCCCTCGGGCTTGGTATGAGAAGATGGATTCTTTTCTTCTATCTATTGGTTTTGTTCGTTGCCACTCTGATCATACAGTGTATCTCCAACATGTTGGTGAGGATATTGTGATACTTGTCTTGTATGTTGATGATTTGTTACTTACTAACAACTCTTCTTCCCACATTCAAACTATTCAGAGGGCTCTTTCTACATAGTTTGACATGACAGATATTGGGTTATTGCATTATTTCCTTGGTTTGCATATTTCTCAGACAGATTCAGGATTCATTTAAGTCAGCAAAAGTACACCCATGATCTTCTTCAGTGCTTCGATATGGATGATTGCAAGCCTCGTCCATATCCTTTTTAGTCTTGGGTTACTCTTACTTCCACATGTACCACACCAGTTTATGATCCTACATTATATAGGCAGTTAGTTGGGAGTCACATGTACTTGACCCATACTCACTTTGATATTTACATTTTTAGTAGGGCTTGTATCTCAATTTTCACATTCTCCTCACAGGTCACATTGACAAGTCAGGCTGTTAAAAGATTTTGTGTTATTTGCAGGGAACTTCCCACTTTGGCCTGCACTACACTAGGGGTTCTACTTAGTTGGGTGTACATATTCAGATTGGGAAGGTTCTATTGATGACATGTGTTCCACTTTTGGCTATCTTTTTGTCTTGGTTCTTCTCTAGTTGTTTGGGTGTGTAAAAAGTAATAGGCTATTGCACTTTCATATTCAGAGGTAGAGTACAGGGCAGCAGTTATAATGAGTAAGTAGATTCTTTAGCTTTGACAATTATTGACAAAGTTTGGATTCCCACAGGATTCATTGACTTTACTTTAGTATGACAACCAAAGTGCAATTCACATTTCTCGCCCAACCCACCGAGCACCAACATGACCAAGCAATTGAGATACACATACACTTCATTCGTCAACACATTCAAGAGTTCTTTGCTTGAGTGCATTCCAACTTAACAAAGAGTTGTGGATATCTTTACAAAGCCTTTTGCATCACCTCACTACCTTGAGTTACGTGCAATGCTTAGGGATTCGGAAGTTGTTCTTGGGGGTGTTCATGAGAACATCTTCCTTTTCTTCTTCTTTCTCTTTCCTTCTAGTAGGATTCTTTCCTTCTTTTGGTTCGATATTTCTTCATGGATATATTGTACATGAGTACCTCATCAGGCCTAGTTATCGAGACTCATACTTGTGGACATGTCACTTCTATTTTGGCCCCTAGCTTCACTTGAGGGTGGGTGTTAGAGTAGGTATTTACCTTAGCTCATGTTCACCTAGGTACTTTATTTACCTTTATTGTATTTATCCTCACCCACTTATGTGTGTGGATATTTCTTTTATTTATTTAGATATTAGGGGATATTATCTATTTTTTAGGTATAGTTCTTTCCTTGATCTATGGTATTGACTAGATCCTTGATGTCTAGTTCTCTCCTAAATCTATGGTCTTGACTAGTTCTTTCCTTGATTTATGGCTTGATCTACGACCTTGACTGGTTCTTAGATTGTTATTCCTTGCCTATATAAGCAAGGCCCATTCTCATTGTATTTCATTGAGTTCTATAATAATATATGATATTGTTGCTCATTTGTTTGCAAAGTTTTATGTAAAGTTATTCTGGTGAATTACTTTCATCTTATTGATCATGGTGTTTGATTAGCATCTAAGTTCTTGGCTTGGTATGATTTGGTTATCGTTCATTTTAGTTTCGCCTTGTCTTAGGACAAGTGAAAAACTAGGTCAAAGGAACACTAAATAGATTTCCTAATGAAATATCACGTGGTTTTAAATTTAAGAGATTATTTCCCTTGTTCGAAAAACAAGAGTTTGAATATAACAAAGTAAAAAATTTGTAAGAGCTCATGTAGAATATTATGTCAAAAATAAATGGCTCTAAGCCAAAAAGCTTCTTTGGTGGTTCTCTCTCTATGTGTCACAATTTTACTTCCGCAAGCTCAGTTTTCCAAGGTTTCCCAAAGAGTATTCCGACTTTACTTTACCCCTTCTCTAATATAATGAGCAACTAGCGCGCTTCGGTTGTATTATTACTTTTATTATGTCGCATGATGAAATAAATTTGACTCTAATTTCACAAATGCGTACTAATCATTGGGTAGTTGAGCACTTGCTGTTTCATTCATAAGGTTCCCTCTTGTGTGAATTGCGTTAGGTTCTAGGACCACCCCCATTGTTGTAGCTTAAGGCTTATGCCAAAGGGGTTATGTCCTAGTTTAAAGTGGAGAAGTTGTAGCTCTTAATTGAAACCTACAATACGATGTTTTGAATTTGTGCGTTGGTGTGTTTTTATCTTTCGATTAAGTAGTTTGGTTTAGACCATCATTGGTAACCTACAACACACATGAATGTTAGAGTTTAATTCCTCCTTTCTTTGACAAGCATTTAGTTCCTTCACACAAATGGTTAGTAATTCAAAAATATTCACAATATCATAGAAAGATAACAATGAAAAGGCTTGTAAATCAACTAACTACCATAAAAATTTGAAACCAAGGTTTATTCCCAATTAATCCAAGTGATTCTTAATGAAAGACTAAAATTTATTTTGATTCCCAAGATCACACTAGGTGCAAGGGAAGAGCATACACAAAATTTAACCTTGGTTATTTATCAAGTGAAAAAGCACTTAAACTAAAAGATCATTGTATGTGTCAAAAATGAAAGTTTGTTCCCTTAAGCATAGAAATGAATGATGATTGTTCCTACTTACTCCAAATAAGAAAAAAGTGGTTTAGATGTGATTTTGATTCTCAATATCACACAAGGTGTAAGAGAAGAGCATACACAACCCTATTCCAAATTCATACAAAGCATGAAACAAAATCACTCATCAAACCCTAAGTTAACTTGTTAGAAAATGACTAGTTTTCTAAAAATGAAAACCCTAAATTTTTGGTAACTCTAAAACCCAAATTTATGTTACCATTGCGTAGTTCACTTCAATACCTTTCCAATGCAAAAAAATAGAGTCATTTTGAGGTTGGGAGCAAAATTTATGGCCTCTGGAAGATAGGTTATGCACTTAGTGTAGCACAGAGTGCACCTAGTGATGCACAGTGCAAGTTACACTCAAAGACCAAAATCTAGTGATGCACAATTATACCCAAAGTGATGCACAGTGTGCATGTTTTGGTGCACGAGCACAAGCTTTCCTGTAGGAGATCAAAATACAAGTTTTGACACAATTTTTTTTTAAAAAGATCAAAACTTTAGCATTTTTAGGAAATTTTGACAGCACTTCGCCTCCTTTTATCCTGCAAAGAACATGAAAACACAACTTCTACTACTAATCTAGTTGAAAGAACTACCTAGCTTGAAAATTGATCTACAAAATGAAATTTTATTCCCTTAAGCATAGAAATGAATGATGATTGTTCCTACTTACTCCAAATAAGAAAAAAGTGGTTTAGAGGTATTTTTATTCTCAAGATCACACAAGGTGCAAGAGAAGAGCATACACAACCCTATTCCAAAGTCATACAAAACATGAAACAAAATCACTCATCAAACCCTAAGTTAACTTGTTAGAAAATGACTAGTTTTCTAAAAATGAAAACCCTAAATTTTTGGTAACTCTAAAACCCAAATTTATATTACCATTGTGTAGTTCACTTCAATACCTTTCAAAGGCAAAAATGAAGTCATTTTGAGGTCGGAGAAATATTTATGGCCTCCTAAGATAGGTTATGCACTTAATGTAACACAGACGCACCTAGTGACGCACAATCACAAGTTACACTCGAGACCAAAATCCAAATGCATAGGCACATGTTTTGATGCACATGCACAAGATTTCATGTCGGTGATCAAAATACAAGTTTTGACAAGAATTCTTTTGAAAAAGATCAAAACTTTGGCCTTTTTAGGAAATTTTTGACAGCACTTCACCTCCTTATATCTTGCAAAAGAACATGAAAACACTTCTACTACTAGTTTAGTTGAAACAACTACCTAGTTTGAAAATTGATCTACAAAACTTTGAAAATTAGTCTAAAAAATTGAAAGTAATCTAAAAATATTGAGAAACTAATCTAAAAAGCTTGAAAGTACTCTAAAAATCTTGAAATTAAACTAGAAAACTTGAAGTTAAACTATAAAACTTGAAACTAATCTAGAAAAATTGAAATGAAAAACTTTGAAACTAGGTTAAAAAGCTTTAAAAGTGAATGCAAATGGGGTATTGTCCCACCGAACGTGCCAAATGATAACACCCTAATCTTTTAAAAAGCAAATAACATGACTAATTAAGGGAGGCTAACCCCATTACCATCTATAGCCAAGGCTTTAAGTCTGCAATGGTAACATTAAACATAAAAGCTTAATGGAATGTTAACTAACATGAATATAATTCAAAATCTAGCTAATCATGCCTACTAATATATTGAATTATTAAACTATCAAAGACCTAAATAGATATAAGAGGGCAATAAAATTGGTATGGTTCTTTACTCCAAACAAGGTGAAATGACCTCTCCGGATGACTACATGGTCATTTTGGATATCCATCTGCTAACCCCATTGAAGACTTTAGGCAAGGATTGAGTTTGACTATAAAGCATATTTCTTATATGATATGCAAATCAAAGCATTGTGAGTAGTTTAAAGGTATGTGGCAAGTCCTTTTTATAGTTTTCTCTTTGAGGAAAACTAACATCTTGGTGCATGTGGGACTAAAAACACAAATTAGATTAAGAATTTATAACCATGATTAAGCTTTGCTAATCACAATTATTGACTTAACAAGTGATTAAGATGTGAGGAGCCTTAATCAGACCACTTAAGATCAACTAGAGGCTAGGATAAGCTTTTGAAGCTTGCGAGAGATGCTTTTGGAGGAAGTGGGGTGATTTTGAGTGGTTGGAAGAGGGGTTTGAGTCAATAATAGGGTATATTGATCAAAACATGAGCAAAATAGGATTAATTAGCTAATAAATGCTAATTTCTATTTGGAAGAGGATTTTGACTTACGATTTGTCGTAAAGTGGCATCCTGAATGCGAAAGAGGTTAGGCGATCAACAAAGAGGTGTTAATTGGTCAAAGCGGTAAGAAACGTTAGTTAATTAGCAGAAATCACTAATTATAATGGAAATGGTAAGAATGAGAGTGATTTGTGTGTGTTTGGAAATAAGATTGCAAAAACAAAATTTAGGTGTCTACAGATATGAAGAAACATAAGAAGTGATTAACAACAACAGGTTTAAACCACATAAATAAGGAAAGATAATAAGAAAGTGCAACAAACGAATTTATGTATTCTAAAATGGAAAGATGAATCAAAACTATAAGAGGGTCAATGGAAATGAATAAAAGGGAAACAATACATGTCAATAATAGCATAGAAAATGGGTGCAACAATGCAAAAAAGTGTCATGAAAGAGGCGAAAAAACATATAACATGGAAGTTCGAGGCCACCAAGTAGAGATTCAAGATGGTGAAGAAGCATACAACCCCACAACAACTCCACTCATATGGTCATTAAAGCTCTATGTACAAGAACTAATGAGCTTGAAAGAAATAATAAAATTTACAAAAGCAATGGAGAAACTGATAGATGTTAAAATGGAAGAGATGACATATGTCACATGAAGACTTTAACAGAAAACAATAATCTTAAAGAACACTTACAAATCTAAAAAATCTAACGAATGTTAGGAAACATGCATGACACACCCTCAAGCAATCCATCCACTCTTTAAAAAAATTCAAGGTAAGCGATGAAAAGGCAAGTACAACACAAATAAAAGAAGTGCAAGAAGCACTCCATAACATAGAAAAGAGAGAAAATGAGCTATAAAGTAAGCTAGAAGAGGCTAAGTCATGGGCACAAGTGGTAAAATAACCACTAGGCAAGCATAACGAGTTGATAGAGAGGAAATTTAAGAGTTAAATGATAAAAGCGAGAGAATGATAAGATAAATTGTCAAATATAATTATCATATGGCTAAATGAATATGTAGAAGGAGGATACAAACATACTCATAAGGGACTTCCTCAGTAGACGAGTTATAATGGAAAGGGAAAATCAAATAAGAAAGTAAAATATGTAAGATGATATATGGGGAAAGGGATAGGAATATTCATATCACAATGGTAAACTATGAAGATAGAGTAAGAGTGATAATAAATAAAAATGTATTTTAAGGGGCTCACACTTTTATCTAGATGAAGACTTTAACTTTTTATAACTAAAAGAGATGAGATGAGAAGAAGAAGAGATGAGAAAAGATGAGAAGAAGAAGTAGAGTTGAAGTGCCCGAACACTTTCAATTACAACATCAGTTTAGGCCACTTGCATGACTAATTTTCAGTTACAACATCAGTTAAACTAGTTTGAACACTTACATGACTCATGGCCAAACTCTAGTTGATCGCTTATGTGCATGCAACATGCCAGATGATTAATTAAATTATTGTCGACTCTCTTCTTGTAGCTCACCACACATTTATATTATCGTTACGTTGGCCCGGTTTTGTCGGCCAATCTTAATTTCCTTGGATCAAGCACATCTTTTTCATCGATTCTCTAAAAATATAAATATTATGTGTGCTTTATATTGTTCCCTTAATTCAAATCTCAATCGAGTCTAGGAGAAGTGTCAATTTGTAAGAAATTTTGTACCTTAGTGAAATAAAATAAAGAATTCAGCATAAATATCGGGGGACTGGTTTAATGGACTGGATGATTAGAGTCTAAAAGTTTCAAACTTGTAGGTTATCGTGATAAGTCTACATGTATTATAAAGAACCTGAAATCAACACCAAATGATCCAAACTGATCCCAAAATCTAAAGCTATTAAGCTCCAAAAGAATGCAACCCGACAATGTGATATAAATCTACAAGACTGGTTAAATAACTCGGTTAAAATGGACTTAGCCATTCAAAGCAAGCTTGGGACATTCAAACAATTGTTAAAGTCTACAGTTCAAATGCCAACAAGGTAGAAAACATGTGGAAGCATTCTGGTGTCTCCCATAGCCAATCTTTTCGCAAACCTCAAGTCCGCAGAATAAAATGAGTTTCATAAAGGCATCGAATCCGAGCAAGAGTTGAAAGGTCAATAGGACACGTGGCAAAAAGTTGGGTGGGTCAAGCGGGGGTAGATCAAAGGCATCAAATAGACATGTGTTGACATTCTAACACTCTTTAATCCATTTGGGCTCCATGGACTTCAAGTCCATGGAATGGATAAAATTTCATAAAAGCTTTGAGTCCAGTAGCGAGGCGTTGAGTTGAGTTTCACTCGACAAAATGTTAAGTCCAAGAAAAGAATTAAGTTTGATAAATTTTCGGTCCGGGTGGTTTGACAAGTCAAAATGGATACATGGTAGCATTTTTATAAAGCCAATGAAGTCACCTAGTTAAAGATCAAAATACAAAGGCCCGACCCTCTGAACCAATAAAAAAACAAACATGAAAGTAAGAAAGCCCAACATTGCGAAGTCCAAAGTAACATAGAGCTTTCTCATTTGTACATGCTTCACGCTCGATAAAATCTGAATTGCAAAGTATTGTGGAGCCATTTTATTGGATTGTGCTTCGCAAAACTGACAAGGCCTTTATAAATAAAATTAAAATGTTGGAAGTGTGGAGATTTCCCATTGGCTCGCATTTCGCTAGTGTTAGTTAAGGTTATTAAATAGAATGAAAATGCAAAGAGCGTGAAGCTCTCTCACCGCTCAAGTTTCATTATAGGTAGTTAAGTAAAAGGACATACTCTTGAATTATGAAGCAAACACGAGACTTTTCATTGGCTTACGTTTCAACGTGGCTAGTACAAATAAAAGAATAGTTTAAATGAACATGACATTTTCTTATTGGGTCACACTTTGTAAAGGCATTAACCTACATTCAAAGCCACATACTACACATGACAAAGGAAAAGAAATGCACACATAATAAAATGTAATTCCCAAGCCAATCTAAGGCTACAACATGTCACTCTCTTGTTCATCCCTACATACAAAAATTCAAATGGCCATAACTTTTGATCCAGAGCTCCAAATCATCCAAAATCAGTCTCGTTAGAAAGGTATCCTCAAACTCTCCAAGTTGGCATCACCTGATTTAGAAATTGATGGCATTTTATGGGAGAAAACAATAGAATAAAAAATACACAAGCGCACCTGGCAATATCAACTAACTATTTTTGCATATGTGGCAATGAAGGCATAAATCGATCCCAAAAATTAATTGAAAATAAGATATTTTCAGTTTAACAAAATACATTCCCACTTGATCAAATATCTTTGATTACGAATGGGGAAATTCCCATTTATTTGGGGGTTTTGAATTATAATAAGAAACTAAATTTACTGACTAAATTTGTATAAATATGGGGGCTTGTCCTCATATCAAGAGGAGGCAAAGGGGGTAGTTTATAACTTTTACGATCGTGTTCATTTCTAAGTTCTTGTTTCTAGTTTTTTGCAAAACATTTTGTATTAATCCAGATTACAGAGGAAATGCTAAGGTGGTTGCGTTGTCTGAACCATTAGCAGGATTGAAGGCATTTGTTTATGTCTCCTTGCCAAAAATTATATGAATAGATTATTTCTTCTTTGATCAAACTATAGTTTCCCATTTCTTATGTTTTAAAATTATAATTGAGACAATATAGTTTATATTACAATCTTGTACTATTATCATTGTTAATTACGTAAAGGTCTTTCTTCAATTGTTGCATTATTTTGGTCATCATGAGAGTATTGTAGAGTAGTGTACACTTTACAATAGTTCATCCGATTGTAAAATCCTAGGGGCAACATCATTTTGAAAGGCTATTGTTATCCCATAAGGGTATTTTGGGTGTAAGAGACAAATATAGCAAGTACTTTATCTAAATTCTAATTCAAGGATTTGTAGTTAGGATTCTGAATACTATCAATGACATTTGTGCAAATTGAGCATCATGAATGCAAATGTTATTATAAAAATTATGTCAAATTGATTGTTTTGTTCGGCATCACCATTACAGATGGATTCTTTCAATGAGAACATCAACACACCAAAGTCACAAAGGCAATTACCCTTCCCTTCAATTTCAACTAAGAACATCCAATTATCTTCATACCTATTAAGTATATCATACTTGAATACCATACATATGCTTATTGTCAACGTTTTGTTTAAAATTGTTCATTATTAGTAAGCTTGGTGAGAATCCCACCAAGTTTTGATCTAATATCATTTAAAGCACCCTTAGTCAATAATATTACACAAATGTAATATCTAGATTTATTCATCATTTTTCTATTTTGATAAGTATTTGAGGTGTCAAGTGAGTATAATAATCAAGTGACAACTCTTTTGCGTGAGTATTGTATATGTGGTTGTATTTGCCTCAAATTAAGTTGCACCAATTGTAAAGGAAACTAGGTCGGGATAGCTTTTCCTTTATTCAGATCCTCCAACAAGGTCCTCTCACCTTGGTCCAGCAGAGCCAAAAGTAACAATATTGAGCCATCCGTTTAGTTAAGGTGTCTCCTAATCACCTCCCATATTTGATTAATGAGGCTAAGTCTTTGAACAAGTCCCCGACTATTACCGACAAAGAACTTCTCATTGCTCATCACTCACTCAAAGCCAAACTACTCCAGATTAGCTACTCAATTCTTTGGGGTGTAATTTGGAGCTAACACCCAAGTGACGTTGCAGATGACATTTACATTTATCTTACAGCTTATCTTTGAGTATTGTGTGACTCGAGTTTTCTTAAAATGGATACTCACATATTTAAAAGTTCCATCTATTTCTACAATTTGATATTCTAGTGGTGAATCCCTAAAAGTAAAGCTAGGATAGACTGGTTTCATTCATTTGTAATCACTACTTTGCTTTCTATCTTTCAAAGCTAGAAGGATTATAGTCTTTTTCAAATCTCATCCCATGAAAATGTTGCTTCACGAGTTTGAGTCTGTTCGTAAAAAGAAGCGAGATATGGAAGCTCAGAATCGATCAAAGTTCAAAGAACAATTGCAGTCAAGATAATAATCTTGATATTCCATTGGTTGAGGACTGCTCTAGCACATCTAACTCTTTTGAAGCATCTGTAGGCATAAATCCTATTATTTCATTTATAAAGGAGAACCAGAATTTGATCTAGAATCTAATCCTCTCAAGTTTTCATTAGAATTTTCAAGATCCATTAAAACATCAAACCACCTGCTCAACATTGGTTATACCATCCACCACATACAATTCATGTGCAAAATAACATGATTGACCCCACTCATAGAGAACCTTTCAGAGTTAACACATATAAACCTATTGATTTTAATGACATGGAAGGTTATCCAAATGAAGTACCACATGAAATTAGGATGAGGTTGCCCAAGTTTCAAGGAAATAATAATATAAATGGTGAGCATCATTTAAAGTTGTTTCAAAATGTAATGGATGATTATGAGGTTGAGTTTGAGGATGTACATGTAAAGTTGTTTGTACACACTTTAGAAGAAGATGATTGTGAATGGTTTAAAGCCTTACCTGATAGATCAATTGATTCATGGCAAGAGATGAAAAATGCATTCAAAATTCAATATGGTGATAGAGCTGATCCAAGGTTTCTATTGTTTGAGTTTGAAAATATCAAGAAGAATCCCAACCAAGTATGTCCAAGACTTCAATATCGATTCAACAAAACCTTGACACAATTTCCCAATAATATAAGGCATTGTGACGAGTCTTGTCTTATTAAGTACTCAGATGCATTTGATAAAAAAGGCAAGATACTACTTAAGAGACAAAAATCCTTGGACTCGAGACATCTTTTACCATGGCTATCTAGATCGAGAATAATATTAAAGTTGTTGGGAAGCCTCGAGGAGGGAGGGTGTGAAGTTGGTTAACACCTCGAAGAAGTTGTTAAAAAATTGGCAGGGGATGTTAAGGAATTTTCTTATAAATTAGCAAGGCCTAAAAAGGGATTGTCTCCCAATCCTCATAATCAACATCATAACATTGGACACAATTGATTTGGCAATCAAGCTCAAGGAGAGCACAATGAAGAGGATAGAGGAAAAGGACCTATGGGTCACAATTGTAACAACACAATTTTAGACATAACAAAGAAGTTCCTAACCCTTTAGTTTGAAGAGTAGTTTTTATTGAGGAAGAACATGTCATTGATTAGTGTGACAAATGTTTGTTGCCCCATGTGCCTTATGATCCACCTATAGATGATGAAAGTGATGATGTTGATTTTATTGATGTTTGCATGATGAAATGTCAATTAGAATGTGAGCAGGATGTAACTTCTACTAAGAATTGTGGTTGATTTCGGACTTGTGTTGAAAAGGTTAGGTTTCTCCCTATTGAAATTAATGTTGAAGCTGGTATGGTACAATTTTTTGAATTTCCCAATCATGATTTTGAATATTTAAGATCCTTGATGATCAAGAAATATGATGGTGATGTTCCTTCCAAAGGTGAGGATAGAAAATTATTAATAAATGTTGTAGTTGCTCGGAAAAGGAATACAATCTCAAAAATAGGAAAAATAAAAGACTTGCTCCCGCCGCCAAATCAAGGATGCCTATTCTTTCTAATATCTCGAGAGATGCTCCTCAAAAAATGTGTTAAATAGAACTCCTATAATTCATCCTAAGCCAAGTAGTTCTTCCCAAATTCTACTAAAAGAACCCTTTTGTCATATGAAAAAACTATAACACTATCTTCCAATGCTCCTCTTCTCACATATAATGTGTGTGATATGGCCCAGATTCTAAGCCAAATAAATATTACGCTTCCCATTATAGAATTGTTAAGGATCCCCGAGCATAAACAGAGGGTCTTGGAGTTTTTGGTTTTAATTATGGATGAATGTAGATGTTAGATGTTTTGAGATGAGTTATGCATGTTGATCAGTAAATAAATTATATGACCATGGTTAGACATGAAATGATCAAGTTGCCTTATTTATGCCTCACAAAAGTATTAATTATTATTACGAGTTTATAAGATAATTTCTTTCTTAACGTTTATTTCCTAACGCTAACAAATGTGTGAGTGCTATGTTGAGTGGTGGTGTGCGCAGGAAAAATTACCCTCAAAAGGAGGGAGAGTATCATTGAGAAGAGGCGGATAGATGATGGAAAATAATGTGGCAAAGGGATGTAAACCATGTGACTAGGTTGTGTCCACTTTAGGGAAGTATAAATCCTTTTTTCCCAAACTCGCATGGCCGCAAGAGTAGGTAAGAACCCTTTTAAGTCTTAATGGAAAATAGGTCTATGGTGTAGTTATCGGTCTATATAGGTAACACACACACACACACACACACACATATGGATTTGGTTCATGTGTAAATATTAATAACACCGAATTATTATTGAAGGCACCTTTTAATAAAATTATTAAATAAATAAATCATGTGAGGGATAGTAATTAAGTTCTTAAATAAATAAATAATATTAAGAGAAAAGTAAAATCTCCAAGGAATCGGTGCATATCGACCTGCCTAGTGAGTCAAAGAATGCTTTTGTGGATGTCCGTGCTAAAAGAGCAATCTGCTGCAAATTCGTAGGTGCTAAATTTTCTAGGAGGAAAATTCAGAACTAGGTCTACTGGTTCTAGGGCAAGGAAAGTAAACCTAGGATTCTCTTTCTTGAACGGTTTCTTCCAAGCCCTTTTTCATTCGGAGGCCGTTGTGGAGAAAATATTTAAAGGGGGACCCTGGTTTCTAAACTCCTCCAGCTTATATATGAGACCTTGGTCCCCTGACTTCAATCCGGTATGGAAGTTATCCCTAGAGCTTCGCTCTGGCTAAATTTCTCGAATCTTCCTCGAGAGTTTAGGAATCAAGCTTCCCTAAAAGCTATTGCCCATTCTCTTGGAACATGGGTTCCAATTTTCAATCCGAGAGCTTTTAAATTGGAGAAACCCTTCAACGCGCATTTTCGTTGTTATGGACTTATACTCCCCTTTGTCGAGTTCTTTCTTGTTGTCTTATGTTAAAAGCCCCAGATCAACGAAGATTATCTATAAAGGGTTGAGTTTTAAGTGCTTCTCTTGCAGAGCTTTAGGTCACCGAAAGAAGGAGTGCCTGGTTTTGGTAAAAAGGATGGATCCATTCATTCCCCTCACGCGAATGATTTGAAATTGGCTTAGGTCCATTCCCTTTTGCCTCCCCCTCCTCGAATAATGTTGTGGAAGGAGTTTTGGAAGGGTTGGACATTTCTCTATTTCCCTTAGCTAGACTTTCAAAAAATCGACTCCTTGCTCGCTTTTGAAGGAAACAGAGGAGGTTCATAAGGATTCAGGAGCTCTTTCCTCCTTGATAAAGGAAGGAATTATGCGAGGGCAGGCTTCTTCGATGGAAGCTCTTCACGGGTGGATTTCGAATAACGAGTGTTTTGTCATGGAGTTTCCCATCTCCCCAGTCGGGGCCCTGGAAGAGGGAGAAATTACTCCAGATGGTTTAGTCCCTGACTTGGTTCCCTCTAAAATTTCTTCCAGCCAAGATGGCTTGGGGGCTACTTTATATGGCTTTCTAAAGAGAGGGAGAAAGTCAAAGCAGGAGGTGGCTCAACTGGAGGTGGACGCAGGGAAACAAAGTACCCTGAAATTTGATCTTGCTGACCTCGAACGTGAAAATCCTTCCCTGTTTTCAATGAAATTGTTTTCCTGGAATGTCAGAGGTCTCAACTCCTCTGACAAGCAATGCTTGATTAAGTGTTATATCCTCTCCTCGAAGGCCTGTCTGGTTCTTCTTCAAGAAACTAAGTTGCCCACTACTGAAGTTGAGTGCCTTTGGAATAGGTCTTCTAGAGGCTGGAAAGGGGTCTTCTCGGGTTCGACTGGTGCTTCATGGGGGCTCAGGATTCTTTGGAAAGAGATCTTTGTTAAGGTGGAATTGCAAGCTCAGTCCCCCAACTGACAACTTGTAAGTGTAAGCTTTCATCGTTCTCAGCTTAATTTTTTTTTGTTTAATGTGTATGCTCCAACCAACATCTTGGGAAAGAAGCACCTTTGGGTGGACCTACTTCAATCTGCCTCTACTTTGGGGGACCAACTGTTCATTCTTGGTGGGGACTTTAATGCCATCTCGGATAGTAAGGACAAGAAAGGGGGATCATCTAAAACCTTCAGTCCCAAATTGATTTCTGCTCTTTCATTAGAGATGTGGTCCTATTGGACTTGGAGCCTAAGCAGGGATGGTTTACGTGGAGTAATAGAAGAAAGGGTTTTAGTAACATTGCGGAAAGGCTCGATAGATTTCTGGTCTGTCCTAGTTGGGATCTCAAAGACATAGTGCTTTAAACTCCGTTACTCGCCTTGGTCAGGGTCGGATCATTTTCCGGTGACCATGGTTATCAATTTTGATATTTCCCCTCTTAGATCACCATTCAAATTTGAGTTAATGTGGCTAAGGGATGCTTCTCTCGAAAGATGGATCGACCAATGGTGGAATTATTATAAAGTTGAGGGCTCCAAGATGTTTGTGCTGGCTCAAAATTGAAGAGATTAGAAAAGGACTTGTAGGATTGGAATGTCAAATGCTTTAAAAATCTCTTTCAAGAAAAAGCTAGAGTTGAATCTGAGCTGAAAGCTCTTAATTTGAAAGTGTTCAGAGATGGATGCACCAAGAAGAATTTTCCCTTGAGAAATCTCTCTTAGGTGAGCTAGGAGAATTACTCCTCAGGGAGGAAATCTATTGGAAACAAAAATCAAGGGAACTTTGGCTAAAGGACGGTGATAGAAACACCAAATTTTTCCATGCCTCTATAAAATCAAAAAGGAATTTAAATTTCATTTCGAAAATTAAGAACAATGAAGGGGTTCTTTTGGTAGAGCAGAAGGATATCGTCTCTGAGGGTATTAATTTCTTCTCCTCCCTGCTGGGCCAGGATGTTGTATCCTTTGAGGCCGATCAGACTTACCTTCTGGATTGCATTCCTACACTCATCTTCGAGAATCAAAATGCCGACCTCCTGAAACCTTTCTCCTTCTCAAAAATTGAGAAAGTTGTGTTCTCCATGGAAAAGAATAAATCTCTTGGCCCAGATGGATTCCTTGCCGATTTTTTTCAAAAAATTGGAGTATTGTGGGCTATGATGTTTGGGCGGTTGTTGAGGCTTCAAGAAGATCCCGCTCGGTGCTCATAATGCTAAATAATACCTTCATTTGCCTCTTTCCCAAATTGCATCAACCCTCCTCCTTTGGGGATTTCAGGCCAATATCCCTTTGCAATACGTCCTACAAAATTATTTCCAAGGCCATTGCCCTTCGTTTGAAATATGTTTTGGATCCTCTTATTTCGCATAAACATACAGGTTCACGCCGTAGATCTATCCTTGATGGAGTCATTCTGTTGCATGAATTGACTCACTCCCTTTCTTCCTCAAACACCCTAGGTATGCTCCTAAAATTGGACATAAGCAAAGCATATGATAAAATTAACTAGAGATTTCTTATTAGGATTCTTCAAAAGTTGGTTTCTCCAAAATATGTGTGAGTGGATATTCAGCTGCATTTCAGGACCGTCATTCTCTGTCTTAATAAATGGGAGTGCGGAAGGTTTTTTTGTCAACAACCGTGGTATTAGACAGGGGGATCCCTTGTCCTCCTTCCTGTATATCCTAGTGGCGAAGCCCTAGGCAGATCCATCAGAAACAAAATGGTGGAAGGTAAGCTCAAAGGCCTTAAGATTGCGGAAGGTATTCCTCCACTCACGCATCAGCAATTCGTGGACGAAACCTTTCTGTTTAGTGAGAGCTTCCATTCAGAAGCTAAGGAGCTAAAAGATTCTCTGGATAGGTATTCAAAAGCAGTTGGGCAAGAAGTTAGTAAGGCTAAATCTTGCATCTTCTTCTTCAATGTATCCATTCAAATGGAGTCTAGAATCCTGAATATTTTCAATTTCAAAAAGGTCACCTACCTGTTAAATATCTTGGTATCCCCTTGTTTAAAGGTGTAGGCAAGAATTACTTATGGAAAGATCTTCTCGGCTAATCAAATCGGTTCTTTGTGCCTCTCCTTTGTATCTTCTTTCGGTTCTTAAAATCCCAAAGGGTGTTCTGGAGAAAATAAAGGGCATTCTAAGAAAGTTCCTATGGCAAGGTCTCTCCGAGGAAAAGAAACTTCCATTGATCAGGTGGGAAACCTTATCCAAGCCCAAAGAGCTTGGTGGTGCGGGTATCCTAAACTTGGGCCTTCAAAACATGGCACTCGGTGCTAAATTGGTCTAGAGGCTAATCTCCAATCCCAAGAGTCTTCTTAGTCAGGTTTTTGAGAAGAAATATTTGGGTGCTCCCCTTCCTGAGTCCATTCTTCTGGTGACGAACCCACCCAAGGGCTCTCATATCTGAATTTTATGCTTGAGTGTAGATCCCTTTTTCTATTTAATGCAGATTGGAGAGTGGGGAACAAAGAGAAAGCTCTTTTCTGGGATGATCCCTGGAATGGTTACCCTGCCCTTGGGGACTCTGCTGATTTTGATGTAATTAAAAGAAAACTACTGGAGGAATGGGGCCCATTCGTCACAAACTACGGGGTGTTGGATGACACCATTCCCTCCATGTTGCAATGGAGAAATGTGGATCATCTGGATATTTCACCTGATTTAAAAGCTAATTTTTTGTCTGTTTTGCAGGAAAGGTAGGTCTTGATATCAAATAAGCAAGATGAAATTTTCTGGACCACTACTCCTTCGGGATCCTACTCCCCTCATCTTGGTTATCTTTTGTTACATGAGGACGTTGCTTCTGAGAACCCTATATGGAAGGATTGTTGGGATTCCCACTGCCCTCCAAAAGCGGTCTCTTCACCTAGATGGCCTTCAAGGGTAAGATTCTTACTCAAGAAAGAAGGAAAAAAATGGTTTTCAAGGCCCTACCAGTGCTTATTGTGTAAAAAGGTAGAGGAAGATAGGGATCACCTGTTACTGCACTGCCCCTTTGTTGTGGAGTGCTGGAACGAGCTATGTGTCAGGCTCAGCTCACCTTCCATGGGTTCAGCCTAAATCCCTTCTAGATGTTATTTTAGCTTGGCTGTTAAATCCCACTCAGGGGATCTTTCTTCTATTTGGTTGTGTAGCCCTTGGTGCTTCTACTATGGCACATTTGGTGGGAAAGAAATAAAAGGCTCTTTAGGGAAGAAAGTAATTCAGTGAAATCGGTCCTCTTAAGATTGGAAGGGGCTATATCTGAAACTGTGTCTTCAAACTGGTCTAGATCCTATCCTTTTACCTCGTAGGATAGGGCGTTGGAAAGAAGTTGGCCGATGATTATTAAGCCTAGGGATGGAGCATTGAAATCTTCTACATCTTCCTCCCTGGTTAGAAAAAAATCAAAATGGGCCCCTCCCCCCAGAGGCTTTTTAAAACTTAATTTTGATGGGGCTGCAAGAGGGAACCCAGGGGCTTTTGGTGTTGGATGTCCGTTCTGAAATTCTTCAGGTTTGGTGGTTAGAGCTGCTTCTTATAAACTTAAGGAAGGTACTTGCAATGCTTTTGAACTTCAGCCCTCAAGTAAAGGTTTGATTTTAGTCGTTTCCCTTAATACTAAAAATTTGGAAATTGAAGGAGGCTTCATGATTGTAATAAGCGCCATTATTAATAAAAGAACTATGTCATGGAAGTTGGATATGGAGGTACAAATTTTTTTATGGATGCTTTCCAAATTCAAAAATTGGAGTATTAAACACATTATAGGAAGGCAATCGGTCACAAATGGTGAATAAAGGCATTCATCAAGATTGTTGGGAGAAGGTGGATAATAATTGTTCTGCGTGGGAGGGTCTACAAATGATTGTCTTGAAGGATTCTCCCCATCATGGAATCGATGGTAGCTCCCTCATGTGTGAGACATAAGCGCCTATTTAAGTCGTTTGGGCGGTTCACTTTCGCTCATTCCCCTTTCGATTTGAAAATGGCTTCACCTAGGGATCCTATACTTGGCACTCTCATGTGACAAGCAGGAGATGGCTTTCAGAAATAAAGTCACTGATGGAAGGCTACGAAAGATCTTCTATATCTCTTGTGTCGATGACTTGGAGGCAGTTAAATCAGTCATGGGTCTGGATTTTCTTAACACTGAAGGGTGGCCGAGAATCAATAGCGGTATTACCTCCATCTTTGTGGAAAATCTGTTGGTCTTGCATCCTTCAAAAGTGGAGGTGGTAAAGGTTGCGGCACACTGGATTTGCCCCGCCTTCTGTGGGAACCTTGCATCGGAGGTGGCCAATTTCAACCTGGCCTCCTGGCCTGTGCATGATGTTGCTTCGGGCTCATCGGTCGGTGGTGCCTCGACTTCTTGAGTTGGAACGCTCGCTTTTAAAGTCCTACTGGATTTCACAAAATCCCTCGTGTCCTATGCAAAAGACAAAAAGGTGGGTCAAGCTCGCATTCAGCTCCCAAACATCAAAGCACTGGGATTGCCTCTGGAACCAGTCCCGAGTTGGTGGTTGGCGATGTGTTCCTCTGCGGGGGATGCTTTTGATTATCTCTGGCATGGTTGGCTCAATGGGAACTCAAATGATGGCGAGTCTGATGGTGAGCCCTGTTCGGATCAAGATCAACCCAGTGTAGGGCTTAATATTTCGGTCGATCCGACCCTATAGTGTAATCAAGGCTTAGGTATATTTTATAAAATAATTGTGGTTTTTGTTAGTATGCCACATTTTTTATTATGGATGTTTCTGGACACACTTGAGGTATAGCCTCCTTTGTAAATAAGGAACGGGTCCCTTCAACCCGCCTTAACAATAAAAAAATATTAAGAGAAAAGTATTAATATATAGAAGTTAATGATAATCCAACGAATAGTGGTGTAATGGTTCTTGGGTCTCCTACTAATTGGGAGGTCCAAGGTTCAAATCTTGGCTCCATGTTAAAGTAACCTACTACTACCGATTGTTTGAATACCATTGTGATGGTTTACCACGATAATGTGGTTTAATCCATCACAATGGCCGAGAGCTTAAACTTCCATCCTTAGATGGTTCCACAACAAGATCAGATGGGCCGGTGATGCCACAAAGGGCTAGGGCCCTCTCCTAGGTAACCTTAGCAAAAATATATATAGAAGTTAATAATAAATTAATTAATGGTTTTAAATAAAATAAATAATGTGTAACACCGTATACAAGTGAAATACCAAAAAGGGGCGCCCAAACTTTGAGGAAGGATGGTTATGTTTTAATTGCATTCAAATAACCCAGGATAATTCTTCAACTCTGTGACGCACCCGGATGGAAGAAGTAGTTTTTAAATTTTATTAAAATTTCCTATTTTAAGAAAACTACCCACCTTTTAAATAGAGTCACTCCATTGATTTGCAAATTCATCACATTCACGTGGAGGAGGGTAATTTAATTAATAAAGGAGATGATGGAAGTAGTTAATGAGATATATAAAAGAAATAAAAGAGGTAAAACAAAAAAACATTCATTCACAGAACAAAACAAAATAGATCTGGAAGAGGAGAAAATGCATAAGGAGCTTGGAAGTTTTAACATCACTGAAAGGTATGGGGATTATCCTACTAGAAATGTCATGGATTAATTATATTTGTTCTTAGATTGGGTTTTGGGATAAATAAAAACTCCCATCTGATAATCTACAGGTTTATTCTGACTGAAAATAACATGAATTAGTTATATCTACTCTTAGATTGGGTTTTGGGATAAATAGAAACTTCCAAATGATAATCTAAATTGTATTCCAATCCCTCCACTTTGGATTTTCAATCATCTTTAGCATCTTATGCAGAATTTTAATTTCCTGTCATTAAGGAAGGATTCATAGCAACACCAATGACAAAAAGAGAGGATTTCTTATCACTTTGGTAGGGGTAGATTTCATAACAATATGTTTTTTTAATCTTTCCTTTAAAACCATGATGAATCAATGCCAATGTAATCCACTACCGAACTCAATTACAATCTCACAACATTAGGTAGAGAGGGTTGGTTGTAGGAAGTGATGCACAACCAACTATTGTTGACCTGCATTTCCAAGAAAGCCTTATCTCCAATGTCTAGAAAATAAAATAAATTATTGTGGTCGATTCTAGTTGTTCATTTTTATGGTTGATGTTTTTGCCCTTAGCTTCACATTTGGAGATGTTTATTGTAGATTAAAATTCTCGCTTTTCCTTTTCTACCAAATTTGTTTGTTAACCTCCTCATATGAGTTGACATCTAGTTAGTTACATTAATTATAAGCTAATCAATTTTCTCACCTCATAGTAAATCTGGAAAATTTCCCTTCCCGCTGAATCCACTTGGTCTTAGTTGAATGTTGTTAATTCCATTACTGTCTTTTATGTGTTGATCTCATTATCCCACTCCTAATCGGTCAAATAAATAAATAAATAAGAATCCTTAAAATCAAACGTAGACTCTAAGAAAACTAATCCAATACAAATCAATGAGATAATAATAAATATTAAATCATTTTGTTGCGTGATATCTCAAAAAAAAGTATAGAACAATAGTCTAGTTTCTACACCCTTGTATTAGTTTAAACTTTATGTAATAAATGAATGGGTTTTTCGACTTAAATTTTAATGCCTTTATTAAGCATGATGTTGTCATTCCCTCACTTAATTCTTGTGCTTCTAGAATGAGCATATAACATATTTTTAACCTTTGGAAAGGTTGTAGACCCTTTGGAATTTGTGAGACTAGGATGTGACACACTAGGTGGTGTCGTTCACATTAAATCCTCAAGAACTAATTTTTATTTAATATTCAAGGTCTAGATAAATCTAGTAAAGGATTCAGAGACTTGGTGGGTGCTCGTCTTCCCTATAGTCTTGTGGCCACAAGCATGTCAAATTATGGTATACTTAATTAGACATAGGAATATAAATTATTCCAGTCCTAGCTCACTAGGTGTTGTGAGATGCCCAAGGTAGGTGCCCGAAGGTAGATGACAACCTCAGTTCACATGATACATCCTCTTGCCGCATAGTCCATGATCTATGTGCTTCGTTGAAGGGTAGGGCCACTTCGTAAAGGAGGTGTGTGGGAGACTGTCAGGTCTGTGGTTGGTGGAAAAACATCCCAATGATACTCTCCCTCTCCCGAGCATGGTTGCAAGGATATACAATCCAAATATATAGCCATAAATATTTTTGAACTAGAGAAAGAACAAAACGGAGAAAAAACAATCCGAACCAACATGAAACTAGGAATGGAACAGAGCAAAACCACTCCAAAACCAACATGAAGACAAAAATAGAGAGAAAGAGGAACTTGCTAGATTTTACACTAAAAACAAAGCTCACTATAAGTAATATATTGAGTTTATATGATATGATCAATATCAATTTGTAAATAATGGAATTCGTATAGAATGCAAATGTTAGAAAGCATTATTATGATTACTTGTATGGCATTTGGATACATCAACTTTTATTTTGCAAAATGGAAAATGAAAAGAAAGAATCTTACCTTCCTCTTTATTGATTAAGGAGAATCGACATTTTTGAAGCATATGGTAAGCCTAATCCTATTCTTTCATTTATTAAGGAGAACCGGGAATTTGATCTAGAATCTATTCCTCTCTCAAGCTTTCATTAGACTTCTCAAGATTTGTTAAAACATTAAACCACTGCTTCAACATTGGTTACACCATCCACCACTTACGCTTCATGTGCAACATAACATGATTGAACCTCCTCATAGAGAACCTTTCGAGTTAACACATAATAACATATTGATTTTAATGACATGGAAGGTTATCCAAATGAAAACCACATGAAATTAGGATGAGGTTGCCTAAGTTTCAAGGAAATAATACTATCAATGGTGATCATCATTTAAAGTTGTTTCAAAATGTAATGGATGATTATGAGGTTGAGTTTGAGGATGTATATGTAAAGTTATTTTTACACACTCTAGAAGAAGATGCTCGTGAATGGTCCAAATCCTTGCCTGATGGATCAATTGATTCATGGCAAGAGATGAAAAAAATGCATTCTTAATTCAATATGGTGATAAAGCTGATCCAAGGTTTCTATTGTCTGAGTTTGAAAATATCAAGAAGAATCCCAATGAGTGTGTCCAAGACTTCAATACCAAATTCAACAAAACATTGACATGATTTCCCAATAATATAAGGCCCAAGTGATGAGTTTTGTCTTATTAAGTACTCGATGCATTTGATAAAAAGGCAACATACTACTTAAGAGACAAAATTCTCGACCCTCGAGACAAGCTTTTACCATGGCTATCCAGTTGAGAATAATATTAAAGTTGTTGGGAAGCCACCTAGTAAGGAGGATGTGAAGTTGGTTACCCCAGAGAAGCCTCGGACTAGCAAGACAATTGACCTTGAAGAAGCTCTCAAAACTTTGGCGAGGGGGGATGTTAAGGAAAATTCTCTACTATAGTTTTTCTCCTCCGCCAATTCGAAATTAATGGAACATTGACTATTACAATAGATAACAATCTTGCGTGATCCATCAAGTCACTCTAGTTCATACACACATACTGGTGATGTTACCTTTTCCTTCTACACCATAGAAAAACAAATCAGTCTCTCTAAATTTTATTTTCAAAACAATCTAACATTTTCCATGTTCAATTATTTCCTCTTCTTTTAACAATTCTCTTTTCTTCTTTGTTTCAGGTTCACATATTTTCCTCCCTCATGTTTATACATTTCTATTTTTGGCCTTCTCAAATTTGCTACAAAAAAACAACTCTTGTTTGTATTTCCCTTTTACTCAACCTACTCATGTTTTTATTTATATTGTGTCTCTATGCTTACAACATCAACATGTATAAAAAAACAACACTTTAGATAAATTGCCAATAATGATATCAACACTTTCCATTTAAAAGTTTTTTAAATCTATAATCAGTCTTTATTATTGTTATATGCAATCCATAAATTAATTTATCCTCTTCTTTTAACAATTCTCTTTTCTTCTTTGTTTCAGGTCCACATATATTCCTCCCTCCTGTTTATACATTTCAGTTTTTGGACTTCTCAACTTCGCTACAAAAAACAACTCTTTTTTTATTTCTCTATTACTCAACCTGGTCATGTTTTCGTTTATATTGTGCCTCTATGACTACAACATCTACACCATCAACATGTATAGAAAACCAACACTTTCTATAAGTTTCCAATAATGATTTCAGCACTTTCCATTTAAAAGTTTTTTAATCTATAATTAGTCTATATTATTGTTTTATGCGATCCAACATTGATACGAAGAGAAACATAGAAGAAACTCACGTAGGAACTATTGTTAATTTCTCTCTCAAATGTGTCTTTGCATTGATATTGTAGAAACAAATGGAAACATTATGCCTAATTTCAAATTAGTATATCTATTTTTTAAAAAGTTGTCCCGATTTTTCCACTTGAGGATTAGTTGCGGCGATTGATTGCAAAATGTTAGAAGAAATACCGTGGATTTTACCTCGACATCGGATGTTTTCATAAAGGAAAATGTTTGGATAACTCACTAATAAGAAGTTGCATTTGATATGAAACTCGAAACTAATGACACTGTGGTCCTTGTTGGACTCCTATTCTGATTTTAAAAGTAGGGCTTTGTTTGGGTTGGTCTCGTTTCCTTTCGATTTTATTCAATGAAGTCTTTGGTTTAAGGTTACCTCTAGCACAATTTTTCATGGCACGCATAAAATGTATGATAAGTCAAATTATGAAAATTGCAGAATCATTATGATATGACACACAATGACCAATACTAAATGCCACAATACTAGAAACATGTCTTTGGTGTGGCAAATAGTGCAGGTTTTTTATATTCTCATTTTCAGTGCCATTGTTGGGAAGGTAGGAGTCGACAATCAAAAGTTTACCATCACCTTTAAGGCAGGGGCTTGTGTTTGAAATACGCCCTTACATTCGGTTTCCTATTCTCTTGGAATCTCTAGAAGTATTTTGTGTACCATTAGGATCAAGCATGGACACTATATTTTATCTACTTTCTTTGTTTCATACATAGAAAAGAAACATAAACATACATGATGCCTTTATAATATTCCATTACATTTTGTTCCTCTCGAAATATTCATGTTTTTTTTTACAAAACTAAAATTGATTAAAAAAATTATGTTGCAGACGAAATTAATGACATTTTTCTCGATCTTTAGCCATTGCAAAACTTGAACGAAACTTTATCCTCTTTGAACAAGAACTTGAACTCAAAACGACTTCAAATGTTTTTGAAGTATTATGTCAAACAATATTCAAGTGTTGTTGAATTTAAATACTTTTGGATGTTATTACTCAAAAAATAAAAGTATAAACAAGGTATGACTGAAAAAATAAAATCTACCAATCAACCAAGCCCCCATTAGCGAACTGCTCCAACTCTTACCTCGACTACAATCCTCACTACGTGAATTTGTTTATTTAGACTTTGCCATATCATGGTCTTGTTGATTTAGAAGTTGAATGTCTTGGAATAAGCCCACCAAGGATCAAGTCTTGTTGAGTGCAAGGGCCTTGGAGATACCCGACCAACATGGAGAGTCAAGCGGATAGGGCTAGGATTGTTCCTGCATGATTTGGACGGATTGGATGCCTCCTGTCGTGGCTGCTTAACTAAATGAACGTCTTCGATGTAGATGTATGCTTACTCATAAAGTGTAAATCAGCTATATATGTAATCTCCAGTTACCATAGACAAAGATGCCGATATCTATGTAATCGAGGTCTTCCCAAAAAAAAAAAAACAAAAAACAAAATCGTGACTCGCTCCTAAATGAGGACCATTTAATAACGACCGTAACTACCCAAAAGAGCTGGGGTAAAACCGAAAATTAAGTGCGAGAGGGGCTTAAAAATCCCGGGATGGCGACAAAAATTGCTTAAGAGGAGAAGACGAAAGGCGGAGGTGCGGAACAAGCTTCTCCTCATTAAACAGTTGATTTGATGGAATAAATTTTGTGATACTGGTGGAACCCATAAGTATGGATAACGCTGCAGATTTTTCATTACCACACAAGCGAACTTCAACTATAATAAATATTGATGAACGAATAACAGACCCAATGCGGCTCCCTGTCACAAATGGAAACTCTGCATTTGAACTCCTTCACTCACGCCGCTCGACATCCTACATTTTCCACGCAAAAACATTCTCTTCCTCTTCCGTTAAAGCGAGAAGATGGAGGATCCTTGCTCTCACTAGAACTTCTACGCCTGGTTTGTTCTTCTAATCTCTCCTTCCAATTTTCTGTGTTTTAGTCATTAAAAATTCAAATTTATTACAGACACACAGAAATTCCCATGCTATTTATTCACAGGAAATCGGTGTATGTAGTGAAAATAAAGACGATCTTTACTTAGCTTTCGATGATTTTTTATTTTTTTATTTAAATGCTTATTTGTAGTCGGTCTCCAGCAGGGATTTTTGCTTCATGTTCCCGCATATTGTTTGGACGGGGTGTTCAAATTGCGATTTTTTATTTTTTATTTTCTGAACCATCACCAGAATTGCTCCTAAGGGCATTTGGGTTTAATTGTAATGGGACAAGTCCCAACCCCGGCCTAAAAAAGGTGGCCCTTAGCGCGCGGTTCCATGAGGGGGCTCCTACATGCATGCAGATCCCATCAAATTTGTTTGGAACCTGTTCTTGGAACAAAATAAAACTTACCCTGTAAAATAGTAGAGTCCCAGACATTTTGCCCTCTAATTTTCAGGTTGCTTGGGAGGTGGAGATGGAAGTCTCCCCTACTGTTTAGGGCTTTTCTGCCACATGGCACCTTTACATTTTCTAACAGAATTTGCACGTAACTTTTTTTTCTATGTCGCCATTTTTCTATTTCATTCGTATAATTTCTCACCGCCTCAACTATACTTCTCAAAACAATTATGACTCTATGGAACCATCTGCTTGGAAAAGGTGCCTAAATCTTATCAGCAGTACCTGCCCAGAACGTTTAGGTAGCTTCCCTTCATCGGACTGCAGCCTTAATGTATCGAGAGAAGAAATGCTATCATCGAAATTGCTTTTTGGGATAATGGCATGGAATATACATTTGTCTCATTGTGGTTTCCAGTTAATTTTCTGTCTTTAATTTTGCAATTTTGAATTTTATTCCTGGAATCGGACCATTGATATACGTAACTTCTCCAATCCTTGTTGGGAAGCTTTGGGACTCTTATTGTCAAACTTTGATTCCAACAGTGGTAAAAAAACATGAATCATTATCATCATAATTCTTTATGACTGAGGTGTTATTGAACTAGTTCATGTTTCTGACCCTAGTCAGCACCGACAATGCGAGGTAGACTTGAAAGACTCTTGTCAGTTGCGCCGCACGCTGAGTTTAGTATTATCACTGTTTTAACTTGTGTAAAAATGCATCTTATGGTTATATTAGTTAAGAGAACTAAAGTGTTACTTCATCCAATATCAGGATTACATGTAATGTCTCCCAGCAAAGCTAACATCTGAGACGGTGCCCTGAGAGCCATTGAATCAACATCTTAACGAAAAGACTTGAATTTGACTCTAAAAGCAAAGTTAATTTCTTGTTTGAAAAGCCTTAAATCCTCTAAGCTGAAAGGGGAAAGGTCCTTGTGAAATGTAGCCTTACACCTTAACTTTCACACAAATCCTATAGCAGTCAACCAAACTATGTCCCACAAAAAGTTGCTAGTGACCTCAATTGTCCAAGTGTCCTTGAAGAGAGGGCCTCCACAAGAGGGGGAACTGAGTGTATAAGTAAATTCAGCATAAAATCATGTACTAAAGGACTTGGTTGCAAGGCATCTCCAGAAGACATGGAAAACAATTTCCTCTCTATCATGATTCATACAAATCTCTAACACTAATGTTGCGAAGCCAGTCATGGCTTCCAAACCATGGTGGAATATTATCGACCAGAAAATCTCGTGCTTGAATGAAGTTCATGATTTCCAAAACTTAATGACATTGCTTTTGCCAATGCATTTTAAGATCCTTGATACCCCACTTCTTGTTTGAACATTGGTCTGAACCCTCGTTGCTGCATTTTGACCCTCGTAAAATTGGTCCAAACCCTTGGTGCTGCATTTTGAATCTCTCAAAATCAGTCTGAACCCTTGGTGCTGCATTTTAATAAAACATCTTACAGGAATCATTCTACAAAGGTCACGCCGGGCAGCCTTATTCACATTATTTAGCTTTTAGGCTTGGTTTACATCACACCTAGTATGCATTGTTGGAGCTTCGATTCCACAAATTTCCTCGTAAAAGAAAAACCATTTTCAACCCAACCTTTTCTAGCAAACATATGCAATAGACAAATCTGATATGACTAAGTGGTCTTTGGATATTGTTGCTTTACACACAAAGGGGGATAGGTTAGGCGATGCTCATCATTGCACACCATTACTACTAGGGTGCCCCAATGATCAAGCTAAAATGTAATATATGAGCCTAATCTGATGCTATTGTAGTAGTAAAATAAATATGCAATGAAGTACAAAAATTAACCAAAGCAAATAAATAATGAAACCTAATTGCAAAGAGAGGGTAGAAAGGCTTAGCTGATTTGCAGAGTTTCGAAGAATGCACAAAGTTGGAAAAATAGAAAAGACGAAGCACCGACTCACCGCGACCGAAGCTCAAAAAAGTGTAGAACTGGAGGAACAAGCTGGATCAAGGGCGTCGGAGAGGGACAAGGGTGCCCGCGGGCACCCTAGACCTGTTTTAGGGTGCCTAGGTCTGCGGAAAAGCTCAAAACCCCCTTTGACGTGTCGCAAGGTGTTCGCCTTTAGTTGTTTTTGGTCACTCGGGGTCGCACCAAGATCGCCGAGGTCGCTGAAACCTCGCAATGAAATATGAACTCCGCAAACCCTCAAATAGACATCAAATCCTAAAAAGAAAGATGCAAAATGAGGGGTCATACTATCCTCAGCTGTCACAATGGTGAACTTACGACTGAGCACTGTTGCACTACATCTCAGACTCAATGTAGTTTGTGTGTGTGTGGAATTGTGCCCTAGGTTGCTCTTGTGCCATTCGCACTTGGATAACGAGCAAGTAACTAGATGTAGAATGTAGTAAATGTGTGCATGGAATAGAATGAACTTCCCTCCTATAACGTGTGATGCAGAAAACCAACCCTTGTGTCCCTTGTGATGGAGCTAGATGGATGCAATGAAGCTCTTAGATGCCTTGATGGATGCAACCTTAGGTGGTAATAGATAGATAGTGCTTAGTGCTTGGTCTTTTATTATGATCATATAACTTTATATTTATATGATTCCCTTGCTTGAATTTCGTAATTAACCCCGAAAAGGCCGACTACCAAAAAATAAGATGCTCAAATGGCTAGAAAGGACCCAAAAAGTGAGTAAAGTACAAAGGGGTCAGGGGCCCATTTGGGATGAGGGCGCCTCATCTGGATGATAAAAGCCGGGTTTAAAATGAAAATGACCGAAGAGTAAAATAAGGCAAGTAAGGGTGTAAGAAAGAAAAAGCAATAAAAGACAAATAAAGGTGGCCAAAGACATGGGTTGATTAGTACTTTCTTACTTAGGAATCATATGAATAGTAGTATGTAATCAAGACTAGATAATTACCCAAAGTGCGTGATTTTGTGTCTACATTTGCCCCCACTTTATGTTGGTGAGTGGAAAGCTCAGTAACATAAAGTAGATAGAGATGCATACCTGATAACCATGTAGATCGATGATGCAAACGTGCTGAGGGACTAGACAAAGCGTGGAGTGATAAAAATGTGAAGTGTGGATGCTAAGGAGGAGAAAGTGCAAAAAGTGATGAAAAAAATGAACCTAGGGCGGAAACGCATGTGTAGATGTCGTGATGTACCTATTGTCGATGTCGATGTTGTTGTTGTGTGTGTGTGATGTTTGTGTTGATGTTGACTACCGCTTCCCATATGAGACGGACTGCAAAAGAGAAGTGAACAAGTAGTCAAATACACATGTATATGATCAAAATATGTAAAGACATGTGTAAGGAAAGTATGTAAAAATGTTGAAAGTGTGAAAAAGGAACATGTGCACCTGATCCATGATGAGAAAGAGTGTAGAAAGGATCTTGTAGATGATGTCGACGTGTGAGTTTTTTGGGCGATCTCACGCCAATGAAATGGAAGAAGTGTAGGGAGAATAGTCTGGTGTCATCCTCCAACCTTTAACTACTTCCCACAATGTAGAACACCACTACAGATGGTGTGTATAAATGCATGTGCTAAGGACTGTATGCCTTGTAAAATCCATTGTGTGTGAGTTTTGTAGACTATGTTGAACTACTAATCGTTGTGTAATTGCCCCTAGTTTCAGGCATCTAGGAAAGGCCGTTGTGTTAAGGACCCAAGTCTGATTTTGAGCCCTATCCAAAACTGAAAATATGTTTGTACTCATATGTACTTGTCATGTGTGTTGTGTATAATGTTGTATGGGGTGAATGATTCACCCATATGATGCCCCCTCATTTGGGGTGCATGCGACGTTGTTGAAGGAGTATGCGGCCCAAAGAGGACCGATCGCTATGTTGAAATTGCCCTGCAGGGGGAAGGGAATGTGCTTGGTAGAAACCAAGGCACACACAAACAAAGTGGCTAGGAGACAAGTGTTAGTACAAGCAAAACAAAACATGCATGTATAAGATGAAATGTAAGCTAAACAAACAATGTATGTTTAATGCTAAGAAACATGCAAGAAGAAGAAGAAATGTAGACCGCAAAAAAGTGGGTTACAAACATGGACATCACTCACAATGTCATAAGACAATCAAGGCCATAGGGCCGCAAGTAATCAAAAGTGTGCACACAAGACAAAAGGCGAAAATCCGCAAAAGAAAAGAAAACAAAGAGCAAGCAATGACAAACAATGTAACAAATACCATGGCATAACAAATGTTGCACATGAAGCACCCATTAACATAATAGAAAGATAAAAAATATGTCAAAAGTGTATAATCCTCGGTAATGTGCTATGAAACAAAATGAAAAATAAACCTTGTAAATGAAAGTGGATGCCCCAGATGTGGGACTTGGTAATAGATATTGTAATAGAAACATCCATTTGCATGTAATGGATTTGAATCATGCGATCACAACTAGAAAGACAAGTGAACGCGTATGTGTGTATGATAAAGATAATGGCATACAAAATATCTATCTAGCATGTGTAATAAAGTGAGCATGTACATGTAAGCATAAGTAAAAGCAAGTAAGAAGAGTAAATGCAACCAAGATATGCGAATGTTGTGGATGAGATGAATGGAATGCAGAGTGAATGATAGGACCAACGTGCCCCCTAAGTGGATGGAAATGTATGCAGTGAGGCTCATTTATTTATGCCCCCCAATGAATCAAGAATGAACCGTAAATGAGAGTGCGTCATCGGGAAATGATATGATATGTGTGTGAGCGAGATGATTGATTGATAAGGCGTGTAGTGCAAGAGTGAGTGAAGAGAGGTTCTTATTGTAACAAATGCCTCAATAGTCATGTAAGAACCGTAAGAACATGAGTGTGTCAATGGTTTGATGGTTTGAAAGATGTGTGTCATCGTGTGTTAGAAAGTTGATGAACAGAGTGTGGAGTGTTGATTGTAGAATGATGATGTGTAGATGATATCGAATGTGACATATGGATGAGTAATCGTGAGGTTGTAGAATGAGGCGATGATTCAGCCTAGAGCGTATATCACTAGATGGGTGAGTAAGATGCCATAAAGCGTGATGATGTAGCATAAAGCGTATATCATGAGATGAATGAATAGGAAAGCTAGAAAGGGGTGATGATTTAGCATAAAGCGTATATCACGATATGTGTGAAGAAGGCACTAGCTAGGAATGTCGCATGGTGATAAAAAGGATGAATGATTGATTGTGAGTGAGGATCAAAGTGTAGAATGATGCAAGTGTGATGAGGCGAGGTTCAATTTTGATTTAGACCCTCGATAATTGAGCATGAACCATGGGACTAGAGTGCGTCAATAGGGTAGTGAGTGTGGCACGTATAAGTAGATGAGTAAGATGTGCAATATGTATAGTAGATGCCATAGGTGTGTGATGTGCAAAGGTGTAATGTGTAATGTAGAGTGTGTAATATGCAATGCAAGATGTGTAGATTATATAAGTGTGGGAAGTCTAAAAAGCGCGTGTTATGTTGTAAGAGATGTGATTAATGTAAAATGTAGAATAATGTATTATGTAGAATGTGTATGATGTATGGGTGTATAAACACATAGTGTGGATGATGCAGAATAGTTGGAAGATTGTATGTGTAGAAAAGTGTATGATGTGTATGTATGTGATGCACTGAAAGTGTGTGAGGTGTGAGGTTCATGTGTATAGTATGCTCTCAACAGTCAAGTGTGAACCAAAGCACAAGAGTGCGTCATCGGGAAATGACGATGCAAATGTATGAGATGTGTATGATGTATGTAAAAGACTAAATGCGATGTGTGTAAGATGTATGATAGTTCATAATAATGCTAAAGGGTGTGGGGGGAGGGAGTAAGTGCGATGCCCCCAAGTGTATATGATGAGATGTGTGTATACGATGAATGTGTTTGAATGAAATAGGTATGTAGGATAGAGTGATGATATATGAAGACAATGATGACAATATATGGTGTATAGTTGATTAAGTAATGTGATAAGTGATGAAAGCTTGTATCGTATGCGTGAATAATGATAGATAGGTGTACGTATGTATGTATGATATAAGATTATGCAATGAGACAAATATGTCAATGAAGCATGTAATGTGAAGATGAAATGGGGTTCTTATTGTAAGGGATCCCTCAACACTCAATCATGGAAGAACCGTAAGAACACGAGTTTGTCATCGGCAAGGTAAGGGTGAGGAGTCACCACACCAAAGACCAAGTGGGCGTGAAGCATGGTGGAAGCATGTGTGGTAGGAACACCAACATGACCATGCGATGGTGGTGGAATTTGAGATGTGTCCGAGCCACCGGTGAGGAGTAATTCCTTTGACAAAAATTGGAATTGGGTAGCTGAAATGGTGGATTATTGGTATAATGTAATGGTGCAACAAACTAAGAAGTCTAAGATGAAGAGGTGTTGAACTGATTTTTAGAGGAGGTTGCTTAGGTTGACATTACTTGGTAATGTCGTAGATAACTTGAGAGGAGGCGGAGTGAGACTAATTTTGAGAGGCGATTGCTTAGTTTGAGTGGATTGAATAGGTAGTGCTTGACCTATGATGGAGAAGGCATATTAAAAGTGATATAGCATGATGATCATTAGACATCATTAGACATAGAAAAATCAGATTTAGGAACAATTTTAGATGTAGATGTAGATGGGCATGTAACAGAATGTTGTGCAATGAATGAGATAAACCTTGATGCTCAAGATGCTTGATTCTTCATTGTAAAGCATAGCAATCATTGTCATTATGTCCATTGATTCGATGATAATTGCAATATGGGCGACCTTGATATTTTGCAAGTTGGTAAGGAGGATAGCCTTGAGTAGATGGTAAAGTGATCAATTGATGACTAAGGAGCTCAGTAAGAATGTCATGTTGCGTATTGCGATCAAAGGTGAGAGGCTCTGAGTAATGGTATGACTTGAGGCTCACTGATATGAGCACATGTAGAAGACATATAATGAAGATGAGATGTAGAAGGAGAACAAACATGAGCTTGAGAAGCATCCTTAAGATGTTGGATTTCAGATTTGAGAGATGTAATCATGGATTCCATAGCCTGAAATTTGTCTTGAAATAAAGAATGCAAAGCTTTGAATTGATTCCAACATGGATTGATTAGATGGAGGATCACGAAGACTAGGGTCATCAGATAGACGATCGAAAATAACACTCACTTGATGTGGTGGCATATCTCTAGGGAGATACATGGTGTCTAGGGATTTTTTCGAACAAACTTGGCAATTAAGATGCATTTGAATTAAATCATACAAAGAAACTTGAGCAACTTTAGGAGCCATGATAGAAAAGATGATGTGTCAAAGAAGGATCCGAATGACCGATCATGAGTGGGGTTCACCAAAATGATTAAGCTAAAATGTAATATATGAGGCTAATTTGAATGCTATTATAGCAATAAAATAAATATGCAATGAAGTACAAAAATTAACCAATAAGCAAATAAATAATGAAACCCTAATTGCAAAGAGAGGGTAGAAAGGCTTAGCTGATTCACAGAGTTTTGGAGAATGCATAGAGTTGGATTACTGGAAAAGACGAAGAATTAACCGTCGCACCGAAGCTTAGAAAAAATGTAGCTAGGAGGAATAAGGACTAGGGGCTAGACAGGGGCACCAGTGGGTGCTTAGGCCTGTTTCTAGGCACTTGGGTCTATGGAAAAGCTTTGAAAACCCCTTTGAGGTGTTGCAAGGTGTTTGCCTTTAGTCGCTTTTGGTTGCTCTGAGGTCACACCAAGATCGCCGAGGTCACTGGAAACCTGCAATGAAATATGAACATGCAAAACCCTCAAATAGACATCAAATCCTAAAAAAAAAAGATGCAAAATGAGGGGTTGAATGTCCTCTAACTGTCACAATGGTGAACTTACGACTGAAGCATTGCACTACATCTTAGACCCAATGTAGTTACTGTGTGTGTGTGTGCGGAATTGTGCCCTAGGTTGCTCTTGTTGCATGTCGCACTTGGATAGTGAGCAAGTAGCTAGATGTAGAATGTAGTAAATGTGTGCATGGAATAGAATGAACTTCCCTCCTATGAAGTGTGATGCAAAAACCAACCCTTGTGTCCCTTGTGATGGAGCTAGATGGATGCAATGGAGCTCTTAGATGCCTTGATGGATGCAACCTTAGGTGGTGATAGATAGTGCTTAGTGCTTGGTCCTTTATTATGATCACATAACTTTATATTTATATGATTCCCTTGCTTGAATTTCGTAATTAACCTCGAAAAGACCAACTACCAAAAAAATAAGATGCTCAAACGGCTAGAGGGGACGGGGGTGCCTGACGCCGGCGTCTAGGCTTGAGCGTTGGTGTCCAGGATGATAAAAGCTAGAGTATAACAAGACAGACCGAGAAAGTAAGGGTGCAATCTGAAAGGAGCAAAGAAAAGATAAAGAAAGATGGCTAAAGACATGGGTTAATTAGTACCGTTCTTACTTAGGAATCATATGAATAGTAGTATGTAATTAGGACTCGATAATTACCCAAAGTGCGTGATTTTGTGTCTACCCCCCAATGCATTTTCTTTTGGCATCGTGGATCTACTCCTTATTGGTATTGTGGATTTGCTCCTTGTTGTATATTTGGTTGGTGTAGGCACACATTACGAGTTCCTTTCTGCCCTTGGTGTTTTTTTGGCCTTTGATGTTAGGATAGATTCTTAGGGGACTGCTTTACTTCCAAATAGGACTACCCAACCTGGCCCACCTCAGCCTTGGACACTAAATCGTGAGCATTATTAGATCATGCATTGGCCCTTTCATAGTATAAACGATGACATGAATGATCCCTTTGGCATGGACCTTGACATAGATGTCTGATGGGACTAACATCCAGTCTTTCCAACTTTCATCAGCTCATGCTCTTCGATGGCCTTGTTCCCCCCACATGACTATCTGTACCGGTAACTTAACCACATGGGTTGGGGTTTTATTGCTTTGGATTTACCCCCAATTTATTTATTTTCCATGCTTCATTCTTTATATTTAGCAGTGTTAAGTGGGAGGCATCCCCTACATTTTGTGATGCCTCGAACATCCCGAACATTTTGGGGACATCTCCTATTTTACTTTTTGACGGCAAAAATTTCTAAATTTTGGGGACGGCGGGGGGACGGCGGACGGGCTGATTAAAAATATATAAATATTTAAAATAAAAAGATATAGTGACTAAATTATATAAATAAGCTGAAATAAAACCATTTGAGATTTAAATAAGGTGAAACTTGAACTCATAAACATCAAATACACTATAAACTTTAAAGTCTAATATCAATATGTTAAACAGTTAATGTCATAAATTGAAAATTCATAATACATATTTGAATTTTGATTCTTGAATATGAGACAAGCTGAAATTTGAAATTTCATATAACCATTCTAAAATACGATTGATCAAGTGACAATAGCTAATATTCATATCATTAATCTCATAGCCAAATACACCAACAATTGTCTATTGTCAATATTACAAAAAAAGAGGACAACTACAAGTATCAGCCTAAAAATCAGAATCTCCATCTGAAGCAATATCCATGAACTCCTCCTCGCTGGTACTAGTATCCTCGTCCTCAAAGGTAAGCCCAATCAATCCTCGCTGCACAGTGTTGTCCTCTTCAACTTGCCTCGGCTCCTCGGGATCTACATCCCACCGTAATGCTGGAGTCTGTTTGTACTCAGGTGTCTTGCGATCTATAAGACGCAAAGCACTATGTACAGCTACAAGCTTCTCCGCTCTCGCAGAGGTAAGCCTATTCCTCTTAACAGAGTGTATCCAACCATACGTAGACCAGTTCCTCTCAGAGGCAGAGGAGCTAGAAACCTAGGAAAGGAGGCGAATGGCAAGTGGTCGCAGCAATCCTGGAAGCCCATACAGTCGCCACCAACTCACTGGTTTCTCCTGTGCTAATGCTACCCTGTCTGTCTTTCTTGATGTTTTGTACCCATCGAGTTCAGTGAAGTCAAGCCACTCCATTCTGATCTGTGAAGCCTCTTGTGGAGTGTACATTTTTTTAAAAGCCTTCATAAGGCCCTTCTTCACCTCATCATCATCCAATGGGACAACTCTGCCTGGCCTCTGCACATACCATTTGGGATTTAGTGCATACGCAGCCATATGAAGAGGAGTGTTCAACTTCTCCCATCTCCGCTGAATAATGGGTTGTATATGTTCATTATAGAACTCCAAAGTGGGGTCCCTCACCCGAATAGCTGCCTTCATTTGCCCAAGCATGCTATCAATGCACTCGTAGATCTCACCAAGATTGGGGCTGTTAGAATCCCCATATTTGATGACACTAAAAACTGGAGCTATAATTGATATGATGTATTTCATATCAACCCAAAATGTTTCCCGCAACACCACTTCCTTCACTCTTTTCCCTTGATCTGTCTTGGACTCACGCCACCTAGTCCAATCCTGTGTCATAATCATAATTTGCAGGGGCTCCTGCAACTCGGACATCCTCTCCAACAAAATAAAATAGGATGCAAAGCGGGTGTCAATTGGTTTCAAAAATTCCTTCTTCGAAAAATTTCGAAAAAGTGCCAATGATGTGTGGTGATTGCATATGAACTTCTGCACATCTCTGGCATCAGTCACTATCTGATTAACCCACTGAATCTTCCCTATGTCTTTCAGTGCATTGTTCATGGCATGCACACAACATGGAGTCCAATAAATATGCCTATATTCCCGCTCCACTAGCTTGCCTGCTGCTCTGCACACATAAGTTGCATCTGTGATAACCTGTACAACATTTGAAGGTCCAACCTCCTCAATGGCATCCTTCAAAATCTGAAACTGAAACTCAGCATCTTTTCGCTTCCCAGAACAATCAATTGCTCTCAAGAAGTACGGTCCATTTTTGCAAGAGACAATGATATTGATGAGAGGACGGTGTCTAATATCCGTCCACCCATCCATGATAATGCTACATCCATGTGACACCCATGTCACCTTCATCTCCTCCATCAATACATTAACCTTGGAATAGTTTCTATCCAAGATTGTTGTCCTGAGTTTTGTGTCTCCAGGAGGCACATAACTTGTCCACTGCTTTACTGACCTTAGCCATAGCCTCCTTGTAATAAGGAGAGCGAGCAGCATTAAATGGAATCCCAAAGAATAGATAGAAAAATTTCCCAATAGCATCATCGCCTCTTCCCTTGCCTTTGAATCAAACATGTCAATAATCGAATTTGGGGCTGCCCCACGGCCTTTCTCTTCCCTCTGCTTTCCACTTCTGACACTTCAAAACTAGAACCAGCCAGAGTATTAGGAAGTTTGCCAGTCCTATGAGTGCTCAATGATGGAGTAGTAGCCGTAGAACCACGAACTTCTGGCACGTTGCCCGTGGTATTTCCATTGAAGATTCTCACCATCTCAGCTCTCTGCTCTAGTGAAAGACCCTTACAAGTGCCAACCCCCTTTCCTGTAAGATGCAACAAGTGTGCATTGGTCCTAGTGATACTACCATGCCAAGTCAGTGCACATATGTTGCACTTCCATACTTTGCTCCCCCCTCCAGACTTGGGGTTATCAATTATTTGGGCAAATTGTTGCAATGGCTTCTTCTTATCAAATGGTCCAATGGCAAATTTGGACAACATTTGAGAGGGGCAATTGGTAGCACTACCAACTGAACTACCAGTTGCCGTTGCCACTACATTTTGTGCCCCTTCTTCACTCTCCCCCATTGTGGCATCACCAACTCTTCCACGGCCACCTATCTCAACTTCCCGTTCAACCCTCTCCTGCTCTGATTCATGCTCTGATTCATACTCATACTCAGTCTCAGTAGAAGAACTCATGGTGATGATTGCTGCAATGAATTAAAAACAACCATAACTATATGATTGATTGATTATGTAATGAATTAATTTTAAAAAAAACGTAGCCATTTAAAATTTAAAATTTAAAATTTTACAACCAAACCCTAGCCTCTAGGGCTTATGCAAAGATGCATTTTTTAAATCCCACAAACTAGATGCATGATTGCATTATGAATGTAGATGCAAATGCTAAAAAACAACCCCTAAAAAATGCAAAAATAATATAAATTTTAAACTAGAAATAAAAATGTAATTAAAAAAAAAAAAATGTAACCATTTACATTGTAGTTTGTATAACCAAACCCTATACAATTGCAATATGCATTTTTAAAAATCCTACAAACTATATGGCATTGGCATATGCATGATTACATTGTGAATGTAGATGCAAATGCTAAAAAACAGCCCCTAACAAATGCAAATATAATCTAGATTCTAAATTTAAAAAAAAAAAAAAAAAAAGTAACATGTATTGTAAGCAAATAAAATTATAAATACCTCTTGCTCCCTCTTGCTCTTGCTCTTGCTCTTGCTCTTGCTCTTGCTCTTGCTCTTCCTCTTGCCCTTGCTCTCACTCTTGCTCTTCTTCTTGCTCTTGCTCTTGCTCTCACTCTTGCTCTTGCTCTTGCTTGGTGTGAATATGAAATGAGCCCATATTGTTAATTTATAACATAAAATAGCACTTTTAGGGTTAGGGTTAGGTTAGGGATGTCACTTTTATGTTATTAGAAATATACAATAAAAAAAAAAAGTGTTTAAATGTCTAAAAAGTATGTTTTTTTTTTAAAAAGTGCGCAGAAGTCGCGGGGGACGGCGGGGACGTCTGGACGTCCCCGGGAAGTTCCCGGGCGTCCAGACGTCCCCGCCGTCCCTCAGCCGTCCCCAACGTCCCCGGGACGTTTTCCACCTTCCTCAGCCGTCCCCAGGGCGTTTCGCCCACTCCCGCCAGAAAAAGGAAACGTGGGGGAAACGTTTCCCCCACGTCCCCGCGTCCCAGGCGTCAGGGCGTCCTGACGTGTAGAAAAGGGGGACGCGTCCAGTTTTTATATATATTATTTTAATAGCCGTCCCCCTTTTGTGTCAAAAATTTGGGACATTTTTGCCGTCCTAAAACCCCATCCCTCTGCCTCCTATCCCCGAGATGTAGGTGACTATGATATTTAGTTAGTTCTTGATCCTAGGGTCAGTTTATCCTAGCACCTTCTATTGTGATTGGATGTATTCTGAGTCACTTTAACCTACTTTTGGTCATTCATGGAGACTAATACTATTGTGATTGGATGTATTCTGGAGTCACTTTAACCTACTTTTGGTCATTCGTGGAGATTAATATAATTTCTTTAATTCTTTCTTTTGTTGGGAGCAAGAGAAACATGTCCAAATAAGTCTTGAAGCTAAATTCCAAGCATCCGGTGGCTCCTCAAATTGCCACCGAAGAACGCTAGACATAATCTGCCAAGCGGCCCACCCTCTTTACATTGGAAATGAGCCTGAAATCTTGAAAACTTGTTAGAATTACTAAAAATGTCATACAGATGAAAGCTCTGATACTCTGAATATGCTGAGCAACTTTGATACGGCGAGAGAATAAAATATGGCTTTTGACTGTATTAGTGAGAAACATGTAGCAACTGTACTTGCAGGCTGCATCAAGAGGACTATTTTATAGGCTATGTTTTGCTAACCGGCTATTCTTCAGAAATTTGGCAGAAGTTAAATCGGCCAATTAATATTCATTATGGTAAAAGTTAAACTTTCTCAAGTTTTTATATGAAGTGTACATAAAATTTTATTATATCCATTAAAATTTACAAGTGCTCTATGTTTTTCCTCAACTTTTGGTCTCCATTGAATGAAAGAATAGAAAAGTATTTTGCACTTGTTAAAAAATTCCCATTCCTTTGAGCTTTCCATACTTGCATCACCCTTGAATCCTTCTATGCACCTGACCTGTATGTATAATATTAAAGCGTATAGTATTTAAAAAGCCTCTGATGACATTCTGTAACAATTTCTGGTTTTTAGTTTTTGGGGAATTTTTAGGGCCAAACTTGGAAGTAATTGGTATTTTTGATCTTGCATTATAGGTGCTCTTAATTTTGTATTACAGGCGTGATACGATGGTTTGTGAAATCCCATAAGCTTTGCAATAATTATTGGAGGACTTTGCTGATAATTAATAACTTCTTCCATCAATATTGGAAAAAAACAGTCAAAAAAGTTATGTTTTCCAACCATTATTGGACAGGCAATCATATTCATATCCACAGATGATCAGAATAGGTCAATGTGACTGTTATGAAAGAGCATGACTGAAAATTTTGAACTTGTACCTTTGTTTCCAATAGCTCTTATAATAATTGCTATATCACATCTCAGTGGATTACTATTTTCCTCTGATTTAAAACTTGGCAGAACTTGGGGATAACTCGCGAGTAGCTGGGAATTGTTTACAGAATGATAAATTGTTCAGAACCTTGTGTACTGAGTTGATGCCAGAAGCCTCGTGAGTTTTGGGAGTAATTACTAATTTACTACCGATTGCTCGCTAAAACTCACAAGTTTCTGGCATCGACTTGGCATACTGATCCACGATAAAAGCATGCAGAAAAAAACTCTTTTTCAACTAAAAAAATCATTTTTTCCCCTTTCTTATCTGCTTTGTTTTCTCTTAGGACTCTTTTTGGTTGAAAATTAATTACAAATAAATACTTATGCATTCTATAAATTCATGTCTCATGTCATTTGAAAGTGTTTTACATGTTAATTAATTTTATTTTATGAACTTATATGTTTTTTTAAGTAGTGATAAAGTTGCCAAGCAATTGTTGAGTCCCGAGTCTGAGTAAATTTTTTGGGCTGCTGAGTGATTGCCGGGTTTTAACCCTATTTACGGGTTACACTTGCAGCTCCAAAGCATTCTGTGAAAGACCCATCCAAGAATACTATCTTAGATTCATTTTTTGGTGGTTTTCTTATACCTTCTAAAAGTACAGAATGCATTTCTATAGTACTGGGGTTGCTTCCTTCTGCTATAGAGGTAAATGCAATTTTTGTAAAATAATGGTGAACACTTTTGCAAGGTTGCTCTTAAATTCTTTGAAGAGAAATTATATTAACTTTCATAAAGTCCTAAGGTTTCTTTGTTGTCAAAATATCTGATATGCATCCTAAACAAAATAACAGCCATAGACAATTTTCTTTCGATCAATAAGAGCTCAAAGCCATGGTCTAAGACCAGTTTAATTAGATACTGCAAAGAACTCATGGAGCAGTGGCTTCATCTTCGCCAAATTATCTTTCAGAATATTTAACAATATCCCTCAATTCCCCCAATTTTATTGGATGCCGCGTCAATGTAGGGGATGAAAGCCTTAGGATGGTCTATTGCATCCTCATCATTATGTGGCCTTACCCTTGTCTCACCAACTTTCTTGAATGCTCTTGATATCTGTTTATTACCATATCCTTTTTCTTGAAAACCACGTCCAAGTGCCTTTTTTGTTCATCTTATTGATCCTCATCTACAATCTCGAAAGCCCTCATGGCTAAAGTAATTAAAATACCTCCCTTTTATTGGCGGGTGGTGATGGGAGGAGGCATGTAAATATAGATCAGTGCTAGTTCTTTTTATATAGACTTTATGAGCAAGGAAATGATCTGGTTTCCTCACAACAAGCACATTTAGAAAGGGAAGAACACTGCCATCCTCTAATTCTTTGGTAAACTTAATATTGGGCATAATACTATTCAATTGGTCATGTAACTCATCAAGTTCATCCTTACCATGTGGCTGGAGCACATTAACGTCATCTACATACTACCTTTTCCACCACTTTGGTTTCAAAGGCCGAGAGTTAAGAGGTATATCTGCAAAATACAGCATGAAGAGGCTAGCTACCATTGGTGATATTGCAACCCCCTCTGTTTGCTCATAAAACGTTCCTTGAAAGCTAAAGAAAGTGGATCCTAGGCATAACTCTTAACCTTGTTGTTTCTTCATCTATATGTTTGCTAACTACCAACGTTACCTCCTCTATAGGAATCTTGGTAAAAACATGACACAACATTGAAACTTTACTAATGGATTCCTCTTCGTCTTTCTTGTCATTGATAAAATACACAAATTGAGTAGAGTCCTGGATGAAAGAAGATGAGTGCCCCACCACAAGGTTCAACGTATGTGCCATGAACTCTGCCAGCTTAGAGGTAGGATTGCCTTAAATGTCCACAATGGGCCTTTAAGGTATCCCCTCCTTATGTGTCTTTGGAGCCCCATAGATTCGAGGAACAACGTCTTGTTTAGGAAGCAACTTCTTAATATTATTTCCCAATGTATAATTTTTGACAACTTTCACCAGTCTTAAAAATCATTGACATCGGGTTGGAGTCTTTGAATCCGGGGCTTCCATTATTCAGGAATTGATCAAACATCTTGGTCAAGTGGTTACATCTTTTCATAACCACTATAACACTGCCCTTATTTGCTTTCAATACTAAGATCGTAGGATGACTTTTTAATCTTTGGAGAGCTTTATGTTTCTCTTGAAATCATAGTTACTAAGATTGGAAATCCAAATCCATTCAAGAGGGCAAAAAAATCTGAAAATCTGGTGTGAAAGTTAAACATATTACGTATGAGCATGATCTATAAATATGCATAAATTGACAAATACAAAGAAAAATACTAATAACATAATATAAAATGTTAATATATTTTTATTAAATAATATATGAGTGTTGGGGTCTTTTTATAGCAAAAACTAATCTTTTTTTTGAAAAAATAGGACTGACCCAGACAAAACTAATCCTGGAAGGCTGAAAAATCTGGTTTTGGCCAAATTTTGTTCAGATCTGGCTGGCTTTGGTAACTATGCTTGAAATATTACAGCATGGAAGCTTAGCATACCTGAGGGCGACATAGCAGTGTTACTTTATTTCTTCTGCAATATCCTTAGGGAGATATCTAACCATGCTGTATATTACCCATAAAATCTTCTAGTGGGATGTGTTGCATGGTTGCAAAGCCTGTGCTGTTATTTAAATATTTAAAGTGGGTAGATCTAATTATAAAAATATTTGTTGTTCTGATTTTACTCGTTTGATGCTCCGGTACATGCTTCCATGATTGGTTCCTCTTGTAGTAATGTGCATGCCGATATACCACAACCTTTGTAGACTTGAGCTCCCCTTCCATCTCTTTTGAGTCTTCACACTTATCTTCCACATGTTCCTTTAGCTCTTTTGAAGCACACAAGTTCTCACTCTCTTCTCTAGATTCTTCATGCTCTTCTTCCGAGCCTTCCTTACGCCCTTCTTTAAATTATTCCTTAAAAAAAAAAAAAAGAAAAACCAAATTTATATTATTAGAAATAAATTATACAAATTACAATGCCAAGCCATGATACTCATACTCCAAGATATATCCTTGGAATTCCAACATATTAAAGAAGAAAGAGCACATATCTGCAAATTAACCATCCGTTTATTGCAAGTGAAGGGTCTGCTCAATCTGTTTCCGCTTTGCTGGAGACCACGTTAGAGGTAAAGGACCAAAGTTGATGAGATTATTGTGATCCAATGCCCAATTAGCTAAAGCATCTGCCACCTTGTTCTGATCTCTAGGACCATGTTGATATATGATGGTCTGAAAATTGTTGAGGAATAATTTTAATATTATCCTGTATCCTTGCAATTAACTAATTATTGGATCTATGCTGCTCTTGAGCTGATAGAAGGTTGATGATAACCTTGGAATCTAATTCAACTATAATTCTAAGACATCCCAATTTAGCTGCCTCCAGGAGAGCTTTCTGAATTGCCAAGATTTCAGCCACATTATTAGTAAAGTGCCCCAATTGATGACCAGTAGAAATCATGTAATTTGAAAATCCAAACCTCTAAAATGCTATTTTTTTACTCATGTAAGTTGTAGTACTATTAGTACTTATAATGTAGGGAATTTAGTGTTAGTACCCACATTAATGAAGTGTCTGAGACATTGGTTAGGTGGATGAGATATATTAGCGTGAGTGATAGTATATTATATTGATATATTATGAATGCGTGTGAAAATGTATTGTGAGATATGAGTGAGTGTGTGTTGTGGTAACAATTGACTTTAGAATAGGGATGAGTGAGAGAGAATAGGAGATTATGAGAGATTGTAGAGATTTGGATGAAACCTATCTCCTTGCTTTTAGGATATATATATATATATATATATATATATATATATATATGTATGTATGTAATATGTATATATCATTATATGTATATGTATAATCATTGTGTTGAATAAGATAAGGAGAATTCTTATCCATGTTATGATTTGTCTCATCTCTGACCAGATTCAACATTTGGTAGAATTTAGATTTATGGGCAATTGAAATATTTGCATGTTGCCCAAGCCATGCAAGTTTTATATCACGTATTTGATTATATCTTATATGTATTTGGATGAATGCAGAATGTATATACAGTGGTTCGTTAAGCTTTTGCAATTATTAAGGTTGTTGATAGCAAGGACTGTGTGTTACATCTCTGTGCGCTGTGACAGACTTCACTCTCAAGTATATGGAATATGCAGTTGTTCCACATAGGGACACGTCCAAATCAGATTGACAAAGCCATAAAGATGTCATTTTATTTTGTAGCATCTCCAAATATCCGCAAATCTTCTTCTTAAATTGCTTTTCACTGTGTAGATACCTTGATATCTCCGTCTCATGTCACGTGGCGATCTGAAATCTGTCTTTGGTTCTAACGAAATTGTCATACCTTGGAGGAATTCACCAGTTTTTCAAAGACCCTTGTGGATCTTGTTCACTCGTGCCCAGTTTATGTACCCACACAGGCTCATTCATTCACCACTTTGTTGTATGCATGACCACTCAAGGAATGAGTACACCTTTTAAGGCATGCACACGAATTATATATAAATTGATAAACGTGTGAAGTCATGCACATAGAGTTTGACAGTCTATGATGGCTTGTGATGCACACACGGCTGGCTATGTCACTAAGGAAGTGCACAGGTCAACAAAGCATGTGGAAGAATTTTATAGCATTCTGAAATTTTGAATATGTAAAAGCTAATGATTGGCACCATCCTGTTAGCACGTCATATGTGTTCATTCTTCCCTGTTTTATACCTCTATTTCATTCACATGCATTGATATTCTGTCAAATACGGAAAGTCAATGGCTGACATGGCTGAAGTAGTTCATTGTTCTATTGGTTTGCATAGAGTTTGTTAATTGTTATAGTTAGGTATTCAACGAGTCTTTTTTTTTAATGTCAATAAATTAAAAATATTATGACTAATTTCCAAGTCTATTTGTTTACAATGCCTAGGTACGTCGATTAGCTTTAAGTTTAATTCAAATATAATATTTGAGTCCATAAAAGTATTATGAAAGTACACAATGATAAATATTATTTTAGTTTGTGCAATGTTTCTTTTTAATTCAATAAATTTAAGATTATAATTTGTGACAGTTAGTCAAAATATAGTTGTAACATCTCTATAGTTCATTTTTAAAATTAAAGTGAGTCTATAGTAAATAGGAATAGTTAAGTGCCTGTTAGTATAGTTAGAGGTATCTGTGCTGTATAAAGAGTCAAAATCAGAATTTACCATTATAAAGCATGCATTGTCAGTTGAAACTGATGTCTTGTGTTAGTCCAATTTGTGGGGGAGATTTTCTTCATTTATCTAGCGATCTGAGCAAAGCCAATCTTAGGTTGGAGGCAACAAAGGAAGTAGGTCAAATGGGAACCACATGTTCACCGCTAACTACGGAGTTGCATAATGTGATAGTGGTAAAATTACACCAAACCAACTAAAGTTGAGGTAATCTCCAGTGGTAGTGGTCATCAGCTATGTTGTTTGTGATCGGTTGGCAATGATCAAGGATAGAGACTGCGAACAAAGACAATAAGGACCTAGTTCCAATTTAATTTTCAGTTTATTTTGTGGTGTGATGTGTATTCCTGTTGTTCAACACACTAAAAGTGCATAAGAGTGAGTGGTAACAGTTCTTGTTTCCCTAGTTGATGTACTCAATTGTGAACTAGTGTATGCCTACATGGAGTGGAGGTTGAACAAACGCGTGTCCCTATTCAATGTGAATTGGTTATTGTGTTCCCAACCATTGGTTAGGTTGATGTGTTCCCATATGTGGAGTGGTTGATATGTTTCCATCTGTGAGAGGTTGATGGGTTCCCTCTACCTTCATCTAGTTTATGTAGCCAAATGTTCCAATGTTTGCTCTAGTGGGGAGAATGTTGGGAATTTAGTGTTAGTACTCACATCAATAATGTGTGTGAGACAATAATTAGGTGGGTGTGATGTATTAGTGTGAGTGTTAATATATTATATTAATGTATTATGAGTATGCAAATGTATTGTGAGATATGAGTGAACGTGAGTTGTGATAACAATTCACGTTAGAATAGGGATGAATGAGAGATAATACTAGATTAGGAGAGATTGTAGAGATTTGGATTGGATTCGGATGAAACCCATCTCCTTGCTTTTAGGAGATCAAGAGGCCTATATATATCTTATCTTTATGTTGAATAAGATAACGAGAATTCTTATTTGTGTTATAATTTATCTCATCTCTGACCAAGTTTAACATAAAAGTGGTGTGTAAATTTGTATTCTTGATATTTTAGTTAAACTTACTCCGCAATCCTACATCCCAAAACATATTGAGTTCTCTCACTCCCACTTTTCCACCTCTCGCTTTCTATATTAAATATTTTACACCTATGCATAAAATACTTAAAAACTTATATGCATTTCAAAATATAGAATATAAAATTTCCTAATTAGGTTTGAATTATCGAGTATAAGGCTTGCCTTTTATATTTAAGTCATTATTAGTTATGTTTTAACTATTGTTCGATTATAACCTCCTTGACCATTTTGTAACTATCTATTGCATGATAAAATGGACACACAATCTACAATGTGTGCATTTGGTTTCTCCTCATTCCTTCTATGTTCACATCTTCTTATGTTGGTATCAAAGCCATTAGTGCTTGGTAGGATTCATAGTACGAGGAGAAGGATGCGAAGGAGGTAATCATGAGGAGATATTTTGAGAGCAAAAGTTGCTGTTCATGAATTTCAAGTGTAAGTCACGATTTTTTGGCTTTTTGGAGGTTGTCTTGACATTTTGAAGGCCATTCTCATTTGTTTCAGATTGTTTAGTGTTTACACCCTAAAAATATAAGATGGTGTATTTATTTTTTACATTAGGATGTAAGGGTTTGTAACGAGATTATTCTGAATTAATTAATTAACATTAACCATGCACATTCAAAATAACGTATTAATACTTGCAACTATGCTAAAATGCTAAAATGATTGCTTGAAACACACAAAGGGATAAGTACGTAGCTTTGCCGAGTGGTACAGAGATGATTTGGGTATGCAGATGGATGAAAAGACGGTTATGGATTTGAAAATGCTTCTTCTCTCGAAATGCGACTAGAAACTACCATCCAAGATTGTCAACTACCGTATGCGATCCCGATCTCAATTGTATGGTTCTAACCTCTTATGCATGGTCTTGGATGTGTGCACAATGGGACTTTGCAACGCTTTTGTGCGGCCATAAGTGACTTTGATGATCTTTTATCTCTGAAAGCTTAGGTGGCGCACATTTGCAAAACCACCCGAACGGAATCAAACTCAAACCCTAATCATGGGTGGGAGACCTGCAAAAAGGTTACTTGTTTGGGTTGAAGTGCAATCCATGCACCACTTGCATCGACACTACTCCGAAGAGGCCTCAAACTACACGTAGTACTCCACCTAGCATGTGATATTTATATGGATGTAACTAGTTTGACAACTTGATTATTTGACAATGTTTGGAGTGACTTTAGCCTTGCTATGTCATAGCTCTTTGCTCTTTGGATGTTTGATAATGGAGGAAGCTATACTCTTTGACTGGTTGGGTGCTTCAAACCTGTTGTAGTGGCTGTTCTAATTGATGTGCAACTATGTTAGGAAGATTTAGGAGAGCCTTGGGTGCTTTAGTGTAGATATTTGCAATAAGAGCTTATGAGAGTGCCAAGTGAGTTATAAAGTGCAATTGATTTGCTTATATAGGCTTCCATAGGTAAAACATTTGTATTATGGCTGACCTAGGGAAGTAGAACCGACTCATAAAATGATTGCAAATTGGAAAAAGAGTCGTTGCATGGAAGGGTCCAAGATTGTACAAATTGGAGACCGTACTCCACTATTGACCGAGAGATGTACGGTTTTGGATAGACAAATAATGATGAAAAGATAAAAGTTCGGAATGATACTTGGAGTTGAATTACTACTTTGGTTAATTAATATTCCTTCTATGAATGACAAAGCAATGTGTATAGATGAACAAGTAAAAAGGAGAGAGGAAGGTACATTGATTGGGCTAAGAATGTGAGCATTTGTCTTAACATAGGACTGAAACCAAACTTGTCATTGCCGAAGGATAAGTTGCCAAAATTTTAGTATCTACATTTGCCCCCTTTAAGTATGAAATGAAAATTACATGCTTAAAGGAAAAATATTAGAATGTGTACATACACTTTGTCTTCACTAGGAGTTTTGTTGTTCGTTGTGTTGGTGTTGGTACACTCCAAGGTGAAACTTGCAACACAGAGTGTAGTTAATGTCCATAGTATAAATTGAATTGTAACTCAAATGTAAATAATGATAGTAACTTTGAAAAATTGAACTTGTACAAAGTTAAGAGATGCAAAATATGGAAGGAATACACCTATTTATTTTGCGGAGGGAGAAGCTCTTGTTCTTGTTGTGCTTTCGAGATTTGGATTTGTTGCTGAAATGGCGAAGGATTGGGGCTGATTATTCCCCAATTGTGCCAAAGGAGAAACCAGAATAAGAGATGGACTTGAGTACATTTGACCGGACATCGAAGAGTAGAGGCACCGAAGCACCTCGTTAAGAGAAAAGGAAACACGGTTTGTAGTAACCCTGCTATCTTCCCACATAAATATGAAAGAGGAGAGTAAGAACAACCTCTGAAAAACTTAGCCTCTTCGATACCTTCTAAACCCCACAGATCACACCGTTGTAGATGGATCTAGGCCCAATTTTGTAAATAAACCACATAGTCAAAAGGAATGGATGCATCATGCCCCCACTATGTGTTGTACAATTGAGTTTGAATATGCATATGTTGAATAATGCAAAGAAAAAGAAGACCCATGTCCCGGACTCTATTCTTGTAATTGTATTTAAGTAGTGTGATGGACAAGGAATTAAGTATTCATGCCCCCTGGATAATGCTTTGAATTGTGTCATCTATGTTTGAATTTGTACTAGAAGTATGTAAATAACTGTAAGAATATGAAATTGTTGTAATTTAATGAAAATTTGCCTCCGGTTGGGAGCGCCCGGTAGGGGTCCAAACTATAGTATGGTTTTGATCAGTGTGAGTTTCTGCCACTTTCATGTATCTGTTACTGTTTCTGAGGATATGGACTCTATAAATATATGTATGTATTCTATAATCTATTAGTATCAACTGTAGGTGTAGAATATACCCCGATGAATGCCCTCTCTTTTGAGGCACATGTGATAAAGTATTTGAGCACATGGCTCAAAAGAAAATATGTGTATCCATGTTAGATAAGTCTTATAATCTGTGTTGGATCACATAGAAGGCTGTAGTAGTGGCCACCGTTGGGATCTCATTCATGTAAGAGGGTTACACATGGTGGAGACCATTGCGCACAAAGAAAGTAACACACAACACAACACACAACAAGCAAGAGTAATAATGGTATATGTATAGAATAAAATAAACACAACAATGGTTAAATAGTAAATCAAGCTAACTTAAGCAATAACATAGAAAATAGTCACATCAAGGTATACACACAAAATAGTCATAAAGCCACAAACATGGGACACCTACGGTGTTGCAAGACAATGAAGATACTTAGGCTGCATATAATATAATCGAAGAAGTAGTCACAACTATCAAGTAGGAAAACGATCTAACTAAACAAGTATAACAAACAGTGATAGTGAAAACATATATAGTAAGATAGGTTAGAGCTGCACAAGACACGTGTTAGTCCTATTAGCTCAAAAGATAACATATACACAATATTAATGATTGAGCATAATGAGGAAGTAGAAATAACTGAAATGAAATGATAGTAGTTATGACAAGTGTAAGAGATGCCCCCAAATGTTTAGCATAAATGGGGAGGGACTAGGCCAACACCTCTCATCGTGTATCAATTTGTTTATGCCATGGATCAAGCTCAATATAGCTCGTGAACACATGTGTGTATAATATATAGAAAAATGTGCTATCTATCGAACCAATATGACAAAACATGTATAAAGAACAAACTAGCCAATCAAGTTATGTGCAAGTCTTGATTTTGTATTTTTGCAAATACATCACTTTGTTTTTCTATTATGTGGTTATGTGAATGTTTTTGCCCTTTTGAAAATAACTATGTTCGGGAAGGAGGTAGTGCAAGAGCTACTCGATAAGGGCCTCATGAGGAGGCGGGACAAACTCGTAAGGTGAAGGAGGCTCGAGCCTCAAATGTGTCATAATAGAATAAGGATAATCTTTATAACCAATGTAGTATCCATAGGAGACCTAAGATGGAAAGACTAGTTATAAATAGAATGTGCAATAGAAAACCCAATTGGAGGTCGAGGAGGTATAAAACTGGTTTAAGTGTATGTGTATGAGACTTTTGATTGAGCATTGTGTTACATGAGATTGTATTTGATTGAACGTGATTTTGATTTGTTCATAACACATTGCGATTGAATTGCTTTGATATAGCATGTGATGAGTGGGGATAATATCATAAGTATTAGCAAAAATATTAGAAGCATCACCTTCACCAAAGTACACGGTAGTATATATAGTGCGAGGAAACTTATTCTCAAGAAAGAAGGGAGATCCTTATATGCCCCATGTATTCGAGAAGGGATTTAACACTAGAGAATATTAGGCAACTATTGTGACAAGAGTTGCGTGACTAAGTCCAACAATGTGTCATGCAATGAATATGCTAACCAAATAGAGGATGCTTGGTCACTCCGGACTCAAGAAGTGCACTCTTGTTAATTTTATTTGTGGTATAATAGATTGCTTGCTCATTAGAAAATTAGGCGTAATGCTGGTTGCATATAAGATTCTCGTGCTTATGCAGCTCGACGCTTAGCAACTAATTGTTGAGAAATAAGAAATACTTCTATTGAAAGAGTATCCTCTTTAGGTATATCATGTTGTGGCGGTTTGTACTTGATACTATTTTTGAAAATAGTGTCGTACGTGTCTTGTATGATTTGTTTTCCTTCTTCATTAGCCTCTATAATAGGAGATGATTGTCTAACCTTGCCCCTAGAATCATCAAATCAGTATGTTCTAATGCCCGTGGAGATAATACCGAATTCATTATCATCAATGGGATCAAAATTTAACGCACGCAAATGCTCATCTAACATATCAAACTTTTTGTTGTCATTGTCACATGATTAATATCAAAGTCAAATTGGTAACTATCCGTGAATTTTTTTTGTGTTGCCCCCACTAAGTGCTCATGTATTCTCTAATTGCTCTTTAGTCATGTGTGATTGCTCTTGTTCGAGACTTTATTGCTCATCTTGTTTCATGTGCGATGCTTTCTTTTCATTTTGCACAATAGTATGAGGTAGTTTTTGAACTCGAGATAGACGTTTGTTCATGATGTATTGCTTTGATATCCTCTTTATACATGGATGATCCTTGTATGATAGACGAAGTTGTGTCATGTAGTATTGCATCATGTTCATTCGATATAGATGTGTTAGTCTTAGGGTCCCATTTAGGTTTAGGGATGATTTAATGTAAATGGAATTAAATCTAATTACAGACTAACTACTGTAATATATGATGTACAAGTGCTAATATACATTGAAGACACAAGCAAATAAGCATGTAAATGTAAAACCCTAAGCAAGAGAGGGAAATAGAGAGACTTAGCTGATATGCGAGCAATTTGAAAGTGATTTGGGCGAGTAAAATTCTGAAATAGACCTTAGACAATGTCGTTAATGCTCACTTTGAAATCCTAGAACTCGAAACAATGCGGGGACAGGGCACTGGGTGTTGGTGGTGTCTGAAATGCCCAGGATTTGAATTCTTACGTGTCGCAAGGGTTTCACTTTGTTTAGTTCTTGTCATCTGCCGCTTGAGATTCGCTCCTTGATCGCCGAAGGTACCTGTAACCTGCAAGAAAGAAGTTCACTGCACATACCCACAAACCACATCAAACCTAAAAAGGAAAATGTAGAATGGGAGTCGGACTGACCCCGGCAGTCACCCGAAGAGTGAACTTACGACCGAGCATTGCACATCTCAGACTCCATGTAGTTCTTGTGTGTGTGTGTGTATAAATGATGCCCTTGTGCAAGTTGCACAGTGATAGTGGGCTAGATCTAGAATGTACTTGTTAGGAAATAAGGGATAAAATACGTGGAACTATCCCACACAGAATCACAATAGTAGAAACTAATGTGTAGAAAATATTACAGATCTGAAAATAAAAGTGCAGAATAAAAGAAACATAACACAAAGAGAATATTTAACGTGGTTCACCCAATTTGGGCTACGTCCACCAAGAATCACTTGCTCAGATTTTATTACAAGCCACCTCTTCTCTTAATACAATACCTAGATCTGTTTGGAGCTATGCTCAACAAACTCTACAAAATTCACACTTGAACTCACACACATCTGCAATGTTACTTCAACCCTACCATATGCACAATACCACATAAATAGGCAACTTGCTTAGCGGTTTTACAATCTTGTGGTACAAAAACTATGGGCCAAAACAGGCTCCACAACATAACATGTACCGGATATATAGAATGTGTGGGATGGAATAGAATAGTTTTCCCCTCTTATGTTGTGAATGCAGAAGTGATGCAGCCCTTGTCCCTAGTATGAGTGGTAGACGAATGCCTTTGATGCTCTTTGTGCCTTTAAATGCAAGCTTAGTGATAATATGTAATGCTTAGTGCTTGGTCCTTTATTTTGAAAACATAACTATGTATTTATATGATTCCCTTGTTTGAATTTTGTAATTGACAATTGAAAGGCCGACCCAAAGTAGTAAAAAGTAATTAAGAAGCGAAGGGGTCCAAAAGGATAAGAAAGATGTAAAGAGGGACATGGGCACCCAGGAGGACAAGAGTGCCTAGTGCTAGTGCCTGGCTGGGCGCTAGTGTCCGAGGCCATAGAAAGATAAAACAATCAAATGCCGACAAGAGTGTAAGATGTATAAAGCCAATAAAAGTGCAAAAGACAAAATAAAAGGCTAAAGGGAGTTATCAATTACTAGTTTTCTTGCTTAGGAATCATGTAAATGCTAGCATGCTTTTAGGACCTAGAAATGTACCCAAGTGCATAGATTTTGTGTCTATAAGGGACTTGCGATGATTGAATAGGAGAGGCCCCTCTCTGAGCGACATCTCTATGAAACTTGTATGTCTAAAGGGGACCATCTTGGGGATTGCAACCTCCACAAAGGATGTCTCAAATGAGGAGGCCTATCATATTGTGTATCAAAAGAAATAATGCCCTAATGCCCAAGTTGTGTCTCTCGGCATAAAACATAACAATCATCGTCACGATGCCCATTGATTCCATGATAATTGCAAAATGGCCTTTTTTTGATCTTGTCAAGCCTATGAAGGGGATAATAATAATTAGGTAGCAAAGTGATTAATCGCTTATTGAGTAGCTCATATAGAATGTCATGTGGTCTTATCATTTCTATCAAACCAAAAAGGTGCTTTGTGATGTGTTTGTGTTAATATTCGAGATCATTTTTTTGGAACATATGAATTGTTGCCTCTATGTAGGACTTTTACGCAACTTGAACTAGCATAAGTATCATGTATATCATTTGTATCACATTGTTTTCCTTTAACCTTGATGTAAATTGATTGTGATGTGTAGAGAATGTTACCATATTTTCCACACAAAGGATTGCTAAAAATAACACTTGGCTATTTTTGGAAAATTGGCTATTTTTAGAGGATTGTCTATTTTTGGAAAATTGGCTAAAAATAGTGTGGCTAAAAATAGCACTTGGCTATTTTTAGATAAGAGGTGCTAAAATAAGAAGAGCTAAAAATAGAAGTTCAGTTCTATTTTTAGGAGTTGAAAGAGTGCATGAGTGGATGGATAAAGATAGCTTGCTTTTGCTAAAAATAAAAGTGCTGCTCCAAATAGACATGGCGCTAAAAGAGAGTGATTTTATTAAAATTAGCATGCTTTTGTTAATTTTAGCAACTGCTGGTTCTAATTTTAAACCTTGGTGCCAAAGAGAAGAGGTTTTATTAGCATGCAACAGTTGGTCAAATAGATATGGTGCCACGGGTGATAAAGGAGAAAGAAATAAATAAAATATGCACATGGCAGTCACTGTTTTTGGCGCAGCAGCAACAAGAAAGAAAAAAAGCAATAAAAAAGAAAAGGCAGTCAGGTAGACAAGAGTTGGCGTAGCATGCAGGCAAAGAAAATAAATAATAAAATGAAAACAACAGTCAGCCAAAAGACAGAAAAGGACAAAATGGAAGAGACAAAAAGCAGCCAAAAGACAAAAGGAAAAAGCAAAGGACAAGCCGTATAAGCCAAAAGAGGAAATAAATATTAAAAGAATACAACTGCTGTTCCTTTCTAATTCTGCGCCAAGCATAGGGAATAAACTAGCAGTTGCTCCACCTGGGGAGCAAGGATACGCCGTGGTGTTTACAAGGGTGGGTGTCACAACTACATGGTTTTTTTGCTAGTTCTGTGTGGGTTTATGGCATACTGTGTACTTCCATTTGCTTGGGTCCCAAGAATTCATGCATCTAATTGTGTCTTCCTTTGTCATTGCATAGCTGATACAAAGATGTTGTGAGAAGCATTTTACAAAGTAAACTTATAAAAAAAATAATGTGAAGGAATAAAATGGTGTAAAGAAAAACCCACGAAAAGAACATTATTTTTTTCAAAAGTCGAAGCCAAAAATTACTTTTTTGTTTTGTGTTCCAAAAATTGTTAACAAAACAAACATGGTTAATGTATTATTTCACTTCATTTTAACATGGCGAATGGGTACATAAATTCATTATCAGATAATTAGCCATGGGTTTCAGTCTGATTTGTTTGTGTTGGTAAATGTGTTGGCATGGAGGATCCACATCAAAAGATCAACAAAATGCCTCACCAAAATTTAGTTTCCTTTATTGCAACTAAACGGCTTTCCTCTAAGCATAATATTTTGGAGGCTAGTTACCTGCTACATAATCATATATTTCGCATGTTAAAAAAATTGGTTGAAATTTAAAATAAAACAAATTATGTTTTTGGTTGTATAGTTCCCAACATGAAATTTCCCAGTGTATATACAAATTTCTTGCGTGGGTTTTCTTGGTGCATGTTATAGGTTCCTTTAAAAACAAGTTAAATCGTCTACCCATATAAAGAAAATACTATAATGAATACATTGATTTAAATTCTATATATGGAAACTGCAAAGGCATAACATTATCGAATCCTCTATCTCTAGATATTTATAATGCGTAAGTTTCATTGAACTAATAGTACTTCCTATCCTTATCTTCACCTTAACAAACTATATACTTGGCATGTCTTGTTATAACAATGATAGAATGCAACTAAAATCATTTCCGATAATACTTTTAGAAAACACATTGGTTTGTTCATCTCCCTATTATGAGGTAATACAAAGGAACTGAAGATCTATCATTTTGTGGTAACTTTATCAGCCAGTAAATTTCATCTTTGACAGAGAAATAATTATAGCTACAAAGTGGGGGCAAGCACATTGTTTTCACAAAAACCCTATACAAATAATCCACATATGCCTGCTACAGCGAAAGACTTAATACACCTGTTACTTTGATCCATCAAATCCATTAATAAAATATTTGGGACCGTAACTCTGTGAGGCACCTGGGATGGTTGTGTGATGAATATGGGATACAATGAAACATTCAAACAACAATGTGAAAGAAAATAAAGGTCTGTTTTATATATTTCTCAAGAGAAAATCTTTTGGGTAAAAGGTTAAGACCCACAGGTAGTACCCCACAAAATACCTCAAAATAGTATGCAGATTGATCTTCAAAGCAGAGGAATAATAAAGCAAAATTACGACCTGATAACTCTTTCATGACATTAAGCCCAGAGTTTTCCCAAAACAGACCACATTTCAGAGTTCATTAAAAAGTATATATACTTTGTTAGATGAATGTAAGTGCTCAGTTTTATTATGTGAGACAGTGCAAGAAATATTTGGCAGCTAACACACCTATATAAATCTACCTTTTAACTCAAAAAATTATACAAGTTCCCCTGACGATGCGGTGTATGTTTGGGGGTTCTGTTCTCTTCCTTTGTCGGACGAAGCTACTTTGTTTTGTTTTGTTCATATTCCCGGTGTTCTGTTCTGTTTATATGGGTAGAAGAATAGGAAATAAATTTATAATGATGGGAATCACATCTGAAACTGGAAATCACATGTGGAAAGCTGCAGTGGAAAATGGAGTGGACAAGTACGAACATGTAGGAGCAGGAGGTACACAACAGAAGGCAACTCACTCACGTGGCAAGTATATCTAATGCTCTCACCTTGTTTCTGCAGACTATAATTATGAAACAGATATACAGAGCACGGATATCTATTTTTATACCTTGGTTTACAACATATTATGTTGTGGGTGTGAGTAGTAATCAATCAGGTTGTATACGAGCAAGCCCCTTTTGTACTATGATTTATTGAATTAAAAAGTAAGCTTGTTCTTACTTTAGTTAGAATAAACATTTTCTTTGAAAAAGGCAAAACCATCAAAAGAATAATTATGCAAGTCAAAATTAAAAATATGCAAGTGAACGATGACATTCGTGGGTGGGCTAGAGGTTCCGTGAGACCACATTTTGCTGAGGAATTCTATGTCCGCATCTCGTTAGTATCTAGTGAGCTCATTTCACCACAACCGAGCTAACACAAACCCAAGTGATATTTCTATGGGGTGCTAAACCTTCACTGATTTAACAATTGCATAAAATTCCAACTCACATACCATGTATACCACATTCAAAGCATCCATGCATGTACCAATTCATAAAAAAAAGAGCAATCCATTGACTAGCCCCAAAGGGGATTTCTTGGACACATAAGTCTGCAATCATCATAGGACAAGCAACTACAATCCTTTTGTGGCATTGTGTTTTTTTGTGTGTTTTCAGTAAGATCACTTTCCTTGTGGTCACTCCCATATTTGAAGAGTTGTCAATTGATCAATGATATCCACTAGGAAATAGATCATTAAATAGTAGAGGAAACCAGATCAAAGACACCCACAAACGATTATCACCCTCAACTTTGAGAGCATCAATTAAAATCTTACAAAAATACCATATACAACCATAACAAATGATTCCCACAATTTTTCCATTTAAAAAAACTCTCACAAAATTATTTACAGTGAGTTGCTGAAGGAGGCACTCTACATCCACCAACCTTAATTATTTCCGACCCGTGTTTTGCATTTTCTCAAAGATTTCCAAGGCATTTTTTGCAAATATCTCATGTTCTGATGGAAGCGCCCTTATTCTGCGAATAGAGAGGATATTTGCAAAGGGATATTGAATATGGCTTTATACCTGCCAATCGCATTTCTTGGGGCATTTTGCACTATTTCATGTGCCTGTTGTATGCGCCCACATTTTGGTAAAATAACAGGGACATCATACAATGCAAATGCCATCCTTTGCCAATCTCAAATGAAAGCCCAATCTTACGGAATTATATAGAGACGGTGTGCTGTAGGAGTTGCTCTACGTTCTTCTATGGAGTTTGGCTTACACTTGACGATTGCATTTGCTTAAAATTTCCCATGCCTTGTTGAGATATCCATTTTGTATATATCCTGCAACCTTGACATTCCATGGGTCACGTTTCTTAAAACAACTTGTCAAACAATCCATGTGCCTTCTGTATGCATCCCCACTTTGCATCCATGTCTATCGGGACGCTTGCTGAACTAAACGATGGAACCGAGCGTAAACGGGTCAACCACAATAAAAATGCAATGGAATAGGAGGCGGCAAGTTTGTAAGGAGCCACATACCAGGTTTGCACATGACCCTAACGTGCCTTCCTAGCAAACCCTAAACCACCGCCTACGGAGCCAACCATAGACGAAAGCAAGAACATGGTAAAATGGAATGGCACAGGCAATGTGCTGGCAACGAAACGACGTTCCCCAAGCTCGACAACGAAAACGGCGCGAGTGCCTCCTACTATCAGAAAAACGCCTACGGCATAATAATAAATAAAAGAAACATGTAGCAGTCAGTCCTTGTTGGAGCAGCAACATGGGAGAATTAAATAAAATTAATAATAGACAACAGTCTATTATTAGCAGCAATAGTTGGATAAAAGAAGGATTTTTGCATTGTCAAAGATATTAAACACTTGCAGCAGTTGGGGCTCTGATTTGGAGCTTTGTACTTGCACCTCTGAGTAATAAAGTCCATTTTGCCTGCTCATATCATTTGGTTTCTGAGTTTTCATTGTGTTTAATAGGGTATTGCATTGCCTTAGTGTGAAAATTACTCCCTCTACCATTGTCCTTTTCTCCTAAACCCTTGAATTAATTTTGCAAAATAGCTTAGAGTTGTGCAGGTGTGTGGATTTTGAATTCTCTGTGTGCAGAGTTACATGCAAGTGTTAAACTTTTGGTGTATCACCCCATTTCCCATTTTCCGCATTCTTCTTCTCTTTTTCTCGTCAAGTTTTCATTTTTTTAGGTGATTCACAAGGGAACCAACCCTTTCTGGAGGTTCATCTCAGACATAGGTTACCCACAACTTTGAGGTGTTCCAATTTTGTCAACGGAAAGAGTACACACACCATTCTCTACCAGGGTGCAACTTAAGGTGACAACAAAGACATGATTGAAATGAGCATGTAAGGGATTCCTTAGATGTGCTATCTCATCCTTGAGGGATTTAAATTCAATACTCATAGCTTGAATTTGCACTTGATAATAGTGTTGTAACGCTTGAATGGACTCTAGGATAGCCTTATGAAATGTATCATTGTTATATATTGATGAAGGGCCCATAGGAGGTGAGACACAAAAGGGTCTTTTGAATTATTATCCTTGACAAATAGATTTACACATGATGTAGCCATGAGGAATAAAGCAAGGCCAACTAGCAATATACAATACAATCATAGAAAAGAGAGCCAAACATTGGATTCTTGTAGAGAGATGAGAGCAATTCAGAAATGAGCAACAAAGGCAAGCCCAAAAGTGATTTTTAGCAAAAAGCGACAGTCGTCAAATTAACAAAACGACCATTTCTAAATATAAATGATGAATTTAACAAAAGAAAGAGGTATTTTATGATTTGAATGAGGCCCAAAACCTACATGGAATTTGTAAAAAAGTATATTTTTTGATTATGCCATATTACTAACAATAGTAATTTTGGAATTCAAAATTGTGCTAAAAATTATACCAATCGAAAAGAGGTTTTCGTTTAATTTATCAAAATAAAGAAAAACCTCCAGGGATCTAAAATTAGATTTGTTATGCTTGAGCTATGTGATGAAAGGGGTTTTGATGAAGAAGAAACCTTGGAAAGAGTCCCAAAGGGAAGGACCAAACATGAAACCCTAGAGAAAATTTTGAAACCCAAATTTAGGGCATGCAATAGATGGGAATCAAAATTAAATCTGAATACATAGTAGAGATGAAACCCTAGGGAAACTAGGGTTTGGAACAACACGCAAGATTCAATTGGGAGTTGGATTCACCAAATATTAACACCCTAAAAATAAAGAATGGTGTATTTATTTATAACATTAGGATGTAAGGGTTTGTAACGGTGGATCATTCTGAATTAATTAATTAACATTAACCATGCACATTCAAAATAATGCATTAATACTTGCAACTATACCAAAATGATAAGATAATTACTTGAAACATGCAAAGGGATAAGTAGATAGCTACATATAGTGGTATATGGATGATTTGGTTCTCTGAAACTACAACTAGAAACTGCTTTTGTCCAGGACGTACAAGCGTTGTACAATCTCGACCTTTGTTGTACGATTCTAACCTCTCATGTATGGTCTTGGATGTGTGCACAATGGGGCCTGTAATGTTTTGTGCGGCCGCAAGTGACTTTGATGACCTTTTCTCGAAATCCTAGGTATTGCACATTTGTGAAACTGTAATGTCCCCTTTTCCAAACTAAAGATGATTAATAATATTATTTAAGTTGAGCTTGGTCATTTTTAATCCACAGGCAACTTCATAATAATATTATTAATAAAATAAAAATTATTTTTAAATACTTAAAAGTAAAATTAATGATTTAACTAAGTCGACCAAATGTAACTTTATGTTATATTATAAGGCAACTTATAAAAGTGACTTTTAAAGTAAGTCGGCCACCAAAATTAAAAGAAAGAGAAAAAAGAAGTTATAAAAGGAGGATGAAGGGTTTCATTTGGGAATCAATCCTTTATCTATAATCTTGATTTTATGAGTTGAGCACTTGTGCTTCTACTTTCAGCTGTTGAGGACGGAAACCCTCTTAGCATTCATCACTTGAGGATGAAAACCCTCATTGTGATCAAAATTTGGGGATGAAAACCCTCAATTTCTGCATTGGTGGCTTCATACGGGGTCACACTTGGGCTACAATTCAGAATTTTAGAGTTGCATTCAGAATTTTCAGTGCTAGGGCACAATTTCCAGCTAGGGCATCAAGGAAAAATCAGATTTTCAGGGTTTTGAGTGTGGAACAGCCACACATTGCAAGGTTTTGTTGAGGTTTAGGGTTTTGGATCAGATCTACTGCATTTCTAGCTTGGGCAACCTAGTTTCTAGCTTGGGTGACTCACTTTGGGGTCAATTCCAACCATTTTCTGAGGTTTTTATAGAGCTAGGGTTTGTTTAGGCCTTAAGTTCTACTTGACATTTCTTTCATTTTCAATTGTTCCAAACGGTTATCTATAATTTCTTCCATTTGTTGTCATAACATTAATAAAATAAACTCAGTTTGTGGCCGGAAAGATTATTATTTTTTCCCTAAATGTTTTACAAATATTTTTAAGTGTTCCTAGCTTCCTGGGTATCTTTGTAATTGAGTTGTTAGATAAATATGTGAAGAAATCAGATTTCTGCACTTTGGCACTAAGGGTTTGCAGTAAAATTCAGGTCGCTGCCCTATTTTTGTGTAATTTCTGATTGCTGTCATACATATCCAGTTCGTTGCACTTTGTTGTCATAAATTTCAGTTTACTTTCATTTTGGTTTTGTGAAATTTCTGAATATTTTAGATTTAAGCCTGAAAGGGGCATTACGGTGGACAATTTTTTTTTTTTTAAAGAAAACAATCAACCATTATATTGATATAAATCTTGAATTACATACTCTACCATGCCAAGCATGGAAGCTATTAGCCATATCTCTAGCCTTATAAACAAAAATAACACTATGAACATTCATTGAAAAGAGTCAAGGTTTATGATTTTCCTGATTTCTTCTTGAATCTTAGTGGACCACCATAGAGGAGGTGACCCGTAGCAAAGGATATCATTGTTGTCAAGAGCCCAATTTGCCAATCTGTTTGCAACCTTGTTCTTTTGTCTGGGGATGTAGGTAAACTGAATTTCTTGAACCTTATGTTGTAGATTTCGTATTTCACAAACCTCCTTAGCAATTCTCCACTGAGGAGGATATCCATTATTAGAATTACTCAATAAGTTCATCATGATTCTGGAGTCTGATTGGATCTTGATCTTCCGTCAGCCTATTTTAATAGCTACCTGTATTCCTCTTCGGGATGGCTTTGATTTCTGCCACATTATTGGTAGAAATTTCCAAGTTTTCAGCAGAGAGGAAATGGACTTCTCCTTTTCTGTTACGGCCAATCCCTCCCATAGCTGTTCTTCCAGGATTATCCCTGGAAGCACCATCTGTATTTATCATCCCATCATAAACCTTCCCATTTTGCACTTGGTAGGTTTGCCAAAGGACAAGAGAGGTTGGTTGATATAGTGGCACAACTGATCCATAACATGCATCTAGGAAGTTCTTCAAGGGAAAACAACAATCTTCAACCACCGAGATCTGTGATGGACCTTACAGCTAGGCCTTTTTTAGTCTACAATCCTCCAAAGGGAAGAAGTCATTTCGAGGTAGAAACACCACATTCTGTGGGCAACAACATTGCTGCCAGCTATGAGGAGTATAGGGCTCTTCCAGTTGAGATTCGTGAAGCCATATCACTTGCTGAGTACATAGGGGTGAGCAAGAATAGAATGGGATCTAGAGCAGAGCCTAGATCACAAGCACCACAAAAGGATTCAACATGCAAGTCAAAAGTAAAAATTCTTTGATAATAGATGATGTTTTATTGACTTCTAATGATTGCATGTGTCAGCAAATTAGTGATGAGGTCAAAAGAAAGAGCTCTACCTGCTGAATGTAAAGAACTCAAGATGGAGGAACATGCACCATCCTTCGAACTCCCAAAGAATGAGCCATTGACTGATTTTCAGAATAGCTTTGGGGAGGGACATGTATTTGAAGAAAATATTGTGTCACATAGATAGAAGGGTTGGAGGTATCTCCACAATTCCCGCTTCAACAAAGAAGGGTGAGCTCCTTGTGGGCAGCCTAAGGTATGAAAATGGTGATCATATTTCATATTCATTGCTTTTTCCTATGTCGCTGCAAAATTCTTGTCATCATGGACAACATGCTAAAAAGGAAGCACCATTCGCTGTTTGCACCAAGAGTTCAGCAGAAAAGAGTGCATAAATCACATATTTGAGGCAGAATTGAAAGATACACCTTCAACAACAAAAGTAGAGCTGAGTGTTGAAAGGAATTCCCCAATTATAATGGTGGAGCATGAAGAAAAATCAGATTTGCAAGAGGTTTATGAGGTTGAGTTTTAGGATGACCTTGTTGAGAGGCATGCCCTTAAAAGGGGGCCTCACCGGATACTCATGTTGGTTTTCAGTTTGCTAGAATTTACATATCAACAATGAATGGTAAGCAATTTGATTTATTGCATCACCCGCACACTATGTCCTTGCAATGTTTTGATCGTCATGAGGTTTATTCTAATAATGATGAGAAGATGATGGGTATTGTTATCCAAATACCTCTCCTAGCGATTTGGGTAACTTGCATACAAATTCTGGCTCTAAGTTATTTATTGCGATGAGGCGCGTGCTCAAGATCGCTTGGCACATTCCCTTGGTCACAATTTCCTTATGCGCGCCCCTTTTCCTTTCCCTCCTTTGACTTTCCCCTTGCGCCCACCTTCTATGCATTCGCCTTCTTCCTATTCAGGTTCTCCCTTCTCGCATGCCTCACACTTGCTTCAATCGGCTAAGTCCCTAGCCCTCACACATGCCGCGCCCATTACTTTGTAATAGTTGCACCTTCACCATACGTTCTCTGTTCACCAGTTTGCTTCATTTTCTCTTTGCGCACGCCCTTGTGCGCCTTCCTTCTGTCTTCTTATGCGTGCGTCCCCGCGCCCTCCTTTGCGCCCTTCTGTGCCAGGTCATCTTCTGACATACTTGAGTATGCCGCGCAACCATGACCCGATCAAGCGCGCCAAAGAAGGCGCCGAATCCTTACAACAAATCAACAAGTGACACGTGGTAGAAACGACAAGTATTTGCGTAGTTTTCCACCATTTCAGCCAACCCACATGTGCCACGTGTTTTGCGTGCGCCCGATGACTCGACATCTTCCGAAATTTGTATCTTTTGCTACAAAGCTTAGATTGGCGCGCACTGGACTTGTTAGAAATCTGCTAACATCAGCTATAGTGCCGGAATTCAAATTCAAATTCTTGGCGATCTGGTAGATGAGAAATGGGAAAATGTCTCTCTGAGCATTGATGGGAAGATCTGATTGCTCCAACCACTTGATTTGATATGATCCGCCCTCTTTCCTTCTTCAACATGCAAAACAGGCTTGGGGAAGCGTATTTCATAGATCTCCAAGCGGATTTGCAGGCATTAAATGCTTCTTGTTGGTGGTTGTATTTAAAATTTGGATTTTCCCTCCTTCCCTTCTTCCATGAATTCATCTATAAATGTAAGAGATAGACTCATTTTTTATGTTGGACACTCTGGATCCTTACGTGTTTTGTTAAGGACTCCATACTTTTTGTATTTTGAGTTGCAAACCTCTAGATCTGGCTCTTGCATGTGGATATTGGCCTCCTTCATCATTGTAACAACTCTGTGCATTCCTGGAAGTAATAGAAGCATCATTTTGTGACTATTCTCTGTTCTAACATGTTTGCATTCCTCCTTGCCTTTTCTTTTGCACTGTGTGATGGTTGTGCTACTTCAGTCCCTTGCAGTCCATATTTAGTTGTGTTCCATGAGAACGATCTGGTGAATACGTGTTTTGCTATGCTATTCGTGCCTAGCCTCCTTTCACGCATTTCCTTTCATTCTCGCTTAGAACAGATAGTGTTCATCCCTCTTTTCTAGTGCTATTGCCTTTTAGTGTAGTTTCCTTTCATGTTATCCTTCTATCCTTGGTCCCTTGGCATCATTAGCTTAGTTTTCCCTTCCAACACTAGGGTAGCAATAGCAGTAGAAATAGATAGAGGAACCGGCCTTCTCCGGAGATCCGTCCCAAGTGCGCAAGGTCCCACAACTTGGGGACGGTTCCATTGTGGTCTTAGACACCTCGATCCTTCTAGATCTGAGACGCGGGTGCACGTTTGAGCAACCAACAGGTACTAAATGGAAAGAGGATCTTTTCCAAGAAGCCCCTATCCATCTTCCAAGCATTCCTAAGATTGAGCCATTACCATATGAGATGGATTTTCAGGACAACAAAGAACTATTCTAGTTTTGCCATCATTCTGAGAATGGTAAAAGGATGAAGGTAGAACCTTGGGTTCTAAATTGTCCTAAGAAGCCACAATGGGTTGTACAAGGAATCGAGCAAGCTGCAATGGAACAATTCAAAAATCAGGTAAACCAACTCATACAATCTTTGCTAGCTTCAGATTTAATATTCAAAATGGGATTGCATGGGCCAATACATATGTTATGAGAAGTGGAGATAAATGGATAAATGGCTGCCTTCTAGACAAAGTCCATGGTATGCTAGATAGTGCAGCAACATTCTCCTTTCATATTGTTTTTGACTCAGCTGATAAGCATGCATTTGAGGCGAAAATTGTGGGTCACAAGGAGGGAGGTGTTGAGGGTATCTCAACAATTCCTATTTTGGCAAAAAGAATGGAGGAAACTTCCCATGGGCAGCACATGATGAGGTAAATCCTACAATCTCATTTTCAGAACAGCAGTCATGTCATAAAGATTTTCAGCTCCTAATTGATAAGCATGCTCTTGGAAGGAGTCTTTCATTGAAGATAGGTAGTGAGTTCATAAATTCAGCCACTAAGGCTAAGCAAAACAAATATTACCTTGCTGTTCAAGATGTTATAAACCAACATGGCATGGCGGGTATGAATATGGGTAATAAGAACTATAGCCCATGGTTCTTGAAGGGTGCTGCCACAAATTTTTGGACAGTTGTTTATCACATTCCCGCCTTGCCCCTATACCTTTTGCAGCTGTAAAAGAAGGTTTTGTCACCAAAAAGATGCACACTCCATACACAGATATTGGCGAGGCTTTGGCTGCCGGTACAAGATGGTTTTCAGCCACCACAATCCCAAGATTGAATCAGAAAATACAATGCTATAGCCATGGTATGATGTTCTTTCTAAGTTCATGTTTTGGAATAATAGTACTCTCCTTGGACAACTATAGATTGGCAAGTATAATGAAGTTTTTGATGCGTGAAAAAAGCCACTTGTTGAGAACATCATGGGCAAAAGTTCCAACACCCTTAAGGCGGTTTTGGGAGAAAGTAAGAGCAAGGAGTGATGATCTTCTACCTCCCAAGGAAAAGGAGTACATGATGGGGACAACCGTGCTCCAAACCTTCAGCTTGAAGGCCAAATTCATCACCATTTCCAGCTGTCACATGACAACTTTTGCAGCCATACAAATGCTTCCATTGCATGATCTTCAGTCTGTTGCTGCTAATAAAGTATTTCCAATCATTGTTTGGTTGTTTCCAGCCCCTACATTGCCCAAATTGTTGATTTTTGCAAGAGAATTCCACTTTAGTGAAAGTTTGGAAAAATCCTTGATGGAAAAGGTTGGAAAGAAGTTTCAGCTGAAGGCATTTTTCATGACAGCCACCAAGGTAGCTATGCGCCAAATTACCATCAGTTATGCTGCTGTCATCATCATTAGCAACCACCACATTATTTCAGTTGCATTCATATTGGTGAATATAGGATGTTCTCCCGCCATAGTTGACAAGGTTGGAATGAAGAGTAAGGATGCCACAATGGAGTTTGTGTTAGCTTGTCTGGCTGCTGATTATTCATCAATTCTTTGCTCTAAAACTGAGATTATAGCAGAGAGGGCTTTAAGCACAACTAAACATGCAAAGAATAAATTCGCTAATGTTGTTTTTAGAGGTAAAAGCGAAGATGACAGGTTTGAGGTGATGGCTGATCTCTCCATCGAGAAGTTTTTAAATTTCACAGGCTGCCTAAGAACATTAATCAGAAGAGGGACAACAGGTGTGGGAGCATGTTTTGGCAAGAGCTTTTTCATTTGACAAGCATGGGATCCAGGCTCCTTAAGCTTTACAACATGTTTCGTCACTTAGGCATGATGATACTTGGGCATGTGAGTTTGCATTTGCTTGAGGGCAAGCAAATTTGGGGAGGGAGGACTGTAATGTCCCCTTTTCTAAATTAAAGATGATTAATAATATTATTTAAGTTTGGCTTCGTCATTTCTAATCTTATGGCAATTTAATAATATTCATATTAATAAAATAAAAGTATTTTTAAATACTTAAAGTAAAATTTATGATTTAACTAAGTCGGCCAAATGTAACTTTATGTTATATTATAAGGCAACTTATAAAAGTGACTTTTAAAGTAAGTCTACCACCAAAATTAAAAGAAATAGGAAAGAGAAATTTTAAAAGGAGGATGAAGGGGTTCATTTGGAAATCACTCATCTTGATTTTGAGTTGAGCACTTGTGCTTCTACTTTCAGCTATTGAGAATGGAAACCGTCTTAGAATTCATCATTTGAGGACGAAAACCTTCATTGTGATCAGAATTTGGGGACGAAAACCCTCAATTTCTGCATTGGTGGCTTCATACGAGGGTCACACTTGGGCTACAATTCAAAATTTCAGAGCTGCATTTCAAATTTTTCAATCCTAGGGCACAATTTCCAGCTAGGGAATCAAGGGCAGATCAGATTTTTAGGGTTTTGAGTGTGGAACAACTACACATTGCAATGTTTTGTTGAGGTTCAGGGTTTTAGAACAGATCTACTGCATTTCTAGCTTGGGCGACCCACTTTGGGGTCAATTCCAACCATTTTCTGAGGTTTTTCTAGAGCTAGGGTTTGTTCAGGCCTTAAGTTCTGCCTGTGGGCATTCATTGCAACATTTCTTTCATCTTCAATTGTTCCAAATGGTCAGCTGTAATTTCTTCCATTTGTTGTCATAAAATTAATAAAATAAATTCAGTTTGTGGCTGGAAAGATTATTTTCTTTTCCCTAAATGTTCTACAAATATTTCTAAGTGTTCCTAGCTTCTTAGGTATCTTTGTAATTGAGTTGTTAGATAAATATGTGAAGAAATCAGATTTCTGCACTTTGGCACTACGGGTTTGCAGTAAAATTCAGGTCGCTGCCCTATTTTTGTGTAATTTCTATTTGTTGTCATACATATTCAGTTCGCTGCACTTTGTTGTCATAAATTTCAGTTTACTTTCATTTGGGTTTTGTGGAATTTTCGAATATTTCAGATTTAAGCCCAAAAGGGGCATTACGAAAACCACCCGAATGATGTGAATCAAACTTAAACCCTAACCATGGGTGGGAGACCTTGCAAAGAGGTTACTGTTTGGGTTGAAGTGTAGTCTATGCACCACTTGCATCGACACTACTTTGAAGAGGCATTAGACTACATGTAGTACTCCACCGGGATTTGATATCTATATGGATGTAACTAGTTTGACAACTTCATTATTTGACAATGCTTGAAGTGACTTTGGCCTTGCTAAGACATAGCTCTTTGCTCTTTGCTCTTTGGATGCTTGATAATGGAGGAAGCTAGATTCTTTGACCTGGTTGGGTGCTTCAAACTTGTTACAGTGGCCGCTCTAATTGATGTACAACCACTTTAAGAAGATTTAGGAGAGCCTTAAGTGATTTAGTGTAGATATTTGCAATAGGAGCTTAAGACAGTGCTAGGTGAGTTATAAAGTGCAATGGACTTGCTTACCATAGGTTAAACATTCGTATTATGGCTGACCCAGGGAAGTAGAACTGACTCATAAAATGATTTCAAATTGGAAAAAGGTTGTTGCATGGAAGGTTCCAAGGATATACAAGTCGGCCAAGACCGTGCTCCACTATTGACCGGAGATGTATGGTTTTGGACAGGCAAATAATAATGAAAGGATAAAAGTTTGGGAGTGATACCTAGAGTTGAGCTACTTCTTTGGTTAATTAATATTCCTTGGATGAATGACAAAGCGGTGAGAGTAGAGATGAGCAAGTATAAAAGGAGAGAGGAAGATACACTGATTGGGCTTAGAATGTGAGCATTTGTCTTAGCATAGGATCAAAATCAAACTTGTCATTGCCAAACGATAAGTTGCCAAATCTTAGTGTCTATAGTTAGTCTAAAGAACACCAAAAACATGAGTAAAATTGCAAGCAGAGCTGTTAGGGAAAAATTGTGAGTCGAAACATCGTCATGCAAGGCTGGAATTTGATGGGAAATATAATTGCTGGGGCAGTAGGACACTTGTAAATGTGAGATTACAGTCTTTCAAGGGTATAAAGTGTAGAATTGTGAGAAAGCATGGGATTTAGGCGCAAAAATAAAAGTTGTTATTTTGAGGGTTATTCGTGCAGTTAGGGCATGCAAATAAAATGTTTTCAAGACGTGACAATAGCAGTGAAAATTGTGATTTAGGGCATGTTTTTGCAGAAAACAAGTCCAAAATCACAATGAAAATGTGATTTTGAAGTTATCTAGGAAATAACAAAGAAAATATAGTCATGTAGTTCCAATTTTGTATTTTTTGAGGGTCATTCCTTTCTAGGGCACATAGTTTGATGATTTTTAGTCTCAACCAATCGTTTAGGGCACAAACTATACAGGGCACAGGTAAAATTGACCAGATATTTGGTTTCTTTTGTAAGGCATTAAGTTTCCAATAGAACTGTCATTATTTCTCTGGTTATTTCTGCTGTACAATTTCCAAGTAAAAATTAGGTTACAAAATTGTATTGTTGCATTTATTTCCTTGCCTAAAGTTAGAAACTCAGAATATAGCTTGTCACTTTCATTTTGCTGCATTAACTTATGGGTTGGAAATTAAAATTGGTGTGAAAAATGACAAATATTCAAAACCTTGTTCTGTCGGAGGTGCAAAAATTGACAGGTTAAAACTATAATGTCTGGAGCCATAAGATTTTGACATTTGCTGAATATCGAGACAGGAATAAACTAATACTTGATGAAAGGAAGGCTGGTTATAACCATTGTTGAAGATCCACCGGATGTTGAAAGTGTTGAAGAATTCGCTGATGAGGAATGCGTATTTTAAAAAAGCCCACACCTTGAAGATAGGAAGGGATCTATTTTAGATGAAGCTTTACATGAATGGTTGCCCAGTTAGTATAGCAGCTTGTAAATATTTGGAATTATACCCTTACGAGGGTCATGAGACAACTTGATGGAGCAATGTGGATGTAGCTCAACATGGATGGTTTTCCAATAATTCGGGAGGTTCGTAATTTGGGAGTTTGGAGAGGTGGAATCCGGGAATTCAGGAATTTAGCTTGGGAGCTACACCTTTACGAAGGTTACAACACAACTTGATGAGGTTCTATTTGGTCCAAGAACTGTTTTTAAAGAAAAAGCTTCTTAAGAATACATGGATCTATTTGGATCTTATGTGTTTAGTCCTCAGCCAGTGTGCTAGTATGTTATGCTTTTAGTACAATAAGTCTTAAGAGGGGGTATTACAATATAAGGCTTACCTTTTGTAATGAAGTCACTATTAGTTATGTATTAACTAACATCCGGTTGTAACCTCCTCAACCATTTTGTAAAATATACGAGTCCTTTCATCAATTTCTCGTGCAATGCCACCTAAAGTCATGCATGGGCTGACCTATGAAGACACCCAAATTGAAAACTATCCGTTAGAAGGCTAGAGGATACTCTCGTAGAAGCTGGACAATTTCGTGAATGATAGTGTCCAAAAGGATTGTTTCATGTACGAAACTGTCCAATAGCTACGAAATTGTCCTAGAGGCTGAAAACTTAGAAACAAGGAATGGAGAAAGGTCCGCGTAGGTGTATATGAGGTTCCTCTATAGACTGTTAAGTGATTCTGATATTAGAGATTGGGCAAATGAGGCTGATCTAGAGGACTTGAGACTGTTCGGACGGCAGAAATGTATGATGGAGTTAATTAAGTGCTGTTGGTCCAATTTTTATAAAAATGTGTAATTATTGACAATGCCAAGTGCCTCGGACCAAATTCAAGTAATTTCTTTTAAATCAATTTTCGTACACTTATATACACCATTTTTACCCGTGTATTATAGTTTTTGCTAAATGGTGTTTTTATCAAATCAAAAAGAAAACATCAATACTAGGGCAAACTTGAGGCGGCATATCAAAATTTTAACAAGTATATCTACAGAATCCTCTGTTTACATTTAGAACCAACTTATACAAGAAAGAGGTAGTTTGTCACCTCTGAAAACCCACTTGCTTAGACAAAGGGGTTGTTTGGTATGATGGTTATCAAGGTGGTTCTTCTTTTATTTTATTTGTAGCATCAACTTCAATTTTCCCTTCTGTTGTCTAATTGGATATGTTTTTAGTCTTCACCAATAGGAGATGAGTAAAAATGACAGTTTTTGTGAGGGCACTAGAACTTGGTGAATTTCAAGAAGGATAATTGCATAAATGACTCATTGTACACTTCGAGAAATAAGGTAGGGATAGCTTATTCGTTTCAGCCTGTGGTCAGCTGATTGTGTTTGCAAACTTTAGAGTCCATTCTCAGAATATACATTGTTAATATATATTTTTAAATATTTCACTACTGAAGAGTTATTTCTCTATTTATCTTTGTTGATAAGACTTTCTGACATGGCACAGAGCAGACAATGAACTGTCAGCACAAGATCCGTTTGAATTATTTTTGGAAGAGCGGCAGGCAACAGGAGATGTTATCACCAGAACTTCTGATATTTTCTGGAAAAAGGACGTCTTAGAAGCAGACGAGCAAAGAATAGCAGAAGTAAAGGAAAAGCTTCAACAAAATCAAAAGGTATGATAACATTTGTTGACTTGAAAAACAGATAGAATTATTCTCATTTGTGTGTGTAAGTTTTTTTTAGCTAAATTAAGTGGATTTTCAGAACCTGTGGTATCTGTATTTTGTATGGGATAGTTGGAAATTAACCATATTCCTTTTTGTAAGCAATTTCAGATATCTGAAGATGAAAGTGGAGGAGGCTTCTTGAAGCTAAGCCGCACCAAAAAGTGGGTTTCGGAAATGATGAAGCCCCAGAAAATGAAAATGCATCTAAAACTGTAATTTCTCTCTCTCTCTCTCTACTGTTTCATGATTTCATCCTCTTGACAGTTATTGTTTCCAGTTTGAGAGTGGAAAAGGAGTTCCACTTTCCTTTTCTCATTTACACACTCTGACATCATATATATTTTTTTCGCATTTTGAGAGTGGAAGAAGACAGATTAAAAGGCTGATGCACAATCTTATTTTCTTTTGCTTTGCCCGTTTGATTTCCACTCTCTTATACATAGATTCTTTTTTTTTCTGAAGTTTATACCCCATATTGGTGTCTGTTAGATCCTAGGTCAAATAAAGAAGGAGATTGTTGAAAAGAACCCCAAAAAATTCTGGACTTGTGCTTACCGATGCAATTATCTTCTTACCTCAGTTCTCTACTTCTACAATGGAGCGTTTTTATATAGGCAAACTATATCTCATCTCATAGGGGTGCTGGATGTTCCAAGTGACAAAGGGGAAAGGAGCCTTTCTTTCCCAAGGTTCTCAAGACGGTGTATAGCTCTATGCCATGGTGATGGCTTAGATATTTAAGAGTTGAACTCTCAATCTCTAATTAAAATAAGATTAGTTCTCTCAGATACTCCTGAATTCTTATATCATTGGAGATAATTCTTCCAATTGTTTTAAATCACATTTTAATTTTATTTTTAAAATGCTCTTCCCATTTCGCGAAGGTATTGTATCAAGTCACACCACATATCAGAGGAACGCACATTGAACTGGACTTGCAATGTATATAACCATGTAGTTGAGTGCTCTGAGGATTGCAGAAACTATGAGATTACTTCTTGGAACAGTATGCAATGTAGTAGATATCATAGCATGTAGTCTATGACTCTATTCAATACAAAATTTAGGTTTAATAGATTTTGAAATTTTGAAATGATAATCTTTTTGTCACTGCAGGAATGGAAGACAGATAGGGAAACCAGGAGGAGGATGGGCCTTCTGGAGTATGAAGCTGTAAGAAATGTTGATGTGCTTGCATAACTTTCCATGTGTGCACGGAAAATGCATCTATTAACAACAGCGTTCTTGCATTATATTTATGTTGAAGTAAACTGTACAATGTGTAGGGTAGGATAAAACACATCCTTTAGTCTTTGGTTTCAGAAGATAGCATCCTATTTTAGAAAGAAATGTTTTGTTTCCGTCTTCAGACACTCCAGTGGCTGGGCATGTCATATAATTTAGTTAAAATTCAACATACACTTGTTACAATTGGTGGTCAGTAATATCTTTTACGATCTATCTTCTTTATCGTTACACTTAAAGTGACCACTGACATAAACCTATTTAGAAACTTGAAAGCAACCTAATTTTTTTCAACAAATATATGAAAGAGAAATTACATGGCACATAACATGCCAACAGTCTGGATAGATTGCGAGACCTACCCATTTACCTTGATGCCCCAAAATATGCTAAAATACTTAAATGTAGAGTAAAAATCAACTTGCACATGTGCTTGATGCAGCCATAAAGCTGTGATGACACTGATGTACACCATTAGAAACAAAAGCTCTGTAATGCGTACAAGCCTATGAATTCCATATAGTATTAATTACTGGGGTAAACATGCACATAGTTTGAAGATGACAACAAACCCACAAAATTTCTTTATTCAACAATCCTCAACATTACCCTTTTCATAAATACATAGCAACAGTATTGTACTGACTCTGGTACTTCATCTCAAACATGTATACCATTTATTTACTTTTGGATAGTAAGATGGCAAGATTATCACAATCTACCATTGACTCTCTTTGATGTACTCTCTGTTAGGTCATGCACAGTCCCAGAATTCCTTCTGGAAAAAGACCTCTTTTCATGCTGGTATTGCAGCGTCCCACAGCAAAGTCTCTCCTTGCTGTGTGCTCCTTACTTATTCATCAACCATGCACAAATACTTTTGTGTCTCATCTGCCATGTTTGTCAACATCTTCTCAGTAGCTGACTCAACTATCCTTTCCTCAACCTCTGCTATGATATTCTTTTCAACTTCACCCTCATTCTGGCAAAGCATTGAAAAATTCTTATAGGATAGTAATCGAGTAACAATTAACTTTCTAAAATAGAGAAGAGTATTATTATGAGAAAATTACAACATAAAGATTGGAATATATGCTTACAGTGCATCTTTTACCTTTGGGCAGCACATATAATGTCACAGTCTCTACATCACTTGTGCAATTTTGTTATATGACCTATGTGACGGTCTATATACATGTTTAATTTGACATTCAATCTTGTGAAGACATGCAAGACAATCAGGGTTTCAACCTCATCGGTATTATTTAACAATGGGCATGTCTGAATCCTTGGTGTTCAATTGTGAACTATGGCATGGAATTTGTCCCCTATTTCTTTTTTTGGTTGTAAGATTCTCTTGTGAAAGTATCTTGGATGGTGTTCTATTTTTCTACATCTTTGTGAAATCTGAACTTATGCTTGGGATCAATTTCCATCATTTCTCCAGACTTGAGATATCAGTTTTTGAGCTCTAGTTTTATGCGAAACATGAGATTTTCTTCTTTTGTTGTTTTCTTTTGAAGGCTAGTTTTGTGTTTTTCACTCCTTTGCTCATCACACATTTTTACTTGCTTTCTTATCACTAATCACCATATTGTAAATTGTAAGAAAATGCTCTTGAAACATTGAATACATTTTCTCTCGTTAGGTTTTACTTATCTGTCAATAGAGTCTGTATTTCTCAATTATAAATTTTGCTATATTTTACTAAAAATTGATTGCTTTCTTCACAAAGGAGTTGTTTCTTCTATTGCTTTAATTTGGATCCATGATATCAGCTCGTAGACTATGGACATGTCTATTGATTATATGTTTACATTTTCCCCTCAGTTAAAGAGGGAACTTTTGCTTGTTACAGTCGGTATTGGAGCAGCTTGCAGTGTTTATTGCTTCTTTGTTATTTCGCCCCAGGTAAAAATAGTTTGGGAGTCACATATCTAATTTTTTTTTCTGACTGTAGAATTAATTTTGTGTGCCGAGCGTTATGTCATAATTTAAATGAGTCTACACTTATACTCGTGTGAGCTTCTCTTTGAGCATCTTATAACTTATATCATATACCATTGATGTGCCTCGAGCCAGGTTGCTTTGAGTTACGCAGCTGGAGCAGCCACAAGGTGAAAATGTGTAATGCTTTTTCTCAATGAGATGGTCAATGTTCGCTATGGTGATTTCTTATTATTCATGGTCAATTATTATTAATGAGGAAAAGAATCTTCTGCACGAGCTAAAATTTCATTTTGGCCTTGGTAATAACTTTTGTAGATTAAGTTAAAGTTAAAGATAAGATCTTTCACGGGCTTAAATTTTTAACCTTTATGATAAGTGGTCACAAGTATCAATCATATTGCAGAGGAAGTGTGTGGAAACTTGATATTCATTTCATCTTTTTAGAACTTGCCCATAGTATTATCTCGTGAGTGAAATTAAGTAATGCAAGAACTTCCTGTTGATAGATAAAGAATTCCCATTAGATGAGCTTGAAGATTTAGGTTTGGTGGTTAATTGATAGAGATCTTACCATTCCTTAATATGTTATATAGGCTGCAAAACTAACAAGTTTTTGCATGATTCTAAATTCTTGTTGCCTCCTTAGCTAGTTGTTCTTGGTGACTTTTTTTTGAAGCTAAGATTTCAATTAAACATAACACAATATATATGGAGCTTCATCAAAAATAAAATATGGATGTTATAATTTCACGTCCTTTGTTCTTGTCAAATGGAAGTAGGCCCGGAAAGCACATAACTAAATGCTGAAGTTGCCAATGGAAAGGTTTGATACAATCGCAAAAGAAAATCTCTGCCCAGTACTAGAAGCAAATAAAATGTAATAGCCAATGCATATGATATGCAAAACACCAAATTTATTAGCTGCGACAAAAATCCCTGAGCGGATGTCATTCAAGGTAATGAAGGAATATTAAAAAGACCACATTGCCTAACAGGTCCTAGGTGTCAAGAGTTAAACTAAGAAAGGAGGATCTTGATCATGCTTGTCATAAATTTTCTTAGCAATTCCTTGTTTCGGGTTAGGGACCGCCATTTCCCATCCATTGTTATTATATGGATCGCACAGGCCACCCGAAACTGCTAGACCTGACCTTAGAAATTTAGAGGGTGAAGGACTGATGCCCAAGGTGGAGGGATTTGATGCTTGGAGGCACATGGCTGCATGCCTTGCTTGCCTGGCGATAGGGGCTGTGAACTTGACATTAGTGGGCCTGATTCAGCAGGATGAGCAAGCAAATTCTGATGGAGCCTTCATGCTTGAGGTGGTATGGATCCTGATGGTGTGGTTGCTTGTTACCCTCCTTCGCGTTTGGGGATAACCTGATGGAGTCCTTCTGCGGTACACAAATCATCATACAGTGCTTCCACAACATGTAGTAAGCTGCCAAAGATGCTCAAACTCCATGGCCAGTTTCTCTAGTTGGCATTGAATCTGCAGAGGCAAACTGGCAATTGCTTTAGGTGATTTTGTTTAGCATCACATTCAATTTTTTAATTTTTCCTCCCTACTGCTAAAATTTTATCTAGTTGGTCCCTTATGTGTTGGCAGAGGTGCGACGATTCCTTCATGATTTTGCTTGTCACTATTTTTTTGGAGTTTGTGTTCTAATTCTTACAGATTTTAAAATTTAAATCTAATTTAAAGGAATATTGTAGCATGCTTAGTACATGTTATTTTGAATCTAATGACTAAGCTTACCATGAATAAAATTGACGGTTCTGGACATTACTAAGGATGAACTATCCCTGCAGTTTTAACGGTGTTGACCCAGATCCCATCTACAGTTGCTGCTAATTTTTTTATCAATGACAATACTTCATTTTGTTAGTTGACTATTGGTAACTGTGTTCATCATGACAACTGTCAATATCACATCTTCTTTCCTTCGGTAATTCGCATATGAATTTATTTGTTTTTACCTAATAACAGGATATGATAGGGTTGGTGCATAATTGTTTAGGACCTAGGTATCTTAGGGAGTGTGCCTGTTCATATAGGAGGCTATATATGCATGTAAAGAATAGAAGAGATACATTAGAACAACTTAAAATAGAGTACATGGAGTCCCATCGGTGAATCTAACTCCAAAATTACTGCTTATGCTCTTCATCTGAGCTGAATGTTCTTATATAGGTATCAAAGATACAATTCCCCAATAGTTGCAATGGTGGGAAGCAACCATTTCTTATAATTGCTATCGTTATATTATTACAATTGCTACAGTTTAAGTACTATAGTTTCAAAGCATTATGCCACCATGTTTGATTGTCATGAGTCTTCATCATGTCTAAAATATCCTTCTCTTTAATAAAGTATCATGTCTTTGTCATGTCTAAATATTCTTCTCTTTTATAAATTATCATACTAACCTTACTGAAAATATCCAGTTCCATTAAGCTTGCAATTCCACTACTCATCTTTATATGGACTTTTGGTGGATTTGGAGCCAACTTTAAATAACCCTAAAAATCTCTTCAACCCAAGCTGTTACAAGGGGAGGATAAATATGGGTAATAATTTTTGATACAGTCTGAGATTCTCACTCCATACGGTCAACATTTACACCATGGGCGTGCAACATCTTGCTATAAGTTCCCAATGAAATAATTCAGTAGATTCAAAAGGAGTGGTCATATAAGCTACGAAATAATTTGATCACGACCATAAAATTGTGAAAGGAGATGCTTGAAAAGTGCGGTGGTTCATGTTGCTTTGTGGAATCGGTAGAAGTCGTTCATTGGCGTGAGAGCAACACATACAATGTCAAATTTTGCAGAGAAAAAAATTTGGCATGATTTTTGTTCTTCCCACTGCAGTAATAGGACCAACTCTTCCTACCCGATCTACATTTCACTACCTTAGCTCTAAATTTTTTGATCAACGGTATTTTGTATACTAAGCTTGCTAAAAAAGCTAAAGATCGTAGTCTATAGATAGAAATAAAAATTTGATAGTAAAGTTTGATAAGCAGAAGAAATACAAAGGTTTGCAATGCATGTACAAACAGAATACATTCACATTGTTGATTTTTAATCTTGCCACATTTTCCTTTTGAGGTTGTAGCAGGAAAGGGACGTTTCGTTTGCCCATCTGCTGTGCTGGAAAACTACGATCTGGGTGGCATCTCAAAAGAATGCTGGCCATATGTAAATATTCACTTTTATAATCTTGAATTGTGGATTCCAGACTTGAGAGTATACAGGGAGAAAAATGTCGATTCTGGTTTTGGCTTTAACTTTAATGTCTTTGGAATTTTATAATCATAGTCCCAAAGCACTGAATGTTACAATTTATCGGCATCAATTGCCGTTGATTTACTAGTTTCAGTGTCTATCCCTGTCAATGAGGACTCCATAACTATCATAATAACTCAGACAGGCAAAGTCAACATTGAATGGTTCTGAAAACTGCAAACATTTGCAGCTATTTTATTCTGATATTTGAAGCTGTTGCACTTAAAGTTATACTTGAAGCTTATAAACCCAAACTTAAGTGGAAAAATTTGAAAGAGCGAGTAGGAGGATGAATAGATCCTGTTAGAATATGCAAAAAGAAGAAAGAAGACAGAAGGCACAAACTGCACTGTGTAAATGATACAGGCAGAGGTTTATTTATAATATGGAGGTGGTTACAATCTAGTTACACAGTTGCAACTGCATAACTGCCGAATAGGCTATATAAGCATCGCATTTTAACACCCCCTCTTAATGACTAACCTAGAAACTATACCAAGTTTATCCCGAAACTTGACAAACAAGAAAGCACCAAGAGGTTTAGTCATTACATCAGCAGACTGCTCCTGAGAAGGACAGAAATGAAGAGAGATTTCACCTGAGTCAACCAATTGACGAATATAGTGATGATGAATCTCAATATGTTTAGTGCGGGCATGATAGATAGGATTTTTGACCATCTTCAACACACCTTGATTATCACAAAAAAGTGAAAGAGGTGTAGCAGTGACCTGTGAAAACTGAAAATCAACCAAAATCTGACGAAGCCATACCGCTTCGCAACCAGCACTAACAGCAGCCTTGTATTCTGCTTCAGTGGAAGAGATAGCCACAGTGGGCTGAAGCTTACTCTGCCAAGAAATAACTCCTGAACCAAGAGAGAAGATATATCCAGTGGTAGATCTCCGAGTATCCACTGAACCTCCCCAATCAGAGTTTGTGTAGCCAATCAACGTGAAATCTGCAACTCTCTGATACAAGATGCCAAAGTCAAGAGTTCCTTTGACATACCTTAACACACGTTTTGCTGCTCCCGAGTGAATGAGTTTCGGTTTAGACAAAAACCGAGAAAGATAACTTACAACAAAACACAAATCCGGTCGTGTAGTGGTGAGATAAATCAAACTACCTACCAACTGTCTGTACAATGTTTCATCGACCGGTGGTGAATCATCATGAGCTGAAAGTTTCAGCCCGACCTCCATAGGTGTAGATGATGAATTACAATCATACATCTTAAATTTTTGCAAAAGATTCGTGGCATATTTAACTTGAGAAATGAAAATCAAGTGATCTTGTTGCCAGAATTCTACACCAAGACAATAATGAAGGAGGCCTAAATCAGTCATGTCAAAAGCAGTGCACAAATCTGATTTTACCTTATGAATCGCAGCATCTCCACTGCCTGTGATGGCAAGGTCATCAACATAAACAATAAGAATCACAATGTCATCATTTGTGCTTTTGACATAGAGATTCGGATCAGAATGACTTCGTTTGAAGCCCGAATCTCTGAGATGTGTATCGATCTTAATATACCAGGCTCGAGGAGCCTGCTTAAGCCCATACAAGGACTTAATCAACCTGCATACCAGATGCTCACGACCACATGCCTGAAAACCCTCAGGTTGAGTCATATACACTTCTTCCTCCAAATCGCCATTCAAGAATGCACTTTTCACATCCATCTGATATATTTTCCAACCAAATTGAGCGGCAAAGGCAAGAAGTAACCGAAAAGTGACCATCTTTGCAGTAGGAGCAAAAGTCTCCTCATAATCTATCCCCTCCTGTTGCGAAAAACCTTTTGCAACAAGTCGAGCCTTGTACTTATCCAAAGTACCATCTGCTTTACACTTGATTTTGTACACCCATTTACAACCAATAGGGCGTTTACCTGGAGGTAATGGCACCAACTTCCAGGTATCATTCTTAATCAAGGCATCATACTCGATTTGCATGGCAGTTTCCCATTCTGGTATGCCTCGTGCATCAGAGTATTTTTGTGGCTCGCGAATATGGAGAAGATCAGAAGCAAGAGCAAATTGAGCTTGCTCAGAGTAATCAATCCTCTTGCCAGGTCTGCGAGACCGGCCATCTAAGAGTGGAGACAAATCGTCTCGTGTCAGATCCTGAATAGTGGAATAATACCACTTGGGCCGTCGCTGAACTGAGGATTCGGAAGCTAGTGGGACTTCCGGAGGTGAAACCAACGCAAGTTGATTTCCAGGAGACGGAAAAGACTCAGTAGGAGAGAGCATAGACTATACTGGAGTCTGTGGAGGAGTATGAGAATGACCAGACTCATCATCAGGCAAGGAAAGAGAACCAATCTCTGTGACCACCCCTTGCTGATCGCTGCCATGTTGCTGGTCTATTTGCTTATTACAGCCAAAGAAAGACTCTGTTTCTTTTACATCAACATCACGACTAATAATGATTCTATTAGTGGAAGTATCAATCAATCTATATGCTTTAGAATGATCACTATAACCAGCAAAGAAATATCTAGAACTTTTGGAATCTAGTTTACTCCTCTTACGATCAGGAACCAAAGTATAAGCAGCTGAACCAAAAATACGAAAAGCTGATACCTCTGGTTTGATTTTGGACCATGCCTCCTCTGGTGTGATCTCCTGCAAGGCTTTGCAAGGACTGCGATTGAGGATATAGACCGCTGTATTAACAGCTTCTCCCCAGTATGTGTATGGCACTCCACGACTGTGCATCATACACCGGGCCATCTCCATGATGGTTCTATTCCGCCTCTCAACCACCCCATTCTGTTGGGGAGTATATGGTGCTGTCAACTGATGCTGAATCCCTTCTTTCTCACAAAAAACAGCGAACTGTTTAGAAGTGAATTCACCCCCATTATCGGATCTTAAAGTCTTTATCCGCCGGCTGGTCTGGTTCTCCACCAATGCCTTGAACTTGACAAAAGAAGCAAAGCAATCAGACTTCTTTTTCAAGAGATAGATCCACATCCGCCGAGAGTGATCATCCACCAATAAGAGAAAATAACGTGCACCAAGGACTGTGGGAGTCTTCCACGATGGCTCACATAGATCTGCATGGACAAGATCTAAGAGCCCCTTTGCACGCCAAACACCTTCATGAGGAAAAGGTTTCCGCTTTTGTTTGCCTGCAAAACATCCAACACACATATCCTGCTTTTCCTGGATAGGAGGCAAACCAACAACCATGTTGTCTTTATGAAGACGGGCCAAATACGGAAGATTGAGATGCCCATATCTTTCATGCCACAAAACACTGGTATTTTCTACCACAACTAAGGCATGCAAGTTGACCGTGGCAGGATCAACGAGTCTGTACAAACCTCCATGCCCAATTCCCAGGGCAACCACCTTATTATGCTTGACATCAGACACAATACATTGTTTACCAGAAAAGTTTACAGAGATATGAGGATTATCAGTTAATTGACTGATGGATAACAGGTTCTTATTCATGTTAGGCACATATCTAACACTCTTCACAAGCAATTTAGTGTTATTATTTAACATGATACGAACATCCCCAATCCCTTCCACAGCATGTGATCTCCCATCCCCTAAAGTAACTGAATCAGAAGAACATGAATTAGCATGAAAAGTAACATACCAATCTCGTTGACACGTGAAGTGTCGTGATGCACCGGAATAAAAAAACCAGCACCGTGTAGGGCTGCCACCATCCGAGCAAGATGCCATGAGGGCATACTCATCTTCTGACTCGTGTTGCTCAACTGTTGCCACATGTGCTTGCCCCTTCCGCTTCTTCAGGGCACTTAGTCGCTTCTGACAATCCTTCTTCACATGACCAAGTTTGTGACAATAGTAACACCGTACCGGAAATTTAGGAGAGGAAGGTGACGCATCAGCCTGTCGCTTCCACTTTCCTTTGGATGTGCAGCAAATGCACTCTCAGATTGTCCAGAACTGGACTCTTGAACTTGTGTCTGCTCTCCTTCATACGCAAGGTAGGAACACACCTTGTCAAACGTAAGAGTTTGACTCTCGCCCATTAAATGAAGAGCCTCCACGAACGAGTCATACGAGAAGGGCAAACTGTTTAAAATGAGAGCCACCATATCATCATCATCAACCGGCTTGTTGATGGAAGCAAGCTGATCTCGGAGATCTTTCATCCGAAGTAGGTGCTCAGACAGCGATCCACCTTGTAATTTTACGGAAAAAGCATATTTTTGAGGTATAGAACCCGACTCTTCTCCGACGTCTGATATTTGTCCTTCAGACTGACCCACAATTTACTCACCTCAGTGGCATTCCGGACCTCAGGTATCAATTCATCCGATACCGACAATTTTAATAGTAGAAGAGCCTCCCGATGACGTTTGTCATAATCATCGAAATTCGTTGCAGGTCTACTCTCGACACCCGTGATTATTTTCTCAAAACCACGAAATTCTGCCAGTGTCAAGATCTTATGGCTCCACACATTAAAATTCGTGCCCGTTAATTTTTGTGTATCCGGCAAAATCAAATTTGCAATGTTTGACATTTTATTATCCCAAAGTAATGGAAAATAATAAAATAATAAAATACCCAATTTTCCAGCAAATAATATTAAATGAATTACTTCCAGCAATATACGTGGCTGTGGGAAAATATTTTATGTGGCAGAAAATATTAAAACACCAAATAGTTTTATAAAAATAAAACCTTTTTCCTCCTCTGCCCTATTTTTCTCCACGACTTTGCTGCTCACGCATTCCTCCAGCGAAGCCAATGATTTTGCTGTCCACGGACCACGATTCTTTGTACCCACGTTTTTCGCCTCCACGATTTTCGTGCTTTGCCTCCTACCCCTTTGCCCTCGTCTGCGATTTTTGGTGAAAAAACCCACGATTTTTTTCTTTCATGACTTTATCGCCGCCGATCGTGCCCTCGAACGCCGATCGTACCGTTCTTTTCCGTCCACGTTGTTTTGCTGGTACCTCTGCCCTATTCTTCACGGTTTTAACAAAAACGATCGCACATTTTTCGCAAAAACCGATTGTATTTCTTTCAACTAGTCACGTTTTCTTCCAATGGACGTCGCTCATACAAACCATCAAGCTCGATACCAATGTTAGAATATGCAAAAAGAAGAAAGAAGACAGAAGGCACAAACTGCGCATTGTGTAAAAATGATACAGCAGAGGTTTATTTATAATATGGAGGTGGTTACAATCTAGTTACACAATTGATCTCGCATAACTGCCGAATAGGCTATATAAGCACCGTATTTTAACAGATCCAAGGGTCACCTTGAGAACAAAACCTCAAACTAACAAGTTTATGTCAATATCAACACTCAACAAAGAAAACCATAGGGCAAGAGTAATATATCACTTGCAAATACATGCGATACATGCTACAAGGAGTCCTGGAATATATAACCAGGATGGTTTGTTTTCACAACAAACTATTGGTTGTAAAACAAACTATTATTAGGATTCCTCAAATCACGCATATAAGAAAAACTCTATGTGCACTCAAGTTGTTAACTAAACAATTTGATAACTAATCTCCCTATATTTGGAGCTTAAACTTATCTTAGTGTGAACATGCATAAAATAAGACTAGCTAACAAAAGATCTAGTCTAATGTGAACACACCAACACCCTCGTGTAAGTGAAAGTTACGGAGAAAAACAAATCAATTTGGGTACTAGTTATTAGGCCTAATAAGGTACCCATATACAATCAAAGGACTTAGGATTAATCCCCCCCAAGGACAACTTCCTTCACCCCAAACAAGGATCACAATTGAAGGTGGTGAGGTGATTCCAAGGGTTCGATAAAGATGTCGGCAACCTGCTCAATGGTAGGTACAAACTCCAACTTAACAACGCTCTTGAAGATCACAAAGCCCCGACACCTTTGCTCCATATAGATTTCCTCTTGAAGATCACCCTACAAAAACGCTCTTCACGTTCATTTGGTACACCGACCAACGACATGTTATAGTGAGGGAAAGTACAAGATGAACATGATCCATCTTGGCAACAAGGAAAAAGGTTTTAGAGTAGTAAACTCCTTCAACCTATGAGAAACCATTTGCTACCAGACTGGCCTTGTACTTATCAACATAATTATCAGCTGTATACTTAGTCTTATAGACCCTATTACATTGCACAAGTTTTCTTCTCTTAGGAAGAGGCACCTAGTCCCAAGTATTATTCTTCATTAAAGAAGAATATTCCTCTTGCATATCAGCATCTCGATCTAGTTTTCTAGTTGCTTTAGAAAAAATACATGATCTTTTGACATGTCATGGCTCACAAAAGCAACACCAAAATCTAGGAGTGCGACAAGTTTCAAAAAGATCCCCAACCAAAGAACCAATGGCTTCAGAAAGTAGAATAGGCCGACTTGGACATAGATTGAGGAGCAGGTGGTGGAGGTGGCGATGCAAGAGCATCATCAAAGGCATCATCGCCAACATCAAGAAGTAGGTCCTCACACTCAGATGGAGGAGTGAGGAATGGAGAAGTATTAGATGTTGGCTCTAGTGGAATGAAACTCTCTCATAAACCTTGACGTCCCGCTGAAATAGGGCATCACGAGTGTAACATCCTCACAATGGCCAATGAAGATGAGCGATTTGCTCTTCTTCTCCATAGACTTGCACTTATCATTAGGAACAAAAGCCCATGCCTTACTTCCACACACACGAAATCCGAAACATTAGGATTGTTACTTGACCAAGCTTCTTCAGAGTCTTGTTTCACACCGCCTTGTGGGGTATGCGGTCCCATATATAGTTTGTACAACTCACCGCTTCAACCCAAAATTCAAGTGCCATGTCCTTGGACTAAATCACACATTTCACCATCTTTTTGAAAGTTTGGTTCTTCTACTTAGTGGCTCCATTTTGTTGAGTGAGGGCACTATGATTTGGTACAAGATGTTCGGGTAGAAAATTTCGAGAAGGTTTTACTCACATATTACCCCCTTATCCGCATGTATCTTCTTGAGTGGAAGAGAGGTTTGCTTCTCAACAAAGGCTTTGAAAGATATGAAGTTCTCAAAAACTTCACTCTCGTACTAGAGAAAATACACCCATGTCCTTCGAGAAAAGTCATCAATAAAAGTGAGAACATATTTTACTTCTGAAAATGATCGAGTGGGAGATGTTATAAGATCATCATGCATCAACTTGAGAGGAGCTTTCACTCAGGAAGCCTTGGCTTGTGGGAAAGAGTCCTACTGGTTTTTGCCAAGCATGCATCCTAGACAAACACCATCGATGTAGGAGACTTTAGAAGGCCTATCACCAAGTTTTATGTACTCAACTCTTAAGGTATTTATAGTTTAGGTGACCAAAGAGTTCATGCCACAAACTTCCTCAATGAATTTACTTGAACAAGATATGAACATGTAGAGGGCTCAAATATCTCAAAATAGTATAGATGTGAATGATAATCAACAACATCTATTGGAATTACATTGTGTAGATCTTGCAATTTTCTTATTATAACATTATGTTGAGAAAATTCCACAATCTCCCCAACTCTTGAATTACAAATTTGATTTCCAGAAAGCAAATTAAAGGAAGTTTTGAGAACAAGACGTACATCATTGATGCAGCCATCCTGCATCTATATTGTACTGAAACCCAAAACATCAACATGAGAAGAGTTGCCAATTACAATTTGAGAAGTGCTGCAGTTAGAAAGAGATGAGAAAATCATGAGAATGAGTTAGATGGTTAGAAGTATCAGAATAAAAATCCATTTATCATGTGATGCAATCAATACCTTTGCAAAAAGTGCTTTCCTACTTCTAAAGAGGGAGTAGGAGAAGAACCATAAATTTTGTGTTGTTTTACTGTTGCTTCTAAAGTTTCCATGTTCTTGCAGCATCTGAACTCAGGATGATTTTTCTTGTTACAAAAACCAGAAGGACCATATGTCTTCTTTTGTCTACGTGCCCATTTACACTTAGTGGAATTAGGAGACTTGGAGGTAGATTGTGTAGGTTTATTTTAGGGCATTGTCTTTGGCTTAGGTTTCGGTTTTCCCTTAGAAGAGCTAGCAACAAGTGTACAATTGGGATTGAGAAGAGGATCTAGAGCACCAATTTGGTTCTCTCTATTTTAGGTGTTCACAAAAAAATCTTAAAAGAAGGGATTTTGAACCAATCACCTAAAGTACCCATTGTAGAGTAGAAAGTAGAAGCAAAGACATTAGATGGACCTTTCAATTTTGACAAAATAAAGAAAGAGGCCTCTTTGTCTTGTTTTTCTTTTTCACAAGTTTTCAATTGTGATTGAATAGATTTTAATTTGGCAAGGAATTCTTCAATTGTGGGGAAGTCAGAGGGCAAGAGAAAAGTTAATTCTCTATCAAGTTACAACATTTTGAACTCATTTATTGTTTCAAACATTTTCAAAGTTTTCCTATACTTCTTTTTGGAGATTTGACATCTATATTGTGGAAAAGCAGATTATCGGACACATTAAAGCCAATTAGACCAGGTGTTTCATCCTGTTTACAAGCATATTTCGACAGGAAGACTCTTGGAACACTCTTCATCAACCTCTAAACTGTAATAATTGCGGCATCCTAGGTCGCCAAACATGGTAGTTGGAGGTGTTTATGGTTTTAATCAAGTGGGTTTTGGTCATTGTGGAGCAGGAAGTGGAGGAGAATGGCAAGAAGTAGGACATAAGGCTTAAATACCCCCAAAACAAATAACTCCCTCTTGAACAAATACAAGCCATTACACAAGGATGGAAAAAAAAATCCCCCTTTTAACAAAATTCCCTCTCGTTTACAAGTACCTTGAAAAAATTGCCAATTTTGATATACCCCCTTTCACAAATTGGCCTCCTTTTCAAAAAATGGCCCTCCCTTCTCTGAAAAAGATGTAATCACTTTTAAGATGCCTTTCATAAAACTATAATTATGATGATAGCTATCAAAATTTTAAAATTTTAATAAAATATTTACTTCTAAAGATAGGGCTTACATGGTAGGAACCGGTTGAGTTGAGAGGTGGACAACTCATCAGAGCCTCGTAGCCAGATGGGCAGCAAAGCTAATAGTGGGATGAGCGGCACGGGTAGGACGTCGAGTCATTTATTTTCTATGCTCTCGATCTGTTTGAATGGCTGGTATGCAGAGTCCACAAATGGTATCTGGTAGCTGGGAAGTAGGTGGTTGAGCCACAAATGATCAGATGGTTTGACTGAAGTGGAGGTGTTGAGTAAGATTTCAGGCACGGGCCATGCGTAAAGGAGCCAACGGTTGATCTGAAGTGCAGTGTGGGTTGGGTGGACCCGTGGTGTCAATGTGACTGGCTGAGCTATCAGTGCTGATGCCAATTCAATGCCAATCATCATCCAATGCAAATGTCAAAGACTGAAAAAGGAGATCGGCTGGACAATTTGAAGATGGAGGTCGCCAACGATATTTTGGTCATGTTCACACTATAATCCAAACGCCAGTCGAGCTGTAAGTGGCAGCTGAGAAGTTTCAAGTTGGGAAGTTCAGCGCTGGTAGTGTATCATGGCCATCATAGCACACGGTGAGCATGGACACAGCCAGCAAGAGAGGCCAGGGTGAGCTGGTCTGCTGCAGCAGCCAGATAGCTTTGGCCTAGGTGAAGCCAAAGGCCTTTGAAAGGGCCAACCGAACAGACCGAGTAATAGTGTAAGGTGTTGGCTGGCTTGGGAGGTACGTCTTGCATTGCCTACTCTTCCAATGGTCCAATTATGTTCATCCGCTGCAAAAAAAAACTTCAACACTTCACAATGCCGAATTATATAAAAGGTGACAGTGCTGGATACTTCAATCTAGTGCAATTTATTTTTTCTAGAGCCACAACTGTACAGCTTGGAAAATTAAAAAATTTCAAACACTTTTGATGAATGTGGACAGGAAGCTTTACAAGTTATTGGCTACAGGAGAGCTCAACCACTCTGATACCATACAGGAGTGAGGTGGAGGATGAATAAAATCATAGGATCAAGCCCGGAGAACAAAACCACAAACAAAAAAGCTTATCATTATCAGCACACAAAAGGGAAAATTACACTGCAATAATAATACTTCACTTGCAAATACATGTGATACATGCTACAAGGGAGCCCTATAATATGTGGCCACGATGGCTTGTTTTCACAACAAACTATTGGTTGTAAAACAAACTATTCCTAAAATCATGCACATAAGAAAATCTCTACCCACTGTAGTTTTTAAATAAAGGACTTGATAGTTTATCTCCTTATACTTTGGAGCTTAAACTAAACTTAGTGTGAACATGCATAAATTAAGACTAGCTAACAAAAGATCTAGTCTAATGTGCACACACCAACAAAACCCACATGGTTTGGCAGCCATGTTGATGTTCTTAAGTGTATAATTTGTCGGGAACTATGTTTACTGAGTTCGTGCTTATTTTATGAGGAATGATTACTTTTTTATTGCTATCCGTGCCATTCATTTGGAGTAGTGGTTTGTATGAAGAGAGCAATAATGCATCCTGTAACAACTGCTAAAGCAGGTTTTGCAGCCTTTTGAGATTGTTTCTGAGCTTTAATCATTTTTCTTGCTCAATATATCATTCTGTCAGTTGACATAACTTGTTTTGTATCCATGTAAGGCAAGATAGATGAGAAAGTTTTACAAGTATCCATTCTATACAATCCAATTGATCTGTGGCATTAGGTAGGACTGTGTCTAATGGTAACCTAGGACACGGCTATCCAACTGATCTGTCAGTTGTATTGTCTCTATAATGGAATGGCTGATCAGAAAGAAGAAGATATTCTATCATCCAATTATCTATTGGTAAATGTTAGAGCATATCAATTTGTAATGTCCCCAATGGACATATTTTAGCCCCTAGACGGATTTTAGGCAATCCCAACTTTAAATATGCAAAATACAGACAAATTGCAGCCAAACAGAAATATGATTTTTGCAGAAAATTAAATCTAGGGCAGCGAACAGAAAATAATGGATAACTCCAAAAATACTTGCTCAAATCTCTTGAAATTTTAAATGGAGCTTGCTAATACAATAACAGATATTATAGAACTGTTTTTGGAATTTTTCGAATAACAGAATGCTGCCAGAAATTTACAGCGTGCCCTAAACAACTGAAAACTTCTAAAATTAATATCTTTTGCTAGAGAAGTCCAAATGAGCTGAAACTTTGGATCTTGGGCCACAAAAATATGAAGAATAATATTCCAAAAATAGTTTTCACACAAAAAACACGAAACCCTAATTTTTCCCTAAAAAGTAGGTCGCCCAACACATTTAGGGCATCAATTCAGCTCCAAACTTGACAAGCTAGGGTAGATCTCTCACTACCGAAGAATGCCCTGCTAGCTAGGGATGGATCTCTCACCACCGAAGCTAGGGTTCCTATGGGATCTTACTCCACAAGCTAGATATTTGCAAACAACAGTTGCACATGAAAGAATATGCATAAGCTACAAGCTTAAGACACAAATTAGAAAATATCAAATGGTATGGAATATCTTTCCCTTCAAGTCGACTTCTCCTTATAAAGGAAGAAGAGACCCAAAACAACCTCTACAATATCCAATTAGTTCCCAAGGATTTTCCCTATGCAAGCATTTAATATTTTCCCATATTAAATGCTTTTTCCAACAACTTTTTCCCTCCTAATGCAAGTCGCATTTTTCTAGGGGAAATACATAGTAAAATGGGCATTTATCCTTTCTATGTTCCCATTCCCCCTTCTAAGGCAAGTCGCCTTTTCACCTAGGATGGATAACAATTTATATTTGGGCCTTTTCCATCCTTGATTTAATAATTATTAAGTCATATAAATTATTATAAGTGCTCTATATATTTTTTTCTTTTATTAATGGCACTTTATAATAATTAAATATAACTTAAGCCACCCTTATATTTTTCCTTTGGCCATCGGGTTGACAAAATAGGCCAAAGGTCTTCGAATGGGAAGGAGATATTACACAATTCTTAACAATCCATGAACTAATTCAAAAATTCATCTTCTCGGCAATTCAACAGTGAACTGCACTCAGTGGCATTGTCATCATATTGCATTTATGTCTTCTGGGGACTGACATTTTCCTATTGGAACAGTCCACAAGTTTCAGTTTTGGAAACATAGAGATTACTGGTATTTGATTCAATATTCTACTACATGATTACCTTATATGCTGGTCTACTTGAGCATAAACATCGATGTGTTAATCATGTTTTTACCAATCCGTCAAAAGAAGAATTTCTTTCAAGTGCTTCTTTTTCCATTGGTTGTAATAACTCACTGCAAATTATCTTACTAGTATTGAATTGCTTTAACATATTTTCTGAGGATTTATTCTGGGAAACTGGGCATTCAATATAATGTAGCCAGTTGTTAGCGGTTTAGAGATCGGTAACTAAATAGAACATTGGCAATATATAAATATTGACATTCATGCCATCAACAATTCCACAACCCTGTTGAACATACTTGTTTAGCCCTGATATCAGCCTTCTGATTTTATTTCTTGATCTGAATGGTCTGACCAATCTTCTGCACATGCCATCCATCATTTCCAGGATGTCAATGGAGTACCTATAGTCTTTCTTGTGAACTGATAGCCCTAGAACATCATAGACATAATTGAAACAAATGGGGTTCCAGTTCTACGATCCTTTTCTTTACTGGATATATCATATTGTCAAAGAGATTGTGGTTTAGTGTTCGACGTGTTTCTTATCTCTGAAGCAATATGTAACAAGACCCTGTCCTCTCCAAAATTTGAATGCACTGCAATATTGCAGTGCCAACTCGAGCATATCCCTTGCTAAAGGGAACTCCTCTTTATCCTGATTCTGATCTCTGCTATAACGATCTTCTTAAATTTTATGTCTAATTTGATCTGCCTTTAATATATCAGTAATCTTAACCACTTCTTTGTCTATGCACTACAATATTGCAATGCCAACTTGGAACACATCCCAAGCTGCAAGGAACTTCTCTTTATCCTGATTCTGATCTGCTTCAATTTTATGTCTATCCTGACCTGCCTGTAATATATCCCTTTGGATACTATTGCTTCACACATTGAGGGGGTTAGGTCAGTGAGGTGGTGCTTATCTTTGCACAAAACTACTACGAAGGTGTTCCAGTATGGTACCTCTCGGTGACGTGGATCTGCTCTTTCTCAGCGTCATGGATCTGTTCCACCTTGGCCTTGTGGATCTATTTGATTTCTTTCCGGGCCTTGGGGACAACCAAACATTATGAGTTTCTTCGCTGCCATGGGAGTTTCTTTTTTCTTGGAGGTTAGAAGGGATTCTAGGGGCAGTGCTTTGCTTCCTCCTAGGATTACCAAGCCTTGTCCCCTAAGCCCTAATACTCCTTGATGAGGATTATCATATCCTGCATTGGTCCTTTCATAGTGATAGGTGTTAGGGGAGTGCTTTGTTTCCTCATAGGATGGCTCAGCGTTGCCCTCCCAGCCTTAAATGCTCCTTGATAAGCATTATCATATCTTGCATTGGCCCTTTCATAGTGATAGTTGATGATGCAATGATTTCTGTCCCGCCATGGTTAGAGATGTTTGATGAGACCAGCATTTAGTCTTTCCAACTTTTATCAGTCCATACTTATTGGGGTTCTTGCTCCCCACTTCTATTTATATTGGTACCTTAACCACATGGGTTGGGTTTTTATTGCTTTGGGTTTACACCTTGTTTTTTTAGTGTGTGAGTTAATCTTCGATCCTAGGGTCCTTTTACCTTAGCTCTTTCTATTGTAATTGGATGTATTCTCGAGCCCCATTGGCCAACTTCTGGTCATTCGTGGTCCTTTTCTTTCTTTCTAGGTCTTGCAACAATTTTGGTCCCAAAAAAATTCATCATTTGGGCTTTTCCCAACTCCATGTTGTTCAGCAGTTACACATGCGATGCCTCAACAGGACTGAGGCCCAACAATGTATAGAGACCACTATTGTAGGCTAATTCTGTTAGGTAAAATCTCCTTTTGAGCTTTAAGCTATATATATGAAGAATACATAGTTCCCAAGAGACGGACGGGTATGCCATTGTTTAGGATTTTTTTTTTCCAGAAAAATAGGAGAGCGGAAAATAGAATAAAATTATATGTGTGTGTGTGTATTTACTATTTAGACAACAATATTATACAACCTAATATAGCTTAAGAAAATCAGTAATAACATTTTGAAGTAAAAATCTTAAATGTTGACAAAAGATTACAGTAAAAATATTGATATTTATCTTTGATATCTCATCATATCTAGGGTCAAGAGTACTGAATATATTAAAAAATAAATGCAACTCTCTGAGAGGAGACAAATATGAGCGAGTACTGGTCTCCGAGATGTGTCTCTTGTTGTAGGAGATGAGTCTCCGTGCAACACTAGGATAATACAATTATGTATGGTCAGAGACTGTACATGTAAGCTGAATAAATGATGTACAAGAGAGATTTTATGGTCCCTTTAAAATGTATGCCCATACTTTAGGATTATTATAATTATGATTATTTGTCAAAAACAGACAAATTTTATGCCTTCAAGTTTAAGCTCTAATATCAACTTATATTTTGTGCAGCTGTTTTTATCTTCGTCTGCTTTACCACCACGCAGACAATATCTCCAAGGAAAATCTAGCAGAGGTCTTCACTGCAAGAGAGTGAAGAAGTAAGCACAGAAATTTAATATGAACAGGAGGAATTTCTTCATGTATTAAGCATTATATCTCATGGAATTTAATCATTCTAAATTATTTGTTTATTCTGTTTCAGGATTGGCATCCGCAGTGACGATTTAAGGGATTCATTTGAGAAAATTGCAGGAGGAACTGCCATAGCTCTTTCATCTCCTCGCTTGGTAATCCCAACTGCAATATTTGGTTGCTGGGCTTTATCGAAACATTTCTTTGCTGATTCCTTTGACTTCCAGGTAATATTTGTTTGGAAAATTATGTACGTTATACTTGGCATATTTATTCTGAAGAAAACGTATGCAGAGTCCCACCATACATGTTTCAGTTATCAATAGGCTTGTATGGTGTTTCTTTGCGATTTCATGTTGGAAAACCATACCAAATTCACAGAAATATAGATGATGTGAAACTAGGGATCTGCATATATTTTGCGAGGATAGGCTCATATTCAATTTGATGTTCTAGACTCAGCTATGAGGTATACCATTTAATTCTCACTATCTTTGGAAATAGTTTAGACATGTAGTCCATATTCCTGATACCTCTGGTTTATAACTGGCCTTCGCCACAAAATTCACTTCAAAGTGATTCTTATGTCATTGTATCCTTTTTGGGTCCTTTTGGGTAAGAATGTAATTTCAGGTTTAAAATATTCGTTTTTCATATCATTTCAAGATTTTGCATGTATTCTTCGAGAGTTTTCTTTTGAAATTCTCCATTTGAAAAGTTTGTTTTAACTGAACTTTTCTTTTTGAATTTTGCTTAAGGAATTTCCTTGTCAAGAAACTAATCATTTTATCTGTGTACTCGCTTCAGCTTGCTCCTGCAATTCTTGGGTTATTTGCCTACAAAGCTGCTGCATTGGTTCAAGCGTATCGGGACAATGAGGATTTGCTTATTGATTTTCTGAAAGATGAATAACCCCAAGTTAAAGCATTGCAGAAATCCTTTGACCTTGACTGACAACATGTAAAAGCTTTAAGAATTTAGCAAGACCTTAATCATTCTAATGTTTTTGAATTCTACCAATCAATTCTTGTAGTGGTCATATGGTATTTTCTCTTTCATGCCATAGGAATAGGATTTTTCTACTTCTCACGCATGAGTCTGTACCATCAAATGTACAAAGAACAGGGTGGATTTATTGAACATGATTTTATAAGATAATTTAGTATATTGAATGTAGTGGTTCATTATCTAAAGCATTTTTTAATCTATGTTGGTTTCTAGACTTTACTTATTCACAAGTTAATAATCAGTTTTGCGCTCTGTTTCACTCACAATTATCCGACAGTGATAATGTATTTGATGTGAGGCCAAGGGAGTCTCTAGGAGATTCAAGTTCTAAATGCATGTATGTACAAATATGGAAAACATCATCAATACTGATAGAAGCAAACATATTAGCAATTTTTGTTACTTCTATCAGTATTGATGATGTTTTCCATATTTGTACATATTTTCCATGAGGTTAATTAAAGGGACAATTGTAATTTTTCCACACGCTAGATTTGATTCAAAGTTTCCTTTGGTTATGTTTGCAGAGATCGCTGAGAGTTTAGTGCAAAATAGTTTTGACTTTTCGAAAATAGCATACATACCAAATGTGTGAAAAGAAAATTAAGACACAAAATATATGACTTAACCCAAAACCATAAGAAAACATAGTTTGTTGACAGTAAAAAATAGGAGGCGTGGTTTAAAAATACCTAACATACTTGGGCGTTTTTTTTTAAAATTAGAACTTCGACAAATCTATAAAGAATGTTTGGAAGCAGTTCTCCATAATAATTCAATCATTCCTAAATATCTGGAGCTCCTTGTTTGAAATATAGGTTTAGAATGCTACTTGAGAAGAGGGAATTGAATAAGAATCCGGAGGACTCTTCTTGTTGTGTAAATTTAAACCCCGATTTGATACAATATTCAATGCATGTTTGAGCTTTTCCTTTGTAGCGTGCGAAAAGACGAGCCAAATATGTAGTCAAGAATTTGCAATCATTGTGAGAGCCTCTCATTTCAAGAAATATCCAAAAAGATATAGTACGCTTCCTATCCAATCCAAGTTCTACATCTACTTTAGATTTTAGTGACTACTTTAAATGCTTGTACACATTTAAAAGTGATCTAGGAGGCTCTGTGATGTCAAATAATTCATATTGCTCCACATCTTGATCCAACTTCCGTAGTGTCGTCAGTTTCATACTGCACACGTGTGTATATTGCAAGGTCATAACTGCTATTCTATGATTCAGTTGCATAGTAGTATATTACACAACTATGTAGTATCGTTAGTGGAGATGGATTGGTGATTAGTTATGAAGCGGTTATAATGGTTTTAACGAAAGCTTTATCTTCATCCTTTGTATATTAAAGCATCTTTCCATTCTTTGTAGGTAGGGTTTCTAGTAAGGGCTACATAGACATCCTACATCCAACCTCTCGAGAACCTATACATGACTTTGCATAAAATAACTTTGCATTACAATTCTACATCCAGTGTTGATATTTTTTTGTTTCGTTCTTGCACGAGCATTCTGATCTATCTTTTGGCCTGTAACGATATATATGCTTTCTGCACATAACACATCTAGATTTTAATTTTAAGTGTTGTTCGTTGGGTCTCTTCCTATGCCTTAGATCGGTGGTATTAGAGCACATACTAGTTCATCATATCCTAGAGGTATTGAAGTTGCATTTTAACCTTTTTCCCATTTTTGAATGCCCACTCACACAAGGTTCGAATACATGAAGTTAGGATTTGAAACATGCGTTCCTTCTTCAAACCTTTCCTCATGTCCTTAAATGGGGATTAAACAAATTTAAAGATTCCACCTTCAATATGTTAAAGGAGGAGGATGTTTTGCAAAAACAACAAGAAGAATTTGAAGAACATGCACATGAAAGAGTAGGGACCGTTACTCAATTATTTCAACTTCTTAAGAATATAAATGTGATTCCCAATCCACTCCTCCACAATGACCTTTTGGTTGTCACACCACATATAAGGTACAATTCAATCTAGACATTTCTATGTTCAAGATAAAATAGACACAAATGCCCTAGATAATTGGTTTATCCTTGTTTGTTTACCCTACATAAAATATCATTTATGTGATAGCGAAAAATATTATTGTTGCTCTTTTGAAAGTTGCTTTATATGTGAAGAAATAATGGCATAACTATTGCACCGCGCATGAAGACGATGTTAACGAGTTATTTGTAGATATGGAATGGTTTCGTTGAAGCACTAAAAATATCTATTATTTTGTTGGGAGCTATGATGACCAATACATCAAGTTTTCACAATTGCCAAGGCCACAATCAACATGTTCAAGAATATACAAACACCTTTTACTCATTTGCTATAAAATTGAATATTCAAGAATTTGAGCAAAATCTCATCTTGAAATATAGGTTGGGCTTAAGACCATATATTCAATTTGAGGCACTAATGTATAAGTGATTAGAAGAAAATGTCGTCGATAATCGTGGTCAGAGAAAGAAATGATTGGAGGAGACATCTCTGTATTAGCAACTAAGAAATCAAGAGACCCCGATGTAGGAGGCATTGTGCGATATGTATGATTAGCTGAGGAATTAGCAGGTTTCTTTCATGTCTAGGAAGCGGATTATTGCATATTTTGAGCTTATGATTTTCATTGACCGGGGCAGAGTCCAAAGACTCTTGAAGCTCATGTTTGTGTCATCGATAAGATCTTGGATGATGGTGCAAAGTTTGAAACACCTATTTGTAGAGTGTCCCACACATTGATGATAGTCACATCGAAAGTTCTCATTGTAATTCCGACCTTTTGGACGAGATGGGTCTAATTCAAACGGGGAGGAAGTGTAATAAAATTGCTCTCAAGAAGTTGTAATATAATGTGGAGCAATGGTTAACTTTGTAAATATACGCCTAGGTGGTTGTGATGGAAGCTCTCTGGTGGTGGATACTGCATTGATAGTGATTTTTGTGTCAGTTGGCTTCGTTGTTGATGGTTTGAACGTTGATTTATTTTGAAAACCTGTAGAAGATGAGGTTTGCTCTTGATATTTAACCTTGCCTATAGATAAGAGCTTAGTTTCACGAAGCTTAAGAGTATGGCATAGTTGATCGAAGGAAGGAGATGTCTTGAAAAACACTCTCATGGAGAGGCGGTAATAGACTCTGAATGAATAAGTCCTGAAGCTCAAAGTCCACAAGCACATTGGACATCTCAACTAAGTTATTTTTGTATCGCAAAACATAGTCTCGCTAAGTGTTCGCTAGATCCTTGTTTAAGGTGTGTGAGTTGAGCATAAGATATCTTAGAGACGATGTTGATAGAGAAGTGAGTGAGAAAAGCATCGATAAGATGTATGAAAGATGTTACCGAGTGAACAAGTAGGTCATAGAAACAACACATTGCATAATCTTGGATACTGCGAGGAAAAAGCTTTGCTAAAATGACGTAATCATCCACATAGTCAAGACATACGACGTGAAAGGCTCAGAGATGCTCTTATGGGCCACCATGGCCTTTGAAGATTAGAAACTTAGGAGAGTTGAAGTTTGGTGGTAACAGAGATATGCGGAAATGGTGGGTGTAAAAGGAGTATGAAAAAGTGAAGTGGAGTCAAGAGATGGAGATACATGAGAAGTGGCGAGTTGTAGTTGGTGAATTTGTGTCTAGAGATCCTGATATGAAGAAGTTAAATCAGGAGTATTCGAAGAAGAACCAAGTCGCACATTGGGAGTATTAGGTGGAATGATAGGAACGATAGTGGTAGGAATGGATACTGGAGCAAGAGGCTAAGTGGAGACCATGGGAGCCGAAGAGTTAGCAATAAGTGGAGCCGTGACAACATCACGAGTATTTTTAGCAGTGACCAAAGCATGCAAAATATGCGGAAGATGGGTGGGATTATTATGCAAAGCTTGTTGAAAATCAATAAGTGTGTTCAATTGGTCTTGATCGACATTAGTATCCTCATCGTATGACTTCTCACTATCAGATGCTTCTATTTCATGAAGGGGAACATTGTGAGAGTTAACAAAGGGATTTTCAGTTGCAACCATTGATGTAGAGACCTCATCTATTGATTTAGAAACCCTATAGGAGGATGAAGGAAGCTTAAGATGGTCAAGAGACCCAAATAGACCACTACAGGTGACAAGCATAAGAAGAAAACCCAAGAAAGAAGGTGGGTTTGAACGAGGGGTTCACCAAAATGATTAAGCTAAAATGTAAGTACACGAGCATAATCTGATGCTATAGTAGCAGTAAATAAATGCAATAATGAAATACAAAAATATACCAAAGCAAGCTAAACAATAAATAATGAAACCCTAATGTGCAAAGAAGGGTAAGATGCCTTAGTTGATTCGCCGAGTTCTTGGAAAGCGTGTAGAGCTGGAAAACATAGAAATGCGAAGCACTAACCATCGCACTAGAGCTTAGAAAATACAGATCTGGACATATAAGCTAGATTAGGGTGTCTCGGAGCAAGACTAGGGCACCTACAGTGCCTGTGCACTAATTTTGGGCACTTGAATATGCGAAAAATGCTCAGAAACTTGAATTCTCAGGGTCACAAGATGTTCGTTGATGCTCACCTTTTGTCACTACGGATTCACACAATGATCGATGGAGTCGCCGGAAACTCGTAATGGAGAATAGACCTCGCAAAACCCTCAAATAGACACCGAATCCCAAAAAAGAAAGATGCACAATGAGGGGTCGACTGTCCTAAGCCGCTACAATGGTGGACTTATAATCGATCGATGCACTACATCTTAGACCCAATGCGCTTATGTGTGTGTGTGTGGAATTGTGCCCTAGGTTACTCTTGTGTTAGTCGTACTTGGATAACAAGCAAGTAGCTAAATGTAAAGAAATGTAGTAAATGTGTGCATGGAATAAAATGAACTTCCCTCCTATGAAGTGTATGCAGATGAACCAACCCTTGTGTCCCTTGTGATGGAGCTAGATGGATGCAATGGAGCTCTTAGATGCCTTGATGGATGCAACCTTAGGTGGAGATAGTAGATGCTTAGTGCTTGGTCCCTTATTATGATCACATAACTTTATATTTATATGATTCCCTTGCTTGAACTTCGTAATTAACCCCGAAAATGCCGAATACCAAAAAGATAAGATGCTCAAATGGCTAGAAAGGACCCAAAAAGTGTGAGTAAAGAAAAAAGAGGATAGGGGCGCATGAGGGGATGAGGGTGCCTAGCGTTGATGTCCTGGCTAGGCGCTGGTGTCCAAAATGACAAATGTCGAAGTATGAAAAGACAGATTGAGCAACCAAGCGTGTAAGACCAAGAAAAGTGATAGAAATGAAAGAAAGGTGGCCAAAGACATGGGTTAATTAGTATTTTTCTTAGTTAGGAATCATATGAATAGTAATATGTAATCAAGACTAGATAATTACCCAAAGTGTGTGATTTTATGTCTACATTTTGTAATATCTTGAATGTGCTCAGCAGGGGTAACTTGATTCTCACCAGTGAAGAATGGAATGCTTTTATGCACAACAACTGGTATATCATGTTACGTGGAAAGGCCAAACAACTACCGGGTGAAGTTGGCAAATGGAATATTTCTCTACCACACCATGGCTACAAAGGGTTTGAATACCCTCAGAGAGCACGCAAAGGTCTTACAAAAGGAGGGGTAGATAGGACCCCGTGGCGCGAAAGATGGAGATGCGCATGCATCGGTTCTGCTACTTCTTCTTTTTCGGGAGACAATCAAGATATTCAAAGGGTCCTTCAATCGCACGCGCTTATGTCTTGTGTATCCTTCTCATGAAAATGATGCGTAGAGTGCTAAAATCAATAGATCTAGATGTTGGGAGTCGCCATATGTGTTAAAACAAGCCTCCAAAGGATGGAAATCAACAAGAACACATCAAAATTATTGAAATAAAGATGTATAGCTCTTCAAAATTGTCCCAACTAAGTGGCGTAAAATTGTTAGAGCTCAAAATTGTACCCATCTAAGATCAGGATGAACTGGGGCTTTGAGGCAACATGGGATTGTCTCTAAGTTGTGGGACTTACACTTGAGACAGACCTCCGAGAGAAGGTCAACTTCCTCTACCTATTTCTACTACTAAAACTACTCCTAGGAAGGGAAATGCAACTACCTATTATTACTCTGCGATTCCAAGGACCAAGGAGAGAGGGAGATGCATGAAATAGAAATATTAAGCTAAGGGGAGGTGATACCACCAAAAGAGAGGGATGAACACTCTCAACCGAGGGAGAATAAGAGAAAATGCACACAAGGACAACATGTAAACGTGCCATAGACTATAACAACACTCACACACTCGTTTTCATGGAGCACAATAGAAGAAAAACTTGCAAGAGACATGAAATTACACAACAAAGCAACAATGCAAGGAGAAAGGCAAGCATATGCAATAAAAACGAGCTAGGTCAAATAATAGACACAAAACAAAACTTTTATTGCTTCCAAAAGATGCACAATCAATTACAATGGTGGAAGAGGCAAACATCCACATGTAAAAAAACAAATCTAAGGCCTTCGACTCAAAATGCAAATGCAGTATTCTAAATAATACTCTTGCAAACCAAGAGAGTCCAACCTTTTACAATGAGCAATACTCAACTATTTATAGAAGAAGGAGAGAAGAGAAAGAGAAAGAAAGGGAAACTCGATTCAAACTTCCAACCACCAACAAGATGCGGTAAAATGCTTACAAATGCGCATGTAGCATTGTCGGATCCACCTTCCCATGTCTATTTAGCTTGACAAGAAGGAAAGGCAAATCTGGGTCAAATCTGGGTGGTTGGGTCGACTAGATGTATGCATTAATGGCCTGAGACGTGCTTCCATATTTTCCACCTACCAAATCCAACCAAAATCTGATTTTGAATAGCCTAGAGTGTAGCCCACGTTAACAACTTTCAATCAAGACCAAAAGTGCATGAATCTAACCTTTACAACAAAATTTATGGTGATTTGAAGACTTGCAGTACAAGTTGAACATGCAAGACACGTGGCACACTCTCAAATGGCAGCCGAAGTGAAGGATCCAGCTTAACTATTTGTTTGTGTTTTTTCCCGCCACATTTCATGCATTCATTTTATACAAGGATTCAACACGCAACCGACATGTTCGATAGGTTGTGTGTTGTACACTTCATTTGACAAGTCACCATGTGGTATATCCCATGCTTCTTGCATTGAATAAAAACTTCTTCTAAGTCAACAATGTGGTTACCTCTTACTTTGGAGAAGATGTCAAACCATCAAGGTACACTACTATGCTTTTATCCTTCAAAGTAGAAAATACCATATTCATTTCCCTTTGAAAGTTACTTCGGCATTAACCAACCCAAAAGGAATCTTTTGATAGGTGAATGTTCCCATGGTGTGGTGAATGTTGTCTTATACTGATCTTCTTTAGCTACCTATATTTGATTGTATCTTGAGAAACCATCTAACATAGATAACATTTATGAACCAATAACTACTTGTAGGGTATGATCCATGATAGGAATAGGGTAGTTATCTTTTAATGAGGCTTGGTTTAGATTTTTGAAATCCACACACAAGCGTATCTCGCCATTCTTTTTCCTTACAAGTACAATGTTGGCCAACCATTTTGAATCGATAGATTATTTTTGCATCTAACAATTTTTGAACTTCAACATAGATTGTACCTGATATGGTTGGATTGTGACGCTCGAGCTTTTTTATGAAAGGATTTTGGCCCGAATGCAATGGAATATAGTGCTTCACTTCTTTTGGTTGATAGGTTTTCAAGTCTTTGTAAGACCACGTAAAGACATCAATTTATATTTTGAGAAGCTTTGTGAATGCTTCATGGTCTGTATTACCAAGATTCACCATCTTGGGTTCATCTTCAACACCCAAATTTAGTGGCTGTATTTCTAAAGAAGAACTCTCACCATATTCTTTATCCTTCTTTAGGAATTGGTCATGCTTATCAAATATTTCTTCTAAGGAGACCCAAACATTTATAGATTTTGTTACCTTTCAAATTTGAATTATCCATTTGTTGTCATTGTGCACTGATAAATCTCGCTAACCGTTGTTTGGGGTGGAGGTGAGTTGCTTCCTTTAAAGTATAGTTCCTCAAAGTTATGCTTCTACTCCGTAAATGCAGCTATTTGCTTGTCATCATTGAAAACTTTCCATTACTCAACATTGTTTGGGACTCTTGGACAATAGATCATCTCTACTTTATAGTCACCTTGCCTAAACATCGTAGGAGGCTAATCTAGGTTTAGTAATGCAATAGTTACTTTGCTAAAGAGTCTTCTCTGTAGTTTTGATTTCTAGGAATAAAGTTGACGAAGAAGGCGAGAAATCAAGTGTGGCAGATAACACCCTATCTTGGCAAAGTGTCTCAACTTATCTCTCTTTACTTGGTATTGGCCTCTTATTTGTTTTACAATGAGTTCATCATCTCCCTGTGATATGAGTAATTTTACTCCCATATTTTTCGCTTGCTCCATTCCTAATAATAAAGCCTAGTGCTATGTCGTATTATTAGTATTTTCAAACATTAATTTGTAGGAGTAAGGGTGTACCTTTCCTTCTGGAGATATCAAAATGACACCTACTCCCGACCCAAAAGAATAACAACTACCATCAAAATCAAGAGACCAAATATTTTCTTCTTCTACATGTACATCCCAAACTTGTGGCTCGGAACTTCTTTATTGATTTTTAAGTAATAGACTCCATGATCTGATTCTTGGAAGAGAATCTGGGATCTTAGGTCTTCGAGACTTAGTGATCTGTGTACTTCGACCGCCTCTCAAGTTCCACCTTCCGATTCACTCTTTTGATTGGAATGTGAGCACACGACCAATCTATCTTTACTTCTCCATGAAACTGTTTGTAGAAATTTCTACGTAGCAACATCCCATAGGAGACAGGAATATCTCGCCACTAAAATTTTCATCTTCAGTCTTTTATCGGAAAGCTGCCAAAACAATCTAAGCATCTTTAATTTGTCCAATCAAGGGTACTTGTCTCTCCATTGAATAACATCTCCCAATTGTTTTAGTCAATGTGAGCCCAAGAGTATCTGCAACTTTAGCTAGCATGACATTATCAGAAGCTCATAAATCTAGGATAAAGTTACTCAGTTTGAAACCATTGATTAACAGAGAAACATATAAAGGTTCATTTCTTTTAGAAGATGTGGGAGCATTAGTTGCAACATTTTTTTGGGGAGGAGTATTCCCAGGGTTAGGAAGAATTCCTTTTTCTGCATTATGGGGTGAACTATTTGACCCGTTGCTCTGAACATACTTAACTAGCATGTTTAACTGATCAGGGAAAGCCCTCAAGTATTCAACTTCTGACATCTGGATTTTGGTTTTCTTAATGTGATCTATGATGTAAAAAGAAGGGATAAATGCACTTGAATTGGGCTTAGGAACAACTCGATCTTTGTGTTTTAGAAGGATTAGAAGAAGAAGAACTTGCATACTTATATTTAGGAGCTAGAGAAGAAGGTAGAGGGCTACCTCTTTTGAGTATGGTAACATCTAACCTAGGTTCATCTCTTTCTCTTATTTTTCCATGGACATATGTTTCACCACCTTGCTGCACCTGAGATCTTGTAAACACTGCGAAAAGTGTGACCATAATCATCTTCAAAAGTTTCATAATAGTCATTATTTGATTCATAGTCTAGGTAGCCAATGTTGGAGTCGCCAACAGGGTCTACAAAATCATATTCTTCAGTGGATCACAATCAACAACTTGATCTTCTTCATTCATTTCTACATTTTTCCTTGGGAAACTTCAATTTCCAGTCTTTAAGGAGCAACAACAATGTGGTTCCGGTTTTGGTTTTGATTATTGAAATTTCACGTAGGTGTATTCCTAAAGCAGAGCAATATCAGAATTGTAACCTTGCGCCATTTGCTTCTTTATTTGCAACATGTTGTTGGTTGCAACAAAGGATCGAAGTGCCGCTTAGAGTAGAACCTTCAACCTTAGGAGTTGAATGCTTGATTTTACCACCATGATGAGATCATCTTCTACTTCAATGGAGATGTTCTAAGATGCCAACAAGTTAGTGACATGCTCTACGCAACCGATAGCCCACTTCAGAAATAAAGCATTAATGAAAAATACCTTCTGATTTTCATCACTAAGAGAAGTAGTAGGAGGAATTTTATAAAGTATCCTTTGGAACTTAGCAATGAAATCCCTCATGTGTTCATGAGGTTCTTTTTAAGTTGAGCTAGTTGAGTAATCAATGTACTTGAATCTTCAACAGATTGAATCTTTTCATAAATTGGTCTCGCATGGTAGTCCAATTTTTAGGTGCTTGAGGAGCCAATTGGTAAAACCATTCTCCAACTAAGTCATGTAGAGTTTCTAAAAAGAGCCTCGACGGACACGTCTTCATGTTCAACAACCAAGACTCACATGATATAAAGAAAGAAACCAAGTGATCATTCGGGTTTTGTTTTCCATCTCCGAAGAATTTGGGAAAATTATTTCTATATCCTTTTGGTAACTCATGGAGAGGAGGTGTCAAATTTAGAGGGCCAAAGGCCACGCCCCATGGGACTAGTAATTGTTGAGCCATTCATAGAGAAATATGTAGTTGAGGATTAATTGGTTGGATAATTCCAGCAGTTGGACCGTGTTGTAATTGATTTGCAGGAGGGATCTACACTCTTCCCATAGGCAAGAGACTTCCTCTACACATTCTCGCTCGAGGCGATGATTGAAATTGAATTTCTCTTGCAATCTGAAGAAATGGTTTGTTTTGCCTTGAGCTTGACTTTCCTGTGTAAAAGGATGACTTGCTAGAATGGAGGAATGCCGATAAATGCAACTTAGCTTAAATAAAATTTGATTTTATAGGAAATCGACATAGTCTAAAAGTGCACAACAGTTCATCATGCAAATAATTGTTGATTTTGAACTCAACAATAACATGCATCCAACTCTAGTTTAAACGATGAGTATTTTTAAATCAACAAAATGTGTTATGTGTTTAGCACTTGGATTTGCATGCAAACTTCTAGACTTAATTGGACCAAGGTTTTAATGCTTTGACATGAAGACCGTAGATAAGCCCAAGATAATTCAAAGTTGTTTCTTTTATTTTATTATATAGACTTCACACGAAAGGCGTACGTTGATGATATTTGTTTGTTTCCCAAAGAGAGTCACCAAAAAATGTTGGTTAGATTTTATGCTTGGCTACATACACAAACCTAGGAAGTCATGGGATACGTCCCCTTCATTTAACAATGAAGCTCCCATGTAAGATATTTATTTATTCTAATTATTTTCTGAAGGTGTTACTTTAATCACAAAGCTCATGAACCATAACTTGAAAATTTTGCAGTAAGTAAGTAAGTTAGTTGTGTGTTTGGAAGTTGAGCGAATGGAAGAGGAAGGAAAATAAATAATTATAGGAGCGAGGAAAAAGAAACGTGCTTCACACTAAGTAGATTGCAGAGCTTATTGCAGCCGTATAAAATAAATAAACACTTAGTAAGATCCACAGTTTTCAAAGAAATGAAAAGAAATGCATTTAGATTCAAATTCAAGATAACACAAAGTTTACCATAAATCTTCACATAACACATAAGAAGACTTCTTAGACACAAAGTTCCATAGAAATCCATTTTCTTCTTATTCAAGTCCAGCTAGTTCACAAAATGAGCATGCGAGAATCTCAACACAAATTTTGAAATTTCTAGTGCAAAAATACAATAATTGATTGCTAAAAATTTGCGATCTCTTGGCCCGTAGGATTCTTCTCTGTATAGTAACAAATAAGAAAATACAAAAAGGATACATTCATTACGCCCTCCACATGTGCTTAGCTACAAAACTGCAAGAAGTTGAGAAACTTTCTCCTCGAATTTCTCATTGCTTGACACACATGCTATTTGAATGTTCTCCAATTCAAAAGACAACAAAATATCTTGCATGCAGTGCACCTATTTTTCTAGTAATTGATTTTTCCAAAATAACTTGAAGTAATGAATTTCAACCAAATTACTTAATTTGTATAACTCAACTTGATTACTTAATTACATTGTCCAAAAATGAGAAGAAGAAGAATAAGAAGAAATTAGTAATTAGAAGAAAGAGAAAAATAAGGAGAAGAAGTTATTCCAATTGAGAAATTTAGTTTTTGTATTGCTTCCTTCCCCCAATTTCATTCTTACTTCTTTCCCTATATTTTGAATGTTGATGAAGCATACACAACACTACTTTCTCATCTGCTTTGTAGCAATAACATGTATTTTTGTTTCATATCTAAGCAGTTCCTTTGCTAAGATGTTGCTAAAGCCTTTTACTTTTACTAGGTTTTCCCCAAGATTCTTAACATCTTGGTGAAGCTTTTCCAATTTCTCCATTGAATCAGAGGTGAAAGGAGTGGTGACTTTATCCATTTCTTTCTTGAGAAGCTGAAGAAATTCTTCCATAGTACTTGGTGGCTTAACAAGTGTGTATCTTGTGATAAAATAGATACAATCATCCATTTTATATAGAACTTCCTCCACCTCCTCTTCTAGCATCTTCATATCTACTATCATTCTTCTTGAGTAGCTTAGTGCAAAAGGAAAGATTCAACTCTTCTTTCTTACCCTTTTTCGTTGATCCTTCTTGAATGATTTGTTCTTCAATCAATACCTTCTCTGGCACTGAGCTTATTTCTTTGAGACTCTCTAGCTAATGTTCACCAATCCCACATTCATTGTCTATTTCCAATTTCAAATTCTTCAATTGATCAAACTTGCCTTGAAATATTTCAATTCAATTAGCACTTTTGAATATTATTCCTTGGCCTTCTCAAAGTGTTATGTTTTACCCATTCATCCACAACTTTAGCTTTATCTCTTGTTTATGATACTTATGTGATGAATTGAGGGTTGAATTTCTCTCCAGATAGTATAGGCTGAGAAGAAGAACTAACAACCTTTTACAAATGATTTCACACAAATTGGAGGCCTCGCTCATTTAATTTTTCCTTCTCAGCCTTCTCCTTGTAAACTTGAGAAAGAGTGTGTCAATCAAGGTTTGAGTGTCTTGTTTCAGCCCTTTTGTGGTGACCTCACCCAAGGGCACCTTAGTCACAAGCTTACGTATTGTTCAATTAACTCTCATTTTATCTTTCTTGTTGTTGGAGTGGATACTTCAGAAAAATTCTATCCCAATGATTCAATTATTAGCTTAGAAGTCACTTTAGAATCTTTTGGTATTTTCCTCTTTTATCAAGACTTTTAAGTAATTACAGATCCATTTCTTCCAAATTTATTATTTCCTTGGTGTTTGGAACTGTCTAGCAATGCCAACCATGATGAGAAGTCATGTCCTGAAGAAGTTGGGTACTTGAATGTAAAACCATCTCTTGAATTTTTACGGCTGCAGTATAATGTACCATCATTTCTTGTTGTGTTTTAGCTGCAGTAGACTTGCAATAACACTTTCTCTAACTCACCATTTTTCGAGTTAACAAATGGTTTTCAATTTCCTTTTCCTCAAAGAACTTTACTACTCGAATCAACTTTCCCTTTATCTACTTTTCATGCACTGAAATCATGTACATCCTCCAAATGAGTCTATACTTCATGTTCTTTCTCAATTTATCCTTCCTCCATCTCCCTCGCCTCTAAAGATTCCATTTTTTCTTTTCCTCCTCTTGTGCTTGTGATTCTTTGTGGGTGAAAGAATTTCCAAAGTATTTTTGTACCCTCCTCATGTTGATGCTAGGTTGATCATCTACCGGTGGAGGATGATGATTTCTTGGTGGAGAGAAAGGAGGGGGATGAGGTGGTGGAGTGTCCACCCTTATTGGGGGAAGAATGAATGTAGCAGCCTTCAATGGTGGTATGTTGACTTCCACCTCAATAGTAGGAACTTGTGTAGCAGAGGATGAAGAAACAATTTGTGTTGATGAAAGGATAACTTCACTAGTAGGGACTTCAAGATTTTGATGCTTGTGGAGATGATGTGTGTTCTCCCTCTCTCACGATTCCAGCTTCTTGGTCACCGGTGACTTCCTTGGTCCTTTGCTACTCTCACCTAGCCCTTCCTTCCTTTTTTGTTCTTTTGGCTCATTTGTTTCATTATTGATTCCTTCAAACAATAACCTCTTGCAAGGAGCCATCTTGAAGTGCAAGCCAAGACCATTGAAGTCCTTTCTTCTACTATTTTAACATTATTATTTTTGAAATCAATGGGTGGCAGTGGAGCTTTATCTCCTCCCATTTGATTGTAAGAATCAAGAACCACATTCCCATCATCAGGGAAATCTTTAGGAATTTTTCCTAATCTAAAATCAATGATTTGGATGACTGTCATTCTTGTAATAATATCTCTTTTGATCTCAAATTCATCTTTGTAATCTACCCAAAAGTATTCCAGTGCTAGGAGGTGCATGTATTCCAAGGAGAATGTCTTTTGTGTTATTCCCCTAAGGTCAAAATTGTCCCTGGCCTCATAGAACTCTTGCTCATAATGATGGAACATCTCTTTCAAAATATTCCTTGCCTTATTAATGTTAGCACAATGATAATTACCAATGATGATTGGGAAGCTAAAAATTCCTTGTGAGCCTTTAACTATAAGTCATGTAGTTTAACAAGTTGCCTACATAATTCCATCAATACCCACTTATCATTTGGGTATCTTGGGAGCTTGAGTGGTGTGCCTGAGAAACCACAAACCCTGAGATATGTGAAATTGGAAAACTTGAATAAAGATACACCGATACTAGGAAACTATGTCCCATGCTGCATTAGTCACCTCTTTTTTCCTTTATCTCAGTGTTAAGTTTGTAAATAAATTCATAGAAGAACAAATCATCCACCTTTCTGAACTTCTTAAAATACTTGATAATACCAATTGTGGATAGTATTCATAGATAGGGTCTACAACCAAGATCCCTTTATTATGCAACCTTGTAAAATTTCCATTCGATGTCGAGCATACACCAAATAAGAGGTCATCTTGAAATTAAAAGATTTCCTAACCTCTTACTTCGCTTATCAACTCATCACAGTTGATCAATGCACTTATCTTTTTGTCATCAATTGTTCTGATTTATGAGTACATCCATGTGGAGAAATGCTTAGCATTATTTTCTCCATTAATTTTACAAAACAATTGGGTTATATCATCAAATTCCTGAATGAAGTTTGACCTTACTATAGTCTTAGGAAACTTGGATGTCTGCTTTGGTTTCTTCAAGTAGCTTGTATTCATGATCTTGATGCAATCACCTGAGTTCTTCTCCCATCTCTCAATAAATTTTTCCATAGTAAATTCTATTACTTTTGCTTTGGTTGGGATCTTCAAACAATAATTGAAAAATTGAGTATCAAGTCTTACCACTAGATTTCCTGATGTATCCTTTATTGACCTAGTTAGAGGATCATAGAACTTGGCACATTCCAAAACAAATTCAAGTAACTGGGTAGTACTAGGAAATGAAACTGCTTGAATTAATCCACTCTTAGTCAGGGCTTGCATCAAAGGTGTCTTAGACATATCTATTAAATCAGCAATGGACACATGTCCCATGTTAGTGTCATTGATCTCTACAATTTTATATCCAACACAAGACTCAACTGGATAACCCTTATATTCATACTTCATTTCTTCTCCTTGTGTTTCAATGACTGATCTAGATTTATATTTCCCTTTTCTCTTGGCCTTAAAGGTTTCTTCAACTACTAGGTTGGGCTACTCTTGGATAATGGCTACCTCTTATACTTCTAGTGATTTTCCCATGTCTCGGACATTTGAAGTACTTTCCTTCAAGTAAACAATGTGTGCAGAATATTGGGGTGTTAGCAATTACCCTTTAAGATGTAGAATTCAAGTCAAACTACAAACCTCTTATAGATAGCTTCAAGTTACACCCAAAGGCTTCTCTGGTCATTAAAGTACACAAAAGTCTATTATAAATGAAGTTCTAAGCTATAAGCACACAAGCAAATAAGGTAAATTGTTTTCACAATGAAGTGTGGGTTTGTAGGGAGTACATGTTTGAAGTTTTAAGTAAGACAATATGAGAGGTTCGAGTTTGTGTAAAGAACTAAGAAGTACGAGTCTCGCGAAAAGCCACTTTGAATATATTTCAAGTGGTAGGTGATCGGTTCTCTGTAATAAATATGTATCAATAGTATTAAGTCAAATTTCTGCAAAGAGTAAGAGTTAAGAAACAAGAGATATTTTCCCCATAAAACATGGGGAAGCCGTAGTGGTTCAAATCACTACAAAGCACGAGCAATGGTGGCACTTTGAAACCCACTAAACATAGGTCCTTAACAATGGGGGTTTAATCCCACACAATGAATACATTAGCAAGAGTAGTTGGAAAACACACAATGCATTGAGGAGTAGTGAGGGTTCGGTTCCGCATAACGTGGGGTGGTAGTAACAATTGTCAAAACCAAAAGTTAAGGTTTTGATTTTTGTAGGGTTGGTTTTCTCGCAAGACATGGGGCGGGGGTTGGAAGGACAAGTATTAACACCTCAATTTTTCAAGTAAGCAAGGGCCCTAGGGAAATCACGCCAAGTAGCGTAGCAAGTAGGCAAGTGTCGGTCAATTTTAAATCAATGGTTTGCCAACTAGGGAAAAGCTAGGGTTCTTTTAAAAAAGAAAAAGTTTTGAATTATTTGCACAAAATAAAATGGATGTAACCTACCAAATCCACCCTAAACCTCTTCTAACATAAATAAATAATCTCCTAAGGTTTAATAGAATAGCAAGGGTTTCTAGAAAGGAAAATTTGATAAAACAAACTAAGGAAACATGAGACAAAATTGAAAAGAAAGGAGGGGGCAAAGAAGAACATACCTTCTCCGTAAATGGGTCAAGCTGAATCATTCCAAGATTGCTTTCAAGATGCCAACATGAGGTTGCTTAGGTTTTGTAGGGAGGACTCCTTTACTTCAATCCGAATGCATTGGGAAAATGACATGGATTTAATTTTTCCTTTTAAATAGTCCACCACATTAATTGTGCAACGTAACAAAGCCATGCCATCACGACTTATAGGTGGGGTTTGGGAATAAATTTTCTTGTTTTTTTAGCGAAGTAGTGAGCTAATGGAAAACAAATTGGATCAAGCGGTGAGGAGTAATGTGGGGTTTACGTTGAGATTTTCCTAACTACTTAACATCGCTTGCGGAGTGAAGTAATTCACAAAACTCTAGCATACTTAAGATCTTGGGTTGCGGGGTTGTGGTTTCGCTTTACTCGACTTCTCAAAAGAAGCAAAGTAGTGTCATTTTATCGTAATGCATGAGTTGGGTTTTTGGGGTAACTTTACTTGACTACTTCTTTAAGTAGATAAACATCGATTTTCCTCAACAAACCGATAGGGTATAAATCAAGTTTTGGAAATGTCTTTACTTATTCATTTTAAGAAGTAAATTTGTTATGAAAGTTCGTCTAACATGGTGAAGTGAAAATCGGCTTTTGGATGGGGACTTACTACAAATCATGAAGTAAAGAAACTTAAAAAATCCAAATATGTCTAAAGTAAAACCCATACTTAGCTCCTTAGGGAATTTGGGAAATTTTGAGCAAGTGGGTATTTTTCCACCTATAACCAAGCAACCATTTGCAACCTTCTGAAGAAGTCTTGAGAAATCCTACAATCTAAAAGAGTTAAGGCAACACAAAAAAACAAATACCTAAACAACATGACCAAGGAAAAAGACCCAAAATTTAAAGGGGTATCCCAATATTTCTAAGTGAAATCTTGGGGACACCACACTTTGGTAGGGAACATAGAACAACTTGCGATGGAGGCAAAGTTAATGTCCTACGAACCTATGAATCGGTAAAAACCACTAAAAATGGAGGGAATCCACTCGATGGATGCACAAGTTGTGGAACCCGTAGGTCAAAGGTAGACATAAAAAAATGCACAAATAAATGTGAGGATGGTCAAGACAATGGTATTAATGAAATGTTGGGGAAAATGTGGATGTGATATATTGCATACATGAGGAATTGATCAAATATGTGTCTTGTGGGACAAAAATGGAAATATTGCCACAACAAAGTGGGCTTAAGATGAAGTATGGTGTCCCAAAAGGGAACACAAAGATGGCCACGAATGGTGGGATTGAGATGTGATAAAAAAATGCACTTTGCTAGATAAGATGATAGGCAAGGATAACAAGATGAGGCATGTAAGGCAAATATCAATGTGTTATGGGTGACACACAAGCCTAAAGTGGAAGAGATAAAAGGATTGGATGAAGATATTGGATGAGATGAGATAAAATATTGGATAAGACAAGATAAGAGATTAATGAGATAATAAATTGGATGAGATGAGATAAGATTGTGTGATTGGATTGGATCGGATGTGATAGATAAAATGTGACCTTATAAGGACGACAATTGAAATATAGGAAGGAAACTTCATAATAGGAAGGAGCACACATATGATAGATGCTATTAGATTGAATTGGAGGTAAACCGTGAAAGGGAACACAAATAAAACAATGCACTTGCGACCATTGACAAGTGTTAACACATAACTAATGCTAGTTTGTCACATTTTAATATATTTTAGAAGAGATGGAAAGTGTGCTTATAAGCCCACTATAGACATGAAAACGGGGTTAATATGGATCTTTTATGGAGAAGATAGAACCTTTATTGGTGGTGGTCGCAGTCTATGCTCCGATCTAAGAAATATGGTGCAAACTTATCAATGCAGGAAGTTTGTGGAGGATGGGAAAGTTGATTGATGTGGGAAGCTTTCCAAGGATGTTTGCTTTTGACATTTTACTTTTACTTTTGAGATTTGGAAGGCTGATCAATGTGGGAATCCTTTACTACCATAATGCAAGATAGTAGCCATACTTTGAGGGAGTTTTCTACGATTATGATTTATTATTTTGAATTTTTAGATGGCATGATGAGATCTAGGTATGATAGTTGTCCTTAAAGGGATCAGTCTATAGTTTATTTATTTATATGAATAACTGTCCTTCGAGGGAGTAGTCTATTTTTGGATAAAATAGTTGTCATATGAACATCCAAAATTTTGATTTTTAGGAAAGAGATGGGGATATCCAAGTATACCACTTAGGGAGGGGATGGTAAGATATACAAGCGATACCTATGGACCATTTTCATGGTTCCAATAGGTAGATAATAAGGTGATGGATGTAATGATTGTGGGGTTCTCACCAAGAAGGTAGAACTTTACAATAAGGAATATGCTATGGAAGATCCGTGGTGCCCATATTCAAGGTCATAAATAAGAAAGTGATGGTAGACCACATAATTCCAAATCATCACAATGAGATATGAAAGGGATAGTGATGGATGTGGGATCATAGGATATGACTAAGGATATGTTGGTAGGTATATTAATAATAGAAAGGTCATAAGTGCAAGGAATTGAGAGGTTTAATTTCTGATTTACCATCAAGGGAATCTAAATGATAGGCCTTGGACCCATATTTATGTGTGATAATGTATGGTCCAATCTAGTTAGGAGAAAACTTTCCACGTTGGCTCCTTTCTAGAGTAGTGACATTTTGATTTTCTTTAAGAACAAGGTCATTGATGTTAAAGTCATGTTCCTTTAGATGTTTTTTATAGGCACGTTTTACGTGCTCTTGATAGACATGATGGTGTTGAAGAGTGATTAAGCAACACTCATCTAGCAAATACATTTGGGCTAGATGCTCTTGGCGATAGTCCTCGTCAAAGACGAAGATGCGAAGATAAACATGCAAAGATGGGATATGGAATTCGAGAGGAAGAATGGATTTGGAGCCATAGACAAGAGAGAAATGAGTAACACCCGTAGAGGTGTAGATGCTAGTCCAATAATCCCAAAGAGTGAAGGGAATATGAAGATGCCAATTATGACATGCTTTATCAACAATTTTGGCAAGGATTTTGTGAAGAGTCTTGGTAGTGGCTTCAGCTTGGCCGTTAGCTTGAGGATAGTATGGAGAAAAGAAGCTAAGTTTGATGTTGAAAGAATCGAAAAGATTCTTAAGATATATTTTTAAGGACTTTCCATTGTCTATAATGATTTTATGAGGAACACCAAAACAACAGATGATGTGTTGATAGATGAAATCGATAATTTTATCAACTTTAGTGGAGGCGAGTGGAATAGATTCCACCCACTTGGTGAAATACTCGGTTGTGGTGACGATATCTATGATGGCATTGGGAAGAACAAAATTGATGAGGCCAATGAGGTTGAGGCCCCATTGTGAAAAAGGCCAAATGTCTTGAGCTAGCTGTAAGGCCTAGCTAGGGATGTGGATAAGATTAGAATACTGCTAGCACTTGACACACTTTTCAACGTATTCATAATAGTCTTGATTGAGGGTGGGGACAACAATAGCCCATCCAAAGAATGTGCTTGACAATTCCTATTCCAATAAAATGTCAACCACAGATCCTGTCATGGACCTTTTAGATAACACGAGATGGATTCATGGTATTTAAGGAATTGAAGTAAGATTCCATAGAACCCACATTTGTAGAGGATACTGCCAAGGATGACATAAGCGGTTAAAGCGTTGAAGAAATTACCTCCTACCATTTGTGGATAGGTCGAGGGGATTTTGGATATAGATAGGTAGTCAAATATTTAAGAATACAAGACGCCAGATTGATTGGTGTCAACGTCATTGATACGAGGGAGATCATAGTTGTGAGATGGTTGATCAATGTGATGGAAAATGATGGAGAGTTTGGATGGTTTTCCAAGGGATAAGAGATGTAAGAGATTCCATAGTGTTAGAAAAAAAAATTAGATGAATGAGGGAAAAATTGAATGGTGTAAAATTGAAGTCCTTAAGAAGAAATTCAATGATGTCCTTGTATTTTTGAAGAGCTTTATTTTTGCACTAATAGATCCATTTGATTTTATTAATGATAAGATGAGAGTCCCCATAGATATCAAGAATATAAAAACCAAGCATCATAGCAATTTGGAGACCTAGGATGAGGGATTCGTACTCAACCATATTATTAGTGAACTCTAAATTGAGTTTATTTGTGATGGGATATGAGTTTCCTAAGGAGGAATGATGATGACACCAGCACCTCCCCTTTCCGACACCTAGATCCGTCAAAGAAAAATGTCTTATTGAGGGGAGAGACTTTGTGATCAATGGTATTGATAAATTCATCACATAATTGTTCATGAGGAAGATGATTGTTAGGAAGAGGGGCTTCATGAGCTAATCGGCATTAACATGACCCTAGATTGATTTTTGAGAGATGAACTTTAGGTCAAATTCTCAAATGTCATTGTTAGGAAATAAGAGATAAAATATGTGGAATAATCCCTTACAGAATCGCAATAGAAACTAATATGCGAAAAATATTATAGATCGCAAATAAAAGTGCGAGAATAAATAACACAACACAGAGAGACAAGATTTAATGTGGTTCACCCAATTTGGGCTATGTCCACCAAGAATCACTTGTTCATATTTTATTACAAGCCTCCAGTCTCTCAATACAATACCCAGATCCGTTTGGAGCTATGCTCAACAAACTCTACAGAATTCACACCCGAATTCAAAACACATTTGTAATACATTTGCTTGTACATCTATCATATGCATAAGACCATATAAATAGACAACTGCTTAAGCAGTTTGATACAAAACCATGGGTATCAAAACCAAGGGCAAAAACTGTGGGTATCAAAACAATGGGCAAAAGACCGAAAAAACCATGGGCCCAAAAACAACCCATAACGGTTACCCATTACCCATGGGTTAATAAACCACCCATGAAAATTTGCTTGAGGGCTTCGACCCAAAACCCCCTTCCATCGGGGGGGCTTCACCCCCAAACCCCCCTGACCGCTCACCGTGACGAGGACCGCCGTAAAAATACCCGAGTGTAACACATAGAAGGTGTACCACATTCTAACATGCAAATAGGCTCCACAAACATAACAATCTCCCACTTGGAGACTGATTTCCACTGAGCAAGCTTCTCAACCCTTCACTGTCATCTGCGAAGGCCAACCAAAGCTGAACATAGCTTTAGTTTATCCCTTGTGACCACCTTGGTCATCATGTCTGCAGGATTCTGACTGGTATGAATCTTCTCCAACTTCAACTTATCTTCCTCCAAAGTTGTCCTGATGAAGTGATATCTCAACTGTATATGCTTCATCTTGGAGTGGAAAGTAGAGTTCTTAGCTAGGTGTATAACACTCTGACTATCACTATATAGCTTACATTCCTCCTGCTTATGCCCCAACTCCTCAAGCAATTGTTGTAGCCAAATCATCTCTTTGCTTGCCTCTGTGGCAGCAACATACTCAGCCTCCATGGTTGACAAAGCCACCAGCTTCTGTAGTCGTGAAATCCAGCTCACTGCTGTCCCACCTATAGTGTAAATATAACCTATTGTGCTCCTCCTGCTGTCTACATCTCCAGCCATGTCTGAATCTACATAACCACGTAAAGTGGTGTCTGATCCACTGTAGCACAAAACTATCCCCATGGTTCCTCTCAAATACCGAAGGATCCACTTTACTGCTTGCCAATGCTCTTTACCTGGATCACTCATAAATCTACTCACAGCTCCCACTGCATGGGCAATATCAAGCCTAGTGCACACCATAGCATACATCAAACTGCCAACTACTGATGAGTAAGGTACCTTTGACATCTGGTTTCTTTCCTGCTCTGTCTTGGGACACTGCTCCTTTGATAACTTGAAGTGGCCTGCCAAAGGAGTCCCAACCGGTTTAGCATCCTGCATATTAAACCTCTCCAAGACCTTCTTAATGTACTCTTCCTGAGATAAAGTCAGCTTTCGTTCCTTCCTATCCCGAGATATCCTCATACCAAGGATTTGTTTGGCTGCACCCAAATCCTTCATAGAAAAGGATTCACTTAGCTACTTCTTGAGTACTTTTATTTCTTGCATGTTTTTACCTGCAACCAACATGTCATCCACATACAAACAAAGGATAATATAACTTTCATCCTCAAATTTCTTTGTATACACGCAATGGTCAAAATGACATCTAATATAACCTTGCTCCATCATGAAGCTATCAAATTTCTTATACCATTGACGTGGAGCTTGTTTCAAGCCATACAAGCTCTTCTTTAATTTGCACACCATCTCCTCTTTACCTTTGACCTCATAGCCCTCTGGTTGCTGCATATATAGTTCCTCCTCCAAATCACCATGGAGAAATGCAATCTTTACATCAAGCTGTTCTAAGTGCAAGTCTTCTGCTGCAACTATTCCTAGAACAGTTCTAATAGAAGTCATTTTTACTACAGGAGAAAAAATCTCATCAAAATATATAAATTTTTTTCTGTGCAAACCCATTGACCACCAACCGGGCCTTGTATCTTTTCTTGCCTCCTTCTTCCTCTTTGACTCTGAACACCCACTTGTTTTGTAATGCTCTTTTTCCTTTGGGTAGCTTTACCAAATCCCATGTCTGGTTCTCCATGAGAGCCTGATGCTCCTCATCCATGGCTTGCTCCCACTTCTTACTGGCATCTACCTGTATTGCTTCATCAAAGCTCTCTGGCTCTCCACTATCAGTGAGTAATAAATAATAAAGAGAAGGAGAAAAATGTTCAGGTTCTTTTCTTACCCTAGAAGACCTCCTCACTGTAGGAGTTTGGGGTTCCTGTTGAGTAGGTTCCTAAATTGATTCATGGGTCACTTTCCCATCCGGAAGATCCTCTACCACTGCATATTCTTTCTTGGATTCTTCCCTATTTTCCTGCAACTGTTGCTTATACATGACTTTCTCATTAAAGACCACATCCCTAGACCGAATGATTTTCTTGTCCTTAATACTCCAACATTTAAATCCAAAGTCATCACCGCCATAACCAATGAAAGTACATTTTTCTAATTTATCCTCTAGCTTGGTCATATCATCCTTGTCTATATGAACAAACACCTCACATCCAAAGACTCTAAGAAATGAATAATCAACTTTCTTACCATACCATGCCTCCTCAGGTATGCCTCCATCCAAGGCACTTGAGGGTCCTCTGCTTATCAAGTACACAAACAGTGCTCACCTTTTGCCCAAAAAGAAAGAGGCATCCCCGCATGTAACCTCATGCTCCTAAGCACGTTCCATTATTGTTCTGTTCATCCTTTCGATACCCCATTCTCGATGCGGAGTTCCTAAAACCATCTTTTTCTCCGGATTCCATTCTTAGAAACAAGAATCATTAAATTCATTGCTGCAATACTCCCCTCCATTATCTGACCTGAGACATTTTAGCTTAAGACCTGTTTCATTCTCTACTAAGGCTTTCCATTTAACAAAAGTGTCAAATACATCAGATTTGTGTCTAATACAATAAACCCAAACTTTCCTTGTTGCATCATCAATAAAAGTAACATAATAACTTGAACCCCCAAGAGATGATACCTGAGCTAGCCCCCACACATCAGAATGTACCAGCTCTAACTTACTCTCTTTCTTCGTAGGTCCAACCTTGAGAAACCTTACTCGCTTTTGTTTCCCATATATGTAATTTTCACATAAATCCAAACCTGTTTCTGTATATCCAGCAAATTCTTCTTTATGATGTTCATGCCCTTATGGCTCATATGACCGAGCCTATAGTGCCATAATGTTGTATTTGCATTTGAAGCCACAAGATTACAATCATTAGTATTATCAGTGGTTAAATACAAGGTTCCAACCTTATTACCTCTTGCCACCACAAGAGCACCCTTGGTAACCTTCCAAGAGTCTGCTGTAAATATCACAGTACAACCATCACTTCCCAACTTCCCTGCCGATATCAAATTTCTCCTTAATGTAGGCACATGTCTGACATCCTTCAATAGCCATGTATTCCCATTCTGCATCTTAACCTGAACAAAACCTTTTCCAACTATGCTGCAAGGCTCATCATCGCGAAGAAAAACATGCCCAAAATCCCCTTGAACATAATCAACAAAGTAATGCCTATGTGGAGTAGCATGAAAAGAATCCCTTGAATCTAAAACCCAAGATTCAAGAAATATTATGCAAAGAAAGAATCAAAGCATCTTGACATACATTACCCGATGCCACATTTTCCTCCTTGTTTTCTTCCTGTTGTTTCTTCTTATCCCAAAGCTCCCAACAATCCTTCTTTGCATGCCCAGGCTTTCCACAATTCCAACATACAATCTTGTTCTTGGATTTTGACCTTGCCCGATCTTTTGATTTTCCACGGTTTCCTCTATTCTTCTATCTCCCTCTAGTTTCCACTGTCAAAGCATTCCCTGAAGTAGAAGATTCCCCAGAGATTTTTCTTCGCATTTCCTTGCTTAGAATCACCCCTACAACATCCTCAAACTTCAACTTCGAGTTAGCTGGAACCGAGTTACTTACACCATTACCAGGCTATTCCAACTCTTAGGTAAAGAGCACAGAATTAATAAAGCCCTAACTTCTTCATCAAATTCTATTGTAACCGAAGCTAGCATATTCACAACCGTATTGAAATCATTTAAATGATCTGCTACTGAACTATTCTCAGACATCTTCATATTAAACAACTTTTTCATTAAAAATATCTTATTAGAGGCAGAGGGTTTTTCATACAACTTCCCTAATGCATCCATTAGATCTTTTGTAGTCTTTTCCTTTGAAACATTAAATAATACCGAGGATGCAAGACACAGCCGAATCGTTCCAAGTGCCTTCCGATCCAACAAATCCCATTCCACATCTGTCATACTCGAGGGTTTGTTCACCTTCTCAGATAGCGGAGTATAAAGATCCTTTTGATAAAGGTAATCTTCCATCTGCATCTTCCAAAGACTAAAATTTTGCCCGTTGAATTTATCAACCCTAGATCTTCCATCATCTGCCATAGCTCCCACTCAAGATAAAACTTTCCTTGCGATTCAACACTTCAGCAAACCAAACCAGGCTTTGATACCAATTGTTAGGAAATAAGAGATAAAATATGCGGAATAATCCCTTACAGAATCGCAACAGTAGAAACTAATATGCAAAAAATATTACAGATCACAAATAAAAGTGCAGAATAAATAACACAACACAGAGAGACAAGATTTAATGTGGTTCACCCAATTTGGGCTACGTCCACCAAGAATCACTTGCTCATATTTTATTATAAGCCTCCACTCTCTCAATACAATACCCAGATCCGTTTGGAGCTATGCTCAACAAACTCTACAGAATTCACACCCGAATTCAAAACACATCTGTAATACATTTGCTTGTACATCTATCATATGCATAAGACCATATAAATAGACAACTGCTTAAGCAGTTTGATACAAAACCGTGGGTATCAAAACCAAGGGCAAAAACCGTGGGTATCAAAACAATGGGCAAAAGACCGAAAAAAACCATGGGCCCAAAAACAACCCATAATGGTTACCCATTACCCATGGGTTAATAAACCACCCATGAAAATTTTCTTTGGGGGCTTCGCCCCCGAACCCCCTCACCCACTCACCGGCGAGCAGGACCACCGTAAAAATACCCGAGTGTAACACATAGAAGGTGTACCACATTCTACCATGCAAATAGGCTCCACAAACATAACAAATCATGAGCATGAGACACTTTGAGTGATGTAGTCATTATGATATGGCTTACAATGCATGGTTTTAAGTGGATGGAAGCTAGTGATGACATAGGTTTTGTGATTAATAAGATAATGACGAATTTTGGAGGTGGCAAAGAAGAGAGCACAACAAAAATTTCAGATTTAGTGTAGCGAGTCTCATAATCATGAAGGGTACGACTAATGTAATAGACATGTTTCTCCCTACCTTGCTCATTGGGATATGCCAACATGACACCTAGAGTGTGATCAGATGTAAAGATATAGAGATAGAATGGCTCCCCTCATGGGGAGATGTTAGCACAAGAGGGGATATAAGGTTCTTGAGTTCTTTGAATGATTTTTTGTAATCGTCATCCCACTTGAAGTGAATGTATTTGTGAAGGAGATGATGAAAGGGTTGGAAACAATTAAAAAGTTACGAGATGAAATGATGGACTGATTGGAGTCGGCCTTGAAGACTACAAAGTTACTTTAGATTATAAGGGGAAGTCATCTCAAGGATGGCCTTAATTTTTGTAGGGTCAACTTCGATACCTCAAATAGAAATGATGAAGCCAAGGAGATTGTTAGTTAAAACTCCAAACACACACTTGAAGCGATTGAGACGAATGAAGAAATGAATAAAACTTTCAAAGAGGTATTTCAAGGATGGATAGATGGTCCTATCAAAACTTGGACTTTTCCAAGAGGTCATCGACATAATTCTCTATAGTTTTATGGATAAGTTCATGGAAAATATAGGTCATAATAAACTGATAGGTGGCCTCCACATTTTCTAAACCGAAGGGCACGACATAGTAATAAAAGCTTCTCCAAAGAGTGATGAAAGAAGTCTTATGTTGATATTCTGGTGCGATGAGGATCTGATTGTATCTAGAGAAATCATCCATAAGATAAAACATCTCATGTCTATCCATGAGGTTGAAAAGTTGATCAATGTTAGGAATAGGAAATTTGTCCTTAGAGCGAGGCAAGGTTCATATCACGAAAGTTGGTACAAATAGGAATTTTCCGGATGCCTTAGAAAAGGGTACAATGTTGGAAACCCAAAGTGTAGATAGTTAATAGGAATGATGAATTTGGTGAAAATAAGACACTATAATTCTTCTTTAACAAGGAGGGAAATGTGAGGATGTATGCATCGTAACTTTTACTTAATCAGATTAGCGTTGGGGATGATGACAATGTTGTGGAAAATGTTAAAAGGATCAAGACCTAACATGTCAAAGCATAAGACCATGCAAGATTTGATCGTGCTTAGGAAGGGAAATAGTGAAAGATTTCAGATCTTGAGGATCAAGGGATTGAATAACTTTGAGGGTGTGGGGCTCTTGTGGAGTCTTGATATTGATATCGATAATGGATTCATTGAGAAGAGTGGATGTGTCAGGAGGTAAGGAATTATGAAGATAGGAATCCTTTGACCCCATGTAGGAAAGGATGAAATTGTCATATATGCATTGAAGAATGTGAATGGTAGGGATGTCTTCTTCTACCATATCAGGAAATTGAAGAGGAAGGGACCTAATTTCACCTTCAAAATAATAAATGACCAATCCAAAAGTGACAGTGGGGATTAAAAATAAATCTAGAGGATTTGACATAGTATCATCCATATCCATGGGGTCATTATATGAAGAAGAATTGGGTAATGGGCCTATGTGCATGGGTGACATGGAGGAAGAAGATGTGAGGGGATTGGTTGTTGGATCTTTGAAACCAAGTCCAAATTTTTCATGGGGTTTATGAGATTGGTCGATGATAAGATCATGCATTACTTGGTCATAACATCCAATACCAAATCCATTTCATACACAATGATGGAGGTAGGTATAGGCAAAAGATTTATTATAGAGTAAATCAAAGCCATTGGTTTATGTCTTAGTGTGAGGTTGAGTGTCGACGTGAGAGGAAGGGTGATCGATGCCACCATATATGAGATTGGTTTGAAGATGAGGTAGATCAAAAGAAATGATATCCTTGAAATTTGGTTGATATATAGGTAATTTATCAAGTCTACCAAGGTGATTAGGTGTTGGAAGGGAATTCATAGAGAGGTATCGAAACTCCACCAGTGAAAGATGTCGTATCACATTATCAATAGAATCATCATTAAGTAGCTTAGATGTGGGGAAAGATTAGCTAGCAGATGCTTTAAATGAATCTCGTTTAGGGACAAACATTTCATTTGGTCAATAAGTCATGTGACATGCTTTAAATGGAGGAAGGTTTGTGGGGAGCGTTAGGATTTTCCCCTCATGCTCATATTTGATACAACAATGGAGAGTGGAAGGGACACAATGCATGGCATGAATCTATGAATGCCCAAATAAAACATTATATTGGAAATCCCCCTCAACAATATAAAAGAGCTCGTGGAGAATTTTCTCACCACACGATGGGAAGGATAAATGTGCCCAAATTAGGGCAATCATTGAAGGTGTAAAGGATGATGTGTGATTGAGCGATAATGGATTTGGGATGTTTGAGTTGATTAAAGGTATAGGATGATATGATGTTGATGTTAGCTCCATTGTCTATCATTGAACGTTAGATGAATGTATCATTGATACGAAGAGTGATGAAGAAAGGGAGATCATGGTATTCGGGTAAGATATCGTGGAATTTGGGAGTCATCGAAATACATGGTGGCGAAGCTATGAGTACTTCAACAATGGCCGCAAATGGATGAGTCTCATCGTTAGTGATAGGGATGTGCTAAAGATCTTTGATGAGAAATTTTCTATGATTAAGGGAGATTTTGATGAGATCATAAAGTGACATCTTAACTAGGGCTGATGGAGTTTCTTCTCAACACTTTGTTTGATGGCTACAAATTTGAGAGTGGGTAGAGAGGCTAAAATGGATACTTTGGATTTTGATGAAGAAGGGGAAGGAGTGGGCTCATTAGGTGGAGTGGTGATGACAAAATTTGGTTTGGATTGAGTAGGTGGTTGAGAATCAAGGGGACGAGAGCTAGTGAAAATATGGACAACATCGATAAAAAGAGGGGACCTTATTTGGGAGAATTAGCATTTGGTGGAGGGATAAAAAGGAAGGTATTGGATGAAGAAGATTTGTAATTCTCGGGTGATGAGGATTGGACGATGGGAAGAGGATGATCTTATTTGATGAGAAAGTTGTCTTCTTCTATAATATTATGGATGAGAGTTTGGAGGGCTTTATAATGCTATGTATCATGCCCATGGGTACGATGATAAACACAAATAACATTAGAATAAAACCATGAGGGTTTTGGCCCATGTGAAACAAAATATTTGATGGGGGAAGTGTGATTGCAAATGATTGAAGGATTCATTGAAATATTTTTGTATAGGAACCGATGGGGGTATTTGAAGAAGGGGTTGTGGATGAAGTGGTCTCGAGAGTGGTGGATGAAGGTAAGAGGGGTGCTTTGCTTTGATGAGACTTTGTGGGAGCCTTTGATTCTGATTTGGTCTTGGAAGATAAAGTGGGTGATTGTGATTCAGACTTAGATTTAGAGAGGGGATTTGATGGTCTTGATTCTGATTTATTAATGATAGGGTTTTAGATGGTTTCAATTTGGATTTGGATTTGAAAGGAGGAGTGGATGATTTGATTCAAATTTATTGATAATAGGGGATGTAGATGGAGGTAGTGGCCCTAAGATGGATGGAGGTGCACCTAGGATTGATGACGAGACATTAGATTATTTGGAATAATGGGATTTAGGAGGAGGGAGCTCTAACTTTTTGTGTGGATGGGTAAGATATTTCTTAGTAGGGATGCAAAGGTTCTTGGATTTTTTTGTGAGGATTTTCCTTGGCAAGAATGAAAATGATTTCAACCGAGGGATCTTTTGGGGTAGAACCAAATGATGTAGATTTTGTTGTAGATGTGGTTATTAAAGATGGAAGTGGTGTTTGGATGACATTTTTGATGAGATCGGGAAGGAGTTACAGGTTGCACGGAGTCTTGAGGGTATTGGTGTAGGATTGATTAGACTTATTGATGATGAGTATGGGACAAGAACATAAGTTGTGGTTGAACTAAGTGAGTATATCTTCATAGTAGATGATTTAAGGGATGCCATGGACATTGAGGCAAGTTCGATGTTGATGTAGGAATGGTTACAATTGTGGAATGTGTGGATGATGTGAGGGTGCCACTTGAGATTATATTAAGAGGGGATGTATGCTTGGTGGATTCAAATGTTGATGTAGGAATGGTTACAATTATATATTTTGTTATAGGTAAGGGGAGGGAAGTGGATATAGATGTAGAGATGTGTGATGAGGATGTTGAGATAGATGTTAAAGTAGATGTGGGTAGAGAACTAGATACAATAGGCATGGATGTAGTAGGTGTAGAGATGGATGGAGAAGTGGATGTGATTGAAGTAGGTTTTATATTTGTGGGTATAGTGGATGCAGATATAATGGACGTAGAGATAGATGTAGGTGTAGGTGATACTTTTTGTAGATGAAGGGGTAGAGATCCAAGTAGACATGGGCTTAGTGGATGAAGGGATGATGGGTGTAGGTGGTGATTTTGATTCATGGCTTAGAGTGTTAATGGTATGGGTGTTGGGTGCCTAAGATGTAGGGGGAGTAGTTTGATTATTTGGTGCATGGTTAGGAAATGGCTATTTGAATACATCTAGGGGTTGATTGGGAGATGCGTTAAGGTTATCCAATTGAAGTTCACCACGATCTATGAGTCATTGTACAAGGTATTTAAATGTGCAACACTTCTCAATGTCATGACCACGAAATTGGTGATATTTACAATAGTGATCCTTGTGATGCCATGTGGGTTTGGGTGCGAGTCATCATCGAGTCAGATAGGGGAAGTTGGATGAGATGCACAACCATTAATTTGTCAAATATATAGTTGTATGATTCTCTAAGGGGAGTGTAATTGGGGGTTGGTATTGGAGCCCTTTGTGGAGGCTTGACATGAGATGTAGATGTAGATGAGGACTTGAATATGTTGGCATTGGGTGCATTTTTGGATTTGTCAATATGGGTAGATGAATTAATGAATTAGGGTTTGGATTTTTTGGATAGAAGTTTGAGATGGTCTTACTCAAGAGTGAGAAGTTCGATTTTACGAGCCATGGTGAATGCCTCTTCAATGGTTTGGAATGATTGTATTTGAAGAGTAGAGGAAATATTCTTCGTAAAATACCATGCAAATAATTTAATTAGATTAGTATGTGGAAGGGAGAAATACAATTGATTGATTATGCCACGTTATCTAGCGACAAAATTTGTGATAGATTCGTCATCAAATTGTCTAGTAGCATAGAGGTTTGTAATTGTGATTTTGAAAGTAATATTGATAGAAAAGTGTTCTTGGAAGAGTTTCCTGAGTTGGGTGAAGGAGAATAGAGAATGTTGGGGATTCCATTATACCAGTCTAATGCGGGCCCAACCAATGACATGGGGAAGGTGCAGAGCATAAGATCTTGGTCATGAACGATGAGATAACATGCATGTATAAAAGTGTGAAGGTGTTGTTGAGGATATTCCTTACTATTAAACTTAGATAATTTTGGAAGTTCCCAATGTGGAGGATATGGCTTGACAGGGACTGATGGGTTGATGGGATCGTTACAAATCTGTTCATAAGAGAAAGTGGTTTTAGACCCCAAAGTAGAGGCTTCAAGACTGGCCATCCTACTTATCAAAGCGTGAATAGGTTTTTTGGATGTATGGGGGTGAGAGATTGAAGGATGAGGTTACGGGATATAAGAGGTGAATGAATTAGGCTGCAGATGAGATTGATACAATTGAAGATGAGAAAGTGATTTTGGAACTGGTTGATAAGGGAGAAGATTGTTGAAGGGTTGTGATTGAGTGGGTTAGGAGATATGAAGTTGTTGGGAGATAGGAATGTAATTAAATGGATAAGATTGCATATGTTGTTGTTGAGAGACGAGTATGTGTTGAACCTTGTGCATTGATGTTTTCATTGATGTTAGTGATGGTAAAGTGGAAATTTTTTTAACATAGTCTTCATGTTGTTATGGTGCGTAGTTTGTCTTATCATTCAATCATTCAATGTGCTCAATGAGTCCTTGTGCATGGTCAAGCACATATGTGGTGTGTATGTTCCTTAGGGGTTCTCATGATGTCATGCATGTGTAGAAAGCAAATTTTGGTATCACCTTACGTTTTCTCTCTTTCCGCAGGCTTATCCATTGAATCTTGTTTCCCAAAAAAAACATGCATGTTCAACTAATAAATATTATAACTTAGTTGACCCCTTTTCACATAATTAAACCTCATTGTATGATAAATAATCAATTATTCCAATTAGGTCATATCATCTCATCTCATAAATAAATCATCCAAAATCATCCAAATCATAATCCCCACTCAATCAAATCAAATCTAACACCCCACCTAATAATCAATCCCCCCAAAATTATTAATTCATGAACCCCACCCATGAATTTAATAATTCTAAATCCCAAATATATCAAAATCCGACATCAAATTCAAAAATTCAATAGTGTAAAGTAATGCACATGACTTCACTATTACACCTAACATTTCAAATCATGTCCCCACTCCACATCACACCTTTTCTTTTTTCAATCATGAGCCCCACAGTCAAATCAACTCCTAATCATGTCCCATTAAGCAGGGTTACTTTTATAAACCTCGGTTACTCGTTAACCTCATATTTTAATCCTTATTCAAGCTATAAATAAAACCCTTTCCCCCTCTTAAGAATAATACGAAATCTCTGCATATTTTGAAACTTGAAAGGTGAGAAATAAGAAGAAAATTCTAAAACAAGTTTTTGAAGCTTGAAAATATGAAAACTTTGGAAAATTATTTGTGAATTTTGAAGCAAAAGTTGAAGTGTTTGAAGGCAAAAACTTTTCCATCATCCCCGTGTTGCTCTTGTATTGCCATTTTGATGCCCGTTTCAGCACCAAAGCGTAACATCAACAAAGTGTCCTTGTTTTTTTCATTTATGTGGTATATTACATTTCTTTGCTTTTATCTCATTATATATTGCTCATGATTTATTACTCTCTTTCTTGATACAGGGTTGACTTCTTCCAAGGAATTTTATTTCTTCTGGAATCGACATTGTCCGGGCAACCCCGCATATGTTGATCTAATTATATTTGTTTGATTTTTGTACATACATTATCACACATCTCTTTTCTTGGTGCCCGTAGATCCATATCCACATCCGAGGTACTAAATCCTCCATCATTCGAGATTGCTGGTGGCTTCCAAAGATCGACACATTCATCCACTTGAGAATGAATTTTCTGTCCCAACATTATGGCATGCCTGGTGGGACCGGATCTAAGATCTGGCTATTTCGTTTGTTTTGTTCCTTTTCTCATCTTGTACAGATGTCGTAAGTAGAAAGGTTTTCTGGTTTCATAGCTCCCTCATTTAGATATCTTTTGCAAAACATTTTTTTTTTCAATCCACTTATTTGTAGGGTTTAGTGTTATCTCTATCAGTGTGGTGTGCTTCTTGAATTCACTGGTTTGTATCGTCGTGAAGGTAAGTGTTCTTCCCATTTTCAACCGGCTTGGTATTTAGTTGTTCATAATTAGTATCAAGTTTATTTTTATTATTAAATACATCATAATAATCAAATAAAAAACAAAACAAAAAAACAATTTATACTTTGGGCTCTACCGGCATGGGACACAAATCCAAAAATTACTCTTATCGCATGGCTTTCATTTTTTGATCTTAATCGTACAAGAAATATATATTTTGCTTTTCAAATCATTCAGATCTTAATTTCTAATGATATAAAGATCTTGTCTTTCAAATCATAATAATCTATAGTTATTTATTTAAAAATAATCTATAGTTATTTTAAAACATATAATTAGTTATTTTTTAAATATAATTAAAAATAAACAACAATAATAATAATAATAATAAAAAAACTTCCTAACTACCCATCCGCCTACCTATCATTGAGCTCTCTACCTCACCTCTGACCCATCTCCTAACACTATCTATCGACCCACCAAGCTACTTGACTCTTCAGCCGAGCTATCCTCACCTCGGCCCAACTCTCACATCCATATCCCCGTCCAGTCATCCCTAGCTCCCTCCTCCACGTGCTCCTGTCACGAAAAATAGTCAGTCTTCAAGCACAGGAAATGCCGTCGAGAGTATCAAGATAGAGTTTGACATTTTGATAGAGATAATTGGTATTAACTCTGTGATTGTTTTTGAATTCTGGAACGTCCAAATGATAAAAGGGCAGATTGAAATAATCTTGTATAGACACGGTAACCATTTCATTAAGAGTTGGAAGAATGTTTTTAAAACATAGAGTGAACATGCCAATAAACGACCATATCATCCATTCTGAACAAACATGTAATCAAACCAATGCACGATCATTTAAACATGATGTAAGGGAGATCGACTGCTTTTACATCAACTTTAATTGAAATCAAGTTAAGAACTTTTTATGTCCCCGGTGCCCAACAGACTAAAATTCTTCTCAAAAATACCATCCTTTGTAATGAATTACGCAGCCTTGGCAAGAGCAATCATTCATTCTTTAAACCCCAACCCTAACACTAACACCAAGGTTATTCCTTGGCCTCATGCAAGTCCCCAGTCGTATTACATCGAGTTCTTCTGCGTTACTTTCTTGGTCTCATGTGTTGTTAAATTTTTTCTTGGTCGCATTTGTCGTTACTTTTTTTTTCTTTGGAGGGTTTGAGATAAGTCTTGGGTGTCTGGAGGAAGTCCCTTGAATTCATCCTCGTCCCATAAATAATACTTAGAATATTTGGTGCTATCCTGCGGGGATTTATCATATAAGATAAGATTTCAATACGTGATACATCCAACTGTTTCCAGCTCGGTTTCAAATTCACACAAGCTCTGTGGGTAGTTGTTGTAAATCTCTTTATACTGATTAGATTACATATCTTAAGAACACATTTAAAAATGTGTAGAGAGATTGATTTCTAATTCTTTAGGATACATTTATAAACAGTGCGTGTAGCACCGTAGCCAATTATATATTCCTCATTTATCTTTTTGTGAGTCTCATTATGTAATCAAACATGTGAAGAGCCACGTCCATGTACAGTAAGATCAACCAGTCTATCGGTCCAAACAACAATTCAACTTTTTTGACATTTCTTCTCCTAAAAGTGGGATTTGATTTGGTTTTCCAGTCTAGCAAAACGATCCGCCATTTGTTGTTGTGATGGGAAGTCGATTTTTTGGCCCCACATGCATGGGTTGACGTAGTTGAGGAAATTTTTAAAAGGAGTAACTGACCATTTTCTTTGTGGCTTGGGCTACACATCATCTTTTTGTCAGGTCATGCCATCTATGTCAAGTTGTGTTTGTTGCCGGTCTTTGTCACAAATAAGTAGCATTTTTTTAAATTTTATTTATTACTCCAATTATTTTTCATCGATTAAATTCAACTCAATACGTTACATCAATTACCCAAACTTCTTTGAGCTCTATCATTGTCCACTCCTTTTTAATATATTATATTAAATCAATAATTATTGTTATTGTTATTTAGGCCATTTTGATGTTCTTATTTAATTTGTACACTATCATTTCCCAATTATTTAGTTTTCTATTACTTTACATATCATACAACTATCTTATGATCTTTCCATTTTCCTTAACATCATTTATGACCAAGCAACTAATTGTGTTCTTTGATTTTACAGGGTATCATCTACAATTTCTAACCACTCAATTACGCTATCAAAGACTACTATTAAAAAAACAAAAACAAAACAACAAACACGCCTAAAATTTCTTTCACCAGACCCCTCTTGCAGTCATGAATGGTGTAATTTTTAAGGTCACTTTGGACATTTTAGTCGAATGATTAGTTACTCCAAAATCGTACAACCACATAAAAGGAATGAGCAATATCCAAGTATTCCTCTTTTTATCCCTATTTGCTCCTTTGGCATCGCAATTTCCCCTTTTTTACATGTGTTCTCATTGAAAGTTCACATTTCACTTTGGTTTAAAATGAAACCCATACATCATGCCTAATCAGATAGTTTAAATAGGGGAATTAACCTTCTGCATTTCACTTATCCCACACTGCCTAAAACTCATGAATAAAATCAACACATCACAACACTCCTCTCACTTGGTTAACTAATTGGGACTTGAACACCCAACAAGTGTCGTCTCAGAACATCTCCCTAGCCAAAACCTACCAAAAACCAACCTTAGACACCTTTGTTATCCATGTTTTTTGTTCATATCCCCTAAATTAAATATGATGATAAAAAAATGTTTCTTGATTTGTTTGTCAACAAATTACATAAACAAATGTTTCTCTATTTCACGCCTATTTTCACTCTTTCTCAAATCAAAATAAAACACCAATCCACTCCATCCCATTCTATCACTTCCTCTAAGGATCTCACACAAAAAATTCTACATTTGATACCATACCTTCTGTTACCCAACCTCCGGTCTCCATGGTCTCACCTCATGAGAACCATGTCATCCAATATTTTCCCCACCTTGACACCAATCCCCATATCTCTTCCCAATCCAATCTTTCTCAACCAACCACACCAACTACATCTCCTACTCCTTTAAAAACTCTTAGACCACCTCCTAACCCCATATATGATTTTGTATTTCAAAATCCCCACAATCTCCCAATCTCCTCAATTGGTGGATTACATTCCACCCACATCCCTTTTTGTCAATTCTATCACATCCATTAGTAATATGCCTATCCAACCATCTAAACCTCTTAGCACTTACATTCCTACCCATCGTATGCCCCAACCATCTCAACCCCTTAACACTCATATCCCCACTTCTCATTTACCACAACAACCTACCCAACTTCAATGGTCACATCATGTCCCTATTTCTCAACACCAATCAACAATCTCAACCCATGATGCATGTTAATCCAATCTCAACCCATGATGCATGTTAATCCTTATAAAATGGTTATGAAAACATCCCACCCACAAGTTTATTAATCACATTATCAGATGATTCACCAAATCCCTATAGAGCCATAAATGTATCATTTACCTTATCAAGCTACATTTCAAACCACACAACCAATCCAATCTCAACCTAACATCACGTCAAATGATCCAATTCACACTTTAATGAATCGGTTGCCATTTTAGAATTTTACCTTAGCACCTAAGGATACATTATCCTACGACCTAAATCTATAATGAATCGATTCATCCATCGGTTCCTATCAAACCTTACCCTCCTCATTGGAAACTTCTCGAGTTTACTAAGTTTAATAGCAAGGAAGATCCCCAACAACATCTCCGCATTTAAACATGTGTTGTCTTATTGCACATGATCACATCTCTTGATTCACACTTTTCCCATGTCCTTATCCTATCCGTGTTGGACCGAGTACAACCATATCCCGTAATATTCTATATTCTCCTTTCACACAACTTACAAAGTTTTTCTTAGAACACTTTTATATTAACATTACATGCAAAACCACTATCGATGATCTATACACCATATGATAGGTTGATGAAGAGTCGCATCACAAAATTCATCACATGATGGCGTGGTGTTATAAACCAACTATCCTTATCTCTTCCACAAACTAGACTCATCTAACTCTTCTCGCGATCATGTGCAAAACATATATCATCTACATTGTAAAATCTAATCATTTTGAACCTTTGGAAAAGTTCTCATAATGACTCGTAAACTTGAAACCTATGTCATTGAACAAGGTCATCTTAAACTCAAATCGACTGAGCCTACAATCAAATCTACTAAACCATCCACACATAACAACACATTTAAAGGTATGCTAGTGCCGCAGTTTTTAAGCTCTCGTTTGCATCTACATCTAGCACATGGCCTCAACAATGAGCCCCTCAATCAACAATCAACTACACTCCCTTAGGAGAATCATATAGTTTGGTATTTGACAAGTTGATGGCCATAAAATCCATCCAACGTCCTCCCATGTGACCCATGGACAAGTCATAACCTAGGCCTATGTGGTATTATGAAGCCCACTATTGTACATATCATCGGTTCAAAGGACATGACATTGAGAAATGTCGTTCTTTCAAAGATCATGTCCAATAACTCATAAATCAAGGGGATATCCAAATGGATAGCTCCACCATTTCATCTAGCCAACCTCTCAACAAAATTACACAAACCTTTCCTACTCAACACCAATAATCAAGACCCTCCTTTACATCTAAACTATCAAATTCTTACACATTAACACCATTAATCAAGATCTCATATTTTCACCAACTCCACATGTTCCTACCTTAGACATTATGCCCACTCCTTATTTAGAACCTAGCACACCTATATCAACTTTTACTACTTGTCCTGAACCTACACCTTCTTCTACCCTTACCACATCTACATCAAATTTGACTATACCATCTACTTTATCCACTTCGATCATGCCCCAATATATCACATCTGATTCATCCTTAACACCCATTTTGGTCCCATTAATATCCACACCTATCCCTACATCTCTCACATCTATGCCTTCACCCACATTTGCATCAAACACACCTATTACTACACCTACATCACTCATCTCTACAACCATCCCAACTAAACTCATTTCTACCACATGTACCTTTACAACCCCACCTACAACATCAACCCCATTCGAAACAATTATGAATCTACCATTCTCAACTACTTCTACACCAGACATTAATCCTACACCTACTTCATTACCTATCATGTCTACTCCATCGGTTACCACATCCCCTTTAGTAGGTTTGACTACCCTACCTACATCCATTCTACCTTTACCCATTAGACCATCCTTAGAGTTAATCCCAGTTCCTCCTTCCACACTTTCTTCCATATCGACCACACCAATGACCTTAACCACATCCATATCGGCTTCAAGTATACATACCACTTCATCCACATATTTTGTGCCTCAACCTATCATATTCAACCCCTCATTACATCTACATCAAACATGCCCATCACCACATCACCCACCTCTCCAAATATCATAAATATGCCTACATCCCTATCATCCCAAAATACCCTTACACCTATCATATCAAAAATCCACTTACCCCTACCTCTGAAATATTTTCCTATATCCTTTCCTTTCCTATGGCCACATCACCCGTTCTATCCCAATACTCTTTACTTAATCCTTTTATCTCAACGAACAAATCCTCTTGATCTGTAACCCTATCAAAGATACCTTTTGAAAAATCTATTGAACAAACACCTCCACCTAATTCAAATAAATATTTTTGAATTCTCCTCTACAAAAAAATCTTTCCATGTCAAAATTTAAACAATTGACATCTCACATAGATCTCATTAGTCACATCACACAAACACCTCTTCCTCCATTAATATCTACACCTACACTACCACAATCTTTCCTCCAATTGAAATTATTATCATCCCTACCAAAGGTAATTCTTCTTGATCAAAATCTAAGGCTCATGACAAACATCCCCAATAGTCTCCTATGCTCCTTGTAAAAAGGTAGATCTTCCCTCTTTTCAGTAATCTAATGTTGTAACATCTACATATAGGTCACTCCCTTCATCTACAACATTTCACAATGATAAATTTAAACCCAAACAATTCAATCCTCCAATCAAATTTGATTTTTCATCCAATACATATAATCTACCCATCCAATGTACATCCTCACCTAAATCCCAATCCAAACAATCTAGTCTTCTAGCCAAATTTGATTTATCTAATTCACCCATCCAATATATATCGTACCTCAAAAAACATCATAAGAGTTATCTTCCTTTTAACATTTTGATGGGGTCCTACACAAATCCTTAGACATTTAAATTGAATTTCTGCCATCACGCTTCCTCCCATTAAAGATTTTAATCCCTATGGTCCAAGCCATCTGGTTCAATCCTAATTGCATTTGCACTTATCATCATACCCTAGAATATGACATTGAACGTTGTAAGGCATTTCAAATAATCATCCATAACCTTACTTGAAAATTATTTCCTCATTCAAGGGAAACATCTTTCTCCATCTATATCTAATCCAATTCATGTCCCATCCATCGGGTTTCCCACATTCCTACATCCAAATCATCCTTTAACATCCCTCTTGTGCACATGAAATACCTCATAAGGAAGGTCATTCATTGTTCATCAATATTGGTTATCTTATTAATTACCCTTGTGATATCCGGCCATTTATCCATCCAAATCCAAAACAATCTCATCTAAACTCTTTTGACATCCTTTAACTCATCCACATTTAATTCATTAGGGGAGCAACCTTCCCTCACCCTTGAACATATCATCCGTACAACTCCCTTAACACTAGGGGACTTCGCTTCTTGACATTGTTTTATTTACCTCATCCAAATTCATCCAATCTAAACTAATTCTTTCCAAATCTCGCTAAATATTCATCTCACCTTAAGTCCTCTTTTGAGGCCATATTTGTCCTTCCATTGAGGACCATTTATTTTCATCAAAGTCCTCCTTTGAGGCCATGTTTGTCTTTCTATTGAGGGACCATTTTTTCTTATTTTCATATCAAAGTCCACCATTTTGGTCACACTTGTGCCTTTTTTAGGGCACCATCTGTTTCATCAAGTCCACATTTGTGGCCATTTTTTCCTTCCATATTTGTGTCTCTCTTGGGGCACCATTTATTTTCATCAAATCCATTGTTGTGGTCATATTTTGCTTCATTAAGGACATAGTTTTATTTCTCACTTTTTTATCACATCTAATATTTTGTAATCTATCATCTCATGGTTGTCATAACTTTAATTTCTTCCTCTCCTTGGTTTTAAATCGAGACAAAACCTCTTAATGTAGTTACATTTGCAACCTTTCTACTATTAGTATATCTACCAATAAGCATTTAATTATATCCTTAGATCATTCCTCCATCATGAACCTCTTCCATCTATCACTTTGTAATGATATGGAATTATGTGGTCTACCATCACTTCCTCGATATGACCTTAAATATGGGCACCATGGCTCTTTCCATAGAATTTTCCTTATGGATAGGTTCTCCCCTTGTGGTGAGAACTCCACGATCATTACATCCATCACCCTCTCATTTTCATATCGGAACCATGCAAAGGGTCCAAGGGTGTCTCTTGTGTAATCATCATCCCCTCCTAAGTGGTATACCTAGCTATACCTAGCTCTTCCCCATCAAAGAAAAAAAATCAATTATGGATGTTGTTATCTTGTGTTATCTTATCCAAAAGGACACAAAAATCTATATAATATCCCCTCGAAGGATAGCTATTATGTGTATCTTATCCTACCATCTAAAATAAAAATTCAAAAATCCAAAATCAAAAATACAAAAGTAGACCATACCCTCGAAAGATAGCTACTCAATTACCATGACAGCAAAGGCTTCCCACATTGATCAACCTTCTATATATTATAACATCCTAAGAAACCTTCCATCCTAAGCATTGATCAATAACTTTCTCAATTACATTTCAGACTTCTTACATTGATTAGTTTGCATATTCCCCTTCTCGGAGTGGGGCATAGTTCTAGAACACCACCCATGGAGAACCTTCTTCCCACGTACAAGTTACATCTCCAACCCCTTTTATCATGACGACATTAGCTTCATTAGCATCTGGCATCCATATTTCCCTCATGGTATTTTGGTATAAATAACTATTGTTGATTATCTGTTAACACCTGCTATTGGCTGCAAGTGCAATGCCTTGAGTGGTCCTCTATCTTGTTTACCACCAATCCAGTTTGAGGCATGACTTCCTCGTATCCTCCTTACTACGCTCATGTGTCATTTATCTCATTAAGGTCATATTTTATCAAAATCATATTCTTCCATTCATCATGAATTTTATATCTATCTATTTACCTCTAAGGATGGCATATCTGACCATCATCCATAATCCCATGAATTCTGTTACTATCTATACACTTTTTCAGTTTGGGAATTCTACTTGATCTCCATTGCAGTTTGTGAATCCTACTTGAGGATCCCTCTCAAGGAGATTCGTTATCCTACAACTTCTTATCCCCCATCATGATCAAAATGTTTTTTATCTAGTACTCCTTGCTCCTCATTTCCACTCATCACCACTTATCCCCACATCATCCTTCTCACCTTTCTGTCCCCTTTCACCACTCTATGTGTCTTCCTTTCATTTCCTCCCAAATTTTTGCTTTTCCTTTTTATTTGACATTCTTGCATCATCACTCCCACCATGTGGGCATCCCAATTAAGGATTTCCCTTACACTCTCCATCTACACTACATATATTCCTCGATCCATTCATGTCACACTCCTTTTTTTCCTTGTTATCACCTCCTTTCACCTCTTGTTCCATTTTGGCATACACCACTCACTCTTTTCTCATCCCTTAAGTATTCATCTTATACTTTCCATCTTACTTGTAAATTTTCACAGTATGGAAAATTTACTTGAGGGTTCCCCTTATCCATCTTGTCATACCCTCTTCCCATCAACTCTGTCAATCACTTACTTCTTCTCATCATTCTTCTTCTTCTTTGGCTTGGTGATCCTACTTAACCATTCCTATCACATGACAATCTTACTTAAGAGTCCCTCTTAAGGTTGATCTGTCATCCTCCCTTCCCCATCTCACCATATTTCCCTCATCTTATTTCTCCCACCTCTTTCATATTCATCTATTCTAGTCAACCATTCCACACCTATACCCATTACAATGTTGTCTTTCTCCTTGCATATCATCACTGTTGGTTTGGAGATCTTACTTAACCACTCCTACAGCATGGTGATCTTACTTAAGAGTCCCTCTTAAGGATGATTTTCATCCTGCACTCACCCATCACTCCACATCATCACCATCCATATTTTCTCATCATTCCCCATCATCACATCCTCTCACCTCCTCTTCCATTCTCGCAAATACCACCTCCGGTTTTCCCACTATTCATCTCCATCATCCCTCGCTTGGCACTCTTACTTAATCATTTCTTTCCCATTCATTTCATGTCTTGTTTCTTCATCTTTACCTCGTTCATCCTCATCCACTACACCCTCTCCTTGCCTTCATCCTTGCACAATTCGTTATCCCTCCTTTCTTTACTCTTTCCACTCCATCTTCTAGAGTTCTCCCACATATCTATTCCCATGCTTACCCTCCATTGTTGTTGGTATTCACCTAACATTATTTCATCATCATCTTCCACACTAATAATTATCAGTGGACTTCTCCTAAAAATCACTCCTCCCCATTCTGCACGGCCTTGTTCCTTCTCTTTGACCTCCTCCATTCTATCTTCATTCCTTCCTTCCTCTATGCCCTCTGATCATTATCGGGGACTTCTCCTAATGTCCCTTCATTGGTGTTTCCTCTTCCATTCCTCATTTAGTTTTCCCTCTTCTCACATTTCCTCCCATCCTTCTTTACCAATCATTATCGGTGGATTCTCCTAACATCCCTTCATTGGGATTGCCTCTCTATCCCTTCCCCTATTTTTCTTCACCACCTCTCCATCTTCCATTCTTCCTTTCCAATTTCTTTATTGTCTTCATCATACACCCTCTCTCTATTTTCTCATCATCAACTTATCCTCATCTCATGTATCTCCACATCTTTTCCAATCTATGTCATTCCTCCCCTCTAGCTTATCTTTACGTTCATTATACTACTCACTCTTTACTAAATATCTCCATTCTTGGTTCCCTTCCTTCTGCATAATTTTCTTCATTTTCCTCTCCTCCTTTCTTCTCCTCATATTATTTCACTTCCTCTGTATCATCTTCATCCCCTTTTTACTTTATGTTTCCCTCTTACCTCCCCAGTGATAACCTGGCTCTTCAACATTGTCCCATCTGTTTTATCATCCCACCATCCACATGCATTTCCATGTGGTCAGTTCCATATTATTTGCCTTGGATTTCCTCACCATGATCTGGTTCCTTCAATCTTCTCCGCTCTATCATCTCTTTCATTTTCCATTACTTCTTTCCCTTTATCTACTTCGACCTCCTTCTTCACCTTTTGTTTTAAATAAATCTCTCCCTTTTTCATAATTTCACCCTCTACTCATTTTCTTGTCTTCTCATTTCCTTGTTCCCCTATCATCCCTTCTCCTCTCTTCCATCTTTGTTATCCTTTTCCTCCTCTTTTATTCCTTATTTTCTCCTCCTCCATCTCCGTCCATTACTTTCCATGCCCTTCTTGCCTTCACCTTTGACCTTTCTTTCTCTTCTCATAATCACCCATGAATCTTATCCATTCCCTTTTCTCTTTCTCATTACGTCCTTCAACACATCCTTCATACCTAGCATTCACAATAAATTTTGATGTTTCTCCATTTATGCACCACCGCGATCCATTTCATTACATTCCATTCTCATCCTTCTCTCTACAACATTGACCTCTTCTATTTTTTGAGAACTCTATCGCATATTTTATCTTTGTCATCCCTCTCGCATGGACATCATCATATCCATTTCTAATAATTTCTTCCATGGTATTTTCATCTTCGAGGATACCATGACAACCATCACCTATCACCTTTTCCCTCGCAATTTCTGCTCTACTTTTTGCTTGGAAAACATCGATCATAATCTTTCCCACATTTCCATGAATCATAATTTGTTCTACTTGTTTGTCAACAAAACATCTTCCTTAGAAAATATCTATTCACAACTATTCACTTCCCCTTCTTAGGAATTTTATCACATACTTCTATCCAATTAGTTCTTCATGCCCACCTTTGTGCCCATAAAATTTCCCCCTTTGGGGCATTTTATTTACACATTCATATTCCACTTTGTCACTTTCGTGCCCTATTTGGGTGAATCATTATCTTTATCTTCGTCCTTTTGCGGACGCATGATTTATCGCTCAATTCCTCATGTACTGAAGGATTTCGCATACCTTTCGCATTTAATTGTGCATACATTGATGTTTGACTATGACCCATTGGTCACCATGGTTTACATCCATACTGTAGTGGTCTTCACCCACTCACCGGTCTGTAGAACATTGTCGTCTGTCTCCATTGAGACCGTAGTTGTTCTCTACCGATGTGATATTGGAGTCACCACCATATTTTTCATTGTTATTTTGATCCTCTTTCATTTGGGGCATCTTCCCTTTGGTAATGTTTTTATCCATCCTCATCCCTTTTGCAGACACATGATTTTATCCAACCCTTTTTATTTTTGTCTCGTGGCTTACTATCGCAAAACACTCAACAAAAAGGGGAAAATGTAGACACCAAATTCTGGTATCACCTTACATTTTCTCTCTTTCAGCAGGCTTATCCAAGTGAATCTCATTTCCCATCAAAAATTTGTGTTCAATTAATTAATCTTATAACTTAATTGACCCCCTTTCATATACTTAAGCATCATTATATGCTAAATAATCAATTATTCCAATTGGGTCATATCGTCCCATCTCATAATTAAATAATCCAAAAATCATCCAAATCATAAGCCCCACTCAACCAAATCTAATCTAACAACCCACCTAATAATCCCCCAAAATTATTAATTCATGAACCCCACCCATGAATTTAATAATTCTAAATTCCAAATATATCAAAATATGACATCATATTCAAAAATTCAATAGTGTAAAGTAATGCACATGACTTCACTATTACACCTAACATTTCAAATCATGTCCCCACTCCACATCACACCTTTTATTTTTTTAAATCATGAGCCCAACAAATCAAACTTCTAATCATGTCCCATTAAGCAAGGTTACTTTTACAAATCTCGGTTACTCATTAACCTCATATTTTAATCCTTATTCAAGATATAAATATAACCCTTTCCCCCTCTTAAGAATAATATGAAATCTCTGCATATTTTGAAACTTGAAAGGTGATAAATAAGAAGAAAATTCTAAAACAAGTTTTTGAAGCTTGAAAATACGAAAACTTTGGAAAATTATTTGTGAAGTTTGAAGCAAATGTTGAAGTGTTTGAAGGAAAAACTCTACCATCATCCCCATGTTGCTCTCATAATGCCATTTTGATGCCCATTTCATCACCAAAGCAGAACATCAGCTAAGTGCCCTCGATTTTTTCATTTACTTGGTATATTACATTTCTTTGCTTTTATCTCATTATCTATTGCTCATGATTTATTCCTCTCTTTCTTGACATAGGGGTTGACATCTTCCAAGGAAGTTTATAGCTTCTTGGAACCGACATTGTCTGGGAAACCCCCACATATGTTTATCTAATCATATATGTTTGATTTTTTTCAAGAATTATCACACATCTCTCTTCTTGGCTCCCATAGATCCATATCCACATCTGAGGTACTAAACCCTCCATAATTTGAGGTTCTTTGGTGGCTTCCAAGATCGACGTAATCACCCATTTGAGAACAAAGTTTCTGTCCAACAACATGATAAGAAGTGTTGTGAAGAGTAGTCAATTAAATTATCATGTTATATTGGTTACAAAAATGTGTCTTAGTTTTTTCCTGTGCCTCCAAAGGTGAACATTTGCATTGTCTTAGTGTGTATAGTTGGTACATTGAGAATTCAAGTCACGATCTCGAGGTTTTGAGTGCTTGTACTATCTTGATGTGTTTGATATAAACCAATTTTTTTCTTACATGCTCTAGGAGGTGTCTCAGATATGTAATGAAGGTTCCATAAATATGTATAGGTCAAACTTGGTGCTATATGGTGAAATCTAGCTAAACTGGGTCTATTTTGAAGACATATTCTTAGCAGGTCTTGGTGTATGATGGTTTACAGATCTTATAAGGATATTCCAAGATGGTAATGTGCAGGGTAATATTGTACAAGGTATTGAAGGTGAAAAATATCATAAATCATGGATCTTGAGCTTAAATTTGGTAAAGTGTAAATGAAGTGTTGTGAACATGCCTAGCACTCATAGGAAAATGAGATCGGAAAAGAAATTTTTGGGTGCCTCATGATAAAAAAACCATGGAAGATGTTGGAGGTATGATTTCTCATGGTGTGAGCAGTATTTCAGGGCCAGGAAGTGAAAATCAAGCATGTGGAGTCACATTCTTCAAAACTGGGTTTTTGAGAAGTGCAAACTGAGCACCTCAACTTCTTAGCAGTTGTTATAAATTGATAGGGATTCTTCAGATAAATCATAAGATAATTTTTATGAAATTGGGATAAATATCTAATGTAAAAGATCTGAGATCAAATGGTTGTTAATTAAAAGAGTTATATTCATTTTCCTAATGTGATTTCAAACCCTCCAAAACCTCATTTGGAGTGATAGGAGAAATAAGAAAGGTATGAGAAAAAATACATTGAAACACTCATTTAATCTCTCAAGTAGGTAAGGACTCTTCAAGTGTTAAGAAAATCAAATTTTGCAGCTACAAGTATGATTGTACAGTATAGAAAAGTACTTGATTTTGATGAAATTTTTAGATACAAGTGTATGTTGGATACTTCATGAAGAAAGTATTAGTGTTTTAGATAGCTCATGATGTCCTCTAAATGATCACAAAAATTTCTAAGTTATCTAATAAAATGTGTAGTGTAGGTGCACTTCTCATTTCTACCGCTAGAATCCTATGTGTGTAATAACCAATCATGGTGTATTGGAAGAGTCTTTGAGTAAATGATGGTGATTGAAGTGTAAGAAGTGTGTGGACACTCTCTACTGACCTATTTCAACATTTTGAATCCCCTAGATTGGATTGGTTATGTATTGATATAGTTATAATCTATTGGCCTTGTATGTTTAAATAGGTCTCTCAAGAAGGTGGTATGAACTTGAGTGCACATGAAGTTTTCTCTTAATAACCTAGGAATTTGAGTAGTTCAGATGGTGTGTCTTGTTGATCCTGAGATGTTCCAAGTGATGGAAAATTTTGAAAGATGATTTTGATGGATGGAGTCATGTTAAACTAAAACTGGTTGTTGAGAACCTCAGACCTCTGTGAACACAGTTTGAAAATTGAGTTGGTAAAGGTCTTTATCCCACAACATGTAACATCACAAGAAAATAAAAAGGTTGTATACTTGATTCATGCTCTCACCTATTTTGGAAGCATGATAATATCCAAAAATAAATTCTCCAACTCCAATTTGTAAGCTATATTTACAAAGTGCTCATCATAGCTCACCTAGGAACTCAAATGAAGACTTATGATCAAAATGGCCAGTTTTAAGGATTGATAAGGTGATGGAGTACAAGAAGGGATTTATTGTAATGTTATTTCATGCTTAAGACATATGGTGTAAGGTCAAAAGGGAATAGAGGAAATTTTTTTGCCATACTAGAAAACAAAAACTAGTGTAACTTGCCACTTCGGACATTCTTTGAGTTCGATTGAAATTCTTGAGTTTATAACTGATTGTAAGTTTGTTAAAAACTTAAGTATTGTATCTTATAGGTGCATAAGATATTATGAAGGAAGAAGTAACGAAGGGATATTGAACTTGACAAGACATAGACAATGATTACCTTCCATGACAATTTATGTCTTTTCATTTGATCTCCTTGATTTGAGTCGAAAGGAGAAGGAAGTCATATAAATGAGAATGTGAAGTGTAAGAGACATGAAAGAGAGATATCCTTGTGTATAAATATGCTCTATGGTGTATGAAATTGTGTTTTTTTAGAGAGAGAGGTATGAAAGTGTGTTGATTTATGGAGATAGGTGTAAATAAAGTGAAGAGCTAAAACAATGATCACAATGTGTTGATGTAAGAAAATAAGTTGAAGGTGATAAAAACTATTTGATTAAAAGTTTGAGTTGTTGCTCAGCGGTTTGGGAGTGGGTGCTTCCATTGCAATTAGATGCTTGCAAAATATTCAAGTGGGTGCTTTGTTTTATATTGGAGTGGGTGCCCAACACATGGTGAAATCATTGTAATTATTATAGGACATTTGTACCTAATATTGCTCTGAGTTCAATGGGTTTTCTCCCTTATTGGGTTTCCCACATTAATTCTTGTATCCTCACGTGTTCATTATTTTTCTTCCTATGATTTCATGTTTTGTTCAGTTCAATTGTTGAAAAGGATGATGAATGAATTTTATGTTGATAATTGAATTCCATGTTCACAAATTTTAAGAGGCACTAATTCACCCTCCCTCTCAAAGTGCTCGAGTGTTCAACAATTGGTATCAAAGTAGAAACTTTTTGGAGAAAGGATAACCACTTCAAGGAGATCCTTCTTACACAAAGTGGTTTCTCCATGACCAAGTCACCTCTTTTCAGTGGAACTAACTATGCCTTTTGGAGTGTCATGATGAGTATATACCTTCAGTCTCTTGGACATGATATATGGGAAGTAGTTGAGCATGGCTACACCATTCCTAGTACACCTATCACTTCAGCAATCTGACAAGCAAGCTCATGAGAACAACTCAAGAGCTATGAATGCCATCCTTTGTGGGATATCTGAGATAGAGTTTGTGAAGGTCATGCACTGCAAAACAACCAAGGATATGTGGGACAAACTAAAGAACATATATGAGGGAGATGAAAAAGTAAAACTTGCCAAATTGTAGACCTATAGAACACAATTTGAAAGCCTAAAAATGAAAGAGGATGAGAGCATTGCTTCTTATCTATAAAGAGTGAATGAAGTGAAAAACATGATAAGAGGGCTAGGTGAAAAGAAAGAGGAATTTCAGACTGCTCATAAGGTAATAATAGAAGAATGCAAAAAGAAAGGAAAATAGGTTCAAAGGGAACCTAGGAAATGGAAAAACTATGGATGGTTTCAGGTTGTTTTGGATGGCGTCCTCGATATACTCAAGGTACGTGAGGCTCAAATCTGTGATGAATACTAGTACATGGCCTAATATTGGGACCTACCCACACTTCATGCACCGTAACGATATAGGATGTTAGACGCTTAGCTAATATACTGATAGTCAAAAAAATTATAACGTGGATAGAACATCACGACGAATTTCCTATTGGGTGATGAAATCCCAATAGTTACACCTGGTATAAGATGTTTAAGATTAGTAAATTTATGCGTTTATTTTTTATGTGTGTGAAAGAAGTGAATGCAAAGAATTAACCTCCTACTTAGACTATGTTGCCAAGAAAGTATGAAGAGATTCTTTTTAAGTCCCAAATCGAAATGTGAAATTCAATAAAATCAAGCAAACAAAGAAGGGATAGAGATGCAAAAAAAGAAAATAGGGAAAGATAAAGAATACCGGATAACGTTATTTTTATTTTTAGTTTTATTTTTTTTATTTTAGTGAGTGTGTTTTTAATCCAAACAAGCAATCCACCATGCACACAAGCAAGCAAAGATCCCACCTACGAGATTAGGAGAAAGAAAGAAATGGAAAATGGAAATGGAAATGAAATAAAATGGAAAAAATCACCAAATAAGGGCGGGTTCCACTCAATGTGCTAGAATGTTGATCTAATTTTCTTGCTCCTGTTTCATTTTAGTGAAATGGTAACAAAGAAAACAAACAACTCCAATAATGAGAGGGTTTAAGGCTACCTCTAGATAAGATGATGATGGATATGGCCGTAAAATATGGATCCTCCAACGAGCTTGATTACCTGCTCAACAAAGAGAAACTCAACACAAAAGATAGATTAGTAGATAGGTTGGTGGGTTTCCCAAAAATCCGGTCCTAAGAAGTGAAAACTTCCTAGGATGGATGTCAACCCAATTTTTGATAAAATATAAATAAGAGGATGATAGATAGGTGATATGATATAGAAAAATCTAAACTTGAAATAGTAAATCGAGATGTGCTAAACAAGATGAAAAGCATCAAACCTGGTTGAGTTAACGACGACCCAAAATCGGTAGGTACAATGACTATGACCTGACATATTTGGAGGAGTGATATGAAGCTGATTTGGAACTGATAGTGATGTAAGAAAATTATTGGATTAGATTATGAAGATGATAACTACGATCCGGTCGACGAGACCGAGATGAATCAACAACAATAGGGGATGAAATTTCATATCTCAACTTATGGGCAAGTGGATCAAAGTAGCAGAGGGATGTGGGTACTTGGTTAGCAACAAGATGGGTTGTAGATGAGACATATAACTTCAAATAAAATAAATGGGGACAAGGTTGATGGAGACTCAGTGTGATGGAGATGAAATCGAGGCAACAGTGTGTAGAATAGCAAGATAGAAAAATCTAGAATATAGAATGATTAGAAGACAAATGGTGACAAGAGGGGTAACATATATTAAGATAAATGTGAATGGGGTCGGCAGAGATTGGTTTGAATTGACGACGAATGGGAAGGAATCTAGCGTTTGAGAAATGAAGATGGGTGGAAATACAAAATGCAGAGAAAGATTGACAACGACGGTGTGAGAGTAGAGCTCGAGATGAGTAATAAACCTGCAAGGATGATGCATAATGGTGATGGGATGGAAATGGAGATGATTATGTAAAAATGTAAAATATACTAGCCTCTAATGCAAGTTTACATGAAAATAAATGAATGCTAATATACTAAAATAATACCCAAACAAACTAAGCTAGAAAATATGAAACCTTAATGTGTAAAGAGGGTTAGAAAAGCCGTAGCTAATTCATAGAGGTTCTTTGGATGTGTCAAACTAGATACCCTGCTGAAAAGAGATAGAAACTTGTCACACGTGAAGCCCAAAATGTTGTAGATCCGAGTGATTTAGTTGGACTGGGAACCTAGAGAGGATAGGGGCACTTGTGGGTGATGTAGTATAAGTTATGGATGCTCTAGTCTACATAAATAGTCACAACATGGTTTTGATGTGGTTGCTAGGTGTCTCGCACTTCTTTTCTTTTTGTCGCATCTATGTCGCCAACCTCGCTGGATGCCTTTGTAAACCTACAATGGATAAATAACCTACAAAACCCCAAGAAACACATAAAAACCATAAAAATAAATATGTATATGAAGGGGTTAGATTGTCCTCAACTTCCAAATCGATGGACTTATCACTGAGCATTGTACTACATCTTAGACCCAATGTATTTCTAGGTGTGTGTGTATGAAATTGTGCCCTAGGTTGCTCTTGTACCAATCGCACTTTGTGAGTAGCGAGTAAGTAAATATATGTAGAATGTAAATAATGTGTGCATGGAAACAATAGAATCCCCTCCTATGAAGTGTGATGTACATGAACCAACCCTTTGTGTCTTGTGATGGAGCTAGATGGATGAAAATGGAGCTATAGATGCCTTTGATGGATGTAACCTTAGGTGGAGATAGTAAATGCTTAGTGTTTGGTATCTTATTATGATCACATAAATTTATATTGATATGATTCCCTTGTTTGAATTTTGTAATTAATCCTGAAAATTTTGACTAACAAAAACATAAGATGCTCAAATGGCTAAAAAGGACCCAAAAATGTGTGACTAATGTACAAAGAGGACAATGGAACATAGAGGAGATGGGGGCACCTGAGATCGCATCCTATCTCTGGGACTAGTGTTTAGAATGAAAAATGCCGAAAGGTGAAAAGACAAACTGAGCAAGTAGAAGTGCAAGACTAAAAGTAGAAGTATAAAGAAAAGAAAGGTGGCCAAATACATGGGTTAATTAGTACTTTTCTTACTTAGGAATCATGCAAATAGTAGTATGTGATCGAGACTAAATAATGACTCAAAGTGCATGATTTTGTGTCTACATTTCCCCCACTTTATGTTGGTGAGAAGAATGCTCAATAACATAAAGTAGATAGAGATGCGTACCTAATATCCATGTAGATTGATGTAGAAAGCATGTCGAGGGACTAGACAAAGTATGGAGTGATAAAAATATGGAGCGTGGAGACTAAAGATGTCAAAATGTAAAAAGGTGATGAAAATGAACCTAGGGCGGAAACGCATGTGTAAATGTTGATGTGTGTTGTTCCCGCTGTTAGTATCGTGTGTATGTTGTTGTTGTTATTGATGTTGATGTTGATTTTTTACTTCCCATACATACGGACCTGCAAAAGAGAAGACGATCAAGTAGTCAAATACGCATGTATATGATAAAAGTGTGTGTAAAGACGCATGTATGTGTGTAAAAATTATGTAAAAGAAAATTTTGAAAATGTGAAAAAGGAACATGCTATGATGAGGAAAAAGTGTAGAAAGGATATTCTCGATGAAATGCAAGTTTTTTGGGAAATATTACTCCACTGGCTGAAGAAGTATAGGGAGGAAAGTATAATTTATCCTCCAACCTTTAACCACTTACCAAAATCTGTAGAGATCTCTATACTATCTATTTTTTGGGTGATATGATGCCACGCGAAGTAGTGTATTTGGTGTTATCCTCTAACCTTTAACTACTCCTGGAATAAAACACCATTGTAGATGATGTGTACCAATGCATGTGCTAAGGATAACCTGCCCTGTAAAATTTGATGTGTATGAGTTATGTATATTGTGTTGAACCCAATCACTATGTAAGTTCCCCCTGGTTATAGGTACTCTAGGAAAGGAATCGTTGTACTAGGGACCCAAGTCTCGATTCTGGGCCCTAAACCGTACTTATACCAATATTGTGTTGTATTGTATACTATGTGTAGACCGTTTATGAGGTGAATGATGCCCCCTCTTTGGGGGCACATGTAATGTCGCAGAAGGAGTATGCAGTCCAAAAGAGGACCAACCGCTAAAATTGTGCCTCGAGGGTAAAGGATGTGCTTGGTAGAAACCAAGGCACACACAAACAAGTGGCTAGAAAACCAAGGTGTTAGTACGAATAAACATGCATGTAGAATACAAGTATAAACTAAAAATACAATATGTAAACAACCAAGAAGACAATGTAGACCGAAAAAAATAAGTTACAAACATGGGACACTATACGCACCCAAAATTACACATGCTACATTATCAGAAAACAGGTTATAAAAGTCCCCAGTGATAATTCAAAATCCTTTCAAGAAGGTGTTTGAGCTCCAAAAACCCATATGTAGTATATATTTGTAGCCTAGATTGCCTTATGTAACTTTTCCATGCATTTTTCCATCTCCCCGTTTCTTTCTGTGTTTGTTTTGGCCTTCATTGTTAGGAGCTCCACTGCCAGGCGGCGATCCTGAAACCACCGCCCTACATAGGGCAGTGGTCCTATCTGCTTTTTCTAGAATATTCACGTGTATTTTAAACATGTGGTGGTTCACTTAAGTTTACTTTTTGCATGCATCTGTGAGCCTAATTGGCTAAAAATAGCTTTATTTTCTTGGTTCTCCTTTCTCCTTCTATTTTTAATAAGATTTAATTAGTTGGAACTGCCTCTTCTTGCCTTGTGCATGAAGTAACCTCCTATCCTCCATTCCTATATATTCCATGCTTGTATTCAAGAAAAAGGGGCCGAGAATTTTGTGTATCTTGCATTGTTGTGCTATCATAATATTGCTAGGAATTGTATAGCCAAGCTCATATCTCTTATGTTATCTCTCTTCTACTTGCATTGCATCCAGATTTCTTCCAAGCTGCCATCACTCAAGCGCCATCCTCTTGTTGTTATTCTTTGCATTCCCAATCCTTTGGAATCACATGAACACTCAGAGAAAGAAAGGAAAGAATTGAGGGGATAGATACTGATACTACTAGATTTTCCAAAGCTCTTGCTCTTCCAGGTTGGAGTTGTGTATTTGTTTGCTTTGTTTTGTCAAATTGTCAATTGCATATCAAATAGAGTAGAGAAACAATTCATTTCAAGTAGCTAGATAATTACAAGTAGATCAAATCAATAGGAAGTTTTCTCTTCATCATTTCCAGGGAGGCTATGGGGGAACAATAGCTCATTAGAGCTATGATTTGTTCTTCACTTCTAAGGTAGGGTTGGAAAGATTTTGCTTGAGTTAGAATAGATCTTAGATTTAGATTCACACATCTACACATATAGTTAGTTATGTCTGTCTAATTATTTGTTTTAAACTATTTTATTAGATTAGATGCATTGTCGAAAAGTTAGAAAAGAAACAAAAACATTTATTTTCCACATATTAGCTTATAGATAATTTATTTACTTTGAAAACAAATCAATTCATTTTGCATGACCATCAACGGTCCTAAACAGAAAAGACTTACATTTATGATCCCTGTCCCATAACCCAACGGGCCGAGCTAATAACTGACATTGACACAAGTTTGTGCTTGACAGCTTTACGTACACATGCCACATACACTAAGAAAATAAGATAGTTAGAGACATTGAACATAGCCGCTAATCAAGCCTATGACTTTTGGACCGCTCCTGGAAATATGATTTTATTGCATGCGAAGACCATACAAGGGCCTTAACCTCAATGAGTCTTTGGTTGTGACCCACATGTCCCGCAACCCAAAGTGGGCCTACTAGTTAGTTAGATATTGACACTAGCTTACGCACATTGGTATTCATATCTTCACCGCTTCCACCCGATATTATTACACAACTTTCATTGTTGAATATAACATCCGATCAAAGCTAAAAATTATAGACAAGACTAGAAAATCACCCTTAGTTCCTACAGCTCCACTACACCTCTTGTCTCAATTTCCATGACCTTGTCTGGAAACCCATACGAGGCACCTATAGGTTACTTTCCACGTATTCCGCAACCAATCAATAGAATCTCAACAGAACTAGACATCGATTGGATTCTCTCGAGTAGCTATCATATCAGACTCGTACCATCACACCCCTTTAGGTTAGGAGAGCATTCTTTGCCTTAGATTCACAGATTCCAGTATTGTGTGTCAAAGACATAAGGTTTCCCAATTAGCTTGATTGTCGCCATCACTTTCACTCCCATTTCAATTCCACACTGGTTGTCTCGGCACAACCTCGGGAGGTCGGGTGCGAAGAAGGTCACGTGTTGATTTTCTATCGTCTGCACACCACTCACGATGTCGCAAAATAATCAAGGTTGATGAATCCAAAATCATACAAGTGCACACACAAGACAAAGGGTAAGGCCCGTAAACAATGACAAACAAGTACACATAATATAATAGATAACCATGATGGAAAATAGTCCTGCATAAAAAATGTTGTACATGAAGCACCCGTTAGCATGTTAGAAAGATAAAAAGTATGTTAATGCATGTATAATCTGATAATGTAAAGTGATAAGTACAAAATGAAACAATAATACTTGTAGCGTATGAAAGTGGATGCTCCTAGGAGCCATTGCATGGACTGGTACTAGGTACATGCTGCTAAACACCAATGATACATGTAATCACCTTGTATAATTTGTGATCACAACTAGAAAGCAAGTGAACGCGCATGTGTATGATAAAGACATACTTGACATCTATCTAAAATGTGTAATAAAGTGAACATATATGAGTAAATGTAAGCAATAGTAAATACAATCAAGATATGTAGTATGTTATGGATGGATGGAATGTAATGTAGAGTGAATGATAGGAACCGCATGCAGCTAGAGTGAATAGAATTGTATGCGGTGAGGTTCGTTTGTTTATACACCCTCAACAGTCAATAATGAACTATACACGAGAGTGCAACATTGGGAAATGATCGAACTATGTGTTGTGTGTAACGTGGTGTGATTAATGTGTAGTGATGATATGTGACCTAAAGATGAGGTATGAGAACGTGTGATGATTTAACACAAAGCGTATATCAAGAAAAGATAATGAAAGAAGCAATGATTTAGCCTAAAGCATATATCACTAAATCGCTAACGCTTTAGAAGAAGTGATGGTGTAGCCTATGGTGTATATCACTAATGAATGCTAGAAAAAGTGATGATGTAGTCTAAAACATATATCACTATTCAAGGAATGTCACATGAGAAAGAGGTTGAACGGTTGAATGCGTGAGTGTGATGAGGTCCATTTGATTTTTATACCCTCAACAATCCATTATGGACCATGAGACTAGAGTGTGTCATAGGGTAGTGAGCGTGTATAAGTAGATGAGTAAAAATGTGTAAAAATGTGGGGATGAAATAGGACCACATGTGTAATGTGTGATGTGTAGTGTGTAATGTAGGATGTATAACATGTAATGCGAGATGCGTAGATGATAAAATGTGTAGATATATAGTAGATGTAAGATGTAAGACGTAAGATGCAAGATCTAAGATGTAAGATGTAGGATGTAAAATGTAAGATGATGTATATGTAAAATGTGTGAATATATGTGATGTGTAGTGTCAATTGTGCAAAGGTGTGAGGTTCATGTGTATAGGATGCCCTCAATAGTCAAGTGTGAACCAAAGTACAAGAGTGCGTCATCAGGAAATGACGATGTTAACGAGTGATGAATGTAAAAGACTAGATGTGATATGTGTAAGATGTGAGACAACTGATGGTGCTAGAAGAGGGGGGGAAAGAAGTACAATGCCCCCAAGTGTATGTTGATGAGCATGTTATTTGATGATAAATAGGTGATGCATGAGGGTGATAAAGTATAATAGATAGTGTATTGTTGATTGAGTGATGTGAGAAATGAGGAGAGATCATATTGTATGTGTGAATAACAATAGATGGTCATATATGTATGTATGTAGGAGTGATTATGTAATATATAGAGATGTCCATGAAGTATGTAATGTGAAGATGAAACGAGGTTCTTATTATAAGAGATCCCTCAACAATCATGTAAGAATTGTAAGAACACGAGTGTGTCATCAGGGGGTAAGATGAAAAGAGTCACCTACCAAAGACCAAGTTTGCATGAAGTGGTGGAAACATGTGTGGCAAAAGCAACAACAAGATCATGTGATGGTGGCAGAAATGTGTCTTGTCTATCGATGATTAATTAATTTAACAAAATGCATTTGAAACAGAAATTGAGTAGGATGGGAATGAATCTTGAATGGTGGTAATTTAGGCGGGATTGATGACGCTGCAGAATACTTGATAGGAGAACAAGGTTGATTGATTTTGAGAGACAATTACTTAGGCGGTTCTTGAATTTCTGTAGAAATACCACTTTGGAAGTGATGGCGTGGTGCTCATTAGACATCAACGAATCATATTTAGGAACCCATTGAGATGTAACATTTGTAGATGGGTAGGAAACAAAATGTTGTGTATTGAATGATATAAATCCCTAACGCTCAAGATGTTTGATTCTTCATTGTAAATTGTAGCAATCATTGTGATTATGTCCATTGATTTGATGATAATTACAATATGGGAGACCTTGATATTTTGCAAGTCGGTAAGGAGGATAGCCTTGAGTAGACGGTAAAGTGATCAATTGATGGCTAAGGAGCTGAGTAAGAATGTCATGTGGCTTAGTATTTCGATCAAAGGTGAGAGGTTCTAGTAATGGCAAGAATTGAGGCTCACGAGATATAAGCACATGTAGAATACATAGAATGTAGATGGGATATAGAAGGAAAACAAACATGAGCTTGAGAAACATTCTTAAGATGTTGGATTTCATATTTAAGAGATGTAATTGTGGATTCCATAGCTTGAAATTTGTCTTGAAATAAAGAATGCAAATCTTGAATTAACTCCAACATGGGTTGATTGGATGGAGGATCACCAAGACTAGGGTTGTCAAATAAACAATAAAAAATAACATTTACTTGATGCAGAGGTGTGTCTTGGGGAAAATACATGGTGTCTAGGGCCTTTTTAAGAACAATTTGGAAATTAGGATACATTTGAAGGAAATCAGACAAGGAAATTTGAGGAATTTTAGAAGCCATGATAAAGAAGATGATATGAAAAAGAAGGATCCAAAAGACAGATCATGAGTGGGTTTCACCAAAATGATTATGCTAAAATGTAAAATACACTAGCCCAATCTAATACAAGTTTGTAGTAAAATAAATGAATGCTAAAATACTGAAATAATACCCAAGAAAACTAAGCTATAAAATATAAAACCCTAATGTGCAAAGAGGGTTAGAAAATCCTTAGCTGATTCACAGAGGTTGTAGGACTGTGTTGCAAAGGAGACCCGTTGAAAAGAGATAAAAATCATCACACAGAATCCTAGAAATTCTGATTTGAGTGATTTGGATGGACCGGGCACCTAGAGAGGGATAGGGGTACCCGTGGGTGCTTTGGTTTGAGTTCTGGGTGCCCTAGTATGTAGAAATGGTTAGAACTTGGTTATGATATGGTCGCTAGGTGTATACACTTCTTCGCTTCTTGTCATGTGTATGTCATTGAATCTCGCTAGATGTCATTGTAAACCTGTAATGGATAAATCACCTACAAAACCCCAAGCAAATCATCAAAACCCTAAATAATAAAGATTCATATGAAGAGTTCAGATTGTCCTCAATAACCAAATTGTGAGACTTATCACTTGAGCATTGCAGACGCATCTCATACCTAATGTATTTCTAGGTGTGTGTGTGTGTGTGTGTGTGCGTGCACGCGTGTGTGCGCATAGAATTGTGCCCTAGGTTTCTCTTGTGCCAGTAACACTTTGTGAGTAGTGAGCAAGTAAATAGATGTAGAATGTAAATAATGTGTGCATGGAAATAATAAAATACCCTCCTATGAAGTGTGATGCAGATGAACCAACCTTTGTGTATTGTGAATGGAGCTACATGGATGAAAATGGCTATAGATGCCTTTGATGGATGCAACCTTAGGTGGAGATAGTAGATGCTTAGTGCTTGGTCTCTTATTATGATCACATAACTTTATATCTATATGATTCCCTTGCTTGAATTTTGTAGCTAACCCCAAAAGGGAGACTATTAAAAAGATAAGATGCTCAAATGACTAGAAAGGACCCAAAAAGTGTGACCAAAGTACAAAGAGGACAAGGGCTCCCAAAGGGGATGGGGGCACCTGGTGTTGGCGTCCTAGCTCGGCGCTAGTGTCCAGAATGAAAATGCGAAAGGTGAAAAAAACCTTAGCAAGTACAAGTGCAAGACTAAAAGTAGAAGCTTAAAGTAATGAAAGATGGCCAAAGACATGGGTTTCTTGGTACTTTTATTACTTAGGAATCATGTAAATAGTAGTATGTGAGCGAGACTAAATAATGACTCAAAGTGCATGATTTTGTGTCTATAGGAGACTCTAAGCAAGAAAAGGGTGTGATACTACTAAGAAAAAGAGGATGCAAAAGATCTCCGAAGTAGCTTCAATGTGGTAATAAAGCAACTACAAAGAAGAGTAAGAAATGAAGCCAAGATCACAAGAAAGCCTAAAGTCTCAAAAATTGCATCCTCAAGAGAGGAGGGGTATGGGCATATTTATAGGGTCGATGGTGACTTGAATGGACCACCGACAATCGCGGTGGTCCATTGATTTGGGCAGTGGAGGATTGATCAACTTAAGCCAATGAGCCCTTATGAGGCAAAATTAGGGTTTCGAGTGGTAAATACAGGTTAGGGATGTCTTGGGAGGATAAAAGGTAGTTGGGGGATAAGAACACATTAAATGGGGGTAGATGGGAACCTAGGGATGGTAAATAGGGTGTTTATGGAAGATAATAATAGGTTTTAGGGATAATTAAGGGTTATTAGGGATGTTTAGGGAAGAAAAATTAATGATATGATTAGGATGGGATTAAAGATGAAAAATAACAATTAGAGGGATAAATGAAATTTAGGAGGGAAAGGGGGATTTGAATGGGAAAAGAGGTATGTATGTGAGAAATGACAATGAAGGGGAGTGAACATGGTTTTAAGGACAAGGGACACCAAAAATTGGTGTATACACTATTCAACATTCAAATACTTTCTATTGTTTTAAGTTTTTTCCCCCTAATGACCTAATCTAGGAAAAAAGCAAAAATCTCTCCGTGAGTAATCTACTAGATACATCTTATTTCAAATCAATCTTCTATCACTCAAATAAAATCAATCAATTGGTACAATAAGCACATTCTACTATCTCTCCCAGATGACCTAACTTGGGAGCTACAATACATTACTACTTCTCTAGATGACCTAACTTGGGAGTTACATTACATTATAATTACTTCCAGATGACCTAACTTGGAAGCCATCAAATATTATTTCAATCGGAACAAACAATTTTTTAATCGAACTAATTCAAAGCTAAATTAGAACTAAATTTTGTCTCTATCCATCTACAATGGTTGCACCTTTTGGGGATACAGTGATAGATAGAGAGAAAAACTAGACCTCTCTCCTTAACACTCTTCCTCTAGCAATAAGACGCCCAAATCCTCCCATTTTCAAACAAGAAAAATTGGGTTGGGAATTGATCACTCCCTACCTCTTCAATCTCCATTGGCAACAATTAAAAATATCTAAATTCTAAAAATCATTTCAATATTTCTCCAAGTGCTCCTTATAATGGTTTGTTATCTCTATCTACGCCACATGCATTAAAACATTGATCCATGGTTCACCACGCTAAAAGTTCTTACATTCTACATGCTTTACGTAACATGGCTTCTCCAGACTTTTGTAGGTATGTTACTTACTTCCTTTACACTACTTAAATTTCATTCAAATAACATAAAGGGGGAAAATGTAGACACAAAATCACACATACATTACTATTTTACTATGCCATAAAGTATGTTGTTATATGCATGGATCTTAAGCAAGAAAAGTATTCACTAGTAACACTAGATTTTCCATCCACTTGCTTTGATTGTTTCGTTGTCTTTTTCTCTCACATCTGTCATTTCGCATACTAGTTCTGGTCACATCATAGGGATCCCTATCTATTTTTCCTTTTATATCTGTCATCATTTATCCCAGACACGAGCATCCATTCTGTAGACACTAGTGCCTAGGCGCTCCTGTCCATTATAGATGTTTCTTTCCTCTTTTTCTTGTTTACATTTTTGACATTTTTGGTCAGCCTTTTTAGTTTTCGTATCCTTATCCCGAGGTCATAGTTGACATTTCGTGTCACTATTATCAAAATTCAAACAAGAGATCCATATATTATCATAAATTCAATATATATATCCATATATATATATATATATATATAATAGACACATTGTATCACACTCCCCTTGGTCCCTTTTTGAATAACTAACTATATATTCACCTAATCATGGCCCCTTTTATCCCACCTTAATATTAATTTAATTATCTATAATTAAATTAATACCCATCCTCACCCCATTTATTAATTTAATTATTTTAATTAAATGGATGCACACCTCACCTAGACACCTCACCCAAACACCTCACCATATACCTATTTATAACATGTTTCCATAACTAACTAAGACTTATCCCTACCTACCTTAATGAGCTAAGACTTAGTATAACCCTAAAAGCACATGCCTATTCTTCCTTTAACCATATTCGCACTTATCTAAATGAAACATTCCACCTATACCCAACACTAACGAGTAAAAGCTAGGAAAAATCTAGCCAAGATCTATCATTTTTAGTAAACCTAGGATTTCCCACCTTAATTGATGTCAGTCAACTCGAAACCGACGCCGGTCACCCTAAACCATTGTTGGTTACCATATAACCAGTTTGGTAACCTTGTTTGAAATGTTGGCCACATTCTCAAGTTTTAGGAGCAAATGAGATCTGTATGCAAACAAGAATCAAGTCTATTTCGCACATCCGGAAGCCATAGCCAACCAACACCCAATGATCAAAAGGTATTTACATTCATGATAGCATTCCAGAAGCAATCTTTGTTGCAAGATCGACCACCATTTCAGCGATCGAACATCACCACCACCCAACCATTGAACTTGCACAATAGTAAGTGTGTTTCTAACTGCACCATTTCATTTCTATTCAGTTTATAAGGGTTCTTCACCTTTGTTTATCAACCACCATTTATATTTTTACCTCACCACTATTGCCTTCATGTGAACTCGACCATTCCCATCACTCATAACCATTTTAATCACCTATGTCCATTCCTGAGTACCTCTAAATATTCCCAACACCTCCACATACCTAAACCAACTCCTCACCATCTCTGATTCAACCTTAGACAAATCCCCAAAACCATGAACTATTGAGTTATTATCACCCTACCTTAACCATCGTCGGTTCTTACTAAACCATCATCGGTCATACTGCATCCGACATCAATCTCTGTATTTGGCAATCATGCTAATAGCAGATCCCAATAACCTTTTCCTAAGTGACCCAAAACCTGACTCCACTGTTCCAACATCTTGAATATTTACCTTACTTCAGATCCGATCATAGCCTAGCTTGTTCTGTTATATTTACTTATTGTATTTGGATGATATACCTAAATCATATCAACTCGTAGTAAAACCTTGTTTATTTATGTCATTTCTTGCATTAAATTGTATTAAATAGTGGGTTGACTGCCACCGAGGAAGTATCACACTTCCGGATATAACATACACTAGGAAACCCACTAACATATATTGTTTAACTCTTTCTTGTGGTCTTGTTTTGTATTTCAGGTAGTTCTTCCTAGCCAAAAGAAAGCTCTCACAGTTAGCATTAGATCAAGAAGTCAAAATGTGCGCGATGACCTCCAACCAACCATCACAACAGGTATTCCTCCTTGACCCATACCCATATCTCTGTTTAACTAAAAACTAAAGAAAATGACAAAACAATATACACAACATACATTCTATTATTATAGCTGGAAATTCTAAAGGAAACCACACCTACATACTATCATTACTATCAAGGGGTGCATTTTTAGGTTGCATACATTGCATAAGAAGGGGTAGTGTTGAATTCCATCTCACACATTTTCATCAAATCTAGCTATAGCTTGTTATCTTGGCATCATTGACACGAGGGAAACCTAAGGAAACAATTTCTCATACAAGCAAAAAGAATTACATGGAGTTTGGAATGTAGTGTAGTACTCAATCATAAGTTCACTCTTCTAGTGACCGTTAGGGTTATATTGACTTCACATATTACATATGTCATTCTAAAATGACGTGTTTGTGAGCTTGTGCGGGTGGCTAGGGTTTGTTTTACATATTATAGGTACCCCTTGTGATCAAAATGTGAATGTTAGGAGGTCAACAAAGAGTAATTGTGAAACCCTAGTGACACAAAAAGAGCATATCTTGAGCATTTGTGTAGTCACCAGAATCCAGTGGTCTCTAGTGCCCAAGATCCCTTTCCCTAGCCCGGATGCCCATGTCCATCTCTTTTTGTGAAGTGTAGAATTAATACTTGATTGTTTACGACACTCTCCCAGGACTTGCTCTTAGGTTTTTCTAGTTCGGTTATGTTCCATATTAAGTGTAAATCAACTAAGTCTTTTATCTCTCCTATTTTCTTATAAGGTTACATCATTGGAGTACTTAGACTTTATACTTTACTGTATTTTATCATATTAGTTACTCTAAAATTATATTTAAATCTATTTTATTAAATCACTCTGTAATTCACTTTCATTGGTTATGGATATGGTGATTTCAGATTCCATTTTTGGGATTTAGAGAATTCTAAAATTATTAGGACTCGTGACATTAAATGGAATGAAAAGAGATTGTAAAGGGATCAAATTTTGGTACCCAAGGATGAACTAGTTGAGAAGTTTGTGAATGAAAATGAACTCTCTGATTTAAAAGTAATACTATCAGGGTTACACAATAACCGGTGTTGGTTGACCCCTGACCGATATTGGTCATCGAGACCAGTATGCTTATAGAAGATTTGAACCGACATCGGTTAGTAGAACCGACGTTGGTTACAGGTGACCGGCGTCGGTCACTGACATATTTGGATACAAATGTCCAGGAGGTCTAGAATGAGCCTCTGGTACCCCAAACTCATGTGAGAAGGTCATAAAGGGTAAGTAAACCTCCAGAAAGATTTACACCTTCTCTATTTTATTTATTATTGACTGATAATGGTGAACCAAAGAGTTTTGAAGAAGCAATGCAGGATGAGACCCACGTCTAGTGGGAACATGACATGGATGAGGAGATGGACTCCTTGGAATAGAACCAGACTTGGGATTTGGTTAAGTTTCCAGCAGGTAAGAGGACATTGCAGAACAAGTGGGTTTACAAGATCAAGGAAGAAGAGGGTGGATAGAAAAGGTACAAGGCAAGGCTTGTAGTAAAAATATTTGCCTGAGAAAACATGTATTGACTTTTATTCGTATTGTATTGAGTTTAGTTGCGATTACATGATTTGTATTTAGAGAAAAAAAGATGTGAAGACGGCTTTCATTTGTGGTGATTTGGATGAAAAGATTTGTATGCAACTGTACCGCTTGGGTATGAAGTCAAGGGTAATGAGAAATTACTGTGTAGGTTGAAAAATAGCCTATATGGGCTCAAGAAAGCTCTAAGGCAATGGTATATGAGGTTTGATAGTTTTATGCATGAGCATGGTTACTTGAGATGTGAATATGACCATTGTGTATATTTTAAGAAGCTTGAAAATGGGAGCTATATTATTCTCTTATTGTATGTGGATGATATGCTTATTTCGAGGTTCTAGTATACGAGAACATTGGTGAGCTTAAGGAAAAACTAGCTCACACATTTTCTATGAAGGATTTAGGAGCTATAAAAGAATCCTTGGCATGCAAATACACAAGGACATGAAGAAAAAGAAAATTAATTTTATTATATTGTGCTCAAAATAAAGTAAAATATCATTAAAGCACATATAATTAATTAATAGATTCATACGAGTTTAAGTGACTTTGACTTAGGAAAGTGCATTTAAATAAATTAATAAATTATTTAATGTGCCTTCCTAGGCAAAAAAATGCGACTTGCCTTGGGGAAGGGTCAAATAAGCCAAAAATGCGACTTGGTTGGAAAGGAAATAATTAATTAAAAATTAATTATGCTGATTTGGAAAAAGTGCGACTTGCATCTTTGGAGGGTTTTTTTGGCTATAAGGAAAAATGCGACTTGGGGAAAGGGCATTCAGTTATTATTATTTTCTCCCGCAATTAGCTTTGAGCTTTTGCAGACAAAATCCAAGGACGGAAACCCTCTGGATTATTCCTCTTGTGGACGGAAACCCCAGGAGCAGTGAGAGGAGTTCCTATTCAGGGATCTTCATTGTATTCACAAGTTTTTATCATTTCAGCAGTTTGAAAGAGAAATAAATTGCAGCAGTGGGCATACTAGACTTCTTCTAGAGTGGGGCGACTTATTCTACAGTTGTTTTATGTAGTATCTGAGGTATTTTTCATGATAGATAATTATTGTAATTTCCAGCATCAGTTATATATCAAATCGATTTGGTTTGAATCATTTACAGTGGGTTTTGGACAATCTTTATTATCAATCTATCTTGCAGATTTATAATTGTATTGCCGTAATATTTAGCATCAGAAATCATTATTAAATACACGGCTGAATTGTTTATGAAGAAATCTGCCTGTTAAACCCTAGGCGCCTTTTCTGTATTCACCCGGTTTGCGGGGTTTGTTTTATTTAATTTATCTATGCAGTTTTAGTATGGTGTTCTATGGATTCTTTTGATGTTATCAGTTCAGATTTGAGCCAGAGCAATATATATTAAAAAAAAAAATTCAGGCAAAAAGGGTTTGGGATCTTTCAGTGGTATCGAGCGTGTGTATCCTCCCAGCCTGTGTGGGAAGGAAGCAGAGAGTGTATTAAAATAGAAATCAGCTTTGAATGCAGCACAGAGAGGGCGGTCCACACGATATCTACACACCATGATGAGGCACGACTCGAAGCTGGTATTGTAGGAGGTGACAGAATGGAATATTTGGGTGATAGACCTGAGAGTCCTCCTCGAGAGGAACATGCAGATCCAGATAGGGATTTCATTCGGGATATGGCAGCCACTCAGAGGCAGTTGTTACAGACCATGGAGCGCATGGGCACTACCTTGGACAGGTTGGCACTAGATAGGCCGCGGGACAGGCACGGCAGGAGGGATAGATCCGTATCAGTTGCCAGTGGTTACAGGGATCATAGCAGATCACCTTCAGAGCTTGGGAGTGTTAGGGGATCGCCACGCCGTGAGCGGAGGCATACTCATACAGATGAGCGGAGACACACTCATACAGAGGAGAGGAGACCTACGCGGACTGCAGATAGGCCTATGCAGCCTAACTTCTGCTAGAGATGACCCACCGAGAGATTGAGGGACGACCAAAAGTAGCTTTTCGGATACTATTATGGCAATCAGTGATGAGTGGAGGAGTTTGCCGCAACATGTGAGGGATGTATTTCCCCTCCCACAGTATTGTGCTCAGAGGAGAGATAACATGAGGGCTGGACAGGACAGGAGGCCTAGAGCGCAGCGAGCAGGATTTGCGGCGGGTTACAATAAGGTAACCCTCTCCACTTTTGATGGTAGTGGAAAGATCGGTGCGGGGGCTTGGATTCACAAGCTCGACACCTATCTTACCCTCGAACCCATGAGGAGAGCGGGAGGCCATACGATTCGCTACATTACACCTTGAGGGGTGGCTTATGATTGGTGGCACCATGGGTTAGTTACACAGGGTCATGAGCTTCTACGGTCATACAGGGATTTTAGAGAGGTTGATTGTGAGATTTGATCACAAGGATGTGGAGCTTTATTATGGGGACTTGGCACACTCGGCCAGTGGACACGTTGATTCATACATCAACGAATTTCAGCGTATAGCGATTATGGTTCGAGAGATGCACGAGAAGAGGGTGGTGATGTTATTTATAGAGGGCCTTCATGACGGGATGAGAGGATTGGTCAGGCTCTTAAGCTAGGACATTGCATGATGCCATCCCAGATGGCATTGAACTTGGACACATCCCCACTTCTTCAGCCCACTTCTTATCAACCCATAAGAAGTTTCCCACGAGCTCCAGGCCATTTCAGCGCTCTACCGTTCCGCAGAAGAGTGCACCACCTCCTAAGGTGGATCAGGAGACTCGTAATGAGTTGAGGAGGAAGAAGCTTTGCTTTCATTGCAAAGATCATTGGGAGCCTGGACATCGTTGCCTTGGTAAAGGCAAGGTGCATCTCATTGAGGTGATTTCAGATGGGGAGGATGATCACTCGCTGAGATACGAGATCACGAGAGGATGAGGGCGGTGACCATGATGCACGGGGGGAGCAGCCCCAAGTAGAGCTTGGCGAGAGTGAGGCATTGGATTCATCCGATGTCACTATTGCTACACTCTCAGGAGTTCCTAGGTACCATCCCTTTCGGCTGAAGGGAGTGCTTAAGGGACAACGGATTGTTTGTTTGGTTGACAGTGGAGCTACGCACAACTTCATTGATGAGGGGTTGGCTGCGAAGCGAGGATTACAGGTTGAGGAATTTGAGGGGTTTAGTGTATGGGTAGCGGATGGATTTCTTTATTAGTTGCACTAAGAGGATTCCACGGCTTAGTATTCAGATGGGGGACTACACATTGACCGATGACTTCTATGTTATTGGACTTGGTGAGATTGATACAGTATTGGGTATTCAGTGGTTACAGTCCCTTGGCAGATATGTGCAGGATTTCCGGAGGATGGAGTTGGAGTTTATGGTGGATAAGAAGAAGATTGTGCTTCGGGCTCTTTCTGACGGTGGGCCTAGAGTTGTTTCAGCACGCAGGATGGAGTCTATAGTCAGACATGGAGAGGTTGCATGGGCAGCCCAGTGTTTCATTTCATCCAAATCTTCTTCAGACAGTGAGCAGCCTTTTCATATTGACATCCAGTCCATACTGGATAAGCACGGCCCAGTGTTTGGTGACATTCCTCCAGGTAGACCACCAGATAGAGGGTTTGAGCATGTTATAGAGCTTGAGGAGGGTGCTAAACCCGTGATGACTACGCCTTATCGCCATCCTAAGACATATAAGGATGAGATAGAGAAGGCCATTAGAGAGCTCTTGGAGATGGGACACATCCGTCCTAGTTCTAGTCCCTTTGCTTCTTCATTGTTTTGGTGAAGAAGAAGGATGGGACCATGAGGATGTGCATTGACTATCGTGCACTTGAACAAGAAAACCATCAAAAACAGGTATCCCATTCCTCGCATTGATGAGCTTTAGATGAGTTGCATGGATCTATCTATTTTTCGAAGATTGATCTTTGATCAGGCTACCACCAGATTCGAGTTCGGGATGAGGACATTCACAAGACAACCTTCAGGTGTCACTACGGGCACTATGAGTTCTTGGTGATGCCATTTGGACTCACTAATGCCCCTGCTACATTTCAGTCATGTATGAACCATCTCTTCAACAGGCAGTTGAGGCAGTTTGTGTTGGTATTTTTTGATGATATTTTGATATATAGCAGGACATGGGATGATCATTTGAGGCATCTTGATGAGGTACTTAGCATAATGGAGACTCAGTCTTTATTTGCTAAGATGTCCAAGTGTGAATTTGGACTTACGGAGATATTGTATCTTGGGCATGTCATTGGGGCCAATGGGGTCAAGGTCCATCAGGAGAAGATACAGGCAATGCAGGATTGGCCACCACCCAGGAATATCTCTGACTTGCGAGGATTCTTGGGGTTATGTGGTTACTACAGGAGGTTTGTGAAGGGTTATTCTCAGTTGGTAGCTCCATTGACAGATCTTACACGGAAGGGTGCATTCAGATGGTCAGATGAGGCACAGGTAGTATTTGAGAGGCTCAAGGTAATTATGAGCACCTGTCCAGTTTTGGCTCTTCCAGATTTCTCACGGCCCTTCATTTTAGAGTGTGATGCTTCGGGATTGGGGATTGGTGCAGTTCTTATGCAGGATCGCCATCCTATTGCCTTCGAGAGCCGGAAGTTGAGAGATAATGAGAGATTGTATTCCACCTATGATAAGGAGATGCTTGCCATTATGCATGCTTTGGCAAAGTTCAGACAATATTTGGTGGGTGGAAAATTTGTGGTGAGAACCGACCACAACAACTTGAAATATTTCCTGGAACAAAAGGAACTCAATGAGAGGCAACAAAAATGGGTCAGTAGAATCCAGGCATATGATTTTGACATTGAGTATGTCAAGGGGACGAAGAATGTAGTGGTGATGCACTTTCCAGGAAACCCCATCTCGCTGCCCTATGTTCTTTGAGCGAGATTTCAGCAGATTGGAAATCTCAACTGTTAGTTGAGTATTCCAAAAACACTTGGGCATGTGACATTATGGATGGAAAAATTCAGGATGGCCGGTATAAGGTAATAGCTGATTTGATTTTGTATAAGGGCGAAATTTACCTAGTTCTGAATCGAGCTTAAGGAGAAGATTATGCATGCTTTCCATGATGCACCACTTGCGGGACATCCAGGGTATTTTAAAACATACGAGGCAAATTAGAGAGATTCTCTGGAAGGGTCTCAAGGATGATGTCTTGCGCCATGTCCGGCGAGTGTATGACTTGTCGTAAGAACAAGTCAGAGCATACTTTCCCAGCAGGTTTGCTACAGACCATTGCCAATTCCGGAGCAGAAGTGGGAAAGTATTTCGATGGATTTCATTACAGGTCTTCCCGTGGTGCAAGGGAATGATCACATTTATGCAGTAGTTGATCGGTTGACAAAATATGCACACTTTTTCGCTGTCCCTACCAGCTTTAAGGCACCTCATGTGGCTGATTTGTTCTTCCGTCAGATATTCAGGTTGCATGGACTTCCGAAGAACATAGTTAGTGATCGGGATAGCAGGTTTATGAGCATATTTTGGCAGGAGCTTTTCCGTTTGGTTCACACTGAGTTGACTCCTAGCACTAGTTATCACCCTCAGACGGATGGGCAGACAGAGATTGTGAACAAGTGGATAGAGGGTTATCTTCGTAACTATGTTGCAGGACAACAGAAGGCATGGGTAAAGTTGTTATATTTATGTGAGTATTGCTATAACACCACTTACCATATGTCTATTGGTATGACTCCATTCCGAGCATTGTATGGATATGATGCGAGATCTTTTGTTGATTTGGCGTTTGGGGACAGTAGAGCTCCCAAGGCTCAGGAGAGTTTACAGGATAGTCAGGACATCCTTAAGGTACTTAAGGAAAATATTCAGCGGGCCCAGAATCAGCAGAAGATGTATGCAGATAGGCACAGAGTGGAGAGATCATTTGAGGTAGGAGACATGGTTTTCTACGTCTTCAGCCTTACAGACAGAGTACTCTCAAGAAGAGTGGGGCTGAAAAGCTCAAGCCACGATTCTATGGTCCATACAGGGTGTTGAGGAGAGTTGGTGAAGTGGCATATGAGCTAGAGTTGCCTTCTGAGAGTAAGATACACAATGTCTTTCATGTATCTTGCTTGAAAAAGGCCTTGGGGCAGCACATTATTTCTTCTACAGAGTTACCACCCTTGGATGAGGAAGGGAGATTGGATTTAGTGCCAGAGGAGATCTTGGATAGCCGAGAGAGGAGATTGAGGAATAGAGTTATTCGGGAGTTCCTGGTGAGGTGGAAAGAGTTACCAGTGGAGGATGCTACATGGGAGGGCGAGTCTATATTACAGCATCCAGCTCTACAGTTGCTTGGGGACAAGCAATCTCGGGAAGGGAGGACTGTAATGTCCCTCTTTCTCGAATAGTTCGGTCGAAGACCTTTGGCCCGTTTTGTCTACCCGACGGCCAAAGGGTGTTTTCAAGGGTGACTTCGGTTTATTAATTTTATTATATTGTGCTCAAAATAAAGTAAAATATCATTAAAGCACATATAATGAATTAATAGACTATTTAAGTGACTTTGACTTAGGAAAGTGCATTTAAATAAATTAATAAATTATTTAATGTGCCTTCTAGGCAAAAAATGCGACTTGCCTTGGGAAGGGTCAAATAAGCCAAAAATGCGACTTGCTTGGAGAAGGAAATAATTAATTAAAAATTAATTATGCTGATTTGGGAAAAGTGCGACTTGCATCTTTGGAGGGTTTTTTGGCTATAAGGAAAAATGCGACTTGGGGAAAGGCATTCCAGATTATTATTATTTTCTCCCGGCAGTTAGCTTTGAGCTTTTGCAGACAAAATCCAAGGACGGAAACCCTCTGGATTATTCCTCTTGTGGACGGAAACCCCAGGAGCAGTGAGAGGAGTTCCTATTCAGGGATCTTCATTGTATTCACAGGTTTTTATCATTTCAGCAGTTTGAAAGAGAAATAAATTGCAGCAGTGGGCATACAGACTTCTTCTAGAGTGGGGTGACTTATTCTACAGTTGTTTTATGCAGTATCTGAGGTATTTTTCATGATAGATAATTATTGTAATTTCCAGCATCAGTTATATATCAAATCGATTTGGTTTGAATCATTTACAGTGGGTTTTGGACAATCTTTATTATTAATCTATCTGCAGATTTATAATTGTATTGCCGTAATATTTAGCATCAGAAATCATTATTAAATACATGGCTGAATTGTTTGAAGAAAATCTGCTGTTTAAACCCTAGGCGCCTTTTGTATTCACCCTATTTGCGGGGTTTGTTTTATTTAATTTATCTATGCGGTTTGAGTATGGTGTTCTTCTTTTGATGAATTTGATGATTATTATGAGAATAATTGTGAGAGAGAATTCTTCGTGAAGAAGCAAAAGCTTGAGAGTAAAAAATACTTGTACATATGAGAGGTGTGGAAGATTGTAATCTTATTATATATCTTTTGAAAGTTTTGGATAATAGATTAGCTTGTTTCTTGGTGGACATAGCCCACCTTTGGGTGAACCATGTTAAATCGGTGTTGATTTATATCTCTTATTATGTATATTTTTACGGTAGAATATCCACTTTTATTTGCATGTTTGCTTAGATCGATGTATTATCCGTACAACCGGCATGCTAACCCCAATAGAAGGGGGTGTGGACCATGTTTTCACTTCCACCTCTTGATCCAGTTGCAAAAGTGATCTCATGGATGCATTTTTAAGGAAGAGAAGTTAATTTTCCCAACCAACGTATGTGGATTTGTTTAGCTTGCTTTGCTATTGGTTAGAGTAGGAGTAGTTTAGGTTTGTTTTTTACAAAATAAGTGCTTTGCACACTCTACATGTTTCCATTTGGGTCATGTATGATTTCTCTTTTGTACATAATTTTTGCGAGCCTCTTTGTAGTTGTGCATAATCCAAATCATTCATCATGGTGGGCAACAAATTAGAGATTTTTGGGCAGTTTCCAAGTAGTAGCGTTCTTTCAAATATCCAAAGATCAATCTCAAACCAAGTCCAACTTCATGCTTCGTGTGGATTCAAAGTGTGTAATGAATTACTTGTATAATTCGGATTAAGAGCAAAAAACCCAAATAACACAATATTTCGAAGAATGATCTCAATATGCAATTAGAATAGCTTTGCCACTTCGAGGGGGCAACCTCCAAACCATATAATAAGACTCAAATGCTCAAATGATAATGAAATACTACTATAATCCCCTATATATACTATTCATATCTTATGGCCATCACCAAGGCCGACCTATTAAGCATGAGAAAGTATAAATGATATAATAAAATGATATGGTAAGCCACAAGTCGGCTACTCATATCCTAATACAAGAACTAGGTTAAGGGTAGCATGCCCTTCCCCTTGAAACCAATGTTGTCCTCAATGTTGAATAATCTGGATGTTCTTTGCGAAAAACCTTCATCCTCCCGGTGGCGTCTTCTATGCTCGATTCTTCCACTTGAACATATATTCCTTAATGTCTCTAGTTCTCGGCCTCTTAGTATTTGTTTGCGAGAATCTTCTCTGGGCTCCAAAATGATTCTTCCTTCCTCGTCAAGTTCTAGTAACTCTTTATGGGCTTCAAATTTATGTCCAATAACCTTCTTCAGGCATGAAACATGGAATACTGGGTGTATGTGTGAAGATGGAGGCAACTCTAGTTTATAAGCAACACTACCAATTTTCTATAGAACCTTGATAAGGGCCATAATATTTAGGAGCAAGTTTGTTTTCCTTTTTCTGTTGCTTTAGGGACATCTGTTTGTAAGGCTGGAGACATACAAAAACCCAGTCACCAATTTCAAAATGTCTTTCACTACGGTGTTGATCTACTTGTTGTTTCATCCTGTTTTGTGCTAATGCTAAATTCTCCTTCAAACTAGCCAAAACCTGTTGTTGATGTTGAATGTGTTCCTCAACATCTCTAACCTTAGTTTTCACCCTCGAGGAGGAAGTGATAGAAGGTGGATGGTAACCATATAATGCTAAAAATTGGGTCATTTGAGAAGTGGTATGAAAAGATGTGTTATACCACCATTACGCCGATGGTAGCCATTTAATCCATCTTTCTTGCTTATCGATACAAAACAACGTAAATACCCCTCTAAGTATTTGTTGACCACTTGTTTGCCCATCGGTTTGAGGATGATAAGATGAACTGTGAGCTAGCTTTGAGTACCCAAACTTGAAAATAATTCCGTCCAAAATTACTTGTGAAAATAGGATCATGATCACTTAAAATTATCTTTGGGGTTCCATGTAGCCTTTGAATTGTCTCCAAAAAAATAGTTGCATGTTGTCTTGGCGGCTGCGAATGGATGTGATAGGGCACAAAAATGGGCATATTTTGTGAGCCTATCCACAATCACGAAAATAACATTCTTACCCTCTAAACAAGGCAATCCGGTGATGAAATCCATGGAGACCTCTTCCCATCTCTGGCTAGGAATTGGTAAGGGTTGCAACATACATGGTGTCTTAATTGTTTCCCCTTTGTTCTATGGCACACTAAACACTCGATACAAACTTTTATACATCCCCTTGAGTCCTTCCCAAAATAATTCTCTTTTTATTACTATGATATGTCTTTAAAAACCAGTGTCCTCCAACGGGTGAGGCATGTAGCTCTGCGAGAATCTTATGCTTGACTCAGAATCTTTACTCAAGTATAACCTATCCTTGTACCATAGGGCATTACCTTTCCACTCAAATTTGTTAGATGTCATAGATCCTTGCTTGATATTTTGTATTAGAGATTGTGTATCCTTATCTTGATTCCATTCCAATCTTGCTTCATCCACCCAATCGGCCGTCAACATGGACATTCCACATAGTAAGGCATCTGCGGATGTATCCCTTACGACAATGCATCATTTACTACATTTTCTTTACCCTTTTTGTATATGATTTCAAAATCTTAACCCAACATTTTTATTACCCACTTTTTTGTTCCTCGGATGATAACCTTTGCTCCAAAAGTATTTGAGACTATCGTGATCATTTTTACCTTGAAGTGTCTACCCATGAGATAGGGCCTCCATTGCTTGACCGCATGAAGAATAACCATCATTTCTTTCTCATAGACGAGGTTTGAGCAGATCTTTTCCTTTGAATTGGCGACTCTCAAATGCAATTGGTCTTCCTTCTGCATTAGAATTGCTCCCAATCCACGATCTGAAGTGTCACATTCAACAATGAAGGTTTTGAGAAGTTGGGAGTAGCCAAAGCTGGGGTCTTGCACATGGCTTCCTTCAATTTTTCAAAGGATTTAGTGGCTACGTGTCATCGATGGAAGGAATCCTTCTTTAGCAATGCGGTGAGTGGGGTTGCTTTATTCTACCATATCCCCGCACACAAATCTTCTATAGTACCACTGTTAGTCCTAGGAACCCACGAATATTTTGAGATTTTTGGGCCTTGGCCATTCCACCATAGCTTTGATCTTTTGAGGATCAACTTTGACACCTTCATGGGATCTGATATGACCCAAGTACTCTACCTCTTGTACACCAAAAGAACATTTGGATGGATTTGCATACAGAGTATGTTTCTCCAAAAATTCCAACACGTTATTTACATGTTGTAAGTGTTCTTCCCATGTTTCTTTGTAAATCAATATGTCATCAAAGAAAACTAATACAAATTTCCTTTAAAAAGGCCTAAAAATAGTGTTCATCAAGCTTTGAAAGGTTGAGGCGCATTTGTAAGACCAAAGCATTACCAAAAACTCATAATGGCCCTCATGAGTCCTGAAAGCCGTTTTATGAACATCTTCCTCTTTTATCCTAATTTGATGGTACCCAGAATGAAGATCTAATTTTGTGAAATAAACGACACACATACGATTCATCAAGTAAATCATCAATTCTTGGAATAGGAAACTTATCTTTGATGGTGTACTTGTTGAGTTCTCGTAATCTGGACACATCCTCCATGTTTCATCCTTCTTACATACCATGACCACTTTGGTGAAGAATATGCACTCTGGCTATGCACGATGATACACTGCCTTGAACATTTCCTCCACCATTTTCTCGATCTCACTTTTATGGGAATATGGGTATCTGTAGGTCGATGTTAGGTGTTTGGCTCCACTGGAATCAAGCTGAATGGCATGATCATGATCCATAACTGGTGGTAGTCCCTTTGGAATTGCATCAAAAACAAATGAGTGAGCATCCACAATCTTCTGAAGATCGGGTGGCATTGAAGACTCTGTATTTTGTACTTCTATGGAAAATAGCTTTGCTATAAAGCCATCCACTCCTTTTAAAGAACCTTGCACGCATCGATGAGAGCTAATAATGCTGTGGAGACTTAGCTACCATCCCATTCATTGTATTGTCCTTCCATCTGAATGAAATCGCATGAACAATTCTTGGAAATTCATCTCTATAGTACCTAAGGTTGTGAGCCATTGGACCCCCAAAACAATATCTGCCCCTCCCATAGAAATAGCAAACATAGGTGAGTCTAACATGTAGTCTCCCATGGAAAGCTTGATCTTATGGCACTTTCTGTGCACTTGATGTCCCACCATCATGATCATAACTTGCATTTTTGAGTGGGTAAATAAAACAATTGAGGCGGGCACTAACTTACTATTTATGAAGTTATGAGTACTCCCGAGTCAATCAACACCGTCACCTTTTTTTTTGAGATAGCCAATAACCTTGAGTGTTTGAGGAGTACTAATACTTGATAATGCATGGAAAGAAATTGTAGGTTGGTGATCCTCTACTTCATCTTCTACTGGTTCCTCAACCTCTCCTATAATTTCAGCTTCCTCATCATCCTCATTACCTCCATCAATATAGAACAACTTCTTCTCAACACATTTATGTCCCGGTCCATATTTTCTATCACAGTTAAAACATAATCCTTTTGCTCTCTTTTCTTCCATTTGTTGAGGAGTCAGTCTAATTGGCCTAGCAAATGAAGGGGAAGAGATACTACGGTCTCTGGTGTTAATGAAAGGTGGCCTCCTACTATAAATAAATTTTTCCTCTGCACGACGTGCCATGATAATAGAATCAGAAAGCTTGATTGGATTAAACATCCGTACCTCATGCTCGATGTGGTCCTTAAGACCCCCAAGAAACAAGTCATTCAGATTCTCTTTTGGAATATTCTCCACCCTTAAGGATAGGTTTTGGAATTGATGCACATAATCTTTGACTGATCTTGTTTTCCGTAACTTTGCTAATTGACTAAAGTAGTTCTCTGAAACACTGGAACTATAATGTAATTGCAACTCCTCGATAAAAACTGTCCAAGTGACACCTAGACCATTCTTTTGCCTCTGAGCACATAACCAATGATACCAAAAAAATTGGTCGGGTTCAAGATTTAGGGATGCCAATGTCACCTTTGGTTCTGATGGTGTTTGATGTAACTCAAAGAAGTTCTCCATTTGATTTATCCAATTCAGGGGATCCTTACCATCAAATTTGTGCATATCCACTTTCGACATCATGTTCCGTGGTTGCGAATAAGTTTGATTTTGATGGGAGTGGAAAAGTGATCCAATATGGTTAGTTTGTCCATGATTTTGAACTGAAGGTCCTCCTTGGTTGACATGGGCGGATTTGGGCCATCTTGGTTACCCTTTACATGTTACATGATATCATCCAATCGATGATTGATTTGGGTTATGTCTCCTTTAGAGGCCTTCTCGGTTGTACATTTCGCAACTCATACTCAAGTTGGCTCACCTTATGATCAAGCGAGGTAAACCCTAGTGTCGAGGAATATGTATTTATCCCTTCGACTCCATCTCTTGATCACTACCTCATCTTTATCTCGGGGTTTTACAGAGTAACCGATTCTTTTTGCTCTTGTGGAAGGCCCCGCTATGATGTCAAATCTTAGGGTTTAGGGTTTTGATACAATTTAGGCCGAACAAGAAAAAACACATAGAGAAGATACTAATACTATTTTTTGAGAGCTTTAGAAAATGTAAAGAAATTGAAAATTTTCCACAATTTTCACCCTAGGGAGTGATTTTATGAAAAAACCTAAATGTGCAATAACTTTTGTAAACTAAATCAAAAAAGTATGAAATGTTCAGGGAACCTTACTTGAAATGCTTCGCAACTTTGGTAAAAATATCTCCTACTAGTTCACTCTTGTTCGCAATATGTGGCGGAAACAAAAAAATTAGGGTTTTGCCTAATTTTGGCCCGATCGCAGACTACGATACCACTTGTAATGAATTACTTGTATAATTCAGATTAAGAGCAACAATAAAACACCAAATAACACAATATTTTAGAATAATGATCTCAATATGCAATTAGAATAGCTTCGCCACTTCGAGGGCAACCTCGAAACCATATAATAAGACTAAATGCTCAAATGATAATGAAATACTACCTATAATCCCCTATATATACTATTCATATGCTATGGCCATCACCAAGGCCGACCTATTAAGCATGAGAAAGTATAAATGATATATACTACTCATAAGATGTATGCTTGACTCCATGCCCATATCCCCTATATATACTATTCAATGCTATGCCATCACCAAGGCCTATTAAGCATGAGAAAGTATAAATGATATAATAAAATGATGGTAAGCCACAAGTCGACTACTCAGCATGAGTTAAGGGCGTAGCAAAGTGAGTTTTAAAAATTTAGGATCATTTTTCAAGATGTATGCTTGACTCCATGCCCAATGGATATGTCAGGCTATTGGTCAATTCATCTAACATGCGAGATGACCCCGAAAATCGCCAAACTATTATCCAAAATAACACCCATGCTATTTGGAAAACTTCATTTAAATTAAGGACTTAAGCGACTCTTGTTTGAAAAGCCGCATAGGAAAGGGATGAAAAATGTAGTGTTAAGCAAAATTCAGAAACTTAGTGTTTCACGGCAAATGTACATCACCATGGGGAAATATGTCGTGGAACAAAGGCTTAGGATTTTGCAAAATTGTGGGAAAAGAAAGACACCTGGAGAACCTCACTTAAAATTTCTAGAATTTTCAAGAACGGGCCTACTTAGAAACGGAAAACAATATGAGAAAGACAAAATGCCAGTCTTCGTGCTAAGTTGCCCATCGATTTGGAGGACACATTTTCCTGTATGGCAACACCCACGTGGCGCCCATGGTTTTAACTTGTTGCCCATCCTCCCCACGCCTATAAATTCCTAATACCATACTCCGGTATTTAACAGGAAAGTTTGTAGGGCAATTAACGGGAGCGGCGATGACAGACATAGCGCTCATTCTGGCGGACGACCATGAGAGGATTCACACGCCCACCACTGTTTACATTTACAGTTCAACAGATAAATGGGGTTTGTGGCATCTGTTTGCCCAGATCTCCAATAAATTCCAAAAGAAATCTATGGAGAAGCTGAGGGAGCAGAGGAGCCTGTTCCATGCGGCCATTGAAGAGGGATTCTTCTCTCCCTGACTCACTTCAACTTCAACACATTTTCTGTAATTTCAATTGTACAGCAAAACTGTCTTTTTTTTCGGCTGATTTTGTATATAAATAAATAGCAGGCTCCGTATGTAAAACCCTCTCTATTGTCTGTACATATCGATCCCGATCTACCGGGATTTCATCGTATTAATCTGATATTCACCATGGTTTAATTCGTCCTGTTATTCTAGTGTTTGTTATTCTCGACTGAGGCGGGTTAGGGGTTCGAATCCCAATCATCTAATTTCATCCTGTTATTTTAGTGTTTGTTATTCTCAACCGAGACAGGTTAGGGGTTCGAATCCCAATCATCTAATTCGTCCTGTTATTCTAGTGTTTGTTATTCTCAACCGAGACAGGTTAGGGGTTCGAATCCCAATCATCGTGATCTCTTCCTGGATCAATGAAGGATTGATCTTAAATTCTGTCCTCCACAATCTAAATATACATTTTGATGGTCTTATCAGTAAAATCCCTTCCTTCCAAATCGAAAAGCCGTTCGTTGTTAACATATAAACCTGTTTTACTGCAACTACCAAGCTTAAAACTGAAAAGGAGGTACACAGTGCCACATGACGCAAGCAATGTCGTTGGGTTTCGAACCTGCGATCTATTAAATTTTTCTAATTTATTACTTCGGCCCGTTAAGTTTATATTCCACACTCGCCAAAAATGTCAATAAAGTGGAGCACATATAGCTGGTGTATTGAGCCATAGAATAGGTGCCGGACATATACGGTTTTAATATCTTAATTTCTTAGTTTCTATTCATGTCTTTGCTTTGTCTGATAAACTGAACTTTAGATCTTATAAAGAAGTGAAATAAAAAAACAACAATGTTTAATTGGCAGGCGTGTTCATATGACAAATATTGCAATTTTTCAAGCTTAAAATTGAAGAGCGGGTCTATAGTAGAGTGGTTGGTTAGGTGTCGAATTTGGAACCTATTGAATTTTCACCATTTTTAATTTTGTACCTTTTATTACACTCACATAAATAATGTGCATAAGATTGAGACGAAAGTGGAGCACAAATAATAGATATTATTTAGGTAGGAACAATTTGATCCGTGGAATAGGTGTGGGACGTATCTATCCATGTCTATGCCGTATCTATCAAATTATATATAGTTTAATTGAAGAACTTCATGTTATGAAATATAAAACTTTCAAAATCAATTTATTAGAAAAACTACTTTTTTTGCTTATATGACCCATGTGAGGGCCTCAATGATCGATGATTGTTTGCATGTCACCTGGCACCTTTTTCCTATAATTACTTAAACACACAATTGAAAAAGAAGACTACAAAGTCCTACAAGAAGCAAGTTTTTTGATTGGGTTTTGAATCCGAAATCTTACTATGAGGCTTTCTTACATTGACCTCAAGAAGTGGAGGGAGAGACAAGATTGCACTCAAGTAATTGTTTAAGCATTAAGCGAAGAGTGCACAACAATCATGTGAATTGTTATCGAGGAGCTTATAATTGAAGCTTTGTAGGTTAGAATGAAACATTAGTAGTAGCTTGAACATCAATTTTATTGACATTGTATTTTCTCTAGAATGGATTCTTTCCTTGACACTTAGTATTGGATGTGTTGGGAGTATTGGTGAAATATATCGGCTTATTCACAATGAGAAGTTTATCTTCACGATCCTTTAGTATATGCCATAATTGATCAAATGAGCACAATTTACTTAAGATAATTTATTCTTGCAAAGGAGTAAGAAGGCTTTGTGTGAGAAAATATTGAAGATCACTATTAGCTAAAATATAATATTCTTCATCTTTATAAGCATGGTCTTGTAATGTAGAACACTATCATTAATATGTTTGTTATAACCTTTTCTTACATTTTATGCATTTGGGCATAAGAAATCATGTCCCCAATTTATTGATAGAGAAATGGGCAAAGGACTTGATTAGCCAAATTGGTAAAATGCCCATTATGAATGAAAGGGAAGATCATAAAACCATTGTAACATAAATTCCTTGAGAGTTTTAGGAAAGAGTATGGTAAGTAATATGTCATTGTAAGTATAATCCAAGAAAGAAACATGCAAAGCATAAAGTTATTCTTCAGGATCAACTTTGCCATCAAAAATAGGAACATATGAGCAACAAAACCCATAGATAAGGGATAAATAGCCACTTCAAGTGTGAGTAGGCTATGGAGCAATTGAGTAAAGTGTATGCTATGAACAAATGTAGAGGAAGTTTGTTGTAATTGAAAAATTTGAGATTTTTAACTATGAATAAGGGCTTAAAGATCTTGTATGCTAGAAGAAGAAACATGCAAACCACTATTGTGTATAGAAGAGATGTAGGAATAAAAGTGGACATAGGAAGAGAATAGTAATATTATGAAGCGGGAACTAGTTTCCCACAAAAACATATAAAAGAGAATCAATCTAATGTGTATTATCTTGCAAGAAATGTATGAAACAAATTTTCTAATCTTTGGGAAGGACTTGGGCTTGAGTATTAGATTTGTGACGGGATCCCTCACCTTAAGGATGATCTATAATGATATTGAAAGTAAAGATAATGTGGGTAAAAAATATGAGCAAAAATATTAGAAATTATAGTACCATATTTGCATCCAAGATCACAATACAAGGAGAATTCATAAGACAAGTAGACTGAGCACATAAAGGAAGCCCATCACCTATAATCACTCCCTAATTAGTTAGGTGCAAGAGAGTGAATTAGGAATGGGTTAAAAATGTTACAAGATGTTTTTTCTGAACTAATTAATAAACATTAACTATACACATTCAAAGTAAAGGATTAATACTTGCAGGTATACTAGAATGATATGAAAATCGCTTGAAAAACACAAAAAGGATAATAACTTAGTTATGCATAGTGGTACACATATCATATGAGTGTGTAAATTGGGAGAAACATTTGTTTTGTATCTAAAACTTATTTGTCTCTTATTCTAGAACTAGATACTGCTCTGGTGCGGGATCAAACAACTATTGTATGATCTTGACTAATTTTGTACGGCCCTAAATTTTTCTATATGGTTTTGAACCTATGAACAATGGGGTTCTACAACTTCACCTACCCTTCTCTTTCCTAGAAATGAGTGTTGTTATTTGATGCTATGCCTCAAAAAACTACAAAACCACCTATAATAACCTATAACAAGTAGAAATCTTAGGTACTTGCAATGAAATTCATGAAAGAGTTAGATAACCCAAAGGAGAAGTTATTGTGTGCTGAGAAATTCGGGAGAGATGGGAAGAGATATATTGATTAGGATTAAAATATGAGCATTTGTTTTAGCATATGAACAAAGTCAAACTTGTCATTTCTAAAGGATAAGTTACCAAATTTGAGCATCTACAATTTGGAGCATTTTATTCTTTACAATTTTATAGCCCATATGTTAATATAAAAGACGTTCATAAGCCTATGTGAAAGTAATATAATCATCTCGTGATCATCAAATGGAGGACATACCTTACAATGAAGATCCAATTGCTTGTGCAACCATTTGAATTTCTAAGGAAGTTTTGCATTATGAAGTCGGGAAAATTTTAAATACCCCCTCTAAAAAAACTGTAGATATTACTTGGTGAATGTGTGAAAATGACTTTTGAAATCATGGTGGATCAGAAGGAAATGAGTTTCACACGGCCAACGAATTATTTGACAATGTTGCGGTTAGTATCAATTATAGGTCGGTAGCATGTTGTATGCTATTGATCGATAACACATACATACATGCTACGGTCGACAACACATTATGTTGGATGGTAGCATGTTGTATGCGACTAGCTGATAGCATGATGTATGCGACTAGCCGGTAGCATGATGTATGCTATTGACTAATAATGGATAAATGCTACTAATCAACAATGCATAATGTCAACCAATAACATGATGTATGCTATCATCCGGTAGGCATTATAGACGCTATCCAACCAATGACATAAACATGCATACTTAGTATTCTTGGGTGACATCGCATGCATTTTCGACCGACAACATTATGAGAATGCTACCATCCATTGTATGCATAACCAATGAATGTGTGGGAGTGGAATTTGATGATATATATATATATATATATATATATATATATATATATATATATATATATATATATAAATATATATATATATATATATAGTAGTAAATACGATTTGAATATAAACAATAAGCAAGCCAACTCCTTAAAATTTACCAAATCCAAATTTCATAAACCCAAATATTTATTAATTAACGAAAATTTAACACTAAAGTTTCCTTACTATAAAGTTAAATGAAATATTTTGTCTACATCCACTTAACAAAGAAGAGATAAAAAATATTTTTATTGCATCGAATGTTATAACACTTAAAAAAATTAGATATTAAGAACCTTTTGAAAAAGGAAAACAAAATGGACGAAACTCTTAATTCAATATGAAACTTCTCAAATTGAATCAAATGATTAAACCAACGGTTCGTTTGATATCATTTAATATATATTTTTGTATGTGATTCCTAATGACTAAAGTGAACAAAATTTTAAAATGAATTTAACTATACGAGTACGCATTTCAAATTGATCTAGAAGTAGAAAATGTTTTCCTTGAGGTAAACAACTAAATTTGTGCATGTGAAATATGAGATATTTAATAGTATTAATTAGTTGGTTTGGTTTTATTTTATTTTATAACAAGAGAGACCGATAGTTTCCCACATTTGCTGACATATGCCATAAATCAATTTATATAATATCGGTCAATTTGAAATGTAATTTTGTTATAAGAAGAGTTTGTAAGAGAAGATTTTGAAAAATGTGAGTGTTGTTATAAACAATCTTTATTCCAAAAAGTGTGATTGTTTCATCTGAGTTCATTTATGGGCGCTTAGTAATTAATATTTTTTGTTTTTAGTTTTGAAACGTTTTTTTTCGGATAATTAAAATGAGTAAATGTTATTGTTACTTAATTTGTGAATGAATTTTTAGCTGAAGTTTTGGATTTGAGTTTCGATTATAGTTTCATTTCTCACAAAGAGTATGCTACTTAGTGACGAAGATAAAATATTGCTTCGAAACTCCTTTAATTTTGAGGCATTTTGCTAAACAATTCTTTTGAGACCAAATGTACATCTACCAATTGATTTTTCTTAAAAATTTCAAGGCCTTTTCAGTAATCACATTCAATGCATATCATGTAATCATCATAATCCATGATGCAACATTTATTTGAAAAGTTTTAAAGCCTTTTCAATAACACCATTTTTCACATAGTTTGAAATCCTAAATATGTTAAGAGCCCACTTTTTTTTTAAGTCATTTTGCAAAAGAGTTCACATGCACTTTGCATGATTTCAATTTACAATACTTCTTGATAAAAATTCACATTTCATTATGCTTTGATGGCCTTCCTTAATGTTGGTCTAAAGCTCTCATTTTAAGTTGGAAGGATAATAAAGAAGGTTGTAGAATATAGGTTTATATTTGGAAGTTTCATTTTCTTAATATTTTCTAAAGCCTTGTCAAAAATTCAATTTGTATATATCATATATCATCATTGTCCAATAGATCAATTTATACATAATTAATTATTTTCTATATTTAAAAAATAATACACTAATTCAATATTATTTGTATATAAAAAAGAAAATAGTGAAAACAAAAACAAAAATTTGTAAATGTGAAGAAAAATGAAAATGAAATTAACCTATGGGATGATTTTTTTACAATGGTGCCATGTTGATATCATTGAACTAATGTAGATTTTCCAAACTCTTTAGATTATTCAAAAGTATTCCTACAATTTTTGTCATATATTTATCTTTGTTGTTGTTGAGCATTTAAATTTGAATGGATATATTTTGTCAACTCTATTATATGTATTCATCCTGGCTACAAGCATCACTTTTAAACTATTGTGAATGATGTCATGGAAAATTTTGGGATTTGTGTAGAAATGAAAGGCTATAAAAGAGTGCATAATGTAGAATTGAAGTCATAGAAAAGATATCTGTAAAGTATATTTTCACACTTGTCTTTGTAGTCTCAACATCTTCCTTAATCACTTTGTTTTTCTATCGCCTTTATTGTCATATGAATCTATGTTGTGTATTCCTCCTCTCAACATTCCATGTACACCATGATTAGTCATTATCATATTGGTGTAACTTATTTCTCTTTCATTTTCAAGTTCACAATTATCATCATTTATACGTATTGAATATACTTGTTCAAAGCAAATAAGTGTTTACCACTTAGTAACAACAAATATTTTAAAATTTGACTACTAAATAAATGAAATTGTGGATGCACCGTGTGTCTTGGTACATTTAAGCTCTTAAAAAATACATTTGGTCATTTTATGTGTTTAGTCATGTTTTAGTTGTAGGCTTATTTGATTGAAAGTACAAAAATGCAAAAAAAAAAAAAAAACACATAATTATATACTTAATTTTTTTAAAAAAATAGAATATCCACATCAACATATTTTGGATTAGTTTGAATGTACACATAAATAAGATGGATCATCATTTTTGAATAACTTATTTCACATTAAAAATACAAAAATAAAGAGACGTTTAAATAAAAATATGTTACATAAATATAGTGAAAAAGAATGATTAATGCTTATATAAAATCCATAAAAATTGTCACATGTATAACACATAAAGCCCAAATAAATATTATAATAGAATGACTCAAAAAAATGAATTTCATTCACCATGTTAGTCCATGGCATCATGAAAATCATGAACCTCGAAACCTTGTTTGAACCATATTGTTCTTTGATTGGAAATACCAGCTCAATGTATAGTGTTAAAAGTATCACCAACTAAAGACTTCAATTTATGATACTGCGTGTTAAGTAGTAAAACTAAACATCTCCGATCAATTAAAAAAATAAAAATAAATTATATACAAAAGAGGAAATTTATAAAATTATTTGAGAAAGAAGAAATTTGGACAATCAGAGTGGGAGGGGTCGCCCCGCCAATAGTCACAAAAACTTCTAAAACTATTTAAAAACCAGAACTTGGGAAAAGGCGCGGTCTCCCCACCCGCCAGAAATACAAACGGTTAACAGTAGTGATGAAACTCAATTATATGTACATAAGAGAAGATAAATAGTTATGGTGGATCAGGGGAAAAGCATCCCTCCACAAACGCTGCGCTTAATGTCACCCTTTGTTGAGGGATTTTAACAGGGGAAGTGCCTGCATACTCTGAAACTCCCTCCCTTATCTTTCGAAGGATCGATGTCATCTGCGAGCCAGAATTTAATTCAGAACAAGAACCAGAACCAGAACCAGAACCAAAACCAGCATTGCTTTTTGTTGCATTCGATTCCTCCGACTCACGTTTCTTGGCGTTCCCTTCCGCAATTATCACCGCCGCCATCACAATTTATTTCTTCTTCGTCACAGACAAAATCAAGGCAAGTCACACAGAAATAGAAATTAACTCAAACTTTGTGCTGTCTACAATAAATCGAAGTACAAATAAATCAATTTATAGAGGAACTTGGAGTGTGATTGTGGTAGAAAAAGGAGAATGCGAAGGAAATGTAGGGCTGTGCCGCACGCGTTAATCTACCCCGGGTTTAAAGTGCTAAACAGGGGATTCTCAATTCCGCCGTCGGTAAAAGAAGGGGAGGGAAGCAGTGGTTTTGTGAAAAGCAGTTTTGGCGTGGTAGAATGCAAAACCACGTGCCCGGCTCGCGAACTCATTCTCAAAAAAGCGCTGAAAGGCAGTTATGGCTCATTGGATGATGAATTCTTTTCCCAAAAGATTCGAAGATCATTTACATGCTTTAAGTAGTCCTAGATTTCATTGAGTCTACATTCAAGTTTCAAGTTCCTTTTAACCTCTTTTATTATTGTAACGGCACATTATATTAATGATAATATGAGTTACATTAGCAATGTCAACTGCCTGCACACTCACGGTTGCACAAACGTTATGGAGGCAAAGATAGAATGTCCAGAGGACACATCGAATAACAAACACCTCAAACACAACAAAAATAAGAAATGCCATGTATCCAGAGCTAAGAAGGCCCAAAGCCAAAAATAAACGTAGAAGCCAACGTCATAGTTGACCAACTAACAGGAGGCTCAAAGCGCCCTTTCTTCTCCTTAGACCTCGTGACAATTGTCCAATTCTCGGGTGGGGGAGTCAAAGCTAACAAAGAATCAATGTGAGCACGATCCTGCTTTGGAGTCAGAATCGGAAGATTACGACAGATGATATCTTTTAACACAACCGCCACAGAGGAAATCTCATCACTCATAGTCTCTAGAACTTCTAGGGAGAGGATTTTCTTCAATTCCATGCATTGTAAATGGTTGCCAACCTTTAGGCCGCGAAGAAACCACTTTTTTCTTTTTTTTTTTTAGTCTTATTGAGCAAGCAAGCCTCTTGAAGGTGGCCAGTTTGATGACATAACCTACACCGAATGTCATATTCTCATAATCTAGAACATGTATCCACTTGAATCCATCATGAATTAACTCCAACTTATCTGGAAGACCTTTGTTGAGGTCCACCTCAATGCATATACAAGCATATGTGAACAATCCGTGCTTAGACCGCTCATCATCCATCTTGATGAAACGACCAATAGAGTTACCAATAGCCGCACAAACCACAGGGTGCCAAAAGGGGAGAGGAAGATTTTGGAGGTGAACCCAGACCGACATTTTGGAGACTACCAAAGTAGAAGGATTGAAATCCAAAACCAAGGAGTAAGAAAAGGCCAACCCTCCCCTAAAACCCGACCCCTCGGTAGAGCTCGTTGATAATCAGTAGGAGAATAAACGAACAATAAAAAACCCCTTTGCACAAAGTTGAATCTCACATGCATTGGACCAAGTGGAGTGAATCCATTTGTGCAAGATCTTTTATCTGAGGCCAAAATCCATTAAATCTACAAATAATAGCGAAGCTTTTAGGGCATAAATAGAAATGGCTACCTTTGACATATAAAGCATAACCACTAGAGTGTCCTCTACTTTTTCACAATGTATGGCATCCCTAAAGCATTTTCTTTAGGGAAGGGCCAACGCAGCCTGTCGAGCCTCATGGTGTTGTCGGTTGCCTCTTCTCCCACACCTACACCTCCATTCTTTGCCCATGGTGGGTAAACCAACATTTTTTCCCCATGAAATTTTTTTCTGGTGGGCTGCCGCAGAAATCGGGGCCTTTAACCTTTTTGGTCTTTCGTGGAAATTGTGTTTTTTTTTCCAATCCTTATCCCTAATCATAGGTCATCCTGTGACTCTATAAGTTTTTCATTGCGAATTGTTTGTTTACGTGCAAGTCATCCATGATACATATCCGCCTCTTACTATTCTAGTGGTTCTTCCATTTAGTTTCATGTTTACCCTACAACATGTTGATGCTCACACTCATGATTGATGCATCTCTCGTGTTCATGGCGAGCATGATTAAAGGTTAGGAGCACCCTAGGCAATAATTTGAGTGGATGCCCTTCTCACTATGTCAGTTAATATTTTTTCCCATCAAGTAAATACATAAAAGTTACTTGCATTCTCGTATTTTAAAATTTACATTAGGATCATAATAAATCACAAATTTAGATAAACTACTATACAAAAAGAATACAAATATCCTATAAAATTATCACGGAAGGACGAGAAATATTTCATGAGGGGCTCATAATGCAACAAATATAATTTTTTATAAAAGGTTACTTGCAGGTTCGATTTACCAATATCAAGTAGGTGATGGGATTCAAACCTAAACAAAGCTCCATTTTTTTCGCAAAGCAATAAAAATTATTATGTAGCTCTCATGGTTTTGTGAAGAGTGGTATATGGACAAGGCCTACTAATTCCTCCATTAAAAATAAACATTTCCCCCAAAAATTGGGAATATATAATTAAATACTTTTTTCCTTTGCTTATACTTACCTCTACTAACTATGTCAGTGACATTATCAAATATACATGAAACATTTCTCAGAAAAAATTACACAGATGCATAATCTGGAGCTACACTAGAGAATGGGTAACAATACCAATAAAATCATATGAGCTCAATAATATGTCATGTTTGTTTTTACTTGCAAAATTTTTATAGTACCTTTTTATATGTATTTCACTTATGTTACTATATACTAATATCAATAAATAGGTCAATTAATATTGAATCTTCAGGTAAATGTTTTTAATGCCAAGTTCTAAAAATAGCTGAAAATAAAGGAAATCTTGAGATTCAGGTGCCACCTGATTGTTGGTGCCCTAGGCAATTGCCTACTTTGCCTAGGGCTTAATCCCCCTTGCTTTCATCCTTGGATATACCCTTTTGATTTTGTTGTTGAATCCTATTAAAAATTTGGAGTTAGAAATTATTAAATTTACATGTAACTTTAACTATTCCGAAATTTGTTTGTAGTTTTGGACTTTTGATAAATGCGAGTTAGGAGGCAAAGTAAATCACTTTTGGAGGCTATGAATGAGGTTCTAAACCGGATATGGGACCCTTGGTGAGTCTCTTTGAGCCTCAGAATCACTTTATGATTAGTGTTTTTAGACAAGCTATAATATGAACACACTAGGTATTACCTCGATTATGAAATGTTAAGGTAGGACTCATTGACCATGCTTATTGAAATACATGCCAAAACTATAGTAGGATTTATTTTTCCAATACCAAATACCTTTTAATTTTTAATAATTTTTTCATCTAAAATTGTCAAACAGGGCAAATTTTTATGCAATTTTTGTACACCATCTATGGTAGGTGCAATCCCAATCATGGAGGAAGATAGATCCAAAAAATTCTCAAGTAATGTAGAAAAATGTAGTATAAGCAAATGTAGCTACGGAGAGTGAACTACTTTTTGCTAAATAAAATAGCCAAAGACCAATCGAGAGAAGAAAAACAAGTTATAGAAAATTGTAGCAAGATTTCATACCCCTCGGTGAATATTTTGTTTTACTATGTAACTAACGTATATTTCCATACTTTGACTGCATTTACTTTATTTCTCATATTCTCTGTGTTATTTAGAATATATTTAGAGTGTAGATGTTTGTTACACAATTTTTTCCCCACTTAAACAAATATGTGCATCTATTTTTCCGCCTAGAGTGGCGAAGATGTAGGCTCTTGGGGAGCATTAGTTTGGTTTCATACATTGAAGTGATTTATACATTGTTGTTTTAAGCGGTTCTCCCTTGATTGACAGCTACAAACAACCATATCTAAACAATATCCAATTCTTTATCTATTCACCCATTGTAGGAGTGTTGTCATGCAAAATGTCTTGCGTTAAAAATTTAATTTTTTTGTCATGACAACCTAACCCATACGGTAAATGTAAACATGTCCTCCGGCCAACACAATTACTGTGTTACCCTCATAATGGCCAAGAGGAATGTGCTAAAATTATTTTCAAGTGTGTTTCATGTGCAGGGAAGACCATTAAGAAGGAATTTATCCCGGAGGCCTAAAAAGGCCTAGTTTCAAGCTTTTTCACACTTGTGGACACCCCTTAGAATTTAATTGTTGAATAAAAACCCACATGGGAGTTGTACATGGGAGCTATAGGATTACCCAAATTGATTTAGGAATATTTAGGAAAGATTTGGAACCTCGGAAAATCTTCTTCAAAACCGGGTTATTTCTAGTTAGTGATGGGGATTGCATTTTCCTAAAAAGCGACCTCTCGGGTTTGAAAGGCTCCGGGAGCCTTTGATGAATCAAAAGGTGAAAAAGACTCATTGGAAAGATAATAATTCCTACTTTAAATTGCAAAATGTTCCAATATATTTTGTGGATCGAATTTGTAGATATTGACTGATAGTACGGAAAAGATATATGATCTTGGTAACAATTTAACGAAATATTATGAGAGTTCCGAGAAAGATTTGATGCATGATTGAAATTCCAATTTGACACATGTGAAGCCCTCTTTTCATCCAAGGTGTTTATTCTTGTTTTGATCATCATAAATTTCAATGGCAGTATCCTTCATTGCCGCACAAGATTGAGTAGAATTGAAAATGGGGGTAAATTTAAAATTGCATGTAGAATTTTCTCCTTCCAATGGTGGAAATGTTCTAATAAGACATTTTGGATTCAAAATAATATAATTTTTTCCATGGAAATTCCACTCCTAACTCCGGTGGCGAGAAAATGTGTCCAGTGTCTATTTTCGTTCAGTGTTCGGTGAAGGCAAACATCTATTTTTGGAAAAACCGCACATGGATACCCTTGATGTCCCTTTTTAACTTTGTGCCCTTTCTAAAAGGGACATGTGGGACACAAAATTGTGCCCCTACATGAGAAGATAAGTTTTCATTACTTAAAAGATGACTTGGTGGTTAGAAAATGTCTTACACTCACCTAACCCACCTACCCCTTCTCATGATGACCTGAACCTTGGCACATTTTTGAGGGGTTATGTCCCTTTGTACCCTTTCCAAAAGGGACATGGGGGACACTAAAATGTGCCACCACATGAGGAGAGAAATTTTTGTCACTTAAGTGCACAACTTGAAGTGTTAGGCTTATGTTTTCAACTCACCCTCATGACTTGTTTTGACCCCCTCCTTCATGTTCCTTCACCCCTTGGCACATTTTTCACCTCTTGATATACCTTCATCCCCTACTAACTATGGTAAGGGAAATGGGGACATACGATACCCATTTAGAAAGTTTTTACTCCACTCATGAGTCTCTAGTTAAGGTGAGTCAAGTGATGAGTTAACTAGGTTTATGAGTGAGGGAAGGTGTAAAGACAACACTTAGTCATTTATAATTCATTTTTGGTCATTTTTACTCCTCCATTGTGTGCTCCCTTGTTGTCATGCTACCAAAATGCTCCCAAAATCCCTCATGCTCAAAAACACACTTTTGCTCATATCTCCTCAACCCTTGCTTCGATTTCCATGAGATTTGAACTAAAGATTCCTTGCAAAACGCATTTGAGGGGAGTGTTTACATACCTCCATTAATGAACCCTACTATGTTTTAGATCCCATTGAAATTTATTGCAAAAAAAACTCATTTCTCATATATACACAAACCCGACAATCGAAATCCTTATAAAATTGGAGCAAAGGCCTAAAATGAAAAACAAAAACTTCTGCAAGTGGTTTTGTTCAAATCTAACACCGGAAGACCAATTTATATTTTTAGTAATACTTCATGGTAATAATTACAAAAAAAAGTAAGTTTGAGAAAAATGTGCATTCAGACACCTCATTGCATTCCCCCATGATCGAGGCAATTGAAAATTGCCAACAATAATGACGAATATGCTAAAAATAGTACATGGATAAAATGAGATAAAAATGATAACATGACATTCCTTCACTCATTCTAGAATGGTACCGACACTCGCGGAAGTCTTCTACTCAAGTTTCAAGAAAATTCCCGCATTTCTGATGCGGTGAGCATAAAGTGCCTAAATGGGAAAAATGCCAATTTTTATCCCGAAAGCTATTTCACTTCATCCCACATGGAGTGCATGATCAAAATTTGGATGGCATTGGTTTTGGTTTCATTCTTCTTCTCGTTCTCGAGAATTCAAGGATTTTGTCTTATGTTCCATTGATCATTAGTGCTCCCGCAGATGTGAGAATCATTATCATGTTTGTGTGAGGAAAATGCACCATTTCTCCCATGTGAATGATTGATCATAAAAATGTGATAGTGCCTCAAGAATTGAAGGACTTTCTCAGTGAGGGAATTCAACTTTCTATGCTCTTAGTGGTCTACTTGCCAAGTGCTCATCACTCATCTTCTCAATGTGTTCAAGTAGTGTTGCAGAGGTTCACCATTTCAAGAGTTTTCAAAGGGATAAAAAGTTTTCAAATGGTCTTAATTGGAGCTCTTCACCAAAGGTGCATCATTGTAGTGGGTCATCATGGATCAAGTTTTTAAATTCAACATCTTTAGATCTGATACTTATTAAAGGTGGAGGCATCTTCATCCATGTTTTGGAGCATTTCTTCTTTCCTCTCCCCATTCTTTCTCCTCTTCTCCCCCCTTTCTAATTCTTCGTTGTAAGAAATCATTGAAACAATAAACCATGATGTACTATGTATTGTGCAAAAGTCCCTTTCTTTTCTCTCTAGACCTATATCTCGAGCTTTTTCCTCCTTGTAGTTCTGCAAGGCCACAAGTGTAGGGATATACTCTGTGTGATCCTCTGTGAAAGACCACCCCCATTGATAGAATATTGTACATAGTATTTCCTATTTTCAATAAATGGAGCTGCCCCATTCAAGCAGAGGGACTTAGTTCCACACACTATTGGTGAGAGTTCTCCAATTTTCCACTCGACAAATTATTTCGCCAACAGTTTTTTCGACCACTTTGGGGCTAATTTAGCACATCTGCACCCAATATTGATTCCAAAAAATCTAAAAATTATATATTCCTAAAAACAAAAAGTACAATTTTGAAAGTCCATATTCCCATAAAAATAGTGAACAAAATATGCCTTGAATTGAATATGAACTTGTAAAAACTCGGCTTAAAGAAGATATACAGTTGGATAGATCGAGAGGAATTGTTGACCCTTCCTTTAAAACTTTGCAAAATTAGCAAGAACAAATCAAAGATAATCCATACCAATTCTCTCAAGCTTCATCCTGTTATGATTCATCAAGTGGTATTCCTAGAAATCCTATCCAAACTCCTACTGATACTCCTCTTGCAAACCCTCTTGATTCCCCCATCTTTCAATCACCATTGAACATTGATTTCTCAAGAGAAGAAGAAAAAGAAGAATTTGGGGAAGAATTTGCAGAAGAAGAAGAAGGATAACTTGGAAGAGAAGCACAAGGACCTCTCCCTTGGGGACATAACACTGACCCATTGGCTTTGGCTCCACCACTCCATGAACTTCTTAAAGGTTCAAGAATTTTTTTCCCCAAGTTTAGAGGTGATGGTGAACAAAATCCAGATGAGCATATTGCTACATTCATAACTCCATGTGGTGTGTTAGGATTTCTCATGAAGATTTCTCTATTCAATTGTTCATTGAATCACTTCAAGATGTTATTGCAGAATGGTTTTATTATCTACCAAGAGGTTCCATTACAAGATGGGATCAAATGATAGACATGCTCGAAGCTAGATTCAAGCTGATAGAAGATGCTCATGTCATCCTTGTCTAATTGAATCAAATGAAAAAAGAACCACAAGAATCCATGAGAGACTTCATGACAAGATTCAATAAATTGGTCAACATGATTCCTATCATTCCTACTACTGATAATTTGAAAATGTTCTTCGTGAATGCCAAGATGCTGCTTGGAGCGAGTTTTTTTATATGAAGAGTACAACCAAGATATTTTGACCATGCTCAAGAAATTTAAATTAAAGTAGAAGATGAACTCATCTTATCTAGAAAGATCAAGAATCCTTCAGGGGATAGAGCCCAGAATCCCAAAGATGAGAGACCTAATTCATTATTTTAAAAATCAGCGAATGAATTAACAATGTTGAAGAGGGAGGTTTCCCAATGAATATCCCATTAAAATCATAATAGGAACCAAAATACAGAGCACCCCGAATGCTTTCCTTGGAATATCCACCAATCAATGCAATTTTTCGAACCCAACAAGATGAAGAAGGATTTGAACAAGAAGGTGAGGAAAATAATGTCCTAGAGATTGAAGAAGCAAAAGAGGATGCACAAATCAGATTTTTGAATATTCAGGATGTGAATATGATGATGACAATGATACACCTAGATTCTCATGTGCAATATTCACCCGCTCTCAATCCCAAAAAGGAGATTCCTCCTCTACTTCTCCTAAAAAAGAAGAAGAAAGAAAATCCTCAGGTGGCGACTCTACAAAACAAAATAATCAGTCAAGGATCTCACTTCCACCGTCCACGGAGTCTCTGATGGAGAAACTAGATCATGTGGTAGGAAGGAGACCACTGCTATTCCAAGTAAGTATCATAATGCTCCTTCCAATTATAATTCTGATTATATGGGAGCTAGTCATTCAAGAGATTTTGGTGTGCCTACAAAATCAACATTTTCTCCTCAAACATCTTCTCATATTACCTCACCTTCATACACCCCTTTTGATATCTTAAAATATATAAAAAAATACAAAGTGTAGAGTTCTGAATTTGAGTATTTGTTGAGTCACCCATAACAATTTGACAAGCTTGTCCATCATATAAAGGGTAGTGGTTCAAAGCCCAATAATGTGACTCCTAGTTCTAAAGGACTACTACCAATTCCACCTACTCCTCCATCGTAGAACATGCTTGTTATGAGTGCATCAAAGATAGATAAGATCAATAATTTTTATCTCTCCTTCTTATTGGAGGATACCGATTGAATAATTGTATAATAGATTCAGGTACTTTTGACAATGTAAGGACTATAAAAGTCTCCAATGCTCTCAAAATTACCTTGACATAAGCTAGTGGCTCTTGTTATTCCATGGATTCAAAGGAAGTCCCACTTGTGGGGAAGATCAAGGATGCACATGTGTCTCTCACCGAATTTCCAAGCAAGAAGGTGATATTGACTATTTTTGTAGTAAACATTCTGACATCATTTGGAATGTTGCTAAGTAGAAGCTTTTGTTGAGACTTGGGAGAAAAATCTAAATGAATTGGTCCTTTGCAACCATTCCAGTTAAGGGAGATATGGAAAAGTCATTTCCAACGAAAAAGATGAGATATACGGTGTAAAATTCAGAGATCCGGGAGATAACGTCTTGTACTAGGGATAAAATTATTTCATAACATCTGAAGAGGAGGATGAAATTCCTATCTTGATAAGACTAAACATTCCATTTCGATGGGGTATTGATCATGAAGAACCATGGAGTAATCTTGAATTTTAAGAGGAAAATCCGAAATTGCTAGATGATGTATAGACCATGCAGAAGAAAAAGTGATTCTTGATGAGCTCCAAATTGAAAAAACGACCAATGCATTTGTTCATGAAGAAGAGGTGTTCTCATTTCCATTTGAAGATGAATATTTTCTTGATCATGTCATCCATGGAGAAGAAAAACCATCTTATTATGAGCCTTTTAAAATTTTGAAAAAAGAATTTGTGCAAGAAATTATGAGAGTTGTAGAAGAAGCGAAAAAATCCCAAACTCAACCTTAAACTCGTGATGCAAGCCATGGAATTGTAATACATGTACGCAATCTAATTTTTTTCTTCTCATTTGATTCCAAAAATTGTCATGATGAAAAAATCAAAATGAGAAATCAAATATCTCTCATGAAACAATGATTGATGAATGTAATGATGAAAGTGAAGTTTTCTCTTTTCCATTTGAAGAGGATCATTCCCTCTATGATGAAAAACTTGAAATCATTTTTTTTTGAGTCATTTAAAGATGAGGCCTCCTACAACGAAGAAGCAGTGAAGAAGATCAATGAGTCTTGAATGAGTCTTGGGATGAGGGATAAATTTCCCTAAATTGTTTCCTAAAAATCCTTAATAAAAATTATTTAAATAAATATGCGAAGGTAAGATTTTGGTAGTTTCAAAGGAGGATTTTGTGCAAGAAATCTTGAAAGTTGCAGAAGAAATGGAAGATCTAGAGCTCAATCTAGATATTTTGGATCATGCTTGGTTATGCAAGATAAATATGAATCTAAGTTTGATTCTTCATTCAATGCCCAAATGTCTCATGATGAAATAGGAAAAAAGTATGGAATTGGCGATTCTTGTGAAAAGTTTGTCAATAAGCATGAATATGTGAAAGAGGAGAACTTATAGCATTCAAAAATCCAATAAAAAATCATCCTTGGGGCAATGGTGAAATGCAAAGTGAGAAATTAGCAATGTGGGTGAACATAGAAGACAATTTGCAATATAAAATTGATGGAGGCTGTGAGAAAATCTCTGAGCATCAAAGGGATCGTGTAGGCTCACTCCTCCCAAGTATACATGGAATTCATGAAAGCACATGGCTCATAAGAAGTTGAGGAAAGGAGGTTACTTCCTCGAACCATTCAATGGCTTTGCGAAACATCATCACTCAATGTTACCCATTCAAGGGTAACTTCCAAAGAGAAAATTTATTCAATGAAAGTGGGTTGTCCCCCGCATGTACCATAGGTGATTTTAGGTTGTGTGTTTATTTTTTGGTGTGTTTTTTTTTGTGTGTTGTTCCTTTCTTGTGGTAGTGTGTTGAAATGGTGACTTTATAGCCCAATTGATGGATAAGGCCTTTGTCCACATATGTCTTTATATTATGGATATCCCGCTCCACGTTTTGTCTTGATTCTATATGTTCGATATAGAAAAATTCCTAGAGAGAGCTAAGCTATTGTCATGTTGTCATGCAAAATCTGCATGAAAAATTCAAAAAAATGTCATGATAACCTAACCCATACTTGAAAATCCCTCTCTTGGTCAATGTAAACTTGTCCTTCGGCCAACTCGGTTACTATGTTACCATCATAATGGATAGGAGGAATGTGATAACATGATTTTCAAGTGTGTTTCATGTCCAAGGAAGTGATTCATAGATTCATTCAAGACCATTAAGAAGGAATTGCTCTCGGAGGCCTAAAAAGGCCTATTTTTAGGATTTTTCACACTAGTGGACACCCCTTAGAAGCTAACTGTTGAGAAAACACCCACTTGGGAGTTGTAAAGGGAGCTATATAATTCCTTGAAGTGATTTAGGAATATTTAGGAAAGGTTTGGAACTTTAGGAAAATCTTCTTCAAAATTGGTTATTTCTAGTCAGTGATGGGGATTGTATTTTCCTAAAAAGAAGCCTTTCAGGTTTCAAAGGTTTCAAGAGCCTCAAGATGAATCATAAGGTGATCAGATACTCATTTAAATATAATAATTCCTACTTTACATTGCAAAAAGATCCAAGTATTTTTGGAGCATATTTGTAGATATTGGCTCGATAATATAGGTAAAGATCTTTGATCCTGGTAAAGATTCAATGGAATATTATGAGAGTTCTAGGAATATTTGAGACATGATTCAAAGTCCAATGTGACATATGTGAGGCCCTATTTTCATATAAGGTGTAGGTTATTCTTTTTTCATCATAAACGTTTAGTGGTAGTATCTTTCACCAAAGGTGCACATGCTTGAGTAGAATTAAAAATGGGGTGAATTTCAAAATTGCAGGAATTTTTTTCCTTAAAATGGTTGTAACATTCTCATAATCCCTTTTGGATTCAAAAATATAATATTTTCTATGAAAAGTCCACTCCTAGCTCCGGTGGCAAGAAAATGTGTCCAGGTGTCTATTTCGGGTAGTGTTCGGTGAAGGAAAGCATCTATTTTTGGAAAAACCACACTTGGATTCCATTTATGTATATATTTTTCCCTTTTTCACCTTTCCAAAAGGGACATGGGGGACACAAAATTTCTCCCCCACATGAGAAGATAAGTTTGTGCCACTTAAAAGATGACTTGGTGGTTAGAAAAAGTGTTACACTCACATAACCCACCTACACCCTTCTCATGATGACCTGACCCTTAGCGCATTTAGGGGTGATGTCATTTTTTCCACTTTCCTAAATGAACATGGGGAAAAAAATGTTCCATAAAATTAGGAGAGAAATTTTCATCACTTAATACACAACTTGAAGTGTTAGATTTATGTTTTCAACTCACCCTCATTAATTTTTTTGACCCCCTCCTTCATGTTCCTTCACCCCATGAGCAATTTTCACCTCCTAATGTCCATTTTTTATTTATTAAATGTGGTAAGGGACATGGGGACATCCAAGACCCATTTAGAAAATTTTTACTCCACACACGAGTCTCCGGTTAACTTTGAGTCAAGCATGGTGAGTCAAGTGATGAGTTAACTAGGTTAATGAGTGAGGTAAGCTATAAAGCCAACAATTAGTCATTTATAATTCATTTTTGTTCATCTTTACCCCTCCATTGTGTTATCTCTTGCTTTCATGCTACTAAAATTCTTCCCAAATCCCGCATACTCAAAAACACACTTTTGCTCATATCTCCTCAACCCTTGCTTCATTTCCATGAGATTTGAACTAAATATTCCTTGCAAAAACACATTTAAGGGGAGTGTTTACATGCCTCCAAATTAATGAAACCTACTATTTTATAGATCCCACTTAAATTTACAAAAAAAAACTCATTTCTCATATCTACACAAACTTGGCTATCGAAATCCTTTGAAAATTGGAGCATAGGCCTAAATGAAAAAAAAACTTCTACAAGTGGTTTTGTTTGAATCCGACACCGGGAATACCAATTTATATTTTTAGTAGGCATTCATGGGAAAACTTAGTAAAAATATCAATTTTGAGAAAAATGTGCATTCATGCACCTCATTTCATTCCCCATGATCAAGACACTCAAAATTGCCAAAATTGGCAAGATTGACAAAAATTTAGCTAAAATGGGACAATAATGATGAATATTTAAAAATATTAAATGTATAAAATGAGATAAAAATTATCACATGAAATTCCTATAATGGTCATGTAACTTACAGAAGTCTTCTGTTGAAGTTTTCAAGCAAATTCCCGCATTCTTGGATGCGATGAGCATAAAGTGCCTAAATGGGAAAAATGCCAATTTTGTTTTGAAAGCTATTTCAATTCATCCCACATGGAGTGCATGATAAAATTTGGATGAAATTGGTGTTGGTTTCATTATTATTCCCTTGCTCCGGAATTGGAAGGATTTAGTGTCATGCTCCATTCATCATCAGTGCTCCCACAAAGGGCAGAATCATGATCATGTGTGTGTGAACAAAATGCATTAATTTATCCCATGTGAGTGATTGATCATAAAAATGTGACAATGTCATAAGAATTAAAATGATGGTCTCGGTGAGGTAAGTCACCTTTCTATAATCTCAATGGTCTACTTTCCAAGTGCTCATCACTCCTCTTCTCGGTGTGTTTAAGAAGTGTTGCAGAGGTTCATCATTTCAAGAGTTTTCAAAGGGGACAAAGTGTTCAAAAAAATTTCATCGGAGCTCTTCATCGTGCATCATTATGGAAGGTCATCATGGATCAAGTTTTCATCTTCAACATATTCGGATTTGATCTTCATCAAAGGTGGAGGCATCTTCATCCATGCTTTGGAGCATTTCTTCTTTCATATCCTCATTCTTTCTCCTGTTCTCTCCCTCCTTTATAATTAATCGTTGTAAGTAATCATTTTATTCTGTCTTATTCACTTAAGTGACTCTAATGTTGAAATGTAAAAGTCCCTTTTGATTTATAAAAGGGGACTTATTTTCTCACTTCCTAGGAAAATGAAAAGTCACAAGTGGAATAAGGACATGAAGAGGTATGTGGGGGTACATGAAGAGTTGTATTGTAAAGCTATAAATTGGGAGAGCCTCCATTTCAAAGGATGGTTATTCTTGTTTAATAGCTCCCATACTCTCTCTAGGAACAAGTGATCAAATTTCCTCTATTTCCTTGCTTATGTTTCCTCTCCATCTCAACTACACTCCATGAGTATGTACTTGTTGAATATTATGCATTGAGACTTTGTGTTTTTGTGTGTTTTTAAAACTATTTGAAATTTTGAAGCTCTATAGTTTTGGTTTGAAAATGTTATTTTGTTCCCGATTGGAGTGTAGGTTTCCTATTTATTTTAGGTGATTGTTAAAAGGTAAATGTGCTTGGGATAAAACAATCTCAAGGTGGTCATATTCATTTGATCAATATTATGTTAAAGATAATTTGTATTTGATGGATATCAACCAATGAAGTTTTGCTTATTCAAATCAAACCCACAAATAAACATTTGAAATTTAGGGAATTTGATTGTGGATTAAATAATTTTGTTAAGATTTGGAAAAATATTTATTTATAACTTTTTGATGTCGTAATAACTTGTTGTATAATTAAATTATAGAGTAACTTTTTGATAAGGTTAATAATTTGTATTTCACTTTGGGAAGAGAAACTATTATGGATAATTTCAATAGATACTACTCGATTTTGAATTATTTTATAACAATTTCCTTCTTAATAGAATCTATAAGAAAATCCTTCACCGTCATTATATAGATTAGAAATCAGACTTTATATGTGAAAATAGGAAGATGGCCATAATTTTCTCCTCACTTAACCTCGTGTGCTTGTCCCTATCAGTGTGACCATTGCACCTCATGGTGCAATTTTTGTTGCAAGGTTCAACAACTTCTTTATTTTGCATAAATATCTACCATGAAAGTTGTAACTAAAACATATTTAAGAAGTTCCTTGTCCATAATATATTTCTTATTTGTCTATTGATGTGGATTTAATGTACATTTAACAATTTAGAATATAAAAAGTTATTACAAGTAGATGTATAAGAGTTGTAAGAAATTATTCTACGAATGTTATCTTTACACCTACTAATTACATAAGTTCAATGAGAATTTATATTGACAAACACATATAAGTTCAATGAACAAAATGTATAAACCACATTTCATTCTTTCCATCTCAATGATTGAATTTTTCAATTGTTTAAAAAAATTGTTGAATAGATCGTTAAAGATTTTTTTAATAATTTCTAAGATAAAGAATGTTGTATTTTCAATGATTAGATATTTGACAATTTGTATTCATGTGGTTGCATGCAACATGTGCTACTTGAATTACAACATAGATTCAATCTCGAGCCACACAATTTCATGGATTTATAATGTATTTTCCGAGAATAAGGCCATTACTTGGCTTCTCTAATTATTTTATTTTGTCTTGCAATGATTGTGTTTCTTAAAATTTGTAAGCACTATTGGAATGGAATGCATTAGATTTTTAATGGGCTCTCAAAATTAGTTTCATGTATATTCTATCTATCATTAAATTATTGAGCCATTGAAGAGTAATGGGGGATAAACAAAATTCAATCACGTTTCTTTTTGTTGTTAGAAAATTTGACATTTCTTCCTACGAATTGCATAACAATAGATTCACTTTCTTAGGCAAATCATTTTTTCTCACATTGCTTTCTTAATCTCCCCACTTGTTGTCATTGCTAACTAAATACATCCCTATTCTCTACCTATCTGCGTACACATTGAACCCCTCGATGCAACTACTAGTTATTATCCTTCTATTATAACTCTAGAACATCCTATAATAACAAAAAAGTTACACACATATGAGTTTGGTGTATCAAGAAAAATAAATCATATAGAAGTAGTCATGCAATCATAACAAGAAAAATTACCACAAAAACTTAGCAAGTGAGAAATAAGAGAAAACATGATTACACAAAGAGTGATTAAGTATTGCGTTAAAGTAAAAATTAGAGTATGAACATGTTCAATTAAGCACAACAAAAATTACAAGAAAAACAATTTTTTTAAAAAGTAAAGAACAGATCAATCGAAACAAATGAGCATTCAACAACCACAATTAGAGCAAAAATGAAAGAAGAATCCAAGTTCATCCCAAATTTACCTTTATTAGTCAATTTAAAACACCTTGATGCCAAATTAATAGATTGGTATGATAATAATGATGATGTTAAACATATTTTGGATGAGTGCTTGTGAAAATTAAATTTTAATACTATTGACGAAGACGATTCTATTTTCTACTCTTTATGCACCTTTGTTGGTCTAAGGAAACACAAAGATAAATATTATAAAATTGATACTACAAAATACTCTCCCACTAGGGTTGAAAATAAATAAAAAGAGTTCCATCCATGCGGAATTGAAATCATATATCTACTACATTTTTTCTCACCTTTCGGCACCACTAAGTAGATTCTTTGTTAAATTAAGTATGACTAGAGATAAAGGATAGTTATGCATTAATTCTTTCAACATAAAGGTAGTTCATTACTCCATTAACAATATCAAATATATTGAAAATGCCTATTTTTATTAAAATGATAGAGATCATCCATCTTGCTCTCTCGTCGTGGTTGCTGCCTAATTTATTATGTTCTTGTTTTATGATGTGATTTTGTAATTTTTGGGTTGCTCACAAGCTCATTTCATTTTGTTTTACATGCATGTAAGTTAATTTGGACTACTATGTGTGCTACCATACCACCAATTGTTTGTGAACAATTGTACTATTTTATTTTTAGTAATATAGAAACTATTTCATCAAATTTTACACAAATAAATTAATTCATACTAATTAACAAGTTTCATACCAACATATTTATTTTTATTATAAATATTTTATTTATCGTTTCAAAATTTTATAATATAAATATTAAAAATAAACTAATCCCATAGTAATTAATGTCTCACATTGATAACTAACTACCATAGCTAGATCTTATATAAATATATGTAAAAATTCCGAGAGATATCATTCTTAAAGCGCCTATTTCACTTAAGGCTCACATCCAATATAGGCACCTCGAGAATGACATCTCTCAACATGTTTCACACAAATTTATCTAAGATAGGTATCTTTAGTAGCATTTGTGGGCTTTACATTTTCTGTAACATATAATAATTATGAACTTTTCAAATAAAAATTAAAAGTGTAACATACATCACATTAAATGAAAACAAACGAAGCATTTAAAAAATAGTCCAAATACATAATATACAATAAGATAAAATGAAAATTAAATAATCAAATAATATTCATCAAATAATATTTATTTTTGATTTATTAAAATTCTTAAAAGGAAAAACTATCATTATAAATTCTCCCCTATCATAAGGCCCACTTCAAGATCAAATAAATTAATGATAGCGAAGACTCATTTGAATGATTAATTCAAGGTAATTTTATAAACAATGATGAAGAGTAAAAATAAGAATAATAAGATGTTATTTAGCTAATTAAGAAACCATTTTAAAAATGTATACAATATGAAAAAACCAATAATATGTTAACATCATAAAATTTGTGGCTATACTAATAAACCTCTAATGCTATGGAACATCTTATTGCTATTAATGTCCCAACGTTAGATTTGTCAACCCAATTCTTCATGTACTTAGATAGGGTTTAACACTTATGTGAGTAACGTCCAATTTGAAGATGTGGTAAAGAGAGATGTTGAAAGGAATATACTAACCCTAGATTTTGTTGTGATCCATTATCACAAGATCTTTATGACGTACCCACATATGGTGAAAGTGATAGAGAAGTTCTAGATATTTTCAACCATCTCCAGTCGGGCTAAGATGAAATGCGGACACCTTGATCCAAGAAACCTTTCAGGGTTGGTTACAAAAGGAACATATCGAAAGTTCTAAAACTTTTTAAAGGTCCCACTTTCAACAATCCTAGATTCTTTGGAAAGAACAAGCCAAAATTAGAGACTAATTTGGATAAGAAAGCAAAACCTCTAGATGTCCTAGGAAATCCAAGTCATGTGATTCCACAATTCTAGAATCAAGTTGTGAATTCAAAAAAATTGGGAGGCATAGAAAATTGGTTTTGAAAAAGCGGGGTGAAAATATATTTTGGGGAAAGATCCATCAATTATTGTTGGTACATTTTGCTCGATGACCACTCTCTATTTCGAGATGCAAATGACTCGTTGCTTAGTACCGGTTAGAAATAATATGGCCCTATAATACCTAGCTAATAAAGGACATTTTCGATAAGTTGTGTGATTCCCGTAATACCTAACTAACGATCTTAGAAAAGATGTTAATGAAAAATCTCGAATCTTAGGAAGTTCATGGTCATTGGTTGCTTTGTTGGTATCTCTCTCTCCTTTTCGACCCTTAATGAATGGCTTAATGGAAAATTTTCATCCTTTGGCGAACGTTAGTTGTATTAATGGTTTCATATTGTTTAATGTATCATTTTCTTTGCAATTCAGATGTAGGAAAACGGGTTCCTCAAGCCCAAGGTATTGTAATGTGATTCATTTGCTTCTTGTTCATCCCTGATCTATATCCCTTAACATATGCTCATGTTTAAATAATTATGTCCCTATAGAAACTAACCTTCTTAACTTCTTCCATATGTTTTCCAAGCCCAATATTCTCATAGTAATTGACAAAAATTCAGTGAACCCATTGCATCTCATATTTGTTAGGACACTCATTTTGAACTAACAATTTGTGTCAGGCCTTCTATACCCGGTTGCCTCCTAAACTCTATTCTCCTTTACTCATTATTGGGTTTTTGGCTTTAACCCAATCACTTTTTGATGCCTAACTCTTTCCTTTTACCATATTCCTCATCTCGGATGTTAACTCCTACAACATCAAGGACTCTGGTGAACATGGAGAAGAGTCATACCCTAACTTGACAAGATCTCATGAGGAAGAAAGCCCACAACCTCCCTTTCCTAAATTTTTGGGGATCTCCCAAACTCACAGCATTGAGGAAAATACAAATCAAGAAGAAATCAGAGAAGGGGTGGGAATAGTTTGAGCATGGAAATGTACGAGAGACAAACAAAGGATTCAATATTTAAGGATCAAAAGACCATCAAATATGAGTATTTCTTACAATGGAGGGGAAGAACCCTCCACCTGTACAAATGAAATAGGCATCATGGAATGTTAGGGGACTTAATTCCTCTAACAAATAAAGGAATATATACAATCAACTTTGAAATCATGCTCCAAAGATAATTTTCTTCTAGAAAACTAAAATAAAAGCAAATGTTTTCAAGGACAAAGTACACAAGAAATTCCATACATATGACTTATGGAATTGATGTGGAATGAGCTCTACTAGACTTGAAATCATATAGAGCCATCGTTCTGCAAATGTAATGTTGTGAATCTACGCAAGAACTGTATTTGTTGTGACATTCAAGCCAACAATGAGGATCTAGAACCAAGAGTAATCAATATCTATGGTGCCAACCACCCAAAATTGAGAAAAGTTATGTTGGAAGAGATCAAAATATTTCTATTCCAGAACCCTTGTGATAAATGAGTTATAAGGGGTGACTTGATGCAACTCTTTCTCGCATCTTTGTTTGCAATTTACTCTACCTTATTTTTTAAGACTTAAGGGAATATTTATTAAAGTCATAAATTAAGTCAAAGACAATGTTAGAATTATGTATTAAGATGTAAAAGTATCATTTAAAATAGATTTGCATGTCTTTAGAAGAAACAAGACATATTGTGTTGGATTGAGAAAAATAGGGCACAAATATTGTGTTGAAATTAGAAAGAGAAAGTATATTGTTGTATTGAGAAAACTAGGGCACACATATATTTAGCATGCCATACAATATCTTGAATCCCCTAAGCACCAACATGCATACCCGAAAAGGGATTTTAAGACAACCATAGATATGTCACCTTCCGTATAAATGGCCGCTTATGTGGGGAAATAAATCATGAATCCTATATTGCACGCTAAACCTCCCATACCGTAAAAAGAAAATGCCAACCAATGAAACAATTTTTTTCAATAATTCATAGCAAAAATATTTTTGAATAAAGGGTTGAAGTTTATTTATTTCATATCTAACATTGCAAATGATCAAATCAAGATGTCTCCTCAAATTTTGTAATTGACCAAAATTAAAATGCTTGAATAAATTAGATAAAGTTGAACAAATTAATTACTAATTGTGATGGTGATACCAATGTTAAAAATTTATCCCGTCAGGACCCCATAAAAAAGTGCACAAAAATTTTGGCCCGTAAAAAGAAATTCAAAACATAAAAAATTGTTAGACAATATCGAAGTTCAACATTTTATTAAAAATGTCATATGAAGGGCAGAATTTGAAAATGTCACTTAGGGAGAGGACCCCATAATTGTGCAGTACCAATATATGTACATTGATTTTCACCATTGGTTGTTGAAAAAATGACTAATAGTTGTTCACTATTTGATTAATGACACTTTTTAAGAGCCAATGACAATGTGACACATAGGGCGCTCGGTCATTGGTACCTCTTTCAAATGCTTTATATTATTTTTTTCATTTTAAATCAATTCAAAAACTACTTTTCCCTCCAAATAAACACGCGAAACGAAAATATTGATGTGGCATGATGATACACTATACGATGATATAATTTTTTTATGTTGACGAGACCCCTACATATATCTACGTGCCCCTAAAGTTAGGGTGCACGGTTATGGGGTCCTCTCCCTAGTTGGCTGAGAATCTGGAGGAGGAATGGGCAAGATGTCATTTAAGTAGTATGTACAACGCTTTGTTAGTGGGCGAGTTCAACTCATAGTACAAAATTTTTGTTGTATATTACATATTGAATTTGAATGTTATTGTCAATGCACATTACCTTGCAAATTTATGAATTTCTTATTTTACTTATCTACATTGTCCTCAAAACCTGTACACATTTGTATTTAGTATGGAGGTCCACTTATGCCACATCACTCAATTTTAGGGTATAAAAAGGTTTCCCTTGTGCTTTGATGGACATGCCTTGTTTCTGGCCTTGCCTTGGGTTTACATCCTTGTTTCTCATTTACATGGAGAAAATTCTACAAAGTTAAATTTGTTTCTCATTTAATTGGTGTTGGCATCTTTGCTTATCGGGTAATTTAGGCTTAGGTCTTTGTAGAGAAAAATTAAAAAAATTATTGGTTGAAGGAGCTATTGGCGAGGGTGGAAAATTCCCAAGCATTTGAAATACATTCTCTCGCATTCTGGTCCTCCACAACTCTACACTCTCAATACAATATAATGCTTAGGTAATATTAATTTTTTTACATGTTCTTTTAAAATTACCAACGAGACAAATCGCAGATGTTTCAAGGATCCATACCGCCACTACAAGGTCAACTACCTTAATATAAATACAACACTATCATTTCCAATCGTGCAACTCAATTTTATATTAATAGGTAGCAAGTCATAGGTTTAAATCTCCTTCCTTAATTATTTAACACAAAAATATTTTTAGCAAACACCCATAAAATTGGAAATCTTAAATCAAGTAAACATATTAGTGAATGGATACGGATGTAAATATATGTATTTATGACAACCATTAAGATTTCAAACCTAAAATGCCTACTTCCTCTAAGGAAAATTCCATTATTGTCTCTCAGCAACCTAAAGGAAGGCAATGTCATTCACTTCCAATCTCAATCTCAATATCACAATATTAGTAGAGCAGGTCAGTCAAAAGAGGCACTAAACATTATGCTTACTACACACAATCCCCCTCTACATTCTTCGAATGATTAATTTATACTATTACAGACTTTCATTTCCAAGAAAATCCTTTCGAATGTAAGTCGATCCATTTCCTTAACAATCACACATGATTTCAATTTGCCCCACATAAACATTTACAAAATTGTATGTTAAGTGTTTGACATTGTTTCACCAAATGAAGGAGCAAAACCTCTTCTTATAGAATATCATAATTGTATTTTATAATGTGAAGAGTATTCTCACGAGATATTGACATTGTTTCACTCAAATGCACGATAAACATGTATTCTTTATAAGCTCAATTTATTCACCTTTGATAACATGTTACTAAAGCATGTGCCAAAAGAGGAATTTTGGAATTGGGTATAAATATCTCACAAAGAATAATGTGACAAGGATTTTTGTTTTAGGATGTATGTGTGAGCATATATAAGGAGCCTCCTTTGTTTGTTTTCGAAAAAAAACAGTCTCTCAAAAATATGTTCTCATAATCCAGTCAAAGTTCTATAATGATTATGTTCGACATGGTCACATATATACAAAATGGCATTCTTCACAAATCTTTATAAGCATTGTTTTAAACTTAAAACCTCACTTTATACTTATTCTTATATAATGTCTAAAATACGTAGATCCCCTAAGATCTATTCCACTACTAGAAGTATGCTAATTTATCCACATTGTTATCCACAAAAATATTTATGTGGAAAATTTGTGAATTATCAACAACCCCATTTTACATTATTGGATTTAGGAAAATTCATTTTTCTCATGATTTTAATTATTTCGACTAATTCAAAATTTTCAAAATTTTCTAGACTTCTCTCAAAATTTTTGGGTTTCGGGTTTCATTTGCATTTGGACATGTCGGGCAATTATATGTTATATGTCACATGTTTCCCTCTTATGAAACCAATGTTCGACAATCTTCCTTTGTGTCAACCAAAACTTTTTATCGGTCTTTTAAACATCTACACATGTCGACCCAATTACATGTTTCATGTCACATGTTTTCCGCCCATTACTAACCCCAACTTGCTTTGTTTATTTTTTCCTAAGGGACTTGTCTTAATTGCATTACAAAAATGAACATTTGCAACCCAAATGCATGTCTCATGCTATGTGCATCCCTCTTATTAAACTTGATTTCTTCCTTTGTGTTGGGTTTTTATTACACAATAATTTGCCAAATTTTTAATGATGGTTATTATTAAATATTTATAACTAAAATGACATCAAACAAAATAACAACATGTCTCATGATAGACTACTTCCGATTTTCGAAAAAATTGATAACTTCCTCCCTTGTGTCAACTTTGTAGGGTCTTTGAATAGGCATAGCTTCCCAAAAATAAATAGGTGTTTATTGAGTTTCTCATGGTGTGAATCCGAGCTGAAGGACATAAAGCGGTAAAGTTGAACGTAAGCATGATGATAAAATTGATCCATTTGTTACTCTTGTTGAGGCTCTTATTTCATTATAGCTTTGTGTAGTGCCTCGCATATCGAAATTCTATCATTTCAAGTTTCTTCATTTTGTCATCCTTACTCCTCTAAAGCGGCGGTACTCTTATTCTAGGTTTCAAGTTTCAGAGATGTTCGACATGGTCACATTCTACCCGATAGGGGAAGTTCTGCAGCTAGTGATTTTTTAAAAATATTTTTGTCAATTTTACACCTATATTTATTGAAGTATGGCACCCATCCCAAATTGGCTTCTCATTGTGTTTTAGTAAATTCGAACTCCCCATCATACAATAAGAAAAACATTGACATGGTGGAATGGGTTTGATATGGTTTCCATGATTAATATTTTAAATACTTAGGAATTTAAAGCATCTTACTTGGTGGTGTTTTCGGCAAAAATTCAAGTTTCCTTACTTTTATTTTAGTATTTAAAAGCCATCATCTATTTCTCTCATTCTACTATATAATGTAAAATCTCTCATTAAATGTAAAATAGATGACATTCTAAAAAATGTAAATAGCATAATTTTAAAATTGCATAAATTGCCAAAATGGTTCCTAAGTGTTACATTTAAAAATTGTGAGTTGCATACCTCCATTTGAGCTTTTGACAACGACTTTTTTGCCTTCTTCTTCACAAACATGATGGTTTTCACAATCTTTGCATTTACTTGTGGGTGGAAAGCAATAAAATATCATTTTGTGGTGTTTCTCAACCTTGGCTTATATTTTGTTGCATTTCCTTGCCTCTCCATTCTTGTTGTTACATATTTTGTGCATGTGTTTCTCCTTTGCGGGTTCATTTTTGTTGTGTTTCATGGAGAATAGATGGTAAATGCGGGGTTTCTCCTTTGGTTGTGTTTCATGGAGAATAGATGGTAAATGCGGGGTCACTTTATGTTTGGCTTCTCCCTTCTCCATTTTATTCTCCCTTCTCCCTCATTAGAGTGTCCCCACCTTTTCTCGGTGTTATCACCACCTATTAGCTTAGAATTTCATTTACATGCATCTCTCTCTCTCTCTCTCTCTCTCTCTCTCTCTCTCTCTCTCTCTCTCTCTCTCTCGGTCCCTTGGAATGTGTAGATTAGGATTAGATAGGTTGTTTTCCTGCATTAGGAGTAGTGTTAGCATTAGATTTAGGTAGAGGAACCAACCTTCTCTAGAGGTTGATCTCACTTTGCAAGTCCCACACTTGTGAGATCATCCCATGTTAGCAAAAAGTAGGGATCTGTAATGAGAAAATCCTAGGGTGCTACTTTTTTAGATAACAATTACATCTCGACATTTCAAAGGGTTGGGACACTTTTTGTAAGAAGGAAAACATCCCAATCAGGTTTAATGGTTTGTCGAGAGATTTTTGGGGTGGTTTTTTTGAAAAGAATTACTCTTTAGCTCCCTTTCTATTATTTTTGTTATTTCTCGAGAGGTAGTTTCCTTTCAGAGGGGAGTCTTGAAAAATGTTTCGGTGACATATTTTCCATATTTTAGGTGAGCTCGAGAAACCTTTCTTGTTTTAGAATATATAAAGGCCTTGATAATTTGATATTATGCTTAATACAATTTGTTAGATGAAGGATGATAGTGTGGTATGCAAATAGTTTATTTTGTTCATATGATTATATGATTTGTGAAATAAATTTGAGTAGACGAACCTTGTTGTATTGTCATGTTTTGTGGCACATTATGGGTGTTAAATTATTAGTTTGTCACTTTCTAATTAAATAGATTGTCTTTGCAAATGGTTATTGCAACCCTAATGTTGATAAATATATTTAATTATAATCTTTTTGTGGAAGCTCTCCCTATAAATGAATGTGCATACTTCTTCGCATTTTTCTACATTTGAAGTGGAGGTACTCTTCTAAAACATGATTGATGTAAACTAGCATATTTGGGAATTGACATTAAGATTAGTGTTCTTATTTTTATAATCACCCGTGTATTGAAATTTGTCACTCTTTAAAAAATTATTCTTAATTTTTTTATGGCATGTATACTTGATTTAATATTGTCATAAAAAGTGTTAAATACTTATAGTACTTTTCATCGATGAAACGCTGATACAATATTTAAGTACCCTTCGCAATAAAATCTAGACCACCCCTCAAATTTGGTCACTGATGGCGAAGCCTATATAATTGCCTTGGCCATATAATAAATATTTCAGACGCCTAGGTGGCCATCAGTGTCGTCACATTCAAGGAGGAGGAAGAGGGCTATGTGAGGCTTCTTTCGGCTTCCCATTTTCTTTCCTGGGCTGCACACTACTCTTGGCACTAGGTACTCTACTACTACTAGTATTGGTAACACACCAACCAGTTCTTTCTGGTTGACCCACAGATAGAAACAGGCAGTTACAATTTAAATGACGGCGTCCTCACCTGCCCATGGCCTGGTGTGGTGCATAAACGGCCACGCCCACATTTTCTGTTGAGACAGAAGCTTTTAAATGACATTGCCAGAAAAGGCATATGCAATTTAGATTGAATAAAAGTCTCTTCGTAGACCATAAATACGATAATAAAGTGTCACTAAGCACCATATTACCTAGTCTGATGTATGAGGTAACAGGATTCACCCAAAACAGTAGAAGGTTCAGGGATATTATTTTTGATTGGCTTTATATATATATATGAAAAATCACAAGTGTTGATTGATGGTTTTTTTTGGCGTTCTCTAACCTGAAGATAAATTCATTGAAAGAGTTAATGTGAAAAATTATTTCATTGAACAATTAATCTGCCACAACAAGGAGTAGAAAAGCTCAAAGTCATCTCTATAGTGCTATGTATGTGATCTACAAATTATATTGTGCCATATTTAACTAGCTTAAAGCCGATATCACAAGAATCATTTTTCTTTGAGACATTAATATCTATCATTGCAAACAATCAAAGTTAAACTTCAAATATTAAGGAAGCACGTTCTTCTTATTCCCAAACACTTGAAGCTGCAATGCAATTCCTATAATTTTAGTTTTATTTAGTTGGAAATTAGAATCTTGGAGAAAAAGGTTTATACGATTTTAGGGCGTGCATTGGTTTGTTTTTGAGAAAATAAACCTCGCGCCTTCTCCATTGAGTAAAAAACAGATGTATTGTTTGACCAAACTGGAAGAATGTGCATAATCTCATTCTAACAGGGTCTTTGGTGGGAGTGACTTCTTAGTTTTGTAATAATAACTTTGCTTCTTGAGGCTAAAAACATCTTATCCCCTTTTTTAAGTGACATTTGCATTGGATGAGAAGGGTATATTGTTGTTGATGCCTCAAAATTTTAACTAGTCTTAAAAATGTATGATCATGACATTTAAAGTATTTTCCAGCATATTGGTTTTAAGGACTATCAAAGTGTGTATATCATTTCTTTAACATTCAATGGAGTTGTTTGTTGGTGCGAGTCATTTTCCACATCATGTGGTGAGTCATCTCACTTAGGTGAGGTCATAGGTGTGTCACATGGGTCATCATTAGATTTCGTGTGTCAAGATAAGGTCATATGGAAGTTACTTCCATTTCATGAATGTAACTCTCTCTCTCCACTTGAGGAGGTATGATTGCATGCACTAGGGGTTACACATCACCCCTTATTTGTACCCCTTCCCTTTTCAGGATCTATGAGAGGCATTTGAGATTTTACCGTTTTCCATTCATTGCATGCACATTCATGGTTGATTCTCGGTCCCACATGGAACCTCGTTACACTTTGCCCAGTGCAATTCAACATGTTCCTATTATTTCGTAGATCCTCATGTTGTCATGTTTTCGCTTTCTTTATCATGGTATCCGAACACACATTGTTGGGATCTGCGCTACTCACCATCTATTGTTGCCCTCTTGTTCTCTGTTCGTGATTTACAAGTTTCGTGTGCAAGTTTCGTAATGAACATTCCATTTGTGCACTCAATGCATTGATTTGGTCTCATTTTTGGGTTTTAAATCTTGTTTGGGGTGCTTGTTCGTGTTATCTAGTGTTTTTGGTTTCCAACCTTACATGGTATTCTGGAGGTGTTTTGTAGGTTATGGTTGTTGATTGAGGTTTCAAATCAGCATTTTAGTGCCATGTTTTTAGGCTTTTCGAAGGATTGTTTTGGGCTGACTCGGCCCCACTCATCGAGTTGGCTCCCCTACCTTGCCCTTTCTTTTGCACTCCCTCCTCTGCACCCTCCCTACACTTGGTTGCATTACTCCCCTACATGTTTCCATGACTCGGCGTGTGATTTTCTTATGCATTCGACATTGGGTTGTGTGGCGAGTTCCATTTCCTTATTGCACTTGGTGTTTGGTTCAACTTGTGTTCGAGACCCTCCAATCGGTCGGTGCACAACTCGACAATCCTCAACATTACTCACTCGATGAATCAGTGACCACCCCGCTGGCCCAGCCAAGTTAACTCGTTGTGTCACCTTCCATGGCTCGCTTGTGACTCGTTGAGTTACTCGACGCTCTGCATGAGCTCCTTTGCAACCAGATTGGTGAGCAACTCAGCCAAGCTTCTTGTCAACTAACCATTGGGCCCTTGTCACTCCCTCTTCCCCTTTCAAGTTTTTTTGCAATTTTTCTTTTTTCAATTAGATCAAACTAATTAAGGGGAAAATTAATAAAAATTCATCATTATAAATGGGGGTAGCTTTTTCTAGGCCTTTGTATAGGGTTATTGGGCTTTTTCGGGCCTCTTTTCTAGCTCGTTGCATTGTAGTGCTCCTTTACACCTGTGGATATTGAGCATGTCCGCCACAACCTTGCGGCAAGATATCATTTTTTGGTGATATGAAACACCTTATCTCACATTGAGCGGTGTTTTTACCATTGTTATGTTTACGCCTTTTGTGCTTAATTGTGTGTTGTTCCTCTTCTTCCAACTAGGACTTCTTGTGGCCTCCACTCTTGTGTGACTTGTATCCTACTGTAAGGTGAGTGGGTAATTATCCAACATTGCACAAACACACCCTATTGTAATCACACACTACTTATAAAGTTCTGCAAACAAAGGGGGTTATCATTTTTCTTGGGTGTTGTATTACACGCAGACGCATTCTCGGCTGAGTCCAACGTCTTGTAACCTTTGCTTGTATCCACACACCCTCTTATTGTGCACCTTGCACTTCTTGCTTCCACATCATGGAGGATTCTCTTTCTAGACTTCAACGTCGTAGTGTAGTCACAAAATCATGCACTTTAGGCATTATTTAGCTTGGTCTCATATTACTATTTAGAAGGTTCTTAAGTGAAGAAAGTACTAATTAATCCCACCTTTTGGCCATCTTATTTTACCTTTTATTTCTTCATTCCCACACATTTCCATATACATGCCCAACTACTTCATCACTTTCTCATCATTTTAGCCTAAATAGATCAAGAATAGCCCAATAATGGATTAGGAATAGCCCAATTCTATGTAATCTCCATATATTGTACTTTCTCTACATCTTGTCAGCTCATTTTTGTTCTTCACAAGATGGTCTAGTCAGGCTGGGGTGATCCAGACACCTCTAAATGACATTTGGGCTAGTTAAAATCCATGAATATGTCATCAAAATCTAAATCTAATTGCATATTTGTGTTCCTCTCAAAAAATCGTGCAAGTTCAAAAAAAATGGCACCCGATTTTGAGTTCGTATGCAAAAGTTATGGCCTCTAGAAGGTAGCGGACTTTGTATGATGACCGAACCAGGGTAGCGGTTTTGAAACCACCGGTCTACCTTGGGTGGCGGTTTTGAAACCGTCGATCTACACCGGCGATGCTTTTAAAGTTAAGCTTCTCGTAATTTGATTGACTTTTTCCTTCCTTTTATGCGTGCAGAGGAAGAGAACATCACTGAAACAAAAAGTCTAAGTGATAATATGACTCCTTCCTTACCTTTATCGCATATATCGACTGATACTAAGAGAATCGTTTTCGACCAAATGTATATTGACCAATTAAACTTTGTCCGAAATGCAAGAATCTCAACAGTTACAAATGTTTGGGCTTCCAGACGGTTCGTTTCGACTTTCCACGCCTTCCTGAGCTGAGCATCTATAAATTTGAGCCTTTGCAAGGATTCAAGTATGTGTTTTGAGTGGAATTCAAGTGTAAGCAAAGTTGGAAGAGTAAATTCTTTCCTTTTTTGTTCATAGTGAAGAGTTCTTGTTTGATTGAGAGATTTTGAGCAAGTAGATGCAAATAGGAGGAGTTGTTTATCTTCATTGAAGACCAATTGGCTATAAATTGTATCAATTTAGATTACATAGTGGAAGGGGAGCTAATTTGCACACCCATTGGTGTTTTTCCCACCGGATTTCTCCGGGATAAATATTGTCTCATTCTTGCTTCTTTTCTTTCAAGTTGCATCTTACATGTGGTTAGTAATTGCACAATAATTGGTTAATAAAGAATTTTTGTATGTTTCATTCATATTCACGAGAATAGTGATATGTGAATTGCTTAAGTTGGGTAGTTTATGGATCAGATTGGTATCAGAGCTAGTTAAGATTTCAGTTTTTGTATGGTTTAACTTGTGTTGAGATTGCAGTTAGATGCCCCTTACCCAAAAGGAAAATAAAGCGGTGAAGGTAGCTTGATTCCCTTTGAAGCAAATATTTCTACAAGAAAGTGGAAGCAAGGAATTCGTGAGATGGCTCGAAGAGATGATGCGGATGATAATGGTGAATCATGCTTCTACAAGCTAGAGGAGAATGTGGCAAGTTTGTCCAAAAATGTGGGCAAGAATTCCTTGTCCATTGGGAAATTGGAGTCCATCATGGGACTACTCATGTAGAAACTTGGTGTTACGAACGAGATGCCGAAGACCGTGAAGAAGAGATTCATGGAGAAGAACCATCCCATGCCATTCCCACACCTCCATTCAAAGCGGAGGCCAAGATTGAGATTTAGCCTTATGATGGAGACTTGAATGTTGAGAAATTAGACCATTGGCTAGCTCAACTTGAGGTATATTTCAGTTTGCATTGAATTAATGAAAGTCAACAAATTTCCTTTGCTCGATTAAAATTGACCAATCATGCTTTAACTTGGTTTGAAATTTATGTTCATTCTTTGGTTATTAAGAAGTGTCCTCTTATTACTAAGTGGGATGAATTTAAAAAGCTAATCAAAAATGCAATTCTATCCTATTTGTTATGAGGAAGAGAGTCCATGAATAGAAGTACCTCAAGCGAAAGCAAGGCTAGACTGTGCAACATGCTGACATTACGTAGTAGTGAGTTACGGTTCGAAAGCTATTCAAATGGGAAAGGATATAGTGGACCGAGACTTGTTGATGAAATATGTTGGTGGACTCCATAGCCACTTAAGGAGACCCGTCCTTTTGGCCAAGCTGCAGATGTAGATGAGGCTTGTACGTAAGCTCACTATTTAGAGATGGACAACCAGAAGGGTTCATCTGCCTCTCAGTATGCTTCAGACAAAGAAGATGACACCAAGTAAAGGGACAAAGGAAAAGGGAAAGGTAAGAAGAATGCTACTTCTATTTCTAAAAAGGATACTAAAATTCACTATGGGCATTGTGATGTTGACACTCATTCGAGGAAAAATGTTGGAAGCTCCACCCAAAACTACATCCCTTCAAGAATAAGAAAAATAAGAAGGCGATGGCTGCCCTCTAGGGAGAGGAAGTTTTTTACAGCGAAGAGGTGGATGAGACCATGTGTTGTGCCTCCGTCCACAAAGAGGTATGTTTGGGTAATAGTAGTAATGCTCAAGAGAATGAACTTACTAAGCTCTTTCATATAAAAATTCAAGTTGAAGAAGACCAAAGTGGATGCTCTTTTTTATTCTTGTTCACAAGATAATTTGGTTAGTAAAGAGCTAGTTAACAGACTGATGTTGGAAACTTACAATCATCCAAGTCCTTACTCTTTGGGTTGGGTAAAGAAAGGCGTAGATGTCAAGGTTACTAAACAATGTAAGATTACTTTTGGTATTGATAAAAAATTTATTGATGAAGTCATTGTGGATGTTGTTCCCCTTGATGTGTGTGGTGTGGTGTTTGGCAGTCCATATTTGTATATCAGAGATGCCATCTTCACAAGAAGAGCCAACCAATACCGTTTGGTGAAGGATGGTAAGAGCTACGTCATTTCAACCTTTGCAGGAGACTCAAAGATTTCATTGGTAAGTTCCATTGAAGTCCGAAAACTTAATGCTAGTGGAAGATTTTCTTTACTTCTTCTAAGGGATAGAAAAGTTGAGGAAGTTGTTACAGAAACCACTCATAACATGATTACTAACAAAGAGTAGAAGCAGATGGGAGAGTTTATTCAATAGTTCAGGGAAGAGCCTATGGGGTTTCCCCCAAATAGGCCAATTGAGCATGTGATACATTTTTACCCGATGGTCCGCTTCTAGACTTGGGATTCCATAGGTAGTCCATGGAGGATGCCTATGAAAAGAAACAACCATTATAGTATTTTTTTGAGAAATCACGCACTTCAGGGGTGGTTGGTCACTCTGGTGTGACAAAGACTATTGAGCACTTATACATGTATGATTTTTGGCCAAACATGTAGATAATAGTTGCTAACCTTGTCAAGGGTTTTGAGACATGTTATGGTTATTTGCCTAGGAGTGCAGTTGATGTTGTTTTCCGATTACCATACAGAGACAATGGAAAAGTGGGACTGGAAGTCCACAAAGAGGATATGTTCATTGGAACAATCCAGCAGATACACCTCCAGATGTAGGAGTGGTATTCCAGAGAAGATGTGAGGAAGAAATTTCCTCACCTCATCAGTCCTTAAAGCTTTTAGGGACTTAAAAGCCTCAAATTGGGGAGGTATGATAAAAAATGGATCAGGAATAGCCCAATTCTATGTAATCTCCATATATTGTACTTGCTTTACATCTTGTCGGCTCATTTTCGTTCTTCACAAGATGGTCTAGTCAGGGGGTGATCCAGACACCTCTGAATGAAATTTGGGCCACTTAAACTCCATTAATATGTCATCAAAATCCAAATCTAATTGCATATTTTTGTTCCTCTCGAAAAATCATGCAAGTTCAAAAAAATGGCACCCGATTTTGAGTTCGTATGCAAAAGTTATGGCCTATGGAAGGTAGCGGACTTTGTATGATGACCAGAACCGGGTTAGCGGTTTTGAAACCACCGATTTTCCTTGGGGGCGGTTTTGAAACCGCATGATCCCGATCCTCTTAGGTGATGCTTTTGAAGTTAATGGTCTAGAAACGTGGGAATCTCAACAGTTGCAAATGTTTGGGCTTCTACGAGATGTTCGTTTGAGTTTCCACGCCTTCTTGAGCTGAACATCGATAAATTTGAGCCTTTGTAAGGATTCAAGCAGTGTTTTGAGTGGAATTCAAGTGTGAGAAAAATTGGAAGAGTGAATTCTTTCCTTGTTTATTCATAGTGAAGAGTTCTTGTTTGATTGAGAGATTGTGAGCAAGTAGATGCAAATAGGAGGAGTTGTTTATCTTCCTTGAAGGCCAATTGGTAGTAAATTGTATCAATTGAGATTACATAGTGGAAGGGGAGCTAATTTTCTCACCCACTGGAGTTTTTCCCACACCGGGTTTCTCCAGGATAAATATTGTCTCATTCTTACTTCTTTTATTTCAAGTTACAGCTTATATGTGGTTAATAATTGCACAATAACTGGTTAATAAAGAACTTTTGTATGTTTCATTCATATTCACGAGAATAGTGATATGTGAATTGCTTAAGTTGGGTAGTTTACGGATCAATACCCAGTAGTAAACTACTTGTGTATACCATGATATTTACAAAAATTAAGAAAAGCTTTGGAAATATACTCACCTCCTTTGTCTATCCTCATAACTTTGATGTAGTGCCCACTTTGCTTTTCCACTAAAGGCTTGAACTGCTGAAATATATCAAAAGCATTTGATTTGTGTCTCAAAAATTACACCCATGTCTTCCTTGTATAGTCATCAATAAATGTCATAAAATATGAGCAACCTCCAGTAGAAGTTGTTTACATCGGTCCACATAAATCTGAGTGAACAATTTCAATTGGTGCACTTGTTCTTGTTGTTTTACTAACTGGGAAGGACTCTATGTGTTGCTTCCCCAAAATATAACCTTCACAGACTCTATCTAGTTTCTGAATCAAAGGCAAACCTTTTACCATATTTTTTCTGTGTAATAAATTCAAACCACCAAAATTTAAATGACCAAACCTGAGATTCCAAAGCCATGATTCATCTTTTTTAACGGATCGAAAAGTTGATTCAATTTCCTTAGCTCCAGACTGATCTGTAGTATGAGCTCCAGATGTGGTTGGTCTAGTCTTCAATGGAAACATTATGTTGCTTGTCATCTTCACTTTAGAATCAGTGACTACTTAAATCTTTATCCACGATTACACATTCGTTGTCTTCAATGTAAAATTTTTATCCCTTTTATACCAATCGACCAATGCTCATAATATTATGCTTCAAACTTGCAACATAATAAACCTCTTGTGTAATCTTTTGCTCCCCTCTTTTTAGTTAGAATGTTAATTGTTCCTTTTCCTTTTACAAGATCTTGTATTATTACTCCCAAGGGCAACCTCTATCTTTACTGACTCATCCAAATTATAAAATAAATCTAAGTTACATGTCCCGTGATTACTACAACCGAACCCAAATACCATACATCACTAGGACTTTCTTGTGATATATTACACACATAAGCGATATTTGGCAATCTTCATACATGCAATAAACATGGAGCTTGGACTAGAGCTCCCAACCTGATTTTGATTATGCTTGTTATGATCATACTACTTTTTTGCATTCATAAGCATAGTGCCCATATCTCTTGCAATAGTTACATTACACATGCGGCTTATCTTGTCTTTGACCTAAAAATGATTATGATTATGCTCTTGAATATTTCCTCTTCCACTTGAGTTTGATGGACCGATGTTGCATCCTCTAGATGAACTTCTTCCTCTACCTTTAGGGCTGAAGTTTCCTCTTCCTCTTCCACGATTTCTTGATACTTGTGATGAAAAATATTGATCTACAACTGCATGTGATCTATTCAACCTCTATTTATGATTTATTAGTGATGCATGTAACTCATCAATTGAAAACTGACTTAGATCCTTAGTTTCTTCAATAACAACTACCAAAGGATCAAATTTTATAGGAAAACTTCTAAGAAAATTTTCAATAATCCTTCTGTCTTCAATAGTTTCACCATGAGATTTAATTTGATTGACCAAACCAACTACAAAAGTAAAGAACGATTCTATGGAATCAATCTTTCATTGACATATTTTCAAAATATCTACGAAGTAATTGTAGCTTTGTGGTTTTTACTTTCTCTTTACCTTGATACACAACTTGGAGAGTTTCCCACGCAATTTGTGCTTTATTGGTTACTGCCACTCTGGGTAGGATGCTTTCATGCATGGCTTGATGAATGAAGAAAAGATATTTTCCATCTTTCTTTCTTAATTCCTTTAAAGTGTCTTTCTCTACCTGTGAGAGTGCATTATATGTTGCTGCATTTGCGGGCTCTATGTACCCATTCTCTACGATTTCCCACACATCCTGGGATCTGAATAATGCCTTCATGGTTAATGACCATTACTTGTAATTCTTTTCTATAAATTGTGGTGTCTGTGAGACCGGATACAAAAGCCATAACACGATGTCAATTAGAAACCTACTAAAAAATCCATGCTTTGATCCCGATTTATAGAAATTAGGCATATAAAATAGCAACTAACAAAAATAAAATAAAGAATTGAAAATAAAACATATTATTGCAAACTTAGATCATCACTTCTATGCATATATTTCTTCCTCCTTATCAAAGTTTCAGCTCAATACAATCTCTAAATATGTGTAAAAACAATTACAATTGTTTCTAATAAGTAGATGACTTTTTCTAACAATAAAACACTCAACTCTTAAAAATAAACATCAACTAAAAATAACACATGCTTTTGTGCAATACAAAGATTTTGACTTTTTTCTTTATGAGCTTTTCTTAAAATTAGGAATCTAAAACCGAATTATCTAATATTAAAAGCATGTAAAAACAAACCGCTTTTTGCTTTTCTAAGGACAAAATTAAACTTTTTTTCTAACACATAAGTGCAAGGTTCCATGGTTTATGAAATGATTGAATATGTACAAAGGATCCATTTACACCAAAGGATGAACTTGAGCAGAAAAGTAATAGCTTTCTCAATTTTGTAGCCCATAGTTCTTCATTTCTCTACATTACAAGGTTACTAACGTGCATTGTTAAATATAGCGACAAATCTTTGACATGGGATGAAGATCATCTAAATGTGCTTTTAATTATGTAAGAAATTTGAAGACCATCAAACACATTTTACTTAGTTTCATAGTTTCCCAACCATCGTGATTCCCCAGTTTAGTATACCATTTTGTTTGAGTTGTTTAACAAAACCATTAATTTCATTGCATTTTCATGTCATCGACGCACATATCGGTGTTTTTCGCCACACTATTCAAAATATATACATATTGTGCATGTCACGACTCTCCTCGTTGGGAATATTCTTTCGTGGGTGTTTTCAATCCTGGTCCTCTGGTCACAGTAATTGAATATATTTGACTTTTGTCGTCTCTAAGTTTCCATGAAAAAAGGCGCTTTTTAGTCTGGAATTTCAAGAATTTGTTGTATTTCATTTAGTAACATAAAGTGAATAAACTCCTTTGCTCTTGTTTTTCGGAATAGCTATTTTCTGAAAAATTTAATGCCAACCATATCAACATTCTTGGATACGAGATTGATATTACCATTGCAATTCAGAGATTTTGCTTGATTTGAGCCAAAAAAACTCAAAAGATGGCATTTTGTTGTCACTCTAAGTGTGTCATTCAAAAAATTATTAAGTGAGAGAAAATCCACCGCACAATGACACAACACCACAATAAGGCTTGGAAACAATGGACTCAACACAACAAAGGTTATTCCAAAACTCTATAATTTGCAACTAGTCACTCAATCATCATAATTTCTTATATACCAGTTTTAGTGCATTTTCAATATTTTGATGACAAATCACATTTTAGTTTTTGGCAAAGTTGAATTAATTTTGAAGTGTGTTATATTCTTGAACACAATAATTGGACATCCGTTTCTTTTACAATCACTTATTTTCATTTATAACTCATCTGTGACTGTTGCTAAATGTTTGTTGAGAATTCCAAATTCATAAGACTATTATTAAACTCTTTGTTTTCTTTCCAAATGAAATGATTTGCCCACAATTTTGTTACGCTTTATAACGAATTGATGGTCATACCAACTTTCATATCGTGTTCACACATCTCCTAACAAATAGGCAAGAACTTACCGCTCCGCAACTCTTATTATAATATACTTAATATATTATATTTATTTTTAATTGTTATTTTTAGGTATATTTATGCTACACTTGCATAGTTAGATAGGCGTCTCATGATTGATATCTCTTCGCATATTTTAGATAAATGTATTTAAGATATTTATAGTAATTTATTTGTTATGTGACATTGATAAAATGAATACAACAATTTCTTGAAAAGAGTTAGCATCCATATTAGATTTAGAGACATGGAAAAATACTAAGGAATTCCAATATAAGAGTAACCGATCCCCTAGGACCAAAGGGAATTAGACCACTTGGGGTGGTGACTCGGTAAGCACTCTTTGCACCCATGGTAAAAATTCTTGTAATTAATAATAATGGATTTACACTTTTTACATTTATAAGTTAAAAATTGCATTTGAAGGGCCAAGAGTTGCAGAGTTTGCGAAGTAATTGCATAATTATATAGGAGGAGCTGGTGAGGATTTTATCAACGTTCTGATTGGAATTTTTTAATAGAGTCAAAATGAAAAACAATGGAAAAGAAAGTGGCGGTTTAAATGTTATATAATTAGTCGGTGCTTGTGCTACTACTTTTATGCCATTATCATCGTTTAAAAAGATTTGTTTGTGGCTTGAGGTCCACAGCATACCAGTTACCCATAAATCTGCTTGGGAATTGGCTATCCATCACCTACCCATTTTTCTACAAAAGTTTATTACCAATTCGAAGGCTGGCTGGAAGAGGCAACCAAACAAATTACAATGCATCTACGCGTAAAATCTATATTTGACAGGTTGAGGTAGGTGTTGAAACGAATGATTCTGTAGAGCGATAAAATTTCAAGAAACGCGAGAAATTGAGAAAAGTCAACAGTGGGAAGATGGAGGCGGAAAGACGAGCAATTCATCTTTGAAGGGCTGATAGCAATATTTATGTTAGTACCCTTCACAATAAAATCTAGATCACCCTCAAATTTGATCATTGATGGCGAAGCCTATATAATTGCCTCGCCCGTATAATCCATCAGTACCGAAACACCTTTTTTATAAATGTTTGTTACTTACCAACTCAAAACGTAGCTTGTAAGATGCAAGGCAATCACATCCACACAAATTACAATGTAGCTACGTGTCGAAATGTGTAATTAAAGGTATATAACAGGAAGAACTGTAACTAATTGGGAAAGTGAACTGTGAGAAGATGGAGGCAGCGCAAGAGCAAGAGATTCATGTAGTGATGGTGCCGTGGCTGGCTCAAGGCCACATCAATCCTTTCATTAATCTCTGCAAGACCTTGGCCAGCCATGGGGCCGTAAGGCTGTCTTTCGTGTCAACACCTGTTAATATATCTCGAACCAGAGCACGCTTTCATGGGGATCAGCCGATCGAGTTGCTGGAGTTGGCGTTGCCGTTAGTTGACGGACTCCCTCTCGGCGCCGAATGCACCTCCGACATTAAACCCGAAATGTCTTATCTCCTTCATGCGGCATTCGGACGACTGGAGAAGCCCTTCGAAAACCTGCTGCGCCGCCTTTCGCCGGATTTTGTAATCCACGACCTCCCGGCGCACTGGGCAGGCGCGGTGGCCGTCAAGCTGGGTATCCCCTCCCTGGTTTTCGACGTGTACAGCCCCGTGGCAAGCAGTTATGTGCTCAGCCAAGCGAGGAGCCACGGATCCGGAAGCGGAACAACCAAAACGCCGGAGGATTTGACGCGTCCGCCGCCGGATTATCCGTCCGCGGCCATCTCGTGGCGGCTGTTCGAAGCCCGACAGGTACTGCGCCTGTTCGTGCCTGGCCACGGAGGTGCCAAAGTCACGGATTTCATGTGGGCGGCTTATCAGCGGTCCTCTGGAATACTCATTAAATCCTGCTTCGAAGAGGAAGAAAAATATTTGCAAAATCTGAGGGATGGGACTGGAAAGCCGGTGATTTCCACGGGTCCGTTGATGCTACCTCTGCCCGGCGTGCCAGTGCAGGACAAACCCGATCCCGTCTCCGATTCCGATTCCGATTCCGGCGGTTATATAATTAGGTGGCTGGACAAACAGCAGCCGTGTTCGGTGGTGTTCGCGTCGTTCGGAAGCGAGTCGTTTCTAACGGGGAACAGATAAAGGAGCTCGCGTCCGCTTTGGAAGACAGCGGTCTGCCGTTTCTGTGGTCGCTTAGGGTTTGTGACGGGACATCTTCCTCTCCTCGTTGTTGCCCGAGGGTTTTGAGGCCCGGACAAGGGACCGAGGGCTTGTGGTCGGCGGGTGGGTGCCTCAGGTTCGTATAATTTCCCACCTCTCTGTAGGATGTTATGTGACCCATGGCGGGTGGAGTTCTGTTATGGAAGCCTGGTTCTATTCCGGCTTACCTCTCGTGTTAATTCCCCTGTTACACGACCAGGGGTTAAATTGTCGTCAGGTGGCACAGGAATTGATGGCTGGACTGGAGGTCGATAGAGCCTCCGAGAATGGGTGTTTCCGTAAGGAGGACGTTACGATGGCGGTAAGGACAGTAATGGCGGAAGAAAATACTGGTGCGAAGATTCGATTGAAGGTGAAACAACTCCGTGATCAGATACTTGTCAACACGGGACGACAACAAATGATAACTCAAAGCCTGGTGAAGCACATGAGAAAAGTTCTGGTTGACAGAAAGGACGGAATATCTTCCCCTTAGTTTCCAATTTTTGGGTGGGCGGGAAATTGATGTGGACCCGTCAATAATAAAATGGAGATGAGGTGGCGCCGGTCTACTAACAATACCTGTATAACCTTTTTAAGTGTTTTCTGTGTTCTTATGTCACTGTTAATGTTTAGACGTTTTATCATTTCCAAATCGAGTAAATGGACATTGCCAAGTTCTATGTGAAGCAAATTTTAAAACATGTTTTTGAGAAAAAAAAATTCGTGTGGAACTATATAATAATAAATTTAAGGAACTTTTTAAATTAGTTATAAAAAAAAATTAACCTTTAAATTAGTTAGATTGTCTCTTAAATTAGGTAAAGTGTTCCGTAATTTTGTTTTAAAAAGGTTAAATTGTCCCTTAAATTTATTAAAAAAAGTTAATTTATTAAAAATTAACTTTTAATTAGGTAAATTGTCCCTTAGATTTATTAAAATAAGGTTAATTAGTTATATAATTCATTAAAAAAATTAACTTTTCAATAATTGTGTTATATAATTATAGAATGGAATCACATTTTAGAATATATATTAAACAAGGCCATGATATGGCAAATCCTGCCGAAGGTGAAGTTTTGTGGTGTTGTTTGTTATTTATTGCAAGGGATTTTTCGTTGCATTGGCGATGGTGTTGTGGAATGTATGAGACAAATCCATTTGCTAGTAAAGTAAAGTTGTATGTGGGTAAATAAAAGTGTTCATATTTGTTGTTGAAATGATTTGTTTTGTAGTAGTTCTTGAACTAGTAGCACTTGATTTTAGCTTTGCTCCTTGTGAGTTCGGTTTTTAATGTTGGGGAACTTCTATTGGTTTTTGTGTAGATTATCACGAAATACAAGCTAGTTAATTGTTTGCCACCTTGACAAGTGCATAGGCAAGAGCGAAAGATAGTGGGTAGTGTTGGTTGCGCAAGGTGACAGGTGTTAAGCTTTATGATGAGTTAAGGATGTCATCGACAAGCATAAACCTCGTAGCAAATATATTCTTAAAATTGATCAAAATCATAAAAGACCAGAGGAATTGAAAGGAAATTACTATTGAGGTTGTAAAAAATGTACATAGTTTTTATTTAGCAACCCAGTTTCACAAAAAATAAACAGATGTTGAAGATCTTTAGTTCTGAAATTTTTTTAGATAAAATTATTTCATGTATAGAGTTATAGGTCAAGAGGGAAAAATTCATCAAAGAGGTAAATGGGATGTGCAATTTAGAAAGGGATCTAAGTTGCTAAGCGTAAGAAAATGTCTAGAAAGATTTACACTCATCTCAACTGACAATGAAAGAAAACAATTCATAGTTTTCTCCACCTTTGCAAAAAATCATGAAAGCTTTGAGTCAGCCAGATTTGCACAACTAAAAGGAAACATTTCAAAATCATGGAAGTGATTATGTGTTCAAGTGTTTTACATACACTATGTCTTACACCACCAACGTTATTAAAGAAATTTGCGAACCAATGAAGGACCTGTATGTTGACATTGACATAGTTGAAGTGATAGTTTTATTGTTTCCTTTCATTAATAGAAAAATGTTTCATATTGATTTTGTGCTCAAGTGCAAACTGGTGGATAATTTTGGGAAAGGGACTATCTAAGCTTGAACAAAGTACAACGGTAGAATATTAAAATAGTTACTACTTTCCTTTTAAAATTTCATACAAACATTCATTTTGAAGACTACAACTAGTTATTGCTTAACTCTCAAGCTATTGAGTTGTCAACATCAAGGCAACCACATTCATTGAATGGTGTCTTTTAAGTCTTCAAGTTCGGACTACCATAACATTTGCCTTTCCTTGAAAGCCTCCTCATATGCGCATGTTGTAGCTCAATGAGATGAGTCGTTCCATTCTCGGTAAATCTCTAGAGCTCTCTTCTCGGATTTTTCAAGCTTTGCGAAATTTTTCTTCCTAAGTTTTTAGCCTCTTGCAAAGACTCCAACGCTGAGTAGTCATTTTCTCTAGCTGCTACGAACATGTTCCTTTGTCTTCTTGGCTCTTTTTCTCCAATGCATGCGCCCTTTCAATCTCGGCTACAACGTGTTCCTCCTTCGTCTTCTTCAGCTCTTCTTGAGCCTATATACTTTATTCTGCGTAGCTTAAATACCTTGGATATCACGTTGAGCCAAATCTCGGTGCAAAAAAATAAAATCTATGAATATATCACTAAGAAAACAAAGTATTCCATGAGAAATCTCAGTTAAACCAAGCGTTCCTGGAATTATCTCAATGAAAAGAAGCATTTCCTGAAATTATCTCAATGAAAGTAAGTACGAGTGAACCTCAATGAAAATAGATGTCTCGTGATAAAATCTAGATAAAAATAAATGCTCCTGAAAGACAAAATGTTCTCCTTACATGCACAGGGCAATCGGAAGGAAGAATTCCATGACACAACATCTGGTTGAGGCATTTCATCAAACGCATACTGTGCCTTCTCCATGTCACTACATTTCACGTACATCTCAATAAGTAAACCAGTAAAAAAAACATCACAATTAAGTCCGCTTTTGATTATATCCTCGTGTACTTCCATACTTCGTCTCAGGCTTACGAATGCAGAGAGGATACTGGCATAAGTAAAATGATTGGGTTGGGCACCTGTTTGTCGAATTTCATGGTATAGTCCAAAGGCTCGCCTCAAAAACTCCATCCTTGACACAAAGCGCAATCATGATATTCCACGACACCAAATCTCGTAGAGACATTGCTTCAAAACCTTCATATCCTCATCAACATGCCCACTATGTGCATAACCTACAATCATTGCATTACGAGACAACCACATCTCGTTGAGGTATTTTGTCAAACACTTGGGCATGCATCCTCAATTTTTCCGCATTTTGCATACATGTCAGCAGAGCACTCATTACAAAACATCGACTAAAACCAATTCTAATTACTTGTCAGTGAATTGCGATTCCTGTGTGAAAGTTGCCAATTGCACATGCTTTGGAATAACACTAAGCAAATGTAAATTCAACAGTTGTAGGCACGAATTTTAGATCATGTGAAAGAATGTCAAAGTGGTCTTTGCAAATCCATGTTTAGCATAAGTTGAAATGAGAACAGTCCATGAAAAGGTGTTTCGATTTGGCATTTGATGAAAAACTTTGTGAGCGCACTCGACGTTGGCGCACTTGGCATGACATGCAGCAGAGTGTTCCACAAGGCATTGTCAACCACAAATCCCTTCTGAATGATGTGGGCATGGACTAACTTTGTATTTGACAGATTTTTGGTCTTACGAGCCACCTGCAAGAGGGTAACGTAAATTAAAAGGCAGATTGATATCATTTGAAATTACACTTTACAACTCGTACATGCATTACAAGTTCTACAGATTATATGACATATACGACCATGAAAAAACAAAACATGTCTAAACGAAACAAGAAAGGACAATTTCTTGAGCTCCCCAACAACATGAAGCCTGTCATCCACAATGATATCCTTAAATGCACTTAAATGTAAGGAAGGACAATTTCTCTTCCTCGAAAAACAATCACAAATAAAGGGAAAAGTTGACTGGCGAATGAGATGAGAGATAAATGATGTTTTAAAATTATAAAAAAAAAGTTATTTTTCAAAAAACTATAGTCCCATAAAAAATAATCCATGTGGCGCCATTTGATTGAGGAAAGAGAAAAAGATTAATGAGTGAGGTGAAAACAATATCCTTGCCTTTGACAGGATAATAAAACCAAGAACAACATTTATAAGTGTTTTTACGAAGGTGACATGGACATGCTTATTAGTTAACGACTTTAACAAATAGGCAATGACAAACAATGAATTTAGATAATTTATCATCAATTCAATCTATTATATTTATTACAATAATGAAGCTTGTAAGAGAGGATTTTGAATGTTGTTTGAAGTTCAACGATGAATTTAGATAATTTATCATCAATTCAATCTATTATATTTGATACTGATAATGAAGCTTGTAAGAGAGATTTTGAATGTTGTTTGAAGTTCAACAATGAGTTTTGTTATAGGTATTTTGCATTCCACAAATAGAACTTTCATGCGTTTAAATATTATTACTAATAAAGAGTGTCATGTTTGCATTCACAAAAATTAAGATTTGTGAAATATTGATGACTAAATATTGCTTTTAAATTCTTTAGATCTTGGAGTATTTTGTTATATAATTCACAAGATGCATATACTGATTACACATTTTTTAATACATATTTACCAAAGTACTTGTTACAATAAAAATTAATAAAAATATGTTTTGAATTATTCCTTCATGCGAATTGACTTTTCTCAATAAAAATTCGTGGCCTTTTCAATATGACCATTTTATTCATATCTTACAATTGTATAGTTTACAAAAAAAAATGTTATAAAGACTTTAAAGCCTTGTCAAGAACACTATTTTGTGTATATCATACAATCGTCAAATTTACGAGACTATATCTTTTGCAAGAATTTTTTTCAATAGCTTTTCAAATCAAATGTTTGCCCATGAATATTACGATATAAAATTTCGATTTCTTACAACAAAATGGAAAAGAGGCATTTCTTTCAAATAGCTTCAAATCATATGTTTATGTCCCTAAATATTATGACATAAAATTTCAAATTCTAGGAGACTGTAGTTCAAGTCTTGATATTGACATTTTTCGCTAAAACTTAACCTCTTAATATAAACATGTTATGGCTTCAAATAGAAAACCAAATAGTAATTACCATTACTTTCAAAAATTATAAGAAAGCGAGAAAATTGAAATTCAAATCCATATTGATATATAAAAATGAAAGAAACAATAACCGATCGTACGAAGCCAGAACACAGATGCTAATCAAACACCACGATCAATAAGATGAAAGCAATTCGCCATAATAAATTTTAATAAAACCTTTGCAAACAAATGAGAAACAATGTCATATATTATTATGGAACTCAATGCATACATTGAAAACGGGCCTTGCTTAAATATGCGAAGGAATAACAATTAAGAACTAGTCAAGGTCATAGATCAAGCCATAAATCAAGGAAATAACTAGTCATCAAAGAACTAGTCAAGACTATAGATTTAGGAAAGAACTAGACATCAAGGATCTAGTCACTACCATAGATGAAGGAAAGAACTATACTTAACAACTAGATAATATCTCTAATATCTAAATAAGATAAAAGAAATATCCACACACATAGTGGGTGAGGATAAATACAATAAAGGTAAATAAAGTACCTAGGTGAACATGAGCTAAGGTAAATACCTACTCTAACAAAAAACATAAAGGAGAAAGAAAATGATTAAATCTAGATAAGGATAAAAATTATTTGTGGCAAGTCCAATCCGGTGTCACAAACACTTAAAAGAAACAAATTAACCATTCAATAAATAAAAACACTTCCCCTAATACAAAAGTTAAAAAATTACACTTATACTAAAACGAAATAGATTTTCATAATTTAAACCATGATATAGAACACTTGATTATTATAAATAATGAGACAAATCCCGTTAATTAGACTATATCCTAGGGAAGGATTTTCGTGGATGATGCTATGACTTTTTATCGATAATTTTTTCTCGTATTACATGAAACATTTTCTTTCTCAACATTCAATATTTAAGAGTTAGAGAGATGACCTGGTGCAAATATTCAGAGTCTAATAGCCCGCACGGATAACGTAGTTGGCTAAGGGCTTAATTGGGTTTGTCTCATGTAGGTCTTGTTGGTGCTTAGATATGTCTCGCCCTATTTGCCATTATTTTCCTTTGATCTGCGTATTGTGAAATTCTCTGTCTCTCGATGTGGGTTTTTTGAAAGCTTTTATTTCCATTTGAGATGCTTCGAGTTGTTTGTAAAATCCATTGTCAAGTCCCTCTTTGAAAAATTCTCTGAGTCTGCCCTGTTTTTGCCCCAATTTCTTCAAAATGGCCCACAAGCTCGATAAGGGAAAAGTCAAAACTTGCTCCACTCAACGGCGGAGGTGCGGACTCTCGAGGGAAATTTGGAAAAATTTCCTTTTGGGAGAAAAAGGTTAAAAATGAAAAAGGAAGCGCGGTTCCGCTGGGACCCACATTAGGACATGTGTCAGGCCCATTTTTCAAGGATGAAGTCGGGAAAACTTGGAAAATTTTCCCTTTTCTAAAAAGGAAGTAAAATGGTAGAATTTGGCATGGGTTCGCTGGACCCACCTTAGGACACATGTCAGGCTCATTTCCCAAGGGCGGAAGTGCGGAGCAAAATGGATTTTTTTCTATTTTTCCAAAATGTTGTAAAAAGTCAAAGGAAGCCCCAGCTGTTTTTAAAGTTGAATCTTCCATGTGGACGACCCAAATTCAAAGCAAGGATCAACGACAACTGTGAGTCTGAAATATGATTTTCCCCCATTTTTACTGAAACACACCTGAAGTGCGAGTCTTCATGATTTCTTGGTATTTCCTACACACCAAACAAAGAGGGGAGTTAATTTTGATATCTAAGTTTGGTGGGAGAGATCTAGAGACATCTTTCACCATTAAAATGGTCTGACTCTCGGGCTCGATCTGATTTTCCATTTTTCTTCTCCCGAGCACGCAAGGAACCAAATTTGACAGATTAGGGGCGAAGTGGTTGGCGAGTTGAAGGAGGAGTGTTCTACCAAATGAAGGAGTTGAATGCTGAGATTTTCGAAGAGATCTGCCCCATGAGCACCTGACAACTTTTATAGATCTGATTCTGGGAATCACGATCGAAATCATGGTGAGCACTGGTACATTAAATGTTTTTGTCTTTTGGGGAAGAAGGGGCTCTATGTTGTAAATGTTATAAATGGCACAATTTTTTCATGCAAATGGTTGGAGTGTTAGAGGTCGAAGAAAATTCCCAAGAGGAAAATTTGACAAAGCCTGTCTTTTGAGAAGCCTTTGTATATCTCTTTTGTATTAAGTTTGATCATGTCAAGGTGGTTGCAAGTGTACAACCATTGACAAGCTTTGAGATTGTTCTAGAAACTTTCCCCTGCTAATAAATTTAATCAAACTCAAGTTATTCTATGTGGATCTTATGCAAAATGTGTTTGTTTTACTCCTGAATGTCTGCAAATAGTTTTCCTTGTTTCCTGTTGCAATCTTGTATCAAAATCTATCTTGATCACACAAGTCTCAATCCTTGTGACAATTTAGTGGCATCTGTAATCTCATTTCTTAGAAGAGCTTTCATCTGGGAATGAAATAAACGATTTAAAATCACTTTTCTTTCATTCATTGATAGAGATTGTTTGTAAGCCTCTGGGTGTACCTCAAGCGTGATTGATCTTAGATTTTGATGTTTTATTGGATCTTCTAACTCGAGCCTTTGTGTTAGAATCTCATAGATTGTGTGAAAAAGTGCTAATTTGGGCCTCCATTGAAGTACATATTCGGTTAAAGGAACATTTTAGCTATTTTGAAGTATTCTGTTGTCTAGACTTTCCATTTTGTAAGAGTTCTCAGAGATTTGGCAAATCAAGTTCATTTTGCCTCACCTCCCACCAAAATTTATTTAAAAACAACTAATCCTACCCATACTACCCTTGTTTGTCATGTGTGTATACAAATGCACAAATTTTACTACCAAAACATGCAAAAACAATCAGGATTCCAAATGTCTTTAGTAGCCTGAACCTTGCCTAGAGAATATCTCCACTATCTAGAGTGACAACTCGTGAGAGTTAGATTTTGTTGCATTGATCATATTTTCTTCAAGGTCTCCTTAACAACTTCATTAGGAAGGATATCTCCATCTCCTCCATAAATAACAAGTTACAAAAATGTTCTCTCACCTTGGTTGAAAGGCACAACCATAAAGTAGTGAGGATAGGTCAAATCCTCTTAAGGTGCTACCCACTCCTGTTCAAAGCCTGGTGCCTAAAAGTCAGATAGATTGCTTCCCGCTACAAAATGACATACATGATCATCTATCTACCTCTGAGCATCCTGCCAGGTCCATGATGTTGCTCGACCTTTGAAGGAGATTAAATTTGGGTACCAACAGGTCCCGAGGTCAATTCTCTCTTCTCAAATTTACCTTGGACGGTGGCCGAGCGGCCTACTCCCATCCCCGAGTGGATTAGTGGGACCAACTCGAGACCCTCATGCACCGAGCACAAGCTTCATTAGGCGCGCGATGACCCTAGGTTGGTTCCGATACCACTCGGTTATAAAAAAATAAAGTTTAACAAATAGTGACCAAGTAAATCTAAAAGAGTTATTTAATTTTTTTAGACAAAATCTAGAGCACAATTATTTACTTGTGAAATGACCTTTATTAGAAGAAAATATTTTATGCAAAAAACTTTTATGTAGTTGCTTTAAAGTTTTCTCTATTTATAGTTGAATATCCTAACTTTTGATGTTGTTAAAGTAATCAATGAATTTATCAAACTTGAAAGCACTTAACTTGCGTTAGGATGGCTTTGTACTTTTTCCTCTCTCCCCCCAATAAGATATTTTAAATAGAATTTCAAAATTGATTAAAGAAAACAAATCGAGAAACAATTCTTGTATATCTTCCTAAAACAATATTTTACTTCAATTGAATTTTAAGGCCATAAAAATAACACTTTTGAATGTGAACATCCATCTCTTATACCACCCAAAAAACCATAAACATTATTTAATAGTTTTCAAAAATTAAAAATATTATTTAGGAGACGGATATAATAGTTAAAAGGAACATTTATTCAAAGGTCTATTGACAATTAATATGTCGAGAGGCATTTTAAGTTGTAGAGGGACATAGGTTCTCATGGTGTGATTGTGTACATAAAAATAAATTACCATATTAAAAAAACATAGAGTGAAAGTGTCTCATGTTATTAATATATTTATTTTTTAATAACCGACATACCTTTTAACCACATACATTTTCACACCAAAAGTTACATACCTTTTGAAACACTATATATGTAAGATAAAAATTAAAAGATATAACAAATAAAAGTATTGAAGAAAATAGAAAGGATAAGTTGGATCGATTGTATTAAAATATTCATATACTAAAGGTTTGTACATTATGCATTTTAACATTTCCATTATCGAATATTTATATTAGTTTTTTTGTTTTTTTACCTAGCAATCTATATATTTATTTGAGTAATTTTAACCAAAGAATCCATATATTTATTTTACCAAAGAATTGCCCATAATCCATATATTTATTTAACAACTCTTATATTTTACATTAGTAATTCAAGTAATTTTTTCCAACAATCCATTTTTACATTAGCAATCAATATATTTATGAGCAATTACCCAACATCCATTTTTTACATTAACCACATATTTATTTAACCATTCTATATATTACCCATCATACCATTCTATATTGTAAAATATATCTATTTAATTTTTCTTTAAATAAAGAATTTTCATCTAAAATTTGTTCCAAAGCTTTCACTTTTTCTTCCTAAAGCTGCTCACAAAGTATGAAAAATATATTAAATTTCTTTCTGGGTTATATTCCCCTTGATCTAACCTTTCCAACGCATTTTAAAATTTGAAATTCTATTTAGAAATGATAAAGATATATTGTTTTAATATGTATATAAAGTAAATTTGTTCCAAAACTTTCAATTTTTCTGCCTAAAACTGCTCACTAAGTATGGAAAATATCTAAAATTAATTTCTGGGTTATATTCCCTTGATCTAATCTTTCCAACGCATTTTGAAATTTTAAATTCCGTTTAGAAATGATAAAAATATGGTTGTTTTAATATGTATATAAAGTATAGGGTTCAAAATATATTTACAGCTTTAAAATTATTAAAATATAGATTTAATTTATATATTATATATAATTAAAATAACTAATAGTTTAAAGAAATTAAGAATTATATTAATGTTTGTATATTAATAATTATTTCTTTTCAAATATTTTGAAGATATGGCTCGACCGCGATTGCAATTTGAAAATGAAGAGCAACAAACAGAACACCAAAGAGAATATCAACGAGAATATCGAAGATGACAATGAAAACAAATGACAGATGCACAAAAAGAGGAACAAAGAAAACAAAGAAATGATAATGATAGACAAAGAGCCGTTACACGCAAAGCCAAATTGACAATTGAAGAATTGGAAGCACAAAATCGAGAACATCATGATATGATGAGAAGTGTTCATGCACGTACATCTCAAGATGATCAATATGTGTTGAGAAGAAGAATAAAAAGACAAATGAGTTCAAATCAACTGAGTGAGTCTGAAAGAAAATAAATACAAGAATGAAATCATCAAGCAACTCAAAGGTATTATCGTCGATCAAATGTTAATGCTCATGTCAATTCAGAAGAATTAAATTCAGTGTCATAGATTGTGTGCTCGAAACACTGAGAATGCACGTCAAGATACAATCGATGTTGATGTTATAAACAACTTATAAAATAATGATCTAGAAGAGGAATCAAGATCACAACCTAGAAGAAGATGACGAATGGAAGATTCACAAATCAAAAGAGAACAAAGTATAACTAATCCCAATGGGATGCTTGGGACAAATTTGAATAATTTTCAAATGATTTTTCAACATGGTCTAGATAATCTTGCTTCACCAAGCATGTGCTACATTTGTCAAGAATGTTATATTGGAATAAATGTTTCTCGAACCCCTTGAAGGCCTTGTATGTAATAGATGTCGACAAGAGAAAGGTCATCATCGATTTTCAACATCAAACAATATGGATCCCGGGCACAACCACCATAACTTACAAATTTGACACGGGTTGAGGAAATGCTAATAGCATGTGTGAACCCAATCTACAAGTGACACACGCAACATGTGGTCAATATAAATATAAAGGACATACAATAAGTTTTCCACAAGAAATAAAAGAAGTTGCTAAATTTTTCCACATCGAATAAAAGATTTTCCGATGATTATAGTTTGGAGGAGGGATCAACGAGGAACAAATTACAACTTTACTGTCAATAAAGAGAGAGTATATAAGGCTCTTAAATACAAAATAGACCATGACAAGTTCTATTCAGATGTTCAGATTGATGATAATGCTCTTAATGAGCTTCCACCTGATTCTAATGAAAATATATTCAACCAACTTAACTCTGTCTATATGGAGTTTGATTCTAATGCAAATGAAATTGTATTTGTAGGTCCAGTGATGGAGATTGATGAAGGAAATATTATTAATCACACAACATCAATGGCCTCCAAACCACCCAATGCTCGATGAGAGATGGAATTAATACATGCATGGGTAAATAACCCTAATGCAGATCCTAAAACACTTATTGATTGGTTGGGGATTGGATCATCTCCTATAAATGAATATGTCACATTAGGATTACTTGATATGACATTTCCAACATTGTTTCTTGATGGAAGATGTGATTGGCTAGAACCTCGGTTAAGACAAGTGCATCTGCATGAATTTATTAAACATTTGTTTTGATATAGGGATCATCGTTTCAGCCGACACCCAATATTTAGATATTACATGATGAACATGATCATGAGACATCGTGCACAAAATTCATTTGCATGTTTTGTGAAAAAGAACCTTCATGATATGTCAATCAAATCAATGAATCGCATGATTGATTTAACAAAAAATGAAATATAAATAAATGCTAAATCTAAATATGTAACAATGCAATAGATACATATGCAATAAAGTACAAATTTGACACAAGCAAGTAAGCTCATAAATTCAAAACCCTAGTTTCAAGAAAGGAGATAAAATACTTGGTTTATACGCAATGATCTCGAAGATGTTTTAAGCTGCAAAATTGATGCAATAGAGAAGCAGAGTGTCGGAACCAAGCCCATAAAATTGTGTGAATGTTGGAAATGTTGGGACTAGGGCACCTGGATATGGTCAAGGGCTCTTGGGGCACTGCAGACCTCCTCTGGCACTTTGTGACTTCTCAGAACCTTGGAAAATCAATTTCACAAGGTCGCAAGATGTTCGAAGGGCTCTTTGGGTGCTGCGAGACCTCCTCTGGCACTGTGACTTCTCAAAACCTTGGAAAATCAGTTTCTCAAAGTCGCAAGATGTTTGTTGGATGACGTCTTTGATCACCTATATGTCACACTAAGTCTGCAAGATTTTCCTAGTAACTTGCATTAAGAAAGAACACACCCGCCAAAACCCAAAAACACATAAAATTCTAAAAATAAAAAGATGTAAATGGGGAGTGGGACTAACCCTGTTGATCATCCGACTGAGTGAACTTACGATCTAGGCGTTGCATTACATTTCAGACTCCATGTAGTTCTGCGTGTGTGCCTAGAATCATGCCCTAGGTGGCTCTTGTGCAAGTTGCACTTGATAACGAGCAATAGCTAGATGTAGAAGATGTAGATAGATGTGTGTATGGAAAAATGAACTTCCCCTCCTATGAAGTGTATGCAAAAGAATGCAGTCCCTTGTCCCTTATGTGAGTGTTAGATGGATGTTTGAATGCTCTTGTAAATGCCTTTGGATGCAACCTTAGGTGGTGATAGTAGATGCTTAGTGCTTGGTCCTTTATTATGACCCCATATCTTTATATTTATATAATTTCTCTTTCTTTAATAAAAGGTTGAATAGTAAGAAATAAGAGGCCCAAATGGCTAGAAAGGATCCAAAATATGCGAGCAAGATACAAAGAGGTTGGGGCACTCGTGGGGATGGGGGCGCTTGAGTGTTGATTTTCCTGTCATTTTCAAAAGATAGACTTGGATTTCAAAAAGAGGCCAAAGACTATGGGTAAGTGCATTTTGGACAATTCCTGGACATAAAAACCCGAAATTTTCCTACTCGTTCGTAATTACCTTTGAATACCACCTCAAAATTGCTCATCCTCATTTTTCATTTCAAACCGGACTTTTCTGATAGTGATAGATTTCAACCATGCCACCAAGACGAGGAGGTAAGTCCCCGATTGTAATCATTTTTTGCATTTTAGGTTTTTTTTGCATTTTCATGGGTTTTTTGAAATGTTTGTTTATGTATACAATTTTCTTGTTTTATCAGTTGGTCGGCAAGCTCAAATCATGCAAAACCATCAAAACATTCCTCAAAACCCACCGAACATTCCTCAAAACCCTCCGAACATTCCTCAAAACCCTCCTCCAAACATAGATCCGCCTCCTGTGGCTCCTTCTGTCCCCACTGAGCCAACAGGAATGCAAGATAATATCATTGGAAGAATCCAAGAAAATAAAATTGTCATTGAGAACCTAATTCAAACTATAAGACAAAATCATGCTACAAATCCATCCCGCATGACTTTAGCCAATACATTGCAAACATTGATTGGCGAAGTCGAGTCCAACCAACCAAATACATAGATGGAACACCTTTAGAAGTGACTGTAGGTGGTGGTATGCGGATAAACTATCCCATGCGGCCGTAAAAGACAAAAAAATTGGAAAAGACCTCATTTGTGCATTATTTACCGACCCTATAACCAATGCCCCCCCATGATTACTTGCAAACGGTTCCCAATCCATTGGTGCCACGATGACCGAATCAAAAACAATTTTTGGGACCGATGGTGGATGGTTTTGATTATCCACCATGCAACAACAATGAGGTTCCTCTTTATTTTTTGAAGAAATTATATTGCGAGTTCGTGCTCAATGAGGTCCCGAATTATTTTGACTTTTCTGAATTTTTTGGTCGAGGAGGTGGCTCTGCACAGAGTAGACCTGGTGCACGCACATAGGTCAACCTAGGATCCCCCATGCCCCAAAACCCCCACTACCTTCAGTTATCCCTCCTACAGTGAAGGAGGTTGTGGAGATTGATACATTGCATGCATTGAGGGAGCTCACTGACACTCTGACCCAACATAGTGACTAGATTACATCTGGTGATGTTGGTGGAGGCGCCAGTTCTAGTGCACCACACCACTTGTGGATCATGTGGTGCCGTATGCACTATGCAGTGAGACATCATTTGCTGGTTCACATGATTTCTTTTCTATAGATGAGATGTTGGGAATGTTTTTGGAACTAGTGCCACTGATATTGGTCTTTCACAGGTAAATTTCAAATAAATTTAAATAATATATATATATATATATATAATAGTTTAATTCACATGTTTGAGATATTACATATATATATATATATATATATATATATATATTTGATTGTACGTCATGTACATACATGTAAAAAACTATTTTTATTTTATTTTAAATAGCAAGAGCCGGTGAAGGAAACATCCGTGTCAATCGACATGCTAGCTACTGTAGCTGGGCGTGTTTCAAACGTAAGTTTCAAGTTGTACAAACTTACATTTTTAATTTCATTTGATTGCACTAGATTATTATTATAATGTTTCACGTGTATGTTGTACATATTAATATTTTTCTCTTTTATACACGGAGCTTTGGCGGGTCATCATCTCTCAGGGCGAGGCTACTGGCACGCCTCACATGAGTTTTACGCAAGTTAGTAAATCTCTTTACACTTTGTTTCTAATTACTTGGAAGTTCACGTGGATTACATGCTTTGGACCTCTGTTATGTGGTGCACAATCATGTAGATTTTAATATTGATTTGTACATGTTTTTTGTATAGCTTATGACTGCTAGAGAGACTCCTCCATATATACAGATTGTGGAGGTTGCTGTAGATACTGCCATAACATCTGCAGATCCACTAATTGAGGTACAATTTTTCAAATTTGTTAAATTTTGGAGGTTCATTATTTCTTATTACTTAAATCTACAATATCAAATTTTGTATGTATATGTGAAATATTTAATTTGAAAATTAATTATTTGTATGTAGCTTACCCCTCGTGAGTCTATTGTTGTCCCTGCGATGCGTCAACAACAAATTGATAGGGATCATGACATTGCGGTAAGATTTCACATGCATTTTAACTAAATTGTACAAGTTTCTAAATTTTGAATGTATTTTAAAATTTTGGGTGTTAAAAACTTGTTGTTTATGAATGTGCAGGTTAGGTTGCAGGCATGCTTAGAGACACCTAGGACCACATGGATGAAATCCAGTAGTGGCATCTCCCTCCACTACATCCCCAGTCATGGACGTGCTACTTCTAGCAGGGCGAAGAGAGGGAAGATGTTTCATGAGTAGATTCATAGTCCCACCTAGATGTACATATGTGGTCATGAGTAGATTCATAGTCCATTGTATATATATAGCCTTTTGCGACCGCATGTGGTCCCATATGTACATTATGACACACTTAGTTCGAGATGTACACATACATTATGAACTTATACATATATATTTTCAGAGACGTGCATCTGGAGCACACTTTGTTTGATTCTTATATATCCATGTGTGTTGGTTTTCATAACGATAAATCTGAACTATATATGTTTGATTTGATTTCATTGCATGTATGATATCCTTCTATGTATGTTTTCATAACCATTTAAATTAGTTCTCTGATATGTACATGTTTGATTTAAATATTTAATCATGTCTTCTTGTATTTGGATTGAGATGAAATTTTTTCATTAGATTAGGTATTTTCATATGGTTTCCTGCTTCAAATTTCAAGTGTTTTCGATCTCTAGAATTGCAAGGATCTAAAAAGGCAAGTTTTTTCTCTGAAAATTTTAAATGGGATGCTATAAAAAATTAGGGTACCAATGGAAAATATTTTTAGATCATCTTCAAGGAGTTCATGAGTAGAAGTTACGGGCAAAATTGCAGGGGAAATGGAGCAAAAATGAAGGAGATATGAGCAAAAATGTGATTTTTGCAATAGGGTTTCTTGAAAAATTAGTAGCATAACTAAATATACTAGCAACAATGAAGGAAAAGGAAATATTTTAAAAGGGATTAAAAAATGGCTAAGTGTATGTTTATACTCACCTCTTAACATTAACCTAGCTAACTCACCTTCTAACTCATCCTTGACCATTCTGGATTAACCCGGGTTACATGGCATGACAGGGTAGGGTTACAAGCCTTAAGTGACAAAGGGACTTAAAGGGGCACTGTGAGAAGGGGTTAAGTATTCATGAGAGGGGGCAAAATAATCAAGTTGGGGTGCTGAGGAATTGAATACCTAGTGAGAATGTTACAAGCCTTAAGTGACGAAAGGGAGAGATTTCATGTGGTGGTGCATTCTGATGTCCCAAGTTGAAACTTGGGTAAAAATTTGATAGTAAGCCCTTATTAGTATTCTTAGGTTCCACCCATCGCATGAAGAATCCTCCTCTAATGAAGGATTCTTAGTATTCTTAGTATTCTCCCTGAGAGGTGTACCAAGCGCATGCATTCTTGTGCCAAGAATGCACAATGGCTTCTTTTAGAGCTTCAAACCTCTAGGTGATGGTATGGGACAAAATGTCATACAAGTTCTCTGAGTCAGATGAAAACACAACTGAGCTCACCAAGGAATGAGAATCAAAATTATTCATCTCACTCACAAATGGGAGATTATTTTCCCAATGGAATTTCTCTTTCTTGATCTCAACTCTATTCCTATTGATTTTCAAAAATATGACCAAGAACAATCTAAACAAAGAGATAATCTCAGGAAATAGATCATGTTCCCTTTTTCAAGGATCATGCTCACCCAATGGTCACATGTCCTTCTTTGCAGTATGAATGCTTGATCTTGCTTGTTGTGGTGGGGGTTGAAGTTTCAGATGGGAGGTCCATTGCTTCAATTTGAGGCAGAGATGATTAATCTCATGCAATCAATGATGGCACTTATGAATAAAAGGTCCTCACACATGTGTTCCCTTAATTGTTTGATGATTTGTACTTATACTCCTAATTCTGTGTCTAGTGATATGTGATGAAGAATCCTATTACAATGCAAAAATAATGAGCATGTAAGCACATAGCTGGGGCAGCAGAGGATGGAGAGAGATCACCACAACAACATAGCTCAAGAGAGAAAAGCAAGGATAGTGATGAAGTAGGTCTAAGAGGACAGAGGCAAGTCCAAAGAGAACAAGAGAGATGGAAGGTAAACAAGTGACAAATTGAATGTTTTGAGTCCTAGGAAATGAACGGAGCGAGGAGTGAGAAGTCATGCCTCAGGACGTCATACCTGGCACCAAACCGATCTATGCCTACACATCTCCAAGGTGGCCAGGTGAATGCTAGAGGAGGCGGTGTTTTAGGTGCACGAAAGGGTCGCTGCTTCAGGCTACTTCGTTTGGGCGTAGTCCCTTAAGAGCCCTGAGACCAAAATATCATTCAACTTCCACGGGTGACTACTTGGACTCCATAGCACCTAGAGACAACTCGTCTGATCCACACCTTGGCGTAGGGACCCTCTACAAAAGCCTCTCTCAGTTTTTTCCTTCTCATTTTGGTGCTCTCGCTGCCCTATTGTTTGTAAACGCGCAAATAGTGCAGTTGGAGCCAGTGTAAGGTTGTCAAACGCTATATTTTGCAAACGGTGGGTCGTGGCACTAAACCAACTACACTAGCACATCCGGGTGGCCAGGTGAACGCTAGAGGAGGTGGTTTTTTGGTGCGAGAAAGGGTCGTTGCTTCGGGCTACTTCGTTCGGCGTAGTCCCTTAAGAGCCCTAAGACCAAAATATCATTCAACTTCGACGGGTGACTACTCAGACTCTGTGGCACCTAGAGATGGCTCGTCTAATCGACACCTCGGCGTAGGGACCCTCTACAAAAGCATCTCTCGGTTTTTTCCTTCTCATTTCGGTGCTCTCGCTTTGCCTATTGTTTGCAAAACATGTGTAGTGCCCGGTTGAGCCGGTGATTGGTTGTCAAACGCTATATTTTGCAAACGGTGGGTCATGGCACCAAAAGTGGCAATTTTGCATGCATGTTACAACTTTGTGAACACTAAGGAGGTGGTGTTTCGGTGCGCGAAAGGGTTGTTTCAAATTTTACTACTTCGTTCGGCGTAGTCCCTTAAGAGCCCTAAGACCAAAATATCGTTCAACTTTTTCGGGTGACTACTACAAAATTCATGGCACCTAGAGATTTCATCTAATCACACCTCGGTGTAGGGACCCTCTACAAAATCCTCTCTCGGTTTTTCCTTCTCATTTTGGTGCTCTCATTGCCTATTGTTTAAACATGCGAAAATAGTACAACATTTTCAGCAAATGATTAACATTGTCAAACGCTATATTTTGCAAAATTTTCGTGGCACCGAACTAACTCAAAATTTACAACATTTGAAAATTAGAGGAGGTGGTTTTCGGTGTTTACAACATTTTCAAAATTTACAACTTTTTACTTCAATCGAAAGCGTTCTCTTAGAGCCCACGAGAATTTAAAATTCGTTCAAATTCGATGGGTGACCACTCGGTGGAAGCTTTTGGCACCTAACCTCATCATAAAACCTGTTGGACCCTCTACAAAAAATCTCTAAGTTGTTTCCTCAAATTTTGGTGCTCTATCCCATTGTATACAACAAAATGAAATAATTTAAAATAAAATATATTCAAACTTAAATCTATATCTTTAAACTGGTGGGTCGTTTATATACGTATAGCGAAAAGAAATTGATACGCTATGAGGATTAGTAAATTCATTCGGTGCAATGAAACCATCGTTATCGGATCTACTTCGTTCGGGCTTAGTCAAGAGCCATGATTACCAAAATATCGTTCAACCTTCCAAAGAATCTTGTTATTAGGCCTTCCTCGATATCTATACAACTGAATATTTGTCGCTAGAACTAGATGTGAATATAAAGAGTATTTTCTTGTATCCCTCAAAAAATCTCTCTAAACCCCAAATTGAGGCTCTCTCGCTGTTTTTTGAATGGATACCGTCGAAATAGTTCCAGGTGAACTACCACCAGACTAGTGAGGATACTCAATATCTTCGCCATCTTTTACAAGCGGATGGGTCAACTTAGCAGACCGATCTTTCCTCGATGGCTAGGTGGACGTTACATAAGGTGGTAGTTTTGGTCCTTCATTGTCTTCTTGCTTCATAATTACTGCAATTACTTCAAACACATGTCCTAGTCAAAAATAACTTGGTTTCAACTCAATTTAAATTACATATTAAAATTTCAATGGACATAACTCAATACAAAAATTAAATAAATAACCATAAATACCTTGTCGCACCAAAATTGAAATTTCATCAAAGTCCTTGGATGTTGTAACTTCATCTGTAGAAACAAGTCGTAATGCTTGTGGAGGTTGATAACTAGGAAGCGGAGTTAGAGGCCTACAAATCCATCCTTCCACCCATTCTTGTGAATCACACTTAGCAGTGACAAATTCGATACAAGATGCACAAAAACATGTCAACTTTCTTGTCCATACGGCCCACAAAGTAGTAGCGTCGAGCTACAAAAATGAGTGCATATCACTAGACCCAGTGAGTGTCATACAATCCTCGTAGTTAGCAATATGTTGTTCCTCTATCAACCAAAAATATCTGTGAACTGTGGAATTTTCTTGAGAACCTCGGGCCATGTTGTCAGTACACCATTCCACTATGCTCTTTGCATCTTTTAATTTAGCACCATCTTTGTACTTCAACTCTTCTCTTACAAGAGCTCTTTTCACACATGCCCTCGCACCGTCATGCTCTCTTTTCCATGTCCACCTCGGTGAAACTCCAAATATGTTGCACACCCATCTTGACGTGCATTCTGCTCATCCAATAAAACATTCGTGCATTCTTAAACTAAGACGTGCAATTATCTGACCATATATAATGTTGTTTGAAGTGGATGTCCCTATCAGACAAGTTTCCATAAAATAACTGGAAACACCCTTGCACAAATTCAGTAGAATGAGTACGATCATCACTGATATAAAAGTGGTACTCTCTTAAAAAAATTTATCATTCTCTGTACTATCAGGAGAATGTAGAAATGCTATATGCACAAAAATGGCAACTTGTACTGAGTTGTAATATTGCGATTGAACCTCCATTTGTGGTTGCAATGTGTAATTCTCTGTAAAATCGACCACTGAAACAATAGTACCAATAGGAAATGTGTCTTTGCATAGCTTGAATTGTTCATCCAACCATCGAGCTCTATGTGTATGCCTCGCATACTCATAAACAATTTCATCCTTAAATTTTCTCATAAATTAGAAAATGGGCATTTGTTCATAACTAGCTCACACCGTTTAGACTCTTTTCCATCTTTCAACTGGTATGTCAACTGATTTATATTTATCAAACTCAACTAAATTATGTCCTATTGTACCTTCAATTTTCTCATGGATGTAACTTTCCAATTTAGGTAATCCACCGCATGTACTACAACTTCCATCTAAACAATCCTGACTATAAAAAAATTGTCCAACTTCTTTTCACAAAATATAGTAGGAATGAAATCCTGGAAGATATTGGTGGAACTTGAACACCACATTCCGATAACATAGTTTCAGAATGAAAATTAGAACGAATACGTAAAATTTAGCATAATGCATCACAAATTCAACATGTTGCCTACAACAACAAGTGGTGCGAGCGTGGTTGATTTTCACATAGAATGGTTTCAACATTTCAAAAAAACGTTGACTAATTTTAATTTCTAGATTCTCTTGTTCAAACTTACGAAAAAATTGAGTTTGAGTCATATCTAAGAAATGCTTTGGATGTGGTTCACGATTAGTAGAACCAACTCTCCATTTTATAACATCTCTTGTATTAGGTGAAACTCTAGTGTTATCATGCCAAAATTTAATAACTTCTCTTATAGCATCAGAATTATTTTTGTCCTTACGCGGTGCTCTAGCAGAAAATGCCCAAAAATCGGCATTATTGAGTGATTGAAGGATATTATGTCTTTCAATTGCTTTCATTAGAGTTTTTCGATTAACTTGCAACATTTGACTTGTTTGTGTAATCAAACGTTGTTTTTATTGATTCACTTACAACACTAGTAGCAAGTACACGACGCACAATATTACTATCCCTAGTGCGTCTCTTGACACCAACAATGTGATATGCATCATGAAGGTTTTCAACAATTGTAGAGGTTTGACCACGTATATTAGATGTTGTCAATCCTAAGGTGTTTAATGTAGGTCTCATTTTAATCAATTTCATCAAACTAACCAACAACTGACATCTTTGGGAATCATTTAAAATTTCAAAATGATTATCCCAAATTTCAGTGGCTTTTCTTCTGATTTGTCATTCAGAAAGTTTGTCAAACATTGGTTTCAAAATGTTTTCATCAATTTCAATAAAAAATTAGGTTTCTTACGTAAAATCCTAGGAGGTGTTTTTGTCAAATTTTGCTTATCTACAGTTTCAACATGAATTTCCTTATTCACATTTTCATTGTCTCCTTCAATTTCAACATTTGCTACATCATGAGTATTTAATTCTTCTTCAACATTGACAGTAAAAACTTCTTCATCACGAGTATTTAATTCAACTTCAACATTGATAGTAGAAACATTACCTAGTTCTTCATTGCTTACAATAGTTGGGATTGAAGATGAACCTCTTCTTGATTCACGAAGTTTCTGCATTCGCTCAGCATTTTGAATTTTGTTGGCCTCTAATTTGTTTGGTGTTTTTTTACTTAATGACTTCCTTTTTTGACTTCGTTTTTGTCTCCCATGATGTTTTGCTTCCGGTGATAAGAAAAACGTGCAGAAAAAGATAGAATTTCACAGTAATTCATACGGTAAGGTCAGAGAGTAAAAATCACATGGTAATTCAGACATTGGGATGTGTGTAAATATGATTTATGAACCATGCGAGCGCTTTATAAACTTTATGGTTTAAAAGCGCACTCACGCTTTATGTTAAAAACCGCGATCACGCTTTATAAACTGCGATCGCGGATCTATCTGCCAAACCTAAGCCTCGGAAAATCTTTGTTTTTCCCCAACCAAAGCTATGGAAGGTCATTATGAAGTGTAAAAGGTCAAAAACCTCAAATTTGCTCTTCCAAAGACTTGAACCATGCTAAAAACTGAAAACATTTCACAAAAATGGTGCCATCGCGTAGGGAGACTCTTAGCTTCAGTAGAAATATTGTTTTTAAAGTGAATAGAATAAGATAAATATCATTTTATAATTTTTACTAACAATAGGTCTTTAAGACATTTTTTCCTCACGAATGTTCATGTCTACGTTTAAGAATCAACTTTTGTTTCACTTATCAAAATATGATAAAACTTATACCATCCCAAGCGTGGACAAATTCTATACATGTTAAAAAAATATTTGATTTCGATATTTTTTGATATAGTTATGGCGGGCAAACGGAAAGCGCTCCGTTTTCTAAATATTTTCATACCACTTTCACGGAAAAAATCATAAAAAAAAATATTGCTAAAAAAATACAAAATAAAATCCATCCCAAGATAGACAACTACATCTAATGTTTCACCAAAGGAAAAAAAAATAACAAGATTTGGTCATCCAAAATGCGGGCAAACAGGACTACTGATCTTATAAGTTTTTTCAAAAAAAAAACTAAGTCATATAATTTTAAGTGTTTAATATAGCTAAACTTGTCCGTTTTTAAAAAAATTAGTATTTTAGAAACTAGATTCCGAATGCTACGATTCATATTTATATAAATTTTTCTAATTTATTGTATAGCTAATAATCCCTACAAGTGAGATTTCGTTGTTTTTGCATTGTATGACATCCACGGATGACCCTATATTTTTCCATCAACTTCCCGCACTTACCCCTATAGTCGATTAGTAATTTTATCACTTAGGAATCATATGAATAGTAATATGTGATCGAGACTAGAAATGTACCCAAAGTGCGTGAAGTGATAAAAATATGAAGTGTTTATGCTTGAGAAGAGGAAGTGAAAATAATGATGACCCTAGGGGTAAAAGCTTATGTGATGTCGTGTTTATCTTTAGAACTCGTTGTTAAAGTCACTTGATGTGTGATCGATGTGACTCGCTTGTACCTGTTGTAAAGTGGACGGACCTGCATCGAGAAGAGCGAACAAGTAGTCAAATATGTGTATATGAAAAATTTGATCAAAGTGTGTTAAAAGTGTGTAAGAAGTATGTAAAAATGTAAAAAGGAATATGTGCACTTGATCCATGATGAGTGAAAGAGATAGAAAGGGTCTTGAGGATGTTGTAGAAGAACACTTTTTGGGTTATCTCACACTAGTTGCGCTAAGTGCAAGTTTTTTGGGTGATCTCGCGCAACGATGCCAATAAGGGAAGAAGTGTAGGGAGAAAAGTCTAGTGTTATTCTCCAACATTTGACTACTTCCCGAAGTATAAACATCATTGCAAATTTTGTTTGCAAATTTGATCCATTTCGATCAAGTTTGATCCAACGCAAAATAGAAAATAAAGTGTAATGCATGCATGCCAAGTGTTGAAGGACTATGTATGTCCTGTAAAATTTGTTATGAACTGTGCCAAAATGAGAAAAATTGTGTAACTATCCCCTAGTCATAAGCACCTAGGAAGGGTCAGTGGCGTGCACGTGCTATTATTTGTGTCTGTGTTGTGTTGAGGACCCAAGTCAGATTTTGGGTTGTTGTTGAGACTAGAGACATGTTGTATCGGTACTAAAGCGTGACTTTAGACATTGTATGGGGTGACTGATTCACCCAATGATGCCCCCTTGTTTGGGGAGCATGCGACATTGCGAGGAGGATGTGGCCCAAAGGAGGACCGGATGTTGTGTTGAAAATGAAGTCTTATAGGAGAGGATGGAATTTGTTTGTTAGAAACCAAGGCACATGTAAACAAAATGGATGGGAACAAGTGTTAGCGCAAATAAGACAAATACGCATGTAGAAGACGATATGTAAGCTAATAAGCAATAAGGCAATGTGTAAGCTAACACACAAGAAGAAAATATAAACTTTGAAAAGTGGGATCACTCACTATGTCACAAGAAAATAGAGGCCGAAGTGGCAAAAGCATTCAAAGGTGTATACAAGACAAAGGGCATAGCACATAAAACAATTGAAAATAATAACAAGCAATGATAAACATTGAAAAGCAAGATATCAGACAACTATGGTAGCAAATATTTCCTGCAAGACAAATTTTGCACATGAAGCACTCGTTAGCATGTTAGAAAGATAGTATTTCAAAGCATGTATAATTTGATATAGTAGTGTGCTAGTGAAAATAGGAAGTAGTATAAATCGAAACAATAACACATGTGATGTGTACGAAAGTGGATGCCCCCTAGGAGCCTGCTGCAGGACTGGTAAGAGGTATAGTGCCAAACATCCATGTTGCGTGTAACGATCTGTGTAAAGTATGTGATCACAACTAGAAAGAAAGTGAATGCGCATGTGTATATAGAAAATATAATGACATACAATGTATCTAGCTAACATAGTAAGCAAGATGTATCATGCGAGTATAAGAAAACAAGAACAATGTGCAACCAAGATATGCGTATGTTGTGAGTGTGAATGGAATGGAATGCAAAGTGAGTGATAGGAGCAATGTGCCCCCCGAGAGAATGTGAATGACCATGTGTGAGATGAGGTTCATTTATAAATGCCCCCTCATTAGTCGAGAATGAACCATAGAACAAGAGTATGTCATCGGTAAATGGTTTCAAGTGTGCGCTAGATAGATAAAATAATAAAGCGTAGAGTGTAGAGAGTGAGTGAGTGTGGTGAGGTTCATTTTAGATTGAGACCCTTAGCGTCAAGATTGAAACTCTCTAGTAATTATTGTGATGTATACAATTTTGTTACTTAATGAGTTAATATAATGGATCATTGTGGATGGATATTGGTTGTTGATGTCTCTATTCATGGTACTTGTATGGTAAATCTGATCTTAATTGTTATCTGAACCTTTATGCTTTCTTATTATGTGTGTTTCTAATTTGAGCTCATGGATCTAATTATTATGATGAAATATACACTTTTATTATGGTTATTATAAACATGCATGCTACATCTTGAAAAGACAATATCAAAAAGGGACCTAGTAGCTTCATGCGCTTCGGGTGAACGTTTATATCTATCTAAATGAAGTGCCAACATGCTTAGGTATTTGAGTATAAAAATAAATACTAAATAGTGTGAAATAGTACGAGAAAAAGAAAGTATAGGTATGTTCAAATTATTGTTAAGTAGTCAAACCCAAGAGGTTCTAAAGTGGAAAACAATGGGCCCATTATGTTCTCATGGCTAGAATACTTGATATTGTTGCGGAAGACAAGGGCAAGAAGGGTTAAGAGAAGATACAATAAAAAATAAAATTCACTGTTTTGAAGACTAATGAGAACAAAAATTTACCAAAGATGCTTGAGGTATCAAAAGATGTCATTGAGGGGTGATGTTAGAGCCTTTTTCTTAAAGGATTGGCATGTTAATGCCACCACCTTTTTGACCCTTCAAGTTGTGTTTAAGGAGGGATGCTAAAATCTACATTTTACGGGTCCCTTTGATTTATCGATAATTGTATTGTTCCATTAGTCCCATTGGGTTATGTCTAATGAGTACCTCTTATAGCTTGTGTCATTATACCTTTTATCGCAGTCAATGTCTTTTATTGGGCCAACTCCCTTTTTTCATATGTGTATATATGTATATAGAGTTAATGTCTCACCTATTTAAAACCATTTCATTCATTCATATAATAGTTCAAAAATAGCACTCATACATTACTAAGTAGCCCAAAAATTAACTCATACTTGGGGCTCGAGAATTTCCTTGTAAATACTCCGTATTACTTAGAAAATTAATCACTACTCCAAAGAGAATTCCCTAGTAAATACCCAATATTACTTAAAAATTAATCACTACTCCAAAAAATATAAACTAATTAAATACATAGCATGTAAAACATTGTTATATGATATGTGAAATGAATGTAGTAAATGCATAAAAATGATTTATATTAATTTTTTACCAAAAATATATAAAGTACAATGCTCATAAAAGTCATGTATTATAGTGAGTCAATAACATAGTCATAAATGCACCAAATATACTACTAACAATCGCACACAAATGATGCAATGAAAACACAAGAAGAGGATGCGTAGAAGAAGTTAAACTTGGGGAAGTGGCGGAAATAAATTAGGGGTTTAAGGGAGGAAAACAGGGCTTGGATTTTCATGAGGTGTTTAGGCGTTTTTAGTCATTTTAGATGTCAAAATACAGTCACTTTTAAAATATGACCGTCATGCTTGATAGGGAAAATTATAATTTAAACGTCAAAATGACATGTACATTACAAATTTAACCGTCAATAATATATATAGTTAGTTAGTTAGTTAGTTAGTAAATTACTTATTATATTATATATATTTTGAAATTCATCAAAAATCTAATATAAATCAAAATCAAAATTTAGAAATATTTAGAAAAAAAAGAAAGAATCTTGCAGATTTGCAGTTGCTATCTTTTTCATGAGTATGAAATAGAAACTATGAAATAGAATTAGAAACTGCACAGTGCATATTATTAATTACTAACTTACACACCTTACTCAGAGTCACAATTCACAAATCCCTCCACTCGTAGGCACTGACTATGGTGAATAGTAAATACTAATATTAAGAGCCCATCAAATTATCAATGTGGCGCAACAAGTTTGGAGAAGCTATGGTCAGGATGGGGACTGGGAGCAATAGCATACAGGTGTCCACTGGATCTCAGGGTGAAATCAGAAAGAACTGCCGCATCGTCTTATGAACATCTCTTGTTGCTTTACAAGGATAGATTCTTTCATCGTGTTGCTCACTCTTGGCACTGCAATTCTTTCATTCTTTTGTTCTATGCCAGGTCAAATATGACCGCCACGAGGGAATCGAGTGAATAATGCCAGGCTCAGCAAATTTTGCTACCTTAAATACAATATATGTTAATTGTATGTGACTCTTTCCTTTGTTTATTATATGGATTGGATATATTTTTGAATGAGCCGCTTATCTCTTGGCTATATGGAAGGGATGGACATTCCATCATTTGACATCGAGGCTTGTAAAAAAGAGTTGCATCAATTTATTGATACACTCCACTCAGGGTGTGAGGGATTTTCTATTAGAGAAGCATGGAGGGTTTTTTGTATTTCTAAAAGTTGGCAAACCAACTTTCCAAACATGTTAAAACTATGGTAGAGTACACTTGTGATTCCTGCAAGCACAAAGACATGTGAGCGGGGGTTTCAAAGAAAAACCTAATTAAAGATATAAGAAAATCAAAGCTAGAAATCATAACATTGGATGTGCTCATGCGTATCACTAAATGGACACGATCCTTCTATAATCGATGAGAAAAAGTGTATGACATTTGGAGAGGGGAAAACAAAAAAAAGGTCACAAAATATTTTGTGAAAGCATGGTTGATCAATGTAAGTTTTAGCTCTTTGATAAACTCATTTTATCTAAATAAAATTTGTAGTGATGTTTTATTTCACATGATGTTTATATTCTACTAAATATCTAGAAATATTATGCATTTAATTTTATATTATTTATTTCAATTTCATTTTAGAAATTTATTTAAAGTTATTTTTTCAATCTTGTAGATGTAAAATTTTACTCAATTTTTTATTTTTTGTAATAGTTATTATAAAAATAAATTTGACGTGCATATTATATTTTGAACGTCAAATGACATCCATATAATTTTTTAGACCGTCAAATAAGATTATTGTGACATGTAACATTGAACGTCAAAATCCAACACTTGGAGGAAACCTCATGCAATTACTAGTCTATTTTACATGGAATCTCAAAAGCGATAAACACAAATCACTTTTTATTCTCTCAAAAGTAGATATATTGCATTCATCTTTATAATTAAATATTTTTTCTCAACCAATAACAAGGCATTATTTTTGTGTCTAGATTTTTCCCAAAGTTTCAAGAAAATGCATATTTTATATGTAATTATAATAGATATTTATCGTAGTTATATTTCCTTCGTATAAGCGGGCCAAAATGTGTCTCAATAACTTGCACTCCTAAATCATCCATTCTACAAGGGTATCGAGGAAACGAGTAAGGAACAAACATGAACCGACATATAATGGATAAATTTAAATGTGTTACAACAAGCGCTACGGTTGCATATCTAGAGGCAATAATCCCTACACTTGGTCAACCTAGGGTTTCCAAGGCCCATGATCAAGATAGAGGAGAGAACCCTATTAAGATATCAATAGTTGGATGAGGAGAGGTATGGATCAATGATAGATAAGACAAGCATGCATAATATAACTAAAATGAAAGTAATGTAAAGCTAAGGAGTTGATCATAAATAAGAGTATTATGCTAACTAGCATCCAAACATATGCAATACTAAGCTAACATAACACAATGAGGGAAGGAGATGAACTAATCTATGCAAAATGAAAAAGATGGTTAGAGCACTCACCTTGTACTTGTAGGGTGGTCACTGATGCATCTATCTCTCTAGAGAAGTAACACACCGAGAGAGAATCACTATTAGGTGGAGAAGGGGAACATCGTTCCTGTCCTAGACTCACTATAGATGACCCAATAATGCAAGCAAACCAACCAAGAAGAAGAGTGTCTAATCCAATCCAAGAAAATGCAAGATGAACCAAAAGTTAAGGGAATAGATGTGAAGATGGCGCAAAAGTTTAGAGTTGATGGCAGTTCCTAAGGTTCGAGCTTCCTTCCTTTTGAATGTCAAAATGTGATAGGTATATATAGGACACCATTTCCCACGGGCGATGACGTAGGCCAAGATAAAATATAACATCAACACCATCGCCCACGAGTGATGGCACCAACGAAGGGTGATAAAATGAGATGATGTGTCATGGAGATAAAATAAAGGTGTCGTAGGAACATGATAATGGATGAACAAGGTGCCAAATGGTGAGATACAAGCAAAATGATGGGCATGCAATGTGTGTGAGACCTAAGGGGATAAGGATAACTAGTGCAAGGATAAATAAGGCCAAGACCAAATAGCAACATTGTTTATGTATAGTGTCTCTAACCCATAATGGTTACATGAATAACCATTCCCCATTCTTGGTAGGCCCCTTAAGGAACCCGCTCAGGAAATAGATGCATCAGTGACCCTTATCTGCACAAAGGAAATTGTTAGTAACATGTATGAAATATAGAAAGTGAAAAATTAGGTGTATACATATGCTCCAGTTGTTGATCACCACATTTCGCTATAGCAAAATGTGGGTGGGGTGTCAATGGGAAGAAAAAGTCCCTAACACCAATATTGAAAGTAAGTATGTAAAGGAATGTTGAAAGAACTACCTTAAATGAAATATACCCACTAATGTGTACATAGTGTCGCACCTACCATGAACGTAATCAATGTTGCATGAACAGGTGAAGAAGCAAAGCTGAAAGGAAACACTAGAGGATCATCAATAAAATAATTCATAAATCACCTAGCTATGAGCCCATGGGATGGATATCATGTCATAATGTCGTGATGTTATATGGTGTCAAAAAGAGGATAATATCGAAGATCATAAAAAATAATCATGTAATAGGTCAAAAATGGAATGAGATTATGGTCGAGACGTAACAAATGATGTGTGTTGCGGAGTTTAGGTGCGGAAATGATAGTTATTTGAAGATTTAGGTTGATCGTGACCGAATTTGAATAGAAAATTGAGTTTTATATAGTGATTTTGATTTTGATTTTGATTAATGTTATTTTTGTATTCGAGAGAACTAGGCTTTGGAAATCTAAATTTGAGGTGTATTTTCGGTCCTTCATGGCACGAGTACGAGGTGGTGATGGAGGAGGATGAGGTGGAGCACGCAGCAGGGCGCGAGCATGGGTAAGTCATTGCATTTAATTTTGTTGAGTTGATTAGATGTTGTTCGGTCATTTTGGTTTTGGAGTCATTAGCGTGTTATTTTGTTCAAAATTGCATCATCGGTAGGTTAGAACCAAATGCAAGTTGGTTTGGGAGGGTTTTAATTTTAATTTTTCTATTTTGTCAAATTTTGAAATTCAATTTTTACAAGTCACAACCATTTTTGGCCGATGCCATCAACCCTTTACTGACACAAGGATCGATGACATAGGAAATTTGTAGGTATAGGTTGTATGCTTTGATTTTTCACTCTAAATTGATATTTCAAAGTTCTAATCTTTGTGTGTTGTCATTTTGTGGGTGTAAGTAGAGCATAAGATCCGCTTATGGCGGAGTGTAGAAGTATCATGGTTGAGTGTGATGATTGTTAGATTGAAACAAGTTGAGGTTACCCCGTTGGAGGGTTTGGTTTTGGGGCATCATGCAGATGCCTAGGATACCATTAGACTTGGATTTACTACAAATGTTCTTGGCCACATGGGAGACTAGGTCCAACACCTTTCGATGGTGGATAGGATAGGAGACCATGGAGATGACATTGACCTTGGAGGATGTACATGGTATTTTGGGGTTACCGATTGGAGACACCCACATGTATTGTGATTTGAATTCAGATGCCACAGAGTAGAGAGCATTAGCCATATGGGCTACTGGGAGTGACACATATGATGAGAGCATGATGTGTGTCCAACTCAACACAATGCATGTTGCAGGGGATTTTGGATATTCGAAAGGTAGTGATGGGGATTTTTGTGGCACATATAGAGTGTCACAAGGTAGATGGAGCCATACCACTATTTTTTATTGCATTATGTAGAGATGTAGTGGATCATGGAGTACTGTTCAACTGGGTCACTAAGATATGGGTGCAATTACTTCATGATTTATACAGGGTTCGGTGCAGAGGACAGATGGTCATGGGACTCGTGATTTAATTGACAATATGGATATATGAGAGGTTACCTGTGTATAGACCAACAGTGGACACCACAGACACTAGCGATAGATTTCCCGAGAGTGCTATAGTGGGAAAAAGGGCCAAAGAAGTGAGGTCACTTCAAGCATTTTTCCACTAGCACAGTGGGTCTAGGCGATGTTAAATGACATTCCTACATAGGGAATGTGGAACAATGACCCAATTGGTTGAGGGCAGATTTTTAGTGCCATCACGAGGTGATGGGGCATTATGTTTATTGGTGGAGACCCACGCAGTGAGCAAGGTGTCGAGATAGTTTGGGCGATCAACACACATGGTGATACTTCCACTGCCATCCTACCAGCGTCATCATGTTAGAGAGGTTTTAGGAGCAAAGATTAGGGTACCAACACTTCGTCCCCACAAGATAAATGTAGTGGATGCACATGGTCGAGAGATAGCGAAGGCGTGGTGGGGATGCTCAGGGCCCACCACATATTATAGTGGGAAGAGGGGTCCGATAGAGGATCCACAGATACACTGGTGCGACTCCATAGGCTGAGGTATATGTGGAGCTAGTCCTAGTACTAAAGGAGGATCTAGACAACCAAACACCATGGCTCAAGGAGCATAAGATGCGGCAGGTTCGGAGGAGGATATTTGATGTCATTTTGGGTAGAGATAGTCGTGCATATGAGACAGAGGCCCAAACCAAAGCATAGAGGGGACATGATTTTGGTGCCCTGAGATAGGTGGGCATTGTACGTGGGAGCCAAACCTCGTCGTGATGATGAGGCAGAGGAGGTGTTGGGTGATTGCAAAGATGACAAAATTGTCGTATAAAGGTTGGGGGCAATGAGGTATGTGTGATATTGTGTTATTTATATGGACTTTTGATAAATGGGTTTGTGCCATATTGATATTGTGAGTAACATGTGTCGATTTTTGGTTTTATAGAGCGGACGGTGGAGGAGTGACACTCTATGATAAAGAGTACCCACCATGATATCTTGGATTCAATGTTAGATGTCCAGATACAATAGTGATGGTTGACAAAGATCTATGCGAGCAAATGCGAAGATGGCACAAAAGAGCATAAAGATGGCAATTCCTAAGGTTTGATCTTCCTTTATTTTAAATGTCAAGATGTGATAGGTATATATAGGATGGCATCGTTCGTGGGCAATGGCGTCGGCCAAGAGAAAACATAGCACCGACACCATCGCCCATGGGTGATGGCGTCGCCAAGGGTGATAAAATGAGATAATATGCCATGGAGAGCAAAAGAAAGGTGTCGTAGATCATGAGAATGTATGAACAAGGTGACAAATGGTGAGATACAAGCAAATGTTGGGCGTGCAATGTGTGTGAGACAAGGGGACAAGGGTAACTAGTGCAATGACAACTATGGCCAAGACCAAATAACGACACTTTCTTTGTGTCTTGTCTTTACCCCATAATGGTTACGTGAATAACTATTCCCCATTCCCGTATGCCCTCGAGGCACCGACTCAAGAAATAGATGCATCAATGACCCTTATCTACACAAAAGAAATTGTTAGTAATATGTATGAAACATAAAAAACAAAAAATAGGTGTATAATTGAATGGTGTGGTGTAAAAGGTGTTTCCTAGCCATCCACCGTGGTTCCATTCCTAGGAGATTCCGGTATCTAAAAGGGATGAGGTCGGGATCGTGTCTTGGGCATCTTTGACTAGATGGATACCCCTCGACTTGACATCTAAGGTAAAGGGGACTAGATTAATTACAAGCCTCTAACAAAAAAAAGGTGTATACATCATCATTTTTACAATTAAATTTTTTTCTCAACCAATACCTAACAAGGCATTATTTTTGTGTCTAGAATTTTGTCCAAAGTTTCAAGAAAATGCATATTTTATATATAATATAATAGATATTTATCTAATATTTGATTGGAGGATAAACCCCTTTATTCTTTGTGGAAATCAAGACAAAACAATTATGACAAGAATAATTGATGGGTAGCTAGAATGCGAAGTCAAGAAAAAATGTAATCTTTTTATTGTTGTCATTTCATGAGTATTTCTAGAACTTTCTTCCTAATCTCAATGCACCCTTATATACCTCAAGTAGAATTAATTTCCATCATTTAGATTTTCATGTTCACATATAATATCTCTGCTATGATTTCATTTTTTTGCATTTATTTAGTGCGTTTAGCAACATTTTTTCAATCTTAAGTTGAAAATTTGAGAAGGACATTTTGTCTTTTACTTGGCTTCTTTAGCCTCTGAAACCCTGATCTGTTCTTTTTGGCAATTTCATAGAAGCTTCAGCGCTGCATGGGAGATAGTGGGAAGGTGGTTGAAGAAGAAAAAGGAAGAGAACCATGTTTGACAATGCAGATGTGCATGCGGCCAAAGTGAACGATGATTAATGTGCCAATCACGGTCACGGTTATTGAGGTAATAATGTTGAAGTCTGAGTTCAATACTAAATTATTTATATATGTTATTTAATCATGTTACTTGATTGGGAAGAAGCCATGGACTCAAACCTTTGTTTTCTGTGCAGTGAAACACAACAAAGGGATGGATTTCTCTTGTGTTTTTTTCGATTGCTTTTCTGAACAACCCCTCCCTTGCTTCAAGTTTGTGCAAACATATTTCATGAACGTTATTTAAAAGTCCTCTGCCAATTATCACCGCAATAAGGTTCATTCATAGAAAAGAAATAATAGGAAATTATCATTCATCGTTGTCACTCAAGGCAGCACCCTATAGTGTGTATCCAAAGCAATTTTCCCATCCCCATCCCCCCCCCCACAACAATTCCATGTAGAGGTAATTGCACGATAAAACACACATTGTATTTTTTTCATTATTAGACTAAGAATAATTAATCCCATCGATTCGTCTCTTTGATAACCATTTAGCCCACAAATAGCCTTTTCGGCATATTAAGCTTAGTTAGTATATATTCCTTGACTTGCTTAATGTTTTAATTACATAAACACTAGAAGATTGGGACAGGTTTTGTGCAGTTTTTCATTATGTAATCAGGGAGGAGCATGGTGTCTCATTTGTCCCATTATAAAATCCTCTTTTAACAGAAGATAATATCCTTTTGCTTGCTATTTAAAAGATCCATCATTCTGAATACTTAATTTTGGTCTCGTAAAATGTAAAAACAGTTGCTTTATTGCTAACATCAGTACCATGCAATTGTATTTCAGTTTTCTGTAGGGTGACTATACAGTATACTACTTGCAATGACTTGACAAATGCTTTCAATATTATTAGCATTATTTGTTACATGTTAGTTCCTTCACTTTAATTTTCACAACAATTAATATCTATAGTATTCAAAGTAATCAAGTCTATGCAACCAAAAAAACTTAAGACAAATAAACCTATGCATCCAACAAAAACTTAGACAAATAAACCTATGCATCCAACAAAAAGTAAGAAAGAAAACTTGAAAACTTCCCTAGGATTAGCCATTCTATGACTTTATTAAAGAAGGAAACATTATGATTTTGAAAACAAAACAAACTGAGTGGCTCAATTATTTTGTACCAGTTATTACAGTGGGAAGAAACAAAACTTTAAAGGAAAATCTCGTCAAAAGAAGAAGAAAATCAATTCCCATTCTTCCATTGCGCAGCCAGTGCCGAGAGCAGCTCTGTGGAAGTTCCACCCACAGCCACCGCCTTAGCGGCAGCCTGTTTCAATTGAAGGGCCTTGCGCCGCACCTTCCTCCCTCCCTCTCCATCTATCATCTCCCTCGTCACACGCGCCACCTCCTCCTTCCCTACCCACCAATTCGGCCCCCACGCGGGCTCTAATGCAACTCCAATTTCATTCACCAGACAGAAAGCACTCGTCTTCTGGTCCGCCACAAGCGGCCACGCGATCAGCGGAACTCCACACGAAACGCTCTCCAAAACAGAGTTCCACCCGCAGTGGCTCACGAAACCCCTGTCGACGGGTGAGAAAGCACGGCTGTTTGCGCGCCCACGACGACCACACCAGACCTCGGCTGTTGGTCCGCGTCTCGAACCCGGGCGGAAGAAACCCCGAGAGGGGCAACCCCGGCGGCGTCCGCACCACCCACAAAAACGCAGGCCGCTATCTTCCAACCCCAGCGCCAACTCTCTCGCCTGCTCCGCCGCAAGAAACCCTCCGCTCCCGAACGCCACGAAGATCACCGACGCCGCCGGTTGCCGATCCAGCCATTCCAAGCACCCGCTCTTACCGGGTTCGACCTCCGGGAGCGAATCAGTGGGCCGATGGGGTAAATCTCGGGCCCCGTTTCGACTCCCTCGGGGAGAAGCTCGCGCTTTCGGTGGAGGAGAGCTCGCAAGGCGCCGATCTCGAGATCGTGAAAAGTGTTAATCAAAATCCCGTCGGCGTTGCAGAGGCGGTGGGAATGGCGGAGGAAGAGGTGGCAAATGGGGTCGGCTCTGTTTTGCATGGGTTCCGGAAAGTAGCGAACGGGCATGGCGGGCAGGCCGGGAATGTCGACGGGGCCGTCAATATTGCTGTGGGAGTCCGTGGTGCGGGCATGGAGTGTTGGATGGTGCAACATAAGACAGAGATTGGAAGCAGAGGTGGTCAATAGAATGTACACTGGAATGTGCAGCGAAACACTCACTTCTACCATGGCGGTGCAAAATAAATCGGTGACGAAGGCGCATACATCGCCCTTGAGAATGCCTAAAACATCCTTCACCGGACCTTTGCAATTCTCTATTGTCTGAAACCTGCCGATCAAGAAAGTTTCCGCCGATTGGGGCGGCGCAGCCTCCTCCTCCGCTTGCGGCAGCGGAGGGAACTCCAACAAACTGATATCCAAACCCGAAGACACCAAACCCTGCATGAGAGTGGTTTCAGCAGAAGAGTGGAGGGAGGGCGTGGTGATGAAGGTGACGGTGAAGCCGTGATCGACTGCCATGCGCTTGGCAAATTCAAGGAAGGGAATGAGATGCCCCGTTCCAAACGAGGGGAACAGGGCTATGTGAGGCTTCTTTCGGCTTCCCATTTTCTTTCCTGGGCTACACACTACTCTTGGCACTAGGTACTCTACTAGTATTGGTTACACACCAACCACTTCTTTCTGGTTGACCCACAGATAGAAAACGGTATTTACAATTTAAATGACGGCGTCCTCACCTGCCCATGGCCTGTTGTGGTGCATAAACGGCCACGCCAACATTTTCTGTTGGGACAGAAGCTTTTAAATGACATTGCCAGAAAAGGGCATATGCAATTTAGATTGAATAAAAATCTCTTCCTAGACCATAAATACGATATTAGAGTGCCACTTCGCACCATATGAGGTAACAGGATTCACCCAAAACTTAGAAGGTTTAGGGATGTTATTTTTGGATTTACAGCGGATTGGCTTCTAAAATTTATATTTCTGATTGTATTTTCATGTCTTTTAATTTTAACTTTGGATTTAGTGAGATGCCTCATTTTCTATGCTCCTTTGTTACAAAAATGACCTAAGTACTATAGACTAGCAATCACATGTGTACACTGCAATGTAAACGCCTTGAACGGTATATGTTATTTGATTTAGAGGGATAGTTATTGCTTTTGTAGTTGATGTTGATAAGAGGCGTGATTGATTTTGTAAGTGTCGAAATATAGATGAACCACTACATTTAAAGGTTTTATCTCTACATTTCAAACTTGTTACAAATTTGCACATATACATTTGCAAATCTTACATCACGAGTGGTAGTATTTTGCGAGTAGTTTATTTGAACTAAACATGAATACATGAAGACTTCCGTACATATGCAGATTTTATATCATGAGTGGTAGCGTTTTGTGGCCAATTTTTTTCGCACTAAACATGAATACATTTGATATCATTTTGGATAGTTAATTACTTTTGTAGTTGATGTGGTTTGTAATTATTTCGGGGAAATTGTGTTAGTGTTGCATCGATTGTTTGGTTGGTTTTTTTGTTTTTTTTTTTTGGTATAGTCGATAACATGTTGATAAGGGTTGTGATTGATAGTGGTAGTGTAGGAATATAGATGAAACATTACATTGAAATGTTCTATGTGTACATTTAAATTTATTACAAATTCGTACATATACAGTTGCAAATCTTATATCATGACATTTGAACTAAACATGTATACATGAAGACCTTTGTACATTTGCAAAATTTATATCATGAATGGTAGCCTTTTGTGGGTAATTTTATTTGCACTAAACATGAATACATTTGATACGTTACATTGAAATGTTCTATGTGTACATAGTGGTAGAGTAAGAATATAGATGAAACATTACATCTAGATGAAACATTACATTGAAATGTTCTATGTGTACATAATGGTAGAGTAAGAATATAGATGAAATATTACATTGAAATGTTCTATGTGTACATTTAAATTTATTACAAATTTGTACATATACAGTTCATGAAATCTTATATTATGACATATGAACTAAACATGTATACATGAAAACCTTTGTACATTTGCAGAATTTATATCATGAATGGTAGCCTTTTGTGGGTAATTTTATTTGGACTAAACATGAATACATTTGATACCCCTTGAATGGCAATGCCGCTTTGGATACAAGAAGTGTTGTGTAAAGTAGTAGTGGAGGTGTTATCAAAGTAAAGGGTAGTTTTACGATGGGTTGAGTGATAGTATTTGCAATATGAACACCGAACGATATATGTTATTTGATTTAGAGGTATAATTATTACTTTTGTAGTTGATGTTGATAAGGGGTGTGATTGATTTTGTAAGTGTAGAAATATAGATGGGCCACTTAATTTTAAGGTTGTTTCTACATTTCAAACTTGTTAAAAATTTGTACATGAATACATTTGATACCGTTTTCGATAGTTAATTTATTTTATAGTTGATGTTGTATGTATTTAATTCGGGTTTATTGTGTTAGTTGTGCATCGGTTGTTTGGTTGGTGTTTTGTTGGAAAAACATTTATTGTACAATTGATAATGTGTGTGATTGATAGTGGTAGTGTAGGAATATAGATGAAACATTACATTGAAATGTTGTATGTGTACATTTAATTACATTTACAAATTCATACATTTAAAGTTGCAAATCATATTTCACAACATCAAATAAATGTAGATCTACGTGCACATAATGAGACATGTATACATTTGCAATATTTATATCATGAATGGTAGCCTTTAGTGGGCAATTTTAGTTTCAATAAACATGATTACATTTGATACCCCTTGAACAACAGTGTCGCTTTGGATACAAGAAGTGTTGAGTATAGTAGTAGTGGAGGTGCTATCAAAGCAGAGGGTAGTTTTTACGATGGGTTGAATGATAGTAGTAGTCTTGCTTCCTCCTTTCTTTTTGCTCCAAGTGTTGGTATGTGCACCATATTTGAGTATCTTTCAAATGAAAAAGTAAGTGAAACGCATGATTTGCAAGCGAGGGAACTCTAGAGAAAGTCAGAAAGTCAAACCCGTCTTTCAAAAACACCAATGTTGATGGTTGCTCCGTGCAAAGTAAGTCCTACGGCTTGTGGATAGTTAATCCCAGTGCAATTTTAATCGCAATTGTCTTGAATTCCCTCTCGAAATAGGGGGTATGAAAATATATAACGGGTTGGAGGGATCCCAACATGGGTCGTTGATCTATCAAATTTGACAACAACACATAAAGGTAATGTTGGTGGTTAAATTTACCAAAAGGCTATAAACTTTTAACAATGTTCTTTGATAAAATAAAATTTGGGTGATCATAAAACTATAAACCATGTTTTGAAAATAGAGATCATCTAAAGAGACGATATTCTTCATGCAAATGAATGAAGTAGCGTAGAAAAGAAATAAGAACTGCCTCTAATAATGAAACACAAGTTCAAGTTCTAACCCAAGGTAAGGAACTATGGATTCTGAAGATAAACAAGGAGATAAAAATAGAAACGAGATTCGACCTTGGAAATTAGCTGGGTTTAAGGCCAATGGGAAAATATATCAATTATATCACTAAGTCGTTTGATATGGCGTGTGAACTAATAAGCAATTTTCATAAGGACAAAATAAAGAATACTCCTAACGCTAGAACTTGAAATTAGCAAATGCATCTTCATTGTTGAATTACATTTGTTATATAATATGTATAGACGTGCAATTGAAAGAGGAAAAGTAGGGTTGAACATACCTATGTATGATCATAATGATAAGTGGTATGATGAACATCAAACACTAAAGATATTATCAATGACAATCAGAATCCGAGGACGATCTTGTGGACGAAGGAAGGTATAACTAATGACCATTCCAAATGCCAAACATACCAAAAAGGCTTGCTAGACATAGTCAAACATGTGTATCAATTTTTGTGTAATATGGGTTTCACCTTTAATCAAATGAGAATTTGCAGATAGAAAAACAAAACCATTTAGAAACTAATACAATGGTTGTGAGTGTAACAATTAGAAATTGAATAAGTCAATTGAAGAAACCCCAAGCAAAAGAGTTGCACAGAAATTATTAACAACAAAAAAATAGGAGCTTGCAAAGGATTTTCTAAAGGCTACAGGATGTTGAGGAATCTATTGAGTGTAAGGAAAAGAAAGGGACAACAGTCTTTATTGATGAAGCACCAAGCAAAACCTCCAAATAAGTAGATAGACCTCTAGAGTCCCCATGACATAAAAAAGAGGCAATAATTAATACTCCAGTCACTTCTCAAACAGGGCAGAATGTATTCTGAAAGATGAAATACAGACAATATGCTAACATTGTGTATTCTGGAAGCTGAAATACAATTAATAAGCTAACATTGCCTTGTGGCATAAAAAGAGGAAATAATTAGTACTCCAACGATTTCTCAAACAGGGCAGAACATATTCTAGAAACTCATATACAGACAATAAGCTAGCAATGCCTTGTAAAGCCACCCGCTCAATAATGCAACGATGACAGACTTCAATAGCCAGTTCAATGAGATGGTAAAAGCCATTAAAATTTTGGATCGAGATACAATTCTAACAAATTGAGGGGATAACATTGACACATTGAAGAAACTTTAACCCATGGACAAGACTGCATACTTCATCTCTAACATGCAACACTATAATCCTGATCAAAACTTTGGATGCAATGCCCAAGCTAAAAGAAGAGATGGAAGGAGGGCTAATTACATTAATAATTGTTGTCATTAACATTTTACTAGTATTAGCTATTGGCTAGAAATCCTCTCACAACGAAAGGTCTCTAGGCACCCAACCCTTAGGTTTGAGGGAGAGCACCTTTAGGCATTTTTCTGATGTTAGGGCTCGACTAACAAGAGAGATCCCCATCCACTTGATGCCCCAACTCCATCAAGATCATTGTTTAGTGTTGGACTTCCTTGAGAGAGGAGCAAAAGGATGAAAAAGCTAAGCTAGGTCTAGTTGGCTTTGTGTAATATCCTTGTGGATATTAATAATATATTATTATTCACTCACAAAAATAAACAACTTACAAAGACTACATAATATCCCCTTGTGGCCATGACTTGCAGAGACTACATAACTAGGTGGGTTCTTGGCCAAGGCAAAAGAGCCAAGGACCCTGATCACACTTGTGGATAAAATTTTCTAGATGAAATTATGGAACAAGCTAACATCAATGCTTGCTCCATAATTTTATGCAAAGAACTTATGAAGTGACAAGACTCATGTTTCTTTGATTATATATTGATGCAATATAACAAACTTGTAAATTGTTTTCCTACAAATGGACTTGAATTTATTTCTAGATCATTTGTCCATTTAAGGGAGAAGGATCTCAAGTTATTTGTTACATTCTTTGTATTATGTTTTTCTCTCTCTGATAAGCACACTACTAACACTTTTAGTAGAGACCAAACTAAGTGCCCTTTCTAGAAATTGATGCGGAAGATGGAGTTACCGAGTATATATTATATGGATGTTAATTGTAGACACCCTAATTTCACATCTGTTCTAAATCAATTAATTCCCCTTCCTCATTTCCCACAAAAATACACTTCAAATTAATCAAATATAATTTGATTAATTATCCATTTCAAAATCCAAAAAAATAACCCAATCCTCACCACATGTCATTATTCTCCATGTTTTTCTACTATTGAATTAAAAATTCAAATTCAAATCCTCACCCACCCTTCGTGGTCCCCACTCACCTAAAATCCTCCACTTATGAATTAAAAATATAATTCAAATCCTCACCCATTCTTCGTGGCCCCCACTCATCTAACCTTGCCCACATTTTCAAACCACTCACCTAATCTTGCCCACATTTTCAAACCACTCACTTAATCTTGCCCACATTTTCAAACCATGATTACTTAAATTACTCTAAGTTAATCACTCCCCTAGGCTATAAATACAACCTTACCCCTCCCCTCTAAACACACAGAGAATAAGCTTGAATGTCATATCTAAGTTCTTGCATCCTTTGAGCAAAGAACATCCTTTTGCCTTGTCCTAATTCCCAAATAGCCTCATAATATTTTTTCCCATCTGGTGCAAAGTAAGAGGATCGTTGTTGTAGGAAGGCCTTTCCTCATCATCACATCTTTTTACCACCACTATCACCCTCCTCTGCTTGGCAATCTTACTTAACCACTCACCCGGCATGGTGATCTCACTTAAGAGTCCCTCTTAAAGATGATCTGTCTCCTTTCCTTTCCCCATCACTACACACCCTTCACCCTTCACTTTTTCTCAGCATTCCCCATTATCACATCCTTTCACTTCCTTTTCAATTCTCATGCAAACACCACTTCTTCATTGATCGCTTCTCCCACCTGGTATCTCCTAGTACCCATTTTTTCCTCCTTCTATTATCCTTTCTCCACATATCCTCTTCAACATACACCTAATCTCTTCCGCCTACAATCACATTCTTTTCCCCCTACAATCACGTTCTTTTCCCCATTTTCCCCTTCTTGATCCATTATCCTTTATACCATTTCTTCCCATTATTTTCATGTCTTGGTTCTTCATCCTCACCTCGTTCATCCTTGTCACCCACATCCTCTCCTCGCTTTCACCTAGTCCCAACTCATCTCTCCCATTTTCTTTACTCTTTCCACTTCATCTTCTCAAATCCCCCCCACATTTCTACCCACACACACATTCGCCATTATTGTTAACATTCCTCTATCATTCTTTCATCATCATCTTCTATTCTGTGCTAATAATTGTAAGTGGGATTTCCCTAAAAATCAATCCTCATTCCGCACGACCTCATTCACTCCCTTGGACCTTCTAGAGTTTCCCTTCATTCCTTCCCTCCTCTAAGCCCACCACTCATTGTAAGGGGGATTTCCCTAACGTCCCTTTGTTGGCGTTACCCTTTCCAATCCTCGTTAGCTTTCTCCTTTTCTTCATTTTTTCTCTCACCCTTCCCCACCACTCATTGTAAGGGGAATTCCCTAACGTCCCCTCATTGGCATTGCCTCTTCTATCCCCCATTCTCTTTTCTCTCCTATTTGTTTCCCTCAATCCCACCCTTTCTTGTTGCTTCTTACCCATCTCTCCATCTTCTCTTCGCCCTCTTCAATATCTTTATTGTCTTCATCATACATCCTTTTTCTATTTTCTCTCCATCCTAGTATCCTCATTTCATACATCTCCGCATCTTTTTCAATTGATGTCATTCCTCCCCTCTTTCTTCTCTAAACATTCCTTATATTGTTCCCTTTCCACTTATCACCCCCTTTCTGTATTCCCTTCATTCTACCTCATTTTATTTGTTATCCTCTTCTCTCTCTCACACCTCGTCTTATTTCCCTTCCCCGTGTATCGTCTTCTTCCCATTTTCCCATCACTTTTCCTCCTTACTTCCCCATCGATAACCTCGGCTCTTCACATTGTCCTGTCTTTTTTATCATACCACCCTCCACATGCATCTCCATACGGTCTGTTCCATATTCTTTGCCTTGGTCTTCCTCGCAATGACATGATTCCTTCCATCTTCTCCTTGTATTCGTTCTATCTTCCTTTCCTCTCCCCTAATTTTCACGTTTCTTTTGACCACTTCTCCTTTTCTCTACCACCCCTACCTTTTCATTCATTACGTATTTTTTTCTCTTCATTTCTCTCATCTTTTTCACACTTTCCTCACCCCTTATAATTTCTTTTTTTTCTCCGTTTTACTTCTTCTTTCGTCCTCTTTCCATTTTCATACATTTCACCCCCTACTCCCACCTCGTTTTCTCCTTATTTATCCTTTCTCGTTTCTTGTTTTTCTCAACTATATCATTTATTTCACTTTCACGCATCCCTCTTTACTATCTCTGTTGCTTCCTTCATTTTGCACATCTCTCTATTTCATCCCTTTACCCTCTCCTCTGTCATTTTCCTATTTTTGCCTTGTTTGTCCTTCATCATTCCCTTAATCCCCTATCATCCCTCTCTCTTATTTCTACCTCTTTTATTCCTTTTTTCCCTCCCCTATCTCCCTTACTCTTCTTGTAATCAACCCCAATCCTATCCATTCCCTTTTCTCTTTCCACACACCCTCACACCTAGCATTCAAGGCCGATTGAATCCTTTCTCCATTTGCGTCGTGCGGTCATTCTAGTCTCTTCCACTCCATTATCGTCCTCTTCTCTGCATAATTTATTTCTCTTCTTTTCAAGAGTTCTGTCATGTATTCCATTCTCGTCAGTGCTTCGAGGGGGCATCGTCACATCCATCCATAATCACATCTTCTTATGACATTTTTGTCTTGGAAGATACTATGACATCTGTCCCTCACCACTTTCTATTCTCCCCAATGAACATTCACTCTACCTTTTGCTTAAGAAAAGTAGATTGAATTCTTCCCGCATCCGTCTACTTTCTTTGAAAGGACACTACTTTCATAGTACCCTTCCAAAGAGGGGCAAATGTAGACACCCTAATTTCACATCTATCATAAATCAATTAATTCCCTTCCTCATTTCCCACAAAAATAAACTTCAAATTAATCAAATATAATTTGATTAATTATCCATTTCAAAATCCAAAAATAACCCAATCCTCACCACATGTCATTATTCTCCATGTTTTCTACTATTGAATTAAAAATTTAAATTCAAATCCTCACCCACCCTTCGTGGTCCCCACTCACCTAAAATCCTCCACTTATGAATTAAAAATATAATTCAAATCCTCACCCATTCTTCGTGGCCCCCACTCATCTAACTTTGCCCACATTTTTAAACTACTCACATAATTTTCCCCACATTTTCAAACCACTCACTTAATCTTGCCCACATTTTCAAAGTTAATCACTCCCCAGGGCTATAAATACAACCTTACCCCTCCCCTCTAAATACACGGAGAATAAGCTTGAATGCCATATCTAAGTTCTTGCATCTTTTAAGCAAAGAACATCTTTTTGCCTCGTCCTAATGCCCAAATATCCTCATAATCCTTTTTCCCATCTAGTGTAAAGTAAGAGGATCATTGTTGCAGGAAGGTCTTGCTCCGTCTTGAAGAAAAACACTTACATATCATACAATCAGGGCTCAATCCAAGTTTCTAGCCCATTCCAGGGTTTGCTACGAAACACGAAGGAGGAGGTATGATTATTGGTATTTTACTTCCTTGTTAGTAGTGTATTTTCCTCGCTTACACTAATTATAGAGCCATTTGATACTTACAGATTCTTGAATTCTTTGCTTATTTCTGATTGCCATGAGCAAATGCACAAGGGTGTAGCCTGGGATGTCTAGTATGTGCAGGTATGTTGGAAGCATGTGATATTGCTTGTTTATAAACATGTATTCTAATTTGTAACTTGATAAGATGAAATGCAGGTGACTGGTTTGCGGCTCTGATCCACTTTCCAATTCAAATGTAAAATTCCTATGTTGTAACTTAAATTCTTTGCATGTGAAACATGTAACAAGTAAGAAGAGAGAAGTTATATCTTCCTCTTCATAAAATTGTTTCTCTAACCAAATTTTAACTATTTGAGACCATAAAAATCAGTGGTCATGTGATCTGTAATACTAATTTCTCAAGTTCATGAGGGTTCACAGAAAGAAACATGCCTATCCGAACAAAAGAATTTAAATGCATACCTGCAGAAGTCAATTTAACGCAGGGATTGAATGGAACTTGGAGAGCCTGAATAATGAAATTATAGTGTTAGTGACCAGTATTTAAAGGTTAATGCATGCAAAAGCTATAAAATAAAATTTAAAAATAGTAAAGCCAAAGCAACATGCAAAATCAGAAAAACAAAATTGTTAGAAAAGCAAAAGCAAAATTGTTAAAAATAACAAAAGCAAAATTGTTAAAAATAGTAAAATCGTCATTTAGACTGTCAAATTTGACACAGTCCCATGAATGTCCACAAAGCCCTTTCCCATCGATGTAATTAAATTTTTTTATTGAGGTTCATTGTATGGTGGATTGGCTTCTGACTTTACTTATCCTTCCTTTCTTTTTTTTTCCCTTTCGAGGTAGATAAGGTATCGATTGTTGGGGGATGCAATGAGTTATTTACATGATTTACATAGGTAAATAAAGGAAATCTAAGTTGAGATCAATGGATTTGATGTGTTCATTATGGGGACTCGTAGTAGTGACAATGTTCTCATGTTAAGCGCAAACCAAGATAATAAGCTGTTTTTAAAAATATGTCCCAATTTAATTTTTGATTTTGAATAAAATAATATTTGAAATAAATAAACTCCGGAATTTTTTTGGATCTTATTCCCTTTTATACAATAGAGACACATTTATTTTTAATAAATTATTCAAAATCATAAACCATATACCTTCAAAGTTTATTAAGAATCTATTTTGAAGCCCACCATTCTTTAAACAACAAAGTAAAGATCAAAGAGCTACATAAAAGCGATTAAAGAGCTACCTAGGAAGAAAACCAAAAAAAAGAGTAAAGATCAAACAACTAAAATGGTAGAGAAATAACAAAAACGTCCACAATTGAAGTATATTAATTGAAACCATATTAACATAATTAATAATGATTTTTTATTTTCTAATACATTTAGACTTTAGTATTATGTCCATAGGGTAAAATTTCTAATTTTTGGTCCTCCATTCTCGGAAAAAAAATTATTTTGTACAAATTAGCTTTTCTCACAAATGTTGTTGTGAGTTCCATCCACCTCTTAGTTACGTTTAAACAATTCTTCTCGCATATGTTTCTTCATCATATATATTTCAATTTAATTAGAGATTTGTGTCAAAATAATTTTGTCCAATCTTATAAAGTTCTCTCATTTTGGTTCGTCTCTGTGATTCTACTATTGCTTTAAATCAAAACTAATGTGCAATGATTCTAACTTTTCTTGAAAACACTTCTCCCTTGATTTGGAAAAATGAAATTGAAATTCAATTTGTAATGGGTATTTATTAAAAAAACAACTCTTCTCGCATATGTTTCTTCATCATATATATTTCAATTTAATTAGAGATTTGTGTCAAAATAATTTTGTCCATCTTATAAAGTTCTCTCATTTTGGTTCGTCTCTGTGATTCTACTATTGCTCTAAATCAAAACTAATGTGCAATGATTCTAACTTTTCTTCAAAACACTTCTCCCTTGATTTGGAAAAATGAAATTGAAATTCAATTTGTAATGGGTATTTATTAAAAAACAACTCTTCTCGCATATGTTTCTTCATCATATATATTTCAATTTAATTAGAGATTTGTGTCAAAATAATTTTGTCCAATCTTATAAAGTTCTCTCATTTTGGTTCGTCTTTGCAATTCTAGTATTGCTCTAAATCAAAACTAATGTGCAATGATTCTAACTTTTCTTCAAAACACTTCTCCCTTGATTTGGAAAAATGAAATTGAAATTCAATTTGTAATGGGTATTTATTAAAAAAACTTCCACTTTATGATAAGCCATTAATCTTCGTGTGTGTGTGTGTGTGTGTGTGTGTGTGTGTGTGTGTGTGTGTGTGTGTGTGTGTGTGTGTGTGTGTGTGTGTGTGTGTGTGTGTGTGTGTGTGTGTGTGTGTGTGTGTGCGTGTGTGCGCATGCAGCGGCGCGTGTGCGCGTGCAAGCGTGCGTGCGTGCGTGCGTGCGCGGCAGCGTCTTGTGCGCGCGTGTGTGTTTTGATTGATGAATTTTGAGGTTCTTGAACTTGAGGATAAGTCGTTGAAAGAGTTAACATGAAAAATTATTTCATTGAAGAATTAATCGACACATTATGCCACAACAAGGAGTAGAAAAGCTCAACGTCCTCTCTGCAATGTCATGAATGTGATCTAGAAACTATATAGTGCCAAATTTAACTAGTTTAAATCCCATATCACACGAATCCTTTTTCTTTGAGACATTAATATCTATCACTACAAACAATCAAATTTAATTTTCAAATGTTAAGGAAGCACGTTCTTCTTATTCCCAAGCACTTGAAGGCTGCAATCCAATTCCTATCATTTTAGTTTTATTTAGTTGGGAATTAGAATCCTGGAGAAAAAGGTCCATACGATTTTAGGGCATGCAATGGTTTGTTTTTGAGAAAATAAACCTCACACCTTCTTCATCAAGTACAAAAGAGATGTATTGTTTGACCAAACTGGAAGAATGTGCATAATCTCATTCTAATAGACTCTTTGGTGCGAGTGAATTCTTAGTTTTGCAATAATAATTTTGCTTCTTAAGGATAAAAAATTCATCTTCTCCATTTTTAAATTACATTTGCATTGCATGAGAAGGTTATATTGTCGTTGATGCCTCAAAATTTTAACCGGTCATAAAAAAATGTATGATCATGACATTTAACGTCTTTTCTAGCATATTGGTTTTAAGGACTATTAAAGTGTGTAAATCATTTCTTTAACATTTGATGGAGTTATTGACATCAACTTTTGACATTCTCTTAACTTTGGAGTGCTAGAATGTGATGTTCCACATTACATGTCATAACATTAAATGGTTTTGAAAGTTAGGCATGCGATCATTAAAAATATGGAAATTAAACTAGGAATGGTAAAAACAAAAAAATATGAGATGCACCTTGAATTACACATACATGAATGTGTATATTTATTCAAACGCTTTTCATTTTTATGCTTCTTTTGTCTAAACTTTATATTATCTTACGCTTTTCTCATATTTGTTGTGATAATTAATTACACATACCAAAATATGCATATGTGTGTTTGGATGGATTTTATCTCATTTATTGGTTGTACACATTTTAAGGTCCCTTCATATCCCTTTGCATTCTACCGAGTTAATATCACTATCTTTTATTTTTGTATTTATCTTGATTTCAACTATTATTCTTTAGTTTGAAAAGACACCATCAAAAATTATACATATAAAAATTGCTATTGTGTTAATTGAATGAATTACATCTTGGATTTCCATGTTCAATAAACTTTTAGAGTGATGTATAAATAGTTGGATGTTCTTATTCCATGTAGTGGAAGAAATAACACTCTTCTTTGATTGCAATCTTGCGTATGGATCATTGAAGTGAGAATATCGGTGTGTGGATGGAGTAACAAAAAAACTTTTGTCTTCACCCAACAAAAATGTCCAACCATCTCCTTCATTTTCATATCATTGTATCCATTGTGCACTTCTGGTGCCATTATTAGTATCCTATAAAAAAATAGAACAATGCTTGACTATCATAAGTGTAAATCACATCTTTATGTGAATATATTCATGGTAAACATCTTTAGCATTAAATGCTTGTTGCATCAAGTTATGATTTGAAAGAGAACTATATAAAATGACATCAACTACTTGATTCATAAATTTGGAAATAGAATTACAAACATAACCAATTTTATTAATTGAAAATAAATAGTACAACTATTCACAAAAGAAAATTTTGTAGTATGAAGAATGCCCCATAAGCCATCACACTTGCATTGCATACATAACATAGGATCCAAGTTCACAAAATGAATCAAACTCTTTATAATTGTATGCATGAGAAGATTAGTTATGTTAATAAACAAGAAACTAGCTAAGTAGTTCCATGATCTAACTAAACCTATCATAAACATCAAGATGAGTGTTAAACAAGATAACTTCTACAATAATGAATTAAACTAAAACACACACTTTGGAAAGGCATTATAAATCATTTGTGATAGCTTTAAGCTATAGAACATTTGGATCTTGGCCATACTCCATTGTTGAGAGCTCCTCCATCTTGCATCCATCCATTCCAAATATAGTTAGTAAGGGAAGATCTAAAGCTTAGCCATGTAGCCAACTTGCAGAAATATCTTCACTATTTTTGGGAGTAAACAACACACAATTTGATTGCTTAGAAAATCTAACTAAGATCACTTTCATTAAGCTTTCATGGAGTATCGAGTAGCTTTATCATGTTAGTTTTTATGTTATTGTCAAAGTTATAATGCTTGCATGTTAGTTTCTCTTGTTTATTTCTAATCTCATGGTGCATAGTTGAGTTAGCAAAGCTTTGAGGTTCTTTAGCCTCATTCCATTGCTTTTGCAAAAATGTATGCATGAGAAGATTAGTTATGTTAATAAACAATAAACTAGCTAAGTAGTTCCATGATCTAACTAAACCTATCATAAACATCAAGATGAGTGCTAAACAAGATAACTTCTACAATAATGAATTAAACTAAAACACTATCATTTTATCTCTAACTACTCTATGATTACTTAAAATATAAATTGAACCTAGTTAAACCTATGAGCAATCAAACTAGATTTTTTGTTTCTTCATGGAGGTGAAGAGGTCTCTCTAAAATGGCTACAAGGCCAAGTTAGATACCCTCCTACTAACCTACTATGAAGTTATGGATGCAAGATGGAGGAGCTTTAACAATGGAGGATAGCCAAGATCAAATGCCTATTAGCTTAGCTAATGCAAATGAGGTCTAATGCCAATATCCCCAAATGTGAGAGGACTTGTGAGTGAATTTGTAAGTTTGAAAGGGAGGGGTGACCCTTCTATTTATAGATTTCCAAATGAGAGGATGTTGAACTTTGGGTGCATGTGGGACTAAATCTTTTAGATTAGATTAGGATAAACATGCTTTAGGCTTAGTTAAGCTTGGTTTAGGCTAGTTAACTAGGGTTTAGGCTAGTTAAACTTTGATTAGCAAGTGATTAGAGACTCATTCGAGTTGGGAGGGGTCTGGTTAATCATTTGTGACTGATAGATAGCCTACGAAGCCAATAAAAGTGGTCTAGAGAAAACAAGGGAGGTTCGAATGGTCGAAAGGAAGAATGTTTAGCTAATAAGAGAGATATTAGCAAAATAAGCTGATTATAGGAAGAATACGAACGAGAAGGTGTTGTGAATGGGCATCCGAGAATGGAGCAAACAAGGGGTAATTAACGAAGTGTCATTAATCGATTGAATTGGATGAAATGCTAAGTGTAAGCATATTTTAGGTGTCTACAATAATAATGTAACTTAATATATGTATTTTTATATCCCACAAAGGGAAAAAAATCTTGAAAAGACATCAATTTTGTGTGCCTTAAAAGTAAGAGTAATAACCAATTTCAATGTTACAATATAATTTTTATTTCAACTCAAACCACATGGTCATTGTATTACATGGTCTTATTTGCATGATATAATTTGTCATAGTGTGTTTAAATCTTTCTTTTAGATGAGTGAATACATAGGCACATCCTCTCATCTCTAAAGGAGGGCATATAATTGGATTATTTTAGAGATTTGGGTAATTTCAATCATATTACACCATTCATACATAGTTTTAAATGTAGCTTACATGATTTAGAGTTCAAATTGAAATTTCAAATTACATGGCATTGATCTAATTGCATTCTTCATGTGTTTGCATGTGTAAATGTGGGACAATAGGGATTCTAGCTACAAGATCATATATCTATGTTGCATAGGTATGTTTTTGTTTTAATGTAATGCACAAACCAAATCAAAAGGGGGAAATATGTTGTACCCAAATATTGTTTTGAGAAACTTGACAACACCGGTTTTATATCTTTTTAGACATTTTAACTAGTAGTACAAATTTGACTCATTTTACATACATTTCCACCTTGTGATTACGCTCATATCCACTAAGTTAATCCCATATTCCAAATCTATATTCTCGATCACTTACAATCTATACATGAACATTATTTCACGTATCTTGACATTTCTACGCTCTCGGTTTCAAAGTTTTTAACCCTTGGGTCAATTCATCCATAGGCCCTTGGATAGGTTCAACCATGAACATGTTAATTTTTGTGAACCCGATCTCTACGTGTATCACAACCATTTTTTCAAATTGGGTACTTTTCTTGGGTAAGCCTAGGCGTGACTTTCAAGTCGACTTGATTGGGAAAGTAACAAAAGGTATCATATATACAAATTCCTACATGTTATTTAGAATCAATGAATCACCTTAGAGATCATTTTCAAATGGCTTTTGCTCATCCTAAATCTTCCAAGGGAAAATCTACAACAATCTAACAATATAAATTTGAATTGCAATGGTCAAATTTGCACGTTACTAAGTGTTTTGCACAAAGAAAAGGATCATCCTATGTTGCATATTATTTTTTAGTTACATCTCATAGAGGATCAAGAGTGAAGGATGGCACACTTCACTCACATTGGGAGAACTACATCGACCTCAATTCAACCAACTTTCTTTTATCCGATATGTAGTGTAGGTTTCTTATGTAGTAGACATAAGAGAGGTTGGTCAAGATATAGAGTAGCTACATTTGATTGTGTCTTATTGTTTTAGATTTATAGGTTTTAAGTCGAAGAGAGATCAATAATGTACCATCACATATCATTGCATAATTTTGTATCCATATTTTATAAGTACATACAATGGAAAAAAAGCGACACCCAAAGTTGGACATTTGAGAAGAATAATGTAACAAAGTTCATGAGGCATAATGTGGCATATAGTATCTATGGTTTGGTTTCCCACGGTAGTAGGTATTGTGATTTTTCCAAGCACCTAATGAGGCATTTTATTGAATCCATGGATATTTATATCGAGATAGAGTAAGATCATGAGTTGATATTCCTAACATTTTTAGGAAGGATATGTTACAAATATTGAGGCCATATCCATTATCGGTGAGTACACGCTTAACCAAATTATTGCATATCATTCCATGAATATATAAGGGAAGAACATTGCCTATGTATTGAGGAAATATGTCATCAAAAGTAAAATATATGGGCTCCTCTTGAAAAGAAAAATCCCCTGGCTACATTCTTATGAGATGTGTTAGGATGAATGTGAATCACATCCTTCCATGTAGAACTTTGCTTTAGATATTCAAGGAATGATATGATTTGATTATGAGAGGAAGCATTATTACAACCAAAAGTAGAATAAGTAGGTCTAGAAGAAGAAGCATACAACAAGATAGAAAAAGGAACCTAGTGTAACTAGGGTTTTGTACACGATGTCCAATTCAAGATCCAAGTTTACCAAATTTTTACACCCTTGTTAGATTATGATATATATTATTGAGTTAAATATACTAAAAGAATATAAAGGGGATCTACATGAGGTTATTATGATTAATTAATATCCAACATCAATTACATAAAATTGGAACAACACATTAATTCTTGCAGCAAATGTATAATATATGATATGAACTTAAAAACACAAGGAGGCGAGTACACATAGCTAGTTACAACCTGAATCTAGGAAGTTACGGGAGTGCAAAGTGATAGAACTAGGAGATCTGTGTACGTAAGAGTGCTTCATTCATGGAAATATATTTAGGAAATGACCTAGTGCAAGAACTTATAAAACTACCATGATTTTTATATAATTCTTCACCTATTGTAAGGTTTTGGACTACTCTGAATCTATCTCTATAACCTCATGAGGTTGTCTCTTGCTATAAATATCTATTGCTATTAAACCCTAGTTGTCACTCATGATGTAAATCTCTCTGAATATTCTAAATGAGACCTCTCAAACCCTAGCCATGGGTGGGAGACCTTACAAAACAAATATTATTTGGGTTGAAGTGTAGTCCTTGCACCACCGACATCTACACTACTCTAAAGAGGCCTCAAATCACATGTCATTCTCCACCTAACATGTGATCAATAAATTAATTCAACTATATTTGACAATTGGAAACTCATTGACAATGATTAAATCGAGTTTGGATCTTGCTAATACTTAAAGATGTTTGAGTGCTTACAAATGAGATAGTATGATTCTTTGACCTGGTATGATGCTTCAAATCTATAGTGATTGCTACCCTAATGAATGTGCATAAGCTTTGGCAAGATATGTAGTCCCCACTTCCCTTCGACACTTTTTGTTTTGATTATGATACGATTGACTATACTTATGGATGTTATTGTAGCTTTTGATATGGCATGATGATTAGATGTTAGAGATCATGAACTATTGTTGATGTCGATTCATATATGATGCATGCGAATATTGGGGATATTTTTCCCTTACAGAGAAAAGAAAAAGAAGAATTAAATTCGACTTGAAATCTCAACCTTAATCAATTAATCCCTGTAAATCCATCCAATATCTATCTAGTGTGATTCTCCATGTTTGTTTGGCATGTTGGAGAAGGAAGAATGGCGGATCGAATTAAATCGGTAGTTGAAAAGTTCAGTTCACATTTTAATGGTAGGAAGGACGTTTTCTTTAATTTCACCCATCTAAGTTGTTTAAAATAAGATTTTATGCTTCTTATGCAAAGAAGAGTTCGAAAACTTTCCAAAAAGTCCTTATTTGTTCAAATCCGAACTTCCAGTCGAAAGTTATGGCCATTTGAAGTTTTGTATCAATTCTATTTCAAAAAAAAATTACTGTAAAAAAACAATATTAATAAAATATTCGTAGTTGGATCCGCGGGCCAAAAATTACCTTTGCTCTTTTTCCCAAAAAACGTAAAAAGACACAAAGTCCTCCGCCACTCCGCTTGCTTTGAACCTTCTCTTTCGTGATAAAAAAATAAAATAAAATAAAATTTCTAAGTTCAAAATTTACTTTTGCTAAGTTTCCTCCGCGGCCCCACAGCCCCGCCACTTCGCTTTTGGAAAACTACTTCCACGGGTTCACAGGCCCGCGTCTTCTAACTTCACTTTTTGAAAAATTGGCAAAATTTCCTAAGTCTCCCCGCCGCCCGCCTCTCTGCGCATGTCACCGATGGTCGACAAGTGGCTTCCTTAGGCATCAACAGGAGTGGCTTGTTTTTTTTAACCTTTGCAATTTTTCAACGCAAATTCTAAATTCCCTAAGTTTCCCCAATGGCCCGCCTCCTCGCATGTCATTGTTGGGCTGACACATGGATTCTTTGGGCGTTGGCGGAGATGTAGGCCACCTTGACCCTTTTCGTCTTTCTACTCAAGCCAACTTTCCTAAGTTTTCCCGTCGTGTCCGCTTTCCCACCGGTAGCTTTTGGGCCAACGCGTGGCGCCTCTAGGCATCGGCAGAGGCGTGGATGTTTTAAATGCTTTTCGCCCTTTCAACAAAAAGAGTTAAAATCGAAATTGCCTCCGGCGACCCGCCTTCCTACGTTGACTTAAAAGCTTGGACATGTGTCCTTTGCATATCTCGGGCATGATTTATCCTTTTGGCTCTAAGCCCCGCCGCGGGCTCGCGGGCATGCAAATGAAAATTACACTTTTCAGAAAAGTGTAAAGTGTTAAATTATCTCCCTAGGTCCGCCGGTCCGAAAGCTTTCCCAGGCGAAAATTCATCCCAAGGCCTGCTGACCCGTAACTTGAGAAATATGAGGAGTTAGGAGGACTTCTTTATATCATTGGAAAGGGGAAGAAATTTCCTATCTAATGGAAATGTTTTTAGGAAGTGTTAAGTGTGTGAATTATAAATTATATCACCTTTTTAATTTTAATGCTTTGTTTCAAAAGCATGGGGTGACTTTAAGGGGTCACCTTATGGGGAAGGGAATGTTTTTCTAACCCCATGTAAATAAGAACCTTGGTTAGTGTTTAGACCTTGCGAAATTAATACCTTGGGCATTTAATTGTTTTGGCCCCTTTGACCCTCTAAAATTAATTAAGGAATATTCAACTATAGTGTTAATTTAATTATTTATTAAATTAACGCCTAAGAGAAATTTTACTATATTTGGATTAATTATACTCATTACTTTTGTAATGTGGATTTAATATTTGTTATAACAAGAATATTTTATTTATTATAATTGACTTTGAATATTTCTTTGTGTGATGGTAGTTTTCGAATCTGTGTGAGGACTCGCATTTCAAACAAAAATTGTTCCATAATTTTTTTCTAACTAAACATAAGTTGTTCTTGGGTCTTGAGTGGAAGTTTTTAGCGGGTGTTACAAGATATATGGAGCCTTCGGCACCTTTTGCAGTGTTGAAAGAGAGTATGTCAATATAATGTCATATGATTTCTGGTGTGTAAATAAGATAATTTAACTTGCTTATATAGGGCTCCAAAGATAAATTATCAAGAAAAGGCTAACCCAAAAGAAGTAAATGATCCAAAGGAGAATGTGAAATTGAAATAAAAAATGGAGGATATGTTGGCTCAAAACTTTACAAGTATCTTAGGACCAAATATCACAAGATGACCAAACTGGATGTTTTTGTACATGAATAATATCATAACAATGAAGGTTAGATATTGTCAAATGGAGTTTGTCTATGGATTTTATGCATTTAATTCTCGAAGCTGTAGACATATCAATGTGCATGACTAAGCAATTTAGACAAAAGACCTCAAGATGTACTAAGTGAGGATATAAAGAGCATCTTTGTCTTAGCAAGAGTGCATTGTCAAACCTAGTAGTGTTAAAGAGTAAAATGACATATTTGAGTGTCTACACCAATATCCCGCAATGAGGGCATATAGTGCAAACACTTAGTGCACCACACCTCACCACACACACATAGATTGGTTCAAAAAATTTTTACTAGAGTCTAACCCCACTTATGTAAGTAATAAAACATACAATAATTGTAGTCCACATGGAAGTTTCTCACCACACAAAAGGGTTTAAGACATATTTTCTCATTTTGGTTTGTTGATGCTTCGAATGAAATCAACACCGAAGCATTTCTAAACTCGATCTACCTTTTTACATATTTTTGTTCTAACATGGGTTTCTCTCTCCTCTTATGTTTTTGAACTTACTGTATAAAATTACAATGATTATAGGTATTCCCAAACCCTCACATCATATTTATATGTAATTTGGGTGTAAACAATATTGTAATAGTATAAAATTATGGCATCTGTATGATAATTGTCATTTCTAGATAAGTGAGCCACATGATCAGGAAGTTTCGTAAGATCCATACCACAACCTAATACTCTAACACAAGGCACAAGAACTATTGGACAAAATGACTCAAAGAAATTTAAGACCATACAACTATTTATGTCATGCTACAAAATGGGCATGTAAAAGGCCTTACTTTGGACATCCAATAGGTGTAAAACCATACTCTCTGACCTTGCTCGAAAACTTTTCTGCAAAAATTCCATAATCAATATAAAATTGTTTTTAGCATTTCTAAACTCGTCTACTACTATTTTATTGATCTACACACTTTCTAAATTCTCTTTGTTTCTTAACATATTGTGCAATTTTTCTATGTTTTATCTCTCCTCCCTCAATGTATTTTGAGAAAATTACTTTATCATTATGTTGAGTATAAAAGCATTATTTGAATGTGAATGGTTAATGTTGGAAGTTAATTGATTATAAGTAGTCCCTGTTACAAAAATGGGACAAAAGTACCTCACATCATATTTATTGGTGTGCACTCCTATAACATATGTTTAATTTGGGTGTAAACAATATTGTAATAGTATAATCGCAATAGCTGGCGCGCAAATTATGGCCTACATATGAATTTTTAAATCAATGCATAAAACCCGACTTGATCTTTATGATCATTTCGATTTAACACTTTATACTTGCACTTTTTGATGTACAAATTAAGTGATTATAAATGCAAGTGAACATCACACACCTTACGACTTCTGCATTTCTCAACGAACCTAATACTCTAACACAAGCCGGCACAATCAAGAACTATTGGACAAAATGACTCAAAAAATGTTGTCTTGTGGACTATTATGAAGGTAGGATATGCACAAAATGGGCATGTTGAAACCTTAGAAACTTTTAAGAAAATTCATAATGGGAAGGTGTAAAGGACCATATTTTCTCTGACCCTCATTTTCTATAAAATGAAGTGTTGGGCTCATTGTAAGGGGAGAAAACTCCCATTATCGCCAAAATGGGATCTTTAGAGAAAAGAGATTGAATATAATATAAAATTGTTTTTAATATAATCTTCCCCTATAAAATCTCTTGTGCCCTTCTTTATTGTAGCTACATTATTATTGTTTTAGTTTGCATGGGTTTGTTGCATTCTTCTAGTGTGCAGCTGAAAAGTCCCCTTTCCATTATTATTTGGTGGATGCACATCCTCTGTTAATGTGGTATTCATTAAGACCCTTTATATTGTTAAATTTTTTCCTGTGGTGGTTATAACCAAATAAGTTTAGAACTAGAAAGGATCATCCGGGGCATCCACCAAATTTTAGGTTTTAGGTTGAGACATGGCAAGGCGAGGGCTAGAATGATTGATTTGTTTGTGTTATTGAACTCACATGTACTTCTACATTATTATGCCAATAGGCGTTTTGTAATGGCAGACAAGGTTGTAATGGAGTGTGTTGTTCACTTTTATTCTCGACAAATGTAAATTTGACATACATTTAACCGTCATGTAACATTTCATTCATAAATTCGATTTTTATTGGTACGTCACTTAAATAATTTTGTTTCTTTTTTCTTGGAGAAGTCAATCAAAAAATAGTAATATCATCGAAGGGCCCTTGGTCTATTGGTGATGATGTATGGCTTTCAATGAGCCCACCAAGGATCAAGTCTTGTTGAGTGCAGGTGCGGAGACACGTGGACGAGAGTCAAATGGTTGTGGCCGGGTTCGTGTTGTGAATGATTTTGATGGCATGGATGCCCCTTACTCGTAGCTGCTTAGTTGAAGGTGATCATTGGTTTAGTTTCTTCACTTACTTTGCATTGTTAAATCTATATGTTCCCTCTGGAGCTTAGGCAGAGATACCATAAACTATGTAATCCAATGCCCAATTGTCGACGCCCTAGAGGTGCTCAATAAAAAAAATAGTAATATCTTGGTCATGTAGTAATGTTTGGGTCTTTTTTTTTTTTAATAGATATTTTTGAGACCAACACAATCATATAGCTAAATGATTCCATTTGTCACAAATAAACTGGAAATTGATAGAGAATTTAATGAAGTTGTTGATTAAAGAGGTATGTAAAAATCAAACCTAAGAACCTTAAAATTGATATCTATTGATGTATTTCATATAGATACATTTATTATAATATACTTATTATATTATATTTATTTTTAATTGTTACTTTTTTGGGTATACTTATACTACACTTGCATAATTAAATAGGTGCCTTGTGATTGATATCTCTCGGCGTATTTTAGATAGATATATTTAAGATATCTATACTAGTTTATTTGTTTTGTGAGGTTGATAAAATAAATACGACAATTCTGGAAAAGAGTTTGGTATATATATATTAACATCCACATATCTCCCATTTATATTTTTGTGCTGTATTTAGAGACATGGAAAAGTTCTTGTAATTAATAATAGAGGGATTTACACCCATGGTTTCCAAAAATGTATTTCTTCCTAATTGCATTTTAAGGGCCAAGAGTTGCAAAGTTTGCGAAGTAATTGCACATGAGCCTCGTGGGGATTTTATCAACATTCTGATTGGAATTTTTAATAGAGTCAAAATGAAAAACAGCGGAAAAGAAAGTGGCGTTTTAAATGTTATTTAATTAGTCGGTGCATGTGCTACTACTTTTATGCCATTATCGTCGTTTAAAAAGTTTTGTTTGTGGCTTGAGGTCCACAAACATACCAGTTACGCATAAATCTGTATGGGAATTGGCTATCCATCACCTACCCATTTTTCTACAAAAGTTTATTACCAATTCAAAGCCTGGAAGAGGCAAGCAAACAGATTACAACGCATCTACGCGTAAGATCAATATTTGACAGGTAGGTGCTGTTGATACGAATGATTCTGTTAAGCGATAGAATTGCAAGCAACGCGAGAAATTGAGAAAACTAAACAGTGGGAAGATGGAGGCAGAAAGACGAGCCATTCATCTTTGAAGAGCTGATAGCAATATTTATGCTAGTACCCTTCACAATAAAATCTAGACCACCCCCTCAGATTTGATCACTGATGGCGAAGCCTATATAATTGCCTCGGCCGTATAATCCATCAGTACCGACACACCTTTTTAATAAATGTTTGTTCCTTACCGAGTCAAAACGTAGCTTATGAATGCGGCCTGTACAGTGTGAGATGCAAGGCAAACACATCCACACAAATTGCAATGTAGCTACGTGTCGAAATGTGTAATTAAAGGTATAAAACAGGAAGAAATGTGACAAATTCTGGAAAGTGAACTGTGAGAAGATGGAGGCAGCGCAAGAGATTCATGTTGTGATGGTCCCGTGGCTGGCACAAGGCCACATCAATCCTTTCATTAATCTCTGCAAGACCTTGGCCAGCCATGGGGCCGTAAGGCTGTCTTTCGTGTCAACACCTGTGAATATTTCCCGAACCAAACCACGCTTTCATGGGGATCAGCAGATCCAGTTGCTGGAGTTGGCGTTGCCGTTAGTTGACGGACTACCTCTCGGCGCCGAATGCACTTCCGACATTAAACCCGAAATGTCTCATCTCCTTCATGCGGCATTCGGTCGACTGGAGAAGCCCTTCGAAAACCTGCTGCGCCGCCTTTCGCCGGATTTTGTAATCCACGACCTCCCGGCGCGGTGGCCGCCAAGCTGGGTATCCCCTACCTGGTTTTCGACATTTTCAGTCCCGCGGCGAGCAGTTACGTGCTCAGCCAAGCGAGGTGGGACGGATCCGGAAGCGGAGCAACCAAAACGCCGGAGGAATTGACGCGACCGCCGCCGGATTATCCGTCCGCGGCCATCTCTTGGCGGCTGTTCGAAGCCCGACAGGTACTGCACCTGTTCGTGCCTGGCCACGGAGGTGCCAAAGTCACGGATTTCATGTGGGCGTCTTATCAGAGGTCCTGTGGAATACTCATTAAATCCTGCTTTGAAGAGGAAGAAAAGTATCTGCAACATCTGAGAGCAGTCACCGGAAAGCCTGTGATTTCCGTTGGTCCGTTGACGCTGCACGAATCCGGCGTGGCGGTGGAAGAAAATTCCGATCCCGATTCCGATTCCGATTCTGGCGGTTATGTACTCAGGTGGCTGGACAAACAGCAGCCATGTTCGGTGGTGTTCGCGTCGTTCGGAAGCGAGTCGTTTCTAACAGGGGAACCGATAAAGGAGCTCGCGTCCGCTTTGGAAGACAGTGGTCTGCCGTTTCTGTGGTGTCTCCGGTCTTGCGACGGGACTTGTTCGTTGTTGCCCGAGGGTTTTGAGAGGCGAACAAAGGAGCGCGGGCTTGTGGTTGGCGGGTGGGTGCCACAGGTTCGAATCCTCTCCCATTCTTCCGTGGGAAGTTTCGTGAGCCACGCCGGGTGGAGTTCTGTAATGGAAGCGTGGTTCCACTCCGGTTTACCTCTGGTGCTCATTCCGATGCAGCACGATCAGGGGCTCAATTGCCGTCAGATCGTGCAGGAATTGAAGGGCGGATTGGAGGTTGATAGAGCGTCTGAGAATGGATTTTTTCGCAAGGAGGATGTTGAGACGGCCATAAAGATGGTAATGATGAAACAAGGAATTGGTGCGGAGATTCGATCTAAGGTGAAAGAGCTTCGTGACGTGATACTTGTCAACACCAGACAACAACAAACAATAACTCAAAATCTGGTGAATCACATGAAACTGGTCTTAATTCAGAGGAAGAATAGAATATCTTCTCCATAATTTCTTTCTAATGCCATTGTTTTATTTTAGTTCTTCTCTAGGAAGAGTCTATCCATCACATATGTTTGTAAGGTTGACTGGTCAACCTGAGTGCTTCTCTAGGAACCCTCTCGGAGAACCACTCAAAGATAATGTACTTACTGTCTTTCTATGTATTCTAGTGTTACCATAACTACTTATGTTTATGTTATTTTAGTAATATTTTCTTATGTTTTTCTATCCTTCTCAAATATGTAAATGGGTAAATGGTATGTTTTATGTTAAGTAAGCTTGAAGACTTTTTCTTAAGAGGGTTACACTAGCAATTTTGCATGAGTTGCAAACTATGTTGGAGATGATAACAATGTTAAGTTTGTTGGAGTTGTAATTTGCGGTGAAATGTATGTTATCTTAAATTGTTTTTAGTTAGTGTGATGGGGAGGAGTGAACAATGTAGTACAACTACAACATCGACGTAAAACACTTCATATTATTCCTCGATGGATATCCTTCATAGAGGGTGTGCCTCTAAATTCATGCTCATTGGTTGAAAGCCTATGGAGGTAGCCAAGTGAAATCCTCTTTTGATGGTTTGAGAATGGAATTGTCTACTCTAATTGACAATAGCTAGGTCTACGCATACCCCTAAAACACTGGTGAAGTTGAAGGTATTTGAAGTTGTAGGTCTGACCGTAGCATCAAGTGAAAAAGCTTCAAAGCCTCCTAACCATGCCCAACATTAGTAGCCTATAATCATTGCAGTCCATGTTAGCACATCACGTTAGAAATTTCATCAAATTCACTTTTGACAATGTAAGAGTGGGTTTGCTTTCCTAATTCTAATCCTTCTAAAATATGGCAAAAACCTAGCATAGTGGCAAAGACGTACTTATCGGATTTGACCCTTGCCCGTTGCATATGTGAAAAGAGCGATTGGGCGTGATATCCATGTCCATTCAGAACACACCTTGCAATTGTTGCAGACTAAGAAATACATATTGCTAAGTGCATTTTTTCAAATAGTTCAGGTGCCTTATGTATGGCTCCTAGTTTGCGTACATGCCTACAAAAGCAATGACAACTAAATCTAACAAAAATAAGCTATCCACTATAATTTGATGGATGTCCATGACATATTCTAAATCTCCCATTTTGGAAGAGGTTGGGTGGATCTTTGGTAAACGATATGGAGTCTAACTTTCAATTTTACTATCGATTGCATTTGTTGTCCCATTTCTCTCAAAATAATTTCTCTTGTAACAATCTTGAAGAGAAACTCAATTTCTTTTGCAACAATCTTGAAGATTAACATGATTTCTCTAACAATCTTGAAGAAAGTTTGAGTGCAAATGATGGTAATTACCTATGGTGGAAAAGAAATGCCTATTTTTCCTCCTCCATATCATTTGATACTTTTTTTAATCTAGAAAATATCCTATTGCCTTCATCTTTCAAAACAAATTCTACAACTTTGAATAGATCTCCTATGTTTATAGGTGTGATCTATCGCTTTGCATGAAAAACATGTACCATTTTATGGCCTTCAATCCAACTACACCCATAAACTTTTTTAACCCCTATATATTTCATTAATATCATTAGCATTTCAACCTCACACCACTTGCCCAGTTCCACATACATGTTTGATAGAAGAACATGAATCGCACAACGTTATGATTTATCTCAAAAAGAAGAGTTGTTGTAAATAGTTCTAACACTTTATTCTTATATGTTCTACATGCATCAAGAAAACATGTCCACCCAACATCTATAGGTTTAATTAGAATTTCAATGATGAAGTTCAGAGTTTTTTTAAGATAGCCAACAAAGTGAAAAAGGTCAACCATGCACATATAATGATTCCACATTTCACATATACATCTTCTTTGTGTGCGGTAGTTTGTTTCTACTTTCTAAGAAGTATCATATCTAACCGAGGAATTTCATCAAAATTCACATGCCATACTCTAAATATCCCATTCTAACATAAGTTGAGAGGATGCTAGCAAAGGTTGTGGAGTCCACTTGTACCCTTACTAATTGCATTTTTTTGAAAGGTGCCAAGGCCTTTCTAACACACTCGGTTGTGCATAAACTACAATCAATAAAGTCAATGAGGGAACATTTTTGTGGGTATTTAGTCAAATAGTTCACATAACACGTCATTACAAATGAGCTTTCCTACAAAAATGGTGTCCATACCATGTTTGAAGATCTATTTTGGCACAAGTAGAGAGAACATTGTCAAAGGTGGATGATCGGGTTGTCCATGGAATGGGAATTTTAAGCACTAATGGTAGGTGGATGGGACAAGTTGCAAGGTGTGAATACATGGTCTACTAAGGAGGATGTTATAGGGAGATCAAAATAAATGATATGGCCGGGATTCGTCGTGTGACATTGCCAACTTGAAGAGGATGGGTAATCGTGCCAACAAATTACAGTTCAACATTTTCATATGCTTTTATTGTGATGTTGTGGGATTCCAATGATTTCTCTGAATTCCCTAGATGTTTTATCAAATTTGATGTGTTACACATATGTTCAGACACGACATGTTATCTATAAACACCCTTTTCGCTTTGAGGTGGGTAATGATGGCTTCAACGTATAGGGTAGGTTATGAGGTGGGTTGTCATGTAGAACATCATGTTGGATGAACATGATTTGATGGTTAGAAAAGATTTGGCCAATTAAGGATTGGAACTGTAACATATCAATGAAACTAGGGACTCATTATTAATGGAAAATCTTATAATGCAGCCCCCCTTGGCCTTAACTCTTAGTTAAATTATTTTTACCTTATGAAACTAAACCCCTTGGTGGGGGAAACTTATTAATATTAAGTTGATTTATTTTCATAAATATTATTATGGTTATTTTAATCCTCCTTAATAAAATTATCAACTTGGAATAATTAAAATAATAACCAAATTTTACGGGCTTTCTAGATGGGTAACTTGGGTCAAAAATTATGGGCACAACATCTGGTAATAGCATGGAAATTTATTTGGGGGTTTTCTCAAGTTGCTTAATGAGGTTATACCAACCCTTAAGAGTAGGCAAGGAGCCCATTTGATAACGATCTTGTTGCACCTAATCGTAACGACACAATTTAGGGCTTGGACTTTATGGTGGCGACATTGCTTTTTGTGAGATGAATGTAGTATATAAGGGGATCTTAATAGGTTTTGTCATGGTTAATGTTTTTACCTCGATAAATATGCCTTTGATTGGGTTTTGGATTAGCATGATTATGTTCGAGGAATGAATTTGGTTATATACTCAGTTGTTGGTTTTGTGATTTTAGTGTGGGATTCCCTTCTAGTTCAATGTTCCTCAATCAATTAAATATTGGACATAGTTTTTCAACTTTATACATCGATCTGTTAAGTTCCCCTTGATGCAATAAAATTCACAATATTCATTTTCCTTATACCAAAAGGGCTTATTCTATCTTTCATCAAAGGGTTTAGTCTATGTATACATGATCATATTCGCCTTTTCAAGTTAGAGGAGGACAATGATTAAGAATTCACCTAATGGGGTGTATTTTCTTCACTTAACATCTTGTTTAGGCTTACCTTGGAGGATGGTGATGTGAGGTGTTGTTTAGATGGTCCGGATGAGTTTAAAGTCCATGAATCCATCGCCAACAACATTCTTATTTTTATTAAAGAATTTTAGTTCTACTTGTTTTTATAATATTGACGATTCTTAGAGAAAATATTAATCAATCATTTGGCTATAAGTGATTTTTCAACTTGTGTCCCTTTTTCAATAACTCCTTAAATGTCTTGACACAATGCATTTGAAGATGAAATGTAATTTTAGGATGGAGATTGGGCATGAAGATGTTGACTTGTTGTTTCTCTGGGATAAAGCAAGGAAAACGGTTAGTGAGGCTTCGCCACCTTTGTAGGAATGAAAGAAAATTTCACCGTTCTATTATTTTGCATTTCATAGATCTAACATGGTAATCTCCATGTCAATATTGAAAGAAAAATTCCTAACGAATTTCTTAGACATGTCGGGAAGGTAGTGATGGAGTAATTTGGTAGATTCAAGAATCATTCTAATGCTTGTTGGCAAGGGTCATTGTATCCTCATCATTTAATCTAGTTGATTTGTCGATCCATGGTGGTATCCATACTAGGAAAATACTATTAGTTAGTGTTTCATTATATATTTGTTAGCGATTAATACTATAATGTGAAATATAAAAGTGAGTTATGATAACTCATGTAGATAGGCATTAAGGAGATTTGTGGGGTGAGTAGTTAGAAAAAAACTCCGTGTTTATAGGAGCACCTCGAGTTGTTAATATGTAAACATCCTATTGTATGATGATCCCGAATGATTTGAATGGTAGTATTGTATTCTTATTATTGTGAATCTTTTTTTTGTGATTATCATGCTGACAATCTAAACCAAATTATCATTCAAAGGCTATCGAAAAGGGGTTGAAGGAAACAATGATTTACCAGTTCTTTACCCTAGAATTGAAAATGCTTGAAATCAAATTCAACAACTATTATAACAATGGAAATTAAATCAAATTTAATAAACTAAAATAAATAACTAAAAAAATAAAGAACTGAAAATGAACAACTGAAAGTGAAGATTCACACAAAATTACTAAATTAAATACACAATGTTGATTAAATAATCTAGCTTAAGTATTTATAATAATAATATTAAAATATTCTAAGAAAATAGTAAACCATCCTCCTCCCGAGAAATCAATGTTCAATGGTGATTGAAGGTAGGACCTCGCGCGTGTGGGCCTCATTAATGTAACCAAAGCTCAGCCCCAACTTTGGAAGTAACAGCCAAACTTAGTAGTTACCACTAAGTTAGAGGAGTCTTAGATGGATAGAATGAGGTTTTAAGAACACCCACTCTTAGATGGATAGATAGAGGTTTTAAGAAGATTCACCATATCAAAATAGTTTATGGGACTCTTAAGAACTAAAGTCATAATTAAGGAAGTGTAGAAGACTAAAAAGGAAAAAAACCTTAGTAAATATACATTAATTCGTAAATCGGTTAGAGCGTGGTCCCATGTCGGAGGTCACTGCACCTTTTTTTTGGCAAATCCAATCTCATGTTACAAATAATTTTCAAGGCCTACTAATACCCGAAAAATGTTAAAAAATATCAGCGCCAAAAGGATAGAAAGACATTTTCCATCCAAATCATTCATCCACCCGCTCAAAAAATTTCACTGATTTACCGCCACTTGGCTTCTTTTTCTAGTTTCCCTCCTTGTTTTTCCCTCCAAAAATATGTTTGGGATGCACATAAGAAACATTGTACACTATGATATTCACAAAGACGCTCTCTAGCATGGGACCATAAATAAGGTTTAACACCTATAAATAAGAAACATTGTACACTATGATATTCAATATGCTCTAGCATGGGACCATAAATAAGGTTTAACACCTATAAGGGCATGTTCCCATGGAGTGGGGGCTCCATAAATATCTCAGAAGGGGTTGCTGAGAAAATTCAAGGACATTTTAGCCAATTTAAGGTCCCATGTTTTTACCATTTTCCTCTACAATTTCTGTTGAGATATTTTACGAACCCATTGCAATTTTCCCTAATGACCAAAAATTAGTGGCCAGAATACATTTTTGATGCCACATGGAAACAAAACAACCTAAACAAGAGGGGGAAACTCTCAACCCCCTCTCTCCAGCCACCTCTGAAGTTTAAGGGGCAAAAAATGTGGAGCTTCTCATTTCCGTATCAAGATTTCCTGAGTAAAAAAATCAACATGGGACCATCTACAACAGAAAAATAGGAACTAGAGCAAGTCCATGAGACCATGCTCTAATTTCTCTACACAAATTTATATGGGACCGCATACTAGTTTAAGCCCATGTTTTTACTCAACGAACCCCGTTAAATAAAAATAACAAACCCCCAACATGGGACCACGACCTTACTATTTAACCTCTAAAAATTCATTCTCCTACTAAACTCTCGACTATAAACATCACAATCGGCGCCAAAAAACAAACCTAACTTCCCCTTTTGTTTTGAACATTTATAGTGGGCCTCCGCCATTTCCCGCCGTGTTTCTTGGCTAAACCTAACTATAGCTATACTTTTATCAAGTAGCGTCCCCATAATGCCTGCTCCACTTCTGGAGCCCCTCCCTACCTCCTTTTTTTCCTAAATTTTGTAAAATCACAATTCTTCCCCAAATTCTTCTACTAGTTCTTCTTTTTCTAATTCTCTTGAGAAATCAATGTTCATGGTGATTGAAGGATGGGGAATCAAGAGGGTTTGAAAGAGGAGTATCAGTAGGAGTTTGGATAGGATTTCCAGGAGTACCACTTGATGAATCATAAGGGGATGAAGCTTGAGAGAATTAGTATGGATTATCTCTAACTTTTTCTTGCTAATTTTGCAAAGTTTCAAAGGAAGGGTCAACAATTCCTCTCGATCTATCCAATCTAGTATATCTTCTTTAAGCATGTTTTTACAAGTTCATATTCAATTCAAGGCAGATTTTGTTCACTCTATTTATGGGAATATGGACTTTCAAATTTCTACTTCTTTTAGGAATATTTAATTTTTTATATTTCGTGGAATCAATATTGGGTGCGAGATGTGTTAAATTAGCCCCAAAGTGGGCGCAAAAAATTGTTGGCGAAATAATTTGTCGAGTAGAAAAATTGGAGAACTCTCACTTGACAGTATGTGTAGAACTAAGTCCCTTTTCTTGAATGGGGCAACTCCAATTATTGAAAATAGGAAATATTATGTACACTATTCTATCAATTGGGGGTGATCTTTTGTGAGAGGATCACACATGAGTATATCCCTATACTTGTGGCCTTTTAGGAACTACAAGGGAGGAAAATGATCGAGATAGAGGTGCGGAGAGAATAGAAATAAACTTTTACACAATACATAGTACATCATGGTTTATTGTTTCAAAACTTGAATATATTCATGAATTAAATGAGAAGACACCATGAGAATCAACAAGGAATAAAACAGATGCATAATATTCAACCAATACATACTCAATGGAGTGTAGTTGAGATGGAGAGGAAACACAAGCAAAGGAAATAAAGGATATTTGATCACTTGTTCCTAGAGAGATTATGGGAGCGAGTAAACAAGAATAACCATCCTTTAAATGATGAGGCTCTCCCAATTTATAGCTTTACAATGCAACTCTTCATCTACCCCCACATGCCTCTTCATGTCCTTATTCCACTTGTGACTCTTCATTTTCCTAGGAAGTGAGAAAATAAGTCCCCTTTTTATAAATCAAAAGGGAATTTTACATTTCAACATTAGAGTCACTTAAGTGAATAAGAAAAAATACAATGATTTCTTACAACGAAGAATTAGAAAGGGGGAGAGAAGAGGAGAAAGAATGAGGAGAGGAAAGAAGAAATGCTCCAAAGCATGGATGAAGATGCCTCCACCTTTGATAAAGATAAAATTTGAAGAAGTTTAAGATGAAAACTTGATCCATGATGACCAACTACAATGATGCGCTGGTGAAGAGCTCCAATTAAGACCATTTAAACACTTTGATACCTTTGAAAACTCTTGAAATGGTGAACCTCTACAACACTACTTGAACACACCGAGAAGAGGAGTGATGAGCACTTGCAAGTAGACCATTGAGAGCATAGATAGTTGAATTTCCTCACCGAGAAAGTCCTTATGATTCTTGGGACACTATCCCATTTTACGATCAATCATTCACATGGGAGAAATTAGTGCATTTTGTTCACACAAACATGATCATGATTCCATCACTACAGGAGCATTGATGATCAATGAAACATGAGACAAAATCATTCAAATTATGGAGAAAGGGAAGAAGAATGAAACCAAAACCAATGCCATCCAAATTTTGATCATGCACTCCATGTGGGATGAAGTGAAATAGCTTTCGGGATAAAATTGGAAATTTTCCCATTTAGGCACTTTATGCTCACCGCATCGGAAAATGTGGGAATTTGCTTGAAACTTGAGCGAAGACTTCCGTGAGTGTCGGAACCATTATAGAATGAGTGAAGGAATGGCATGTGATCATTTTTATCTCATTTTATCCATTTACTATTTTTAGCATATTCGTCATTATTGTTGGCAATTTTCAGTGTCTTGATCATGGGGGATGCGATGGGGTGTCTGAATGCATATTTTTCTCGGACTTACTATTTTTGTAATTATTCTTATGAATTCTTACTAAAAATATAAATTGGTCATCCAGTGTCGATTTGAATGAAACCACATGCAGAAGTTTTTGTTTTTCATTTTAGGCCTTTGCTCCAATTTTCAAAGGATTTCGATTGTCGGTTTGTGTAGATATGAGAAATGAGTATTTTTGCAGTAAATTTTAATGGGATCTAAAACATAGTAGGGTTCATTAATGGAGGTATGTAAGCACTCCCCTCAAATGCATTTTTGCAAGGAATATTTAGTTCAAATGTCATGGAAATTGAAGCAAGGGTTGATGAGATATGAGAAAAAGTGTGTTTTTGAGCATGAGGTATTTTGGGAGCATTTTGGTAGCATGAAAGCAAGGGAGCACACAATGGAGGAGTAAAAATGACCAAAAATGAATTATAAATGACTAAGTGGTGTCTTTACACCTTCCCTCACTCATAAACCTAGTTAACTCATCACTTGACTCGAGTTAACTGGAGACTCGTGGATGGAGTAAAAACTTTCTAAATGGGTATTGTATTTTCCCATGTCCCTTACCATAGTTAGTAAGGTATATAGGTACATGAAGAGGGGAAAAATGTTCCAAGGGTGAAGGAACATGAAGGAGGGGGTCAAATCAAGTCATGAGGGTGAGTTGAAAACATAAGCCTAACACTTTAAGTTTTGCACTTAAGTGACAAAAATTTCTCTCCTCATGTGGTGGCACATTTTAGTGCCCCCCATGTCCCTTTTGGAATTAGTACAAAGGGAAATAACGCCCTCAAAAAAATTCCAAGGGTCAGGTCATCATGAGAAGGGGTAGGTGGCTTAGGTGAGTGTAAGACATTTTCTAACCACCAAGTCATCTTTTAAGTAATGAAAACTTATCTTCTCATGTAGGGGCACAATTTTGTATCCCCCATGTCCCTTTTAGACAAAGCATGAAGTTACAAAGGGACATCAAGGGTATCCATGTGCGGTTTTTCCAAAAATAGATGTTTGCCTTCACCGAACATTGCCCAAAATAGACACCTGGACACATTTTCTCACCACCGGAGTTAGCAGTGGAATTTCCATGGAGAAAATTATATTATTTTGACTCAAAAGGGATTATTATAACATTCCCACAATTTAAAGGAGAAAATTCTACATGCAATTTGAAATTTACCCCATTTTCAACTCTACTCAAGCTTGTGCTTCGGTGAAGGATACTGAATTGAAATTTATGATGATCAAAACAAGAACCAACACCTTGGATGAAAATAGGGCTTCACATGTGTCACTTTGGAATTTCAATCATGTATCAAATCTTCCTATAACTCTCATAATATTTCGTTGAATCGCATCTAGGATCATATATCTATACATGTACTTTCGTCGGCCAATATCTACAAATTCGACCCACAAAATATATTGGAACCTTTTGCAATGTAAAGTAGGAATTATTATCTTTCCAATGAGTCTTTGATCACCTTATGATTCATCTAAAGGATCCTGAAGCCTTTGAAACCTTAGAGGCTTTTTTAGGAAAATGCAATCCTCGTCCCTAACTAGAAATAATCCAGTTTTGAAGAAGATTTTCCTAAGGTTCCAAATCTTTCCTAAATATTCCTAAATCAATTCATGGAATCCTATAGCTCCCGTGTACAACTCCCAGGTGGGTTTTTCCTCAATATTTAACTTCCGAGGGGTGTCCACCAGTGTGAAAAATCCTAAAAATAGGCCTTTTTAGGCCTCTGGGAGCAATTCCTTCGAATGGTCTTGAATGAATCTATGAATCACTTCCTTGCACATGAAACACACTTGAAAATAATGTTAGCACATTCCTCTTGGCCATTATGAGGGTAACATAGTAATTGTGTTTCTTGGGAGGACATGTTTACATTTACCGTATGGGTTAGGTTGTCATGACAAAAAAATTGAATTTTTCACACAAGACATTTTGCATGAAAACACTCTTACAATGGGTTGAATAGATAAAGAACTGGATATTGTTGAGATCTGGTTGTTTGTAGCTGTCAATCAAGGGAGAACTACTTGAAACAACAATGTATAAAGCACTTCAATGTATGAAAGCAAACTAATGCTCCCCAAGAGCCTACATCTTCTTGCCACTCTAGGCGGAAAAATAGATACACATATTTGTTTAAGTGGGGAAAGAATTGCGTAATGAGACATCTACACTCCAAATATATTCTAAATAGCGAGAATACGAGAAATAAAGTAAATGTAGTGAAAGTAGTGGAAATATACATTAGTTGCATAGTAAAACAAAATATTCACCAAGAGGTATATGAAATCTTGCTACAATTTTCTATAACGTGTTTTTCTTCTCTGATTGGTCTTTGGCTATTTTCTTTAGCAAAAAGTAGTTCTCTCTCCATAGCTGCATTTTCTTATGCTATATTTTTCTACATTACTTGAGAATTTTTGGATCTCTCTTCCTCCGTGATTGGATTGCACCTACCATAGATGGTGTACAAAAGTTGCATAAAAAATTTGCCCCGTTTGACAATTTTAGATGAAAAAATTATTAAAAAGTAAAAGGTATTTGGTATTGGAACAACAAATCCTACTATAGTTTTGGCATGTATTTCAATAAGCATGGTCGACAAGTCCTACCTTAACATTTCATAATCGAGGTAATACCTAGTGTGTTCATATTATAGCTTGTCCAAAAACACTAATCATAAAGTGATTCTTAGGCTCAAAGAGACTCACCAAGGGTCCCATATACGGTTTAAAACCTCATTCATAGCCTCCAAAAGTGATTTACTTTTCCTCCTAACTTGCATTTCTCAAAAGTCCAAAAACTACAAACAAATTTTGGAATAATTAAAGTTGCATGTAAATTCAATAATTTCTAACTCCAAATTTTTAATAGGATTCAACAAAAAAATCAAAAGGGTATATCCAAGGATGAAAGGAAGGGGAATTAAGCCCCAGGTAAAGTAGGCAATTGCCTAGGGCACCAATAATCAGGGGGCACCTGAATCTAAAGATTTCTTTTATTTTTAAGCTATTTTTAGAACTTGGCATTAAAAACTTTTACCTGAAGATTCAATATTAGTTGATCGATTTACTCGATATCGTATATAAAGCAACATAAGTGAAATACATATAAAAAGGTACTATAAAAATTTTGCAAATAAAAATAAACATGACATATTATTGAGCTCCCATGATTTTATTGGTATTATTACCCATTATCTAGTGTAGCTCCATATTATGCACATGTGTAATTTTTTCCGAGAAATGTTTCATGTATATTTGATAATGTCACCGGGATAGTTAGTAAAGGCAAGTATAACCAAAGGAAAAAAATTTATTTAATTATATATTCCCAATTTTTTGGGGGAAATGTCTATTATTTAATGGAGGAAATAGTAGGCTTCGTTCATATACCACTCTTCACAAAACTATGATAGCTACATAATAATAATTATTGTTTTGCGAAAAAATGGAACTTTTATGTATTTACTTAATGGGAAAAAATATTAACTGACATAGTGAGAAGGGCATCCACTCAAATTATTGTCTAGGGCGTTCCTAGCCTTTAATCATGCTCTGGTCATGAATGCGGGAGATGCATCAATCATGAGTGTGAGCATCAACATGTTGTATGGTAAACATGAAACTAAATGGAAGAACCACTAGAATAGTAAGAGGCGATAAGTATCCCGGATGACTTGCACGTAAACAAACAATCGCAATGACGGACTTATAGAGTCACGAGATGACCTATGATTAGGGATAAGGATTGAAAAAAACATAATTTCCATGAAAGACCAAAAAGGTTAAAGGCCCCTAATTTCTGCAGTAGCCACCAGGAAAAAAATTTCCGTGGGAAAAAAATGTTGGTTTACCCACCATTGGTAGCAATGGAGGTGTAGGTGTGGGAGAAGAGGCGATCGACAACAATGGCCATGAGGTCGGCAGCTGCATTGGCCCTCCCCTAAAGCGAGATGTTTTAGGGATGCCATACATTGTGAAAAAAGAGGAGGACACTCTAGTGGTTATGCTTTCTATGTCGAGGTAGCCACTTCTATTTTTGTCCTAAAAGCTTCCGCTATTATTTGTAGATTTTATGGATTATGGCCTTAGACAAAAGATCTGCACAAATGGATTCACTCCACTTGGTCTAGATCCTGTGAGATTCAGCTTTGTGCAAAGGGGTTTTTATTGTTCGTTTATTCTCCAATGAGCTCTTACCAAGGGGTTGTGGTTTTAGGGGAGGGTTGGCCTTTTTCTTACTCCCTGGTTTTTGGATTTCAATCCTTCTACTTTGGTAGTCTCCAAAATGTTGGTCTGGGTTTGCCTCCCAAATCTTCCTCTCCCCTTTTGGCACCCTGCGGTTTTTGAGGCTATTGGCAACTTTGTTGGTCGTTTCATCAAGATGGATGATGAGCGGTCTAAGCATAGGTTGTTCACATATGCTCGTATATGCATTGAGGTGGACCTCAACAAAGGTCTTCCAATAAGTTGGAATTAATTCATGATGGTTTCAAGTGGATACAAGTTCTAGATTATGAGAATACGACATTCTGGTGTAGGTTATTTCATCAAATTGGGCACCTTCAAGAGGCTTGCTTGCTCAATAAGACTAAAAAAAAGAAAAAAGTGGTTTCTTCGCGGCCTAAAGGTTGGTAACCATTTACAATGCATGGTACTGAAGAAAATCCTCTCCCTATAAGTTCAGAGGCTATGAGTGATGAGATTTCCTCTGTTGGCGGTTGTGTTAAAAGATCTCATGTGTCTGAATCTTCTGATTCAGATCCAAAGCAAGATCGTCCTCACCTTGATTCTCCGTTAGCTTTGACTCCCCACCGAGAATTGGACAATTGTCACGAGGCCTAAGGAGAAGAAAGGGCACTTTGAGCCTCATGTTACTTGGTCAGCTATGGCGTTGGCTTCTACATTTAATTTTGGCTTTGGGCCTTCTTAACTCTGGATATGTGGCGTTTCTTATTTTTGTTGTCTTTGAGGTGTTTGTTATTTGATGTGTCCTCCGGACATTCTATGCTGCCTCCATGACGTTTGTGAGACCATGAATTGTCCAGTTGACATTGCTAATGTAACTCATATTATCATTAATATAATGTACCGTTACAATAATAAAAGAGGTTAAAGGAACTTGAAACTTGAAAGTAGACTCGATGAAATCTAGGACTACTTAAAGCATGTAAATGATCTTCGAATCTTTTGGGAAAAGATTTCATCCAATGAGCCATAACTGCCTTTCAGCGCTTTTTGAGAATGAGTTCGCGAGCCTTGCATTCTACCATGCCAAAACTGCTTTTCACAAAAACACTGCTTCCCTCCCTGTTTTACCGACGACGGAATTGAGAATCCTGTTTAGCACTTTAAACCTGGGGGTAGATTAACGCGTGCGGCACAACCCTACATTTCCTTCGCATTCTCCTTTTTCTACCACAATTACAGTCCAAGTTCCTCTATAAATTGATTTATTTGTACTTCGATTTGTTGTAGTAGGCAGCACAAAGTTTGAGTTAATTCCTATCAAATTCTACCTATTTCTGTGTGACTTCGCTTGATTTTATCTGTGACAAAGAAGGAATAAATTGTGATGGCGGTGGTGATAATTGCGGAAGGGAACGCTAAGAAACGTGAGACGGAGGAATTGAATGCAGCAAAAAGCAATGTTGGTTTTGTTTCTGGTTCTGGGTCTGGTTCTAGTTCTGAATTAAATTCTGGCTCGCGGATGACATCGATCCTTCGACTGATAAGGGAGGGAGTTTCAGAGTATGCAGGCACTTCCCCTGTTAAAATCCCTCAACAAAGGGTGACATTAAGCGCAACGTTTGTGGAGGGATGCTTTTCCCCCTGATCCACCATAACTATTCATCTTCTCTTATGTACTTATAATGGGGTTTCTTTTCGGCATATTAAGCTCAGTTAGTAAATATTCCTTGACTTCCTCAATGTAGTAATTACATTAACACTAGAAGATTGGGACAGGTTTTGTGCAGTTTTCATTATGTAATCAGGGAGAAGCATGGTGTCTCATTTGTCCCATTATAAAATCCTATTTTAACAGAAGATAATATCCTTTTGCTTGATATTTAAAAGATCCATCATTATGAATACTCAATTTTGGTCTCGTAAAATGTAAAAACAAACAGTTGCTTTATGCTAACATTAGTACCACGCAATTGTATTTCAGTTTTCTGTAGGGTGACTATACAGTATACTACTTGCACTTCTTCTTCTTCGTCTTCTTCTTCTTCGTCTTTTTCTTCTTCATCGACTTAACAAATGCTTTCAATATTATTAGCATTATTTGTTACATGTTAGTTTCTTGACTTTAATTTTCAC